>OZ038509.1:50360337-50395337 GCA_964036315.1 Acanthosepion esculentum | reverse complement strand
TACATATATATGTATATATATATATGTATATATATATATATATGTATATATATATATATATATATGTATATATATATATGTATATGTATGTATGTATATATATATATATATATATATATATATATATATATATATATGTATATGTATGTATGTATATATATATATATATATATATATATGTATATGTATATATATATATATATATATATATATATATATATATCAATGTTACTGCTTACACATGAAAATGTAAAAAATTTGCTAAAGATGGAATTACTCAGCTGGAAACATTCTATTTTTGAATTTGGCATTTTTTTTTTTTTTTTACAACCTTCAGAAAAATTAATTCTTGTAAAATTTGGTCTCAAATATTATGAAACAATAGGAATTAATAGAAGACCATTATGGAAATATTGATAGTAAACAAAAACAGAAATGAAAAATATTGGTTATTAATGGAAACCCATAATGGGAATGCTGAAGACATTTTGGTCCCCCTTACTCAAATTTCATTTTTTTGAATGGCTCCCTGGTTGGCTTGGTAACTTTTCTGTGCCACTTCATAAGATTATTTTTTTATTAAAAAAAAACATAATTTATAAATAAGAAAATTTAGTTGATTTTAAACAGGGGGCTTATGAGAAAGTGCGTTTATCATTTCAGAAAACTAGAATTTTTTTCATGCGTTAATCGATTACTTTATATCTTATTTTTTTTTAGGTAATAGTCCTTTTTTGTACTTGATGTTCTGTTGGTAGGGTTTAGAATATGCTAACTGCATCTTATGTAGTTGAGTAAGACCAACAAAAAAAAAGGGTCACCATTCTTAGGAAAGTTTAGATATAAGCCAGCCTAGTGTTTACCTTTTGACTCAACCAGATTTATGTCTGTCTATGGACTCAAGTATAAACTGAGTCTATATCTGTCTGTGGACTCAAGTATAAACTGAGCCTATGTCTAAATGAACTCAAGTATAAACTGAGCCTATATCTGTCTACAGATTCAAGTATAAACTGAGCCTATGTCTAAATGAACTCAAGTATAAACTGAGCCTATATCTGTCTACAGATTCAAGTATAAACTGAGCCTATGTCTAAATGAACTCAAGTATAAACTGAGCCTATATCTGTCTACAGATTCAAGTATAAACTGAGCCTATGTCTAAATGAACTCAAGTATAAACTGAGCCTATATCTGTCTACAGATTCAAGTATAAACTGAGCCTATGTCTAAATGAACTCAAGTATAAACTGAGCCTATATCTGTCTACAGATTCAAGTATAAACTGAGCCTATGTCTAAATGAACTCAAGGATAAACTGAGCCTATATCTGTCTACAGATTCAAGTATAAACTGAGCCTATGTCTAAATGAACTCAAGTATAAACTGAGCCTATATCTGTCTACAGATTCAAGTATAAACTGAGCCTATGTCTAAATGAACTCAAGTATAAACTGAGCCTATATCTGTCTACAGATTCAAGTATAAACTGAGCCTATGTCTAAATGAACTCAAGTATAAACTGAGCCTATATCTGTCTACAGATTCAAGTATAAACTGAGCCTATGTCTAAATGAACTCAAGTATAAACTGAGCCTATATCTGTCTACAGATTCAAGTATAAACTGAGCCTATGTCTAAATGAACTCAAGTATAAACTGAGCCTATATCTGTCTACAGATTCAAGTATAAACTGAGCCTATGTCTAAATGAACTCAAGTATAAACTGAGCCTATATCTGTCTACAGATTCAAGTATAAACTGAGCCTATGTCTAAATGAACTCAAGGATAAACTGAGCCTATATCTGTCTACAGATTCAAGTATAAACTGAGCCTATGTCTTTGAACTCAAGGATAAACCAAGTATATGTCTGTAAATTGACTCAAGTATAAACTAACCTTATGCCAATGTATTAACAATCATAAACCAGATATATGATTACCGTCTGTCTCTAATGTAAACCAGACTTATACCTACCTTTTTCATTCTCATGTAGATAGTACCTAGATCTACCTTTTTGACTCTAGTATAAAGTGAGCCTATATCTACCATTTTGACTAATTTTTAATGGTAATAGTAACATTAGCCATTTCCTTATAAGGAAACATTTGGCATTCATTGACCGAGTAGCTAGTGTCACTGCCAATTGAAATTTATAAAATCTTTCTATTAAACCATTTTTTCAGGAAAATAGGTTTATTAAATCCACTGTAATTGTTCTTTCCAGTATTGATGGGGGGGCTTCCTTTCTTGATTTTGTTCCTTATTTTTTATTCTATTTCGTCTATTCTAACAGGTGTGATTTGGTAATTTGTTTGGATTAATTTATTTTGCTCATTTTATTGTCATTTTGTTTGTTTATGTATTTATTTTTTTTTCTGTTTTCGATTTTTAAGTTACATAGTAAAAATTTGTTTTCATGTCTGCATTTTGAGATTAGCTCAGATCTTTTATTTAATAATTTATTTTGGTCTGGGAAGGTAATGATAGCTATTTTTTCCTCCAAGCAAAGTTTGCAAGTTTTTGATAGGAAAATAGGTTTATTAAATCCACTGTAATTGTTCTTTCCAGTATTGATGGGGGGGGGGGCTTCCTTTCTAAACTTTTATTCAGAGTAGTATGAAAGATCAACATCTTGATTATATCCTTTTCTATTCATTATATGTGATAACCATTTTAGCTGTTGCTGTTAGGCTTAAGGCCATATCATGTCGAAATATTGGTTCCCCGTATGATCACCTAAATTAAGCAATATCGAGCCTGGTCAGTATCTAGATGGGTGACCACTTGGGAACACCAGCTTCTGTAAGCTTGGATGTGTGGGTGGTGTAATGGATAACAGCTGAAAATTATTAAATGGAGAGCTGAGTTCCAATACTCATGAGGTTCATTATATTTACATACATACAAATACAGTTGGGAAATGTATGCAGCCATCTCTTCTTCCCCAGCTATAGGTTAATTAGTAAAATTTATATCAGTAAATCCTTATATCAAACATAAACAATCTAAAAATATTCTTTTCTGGCTTTAAATAAACTGCAAAGGGTTGATAACCCATAAAAAATCAATGTTGTGATTCTGTAGCTGAAGTGAACCTATGTACCTTTTCAACTATAAACCAGAACTATATCTACCTTCTATTGTTTATTCAATTTCACCCCAAGCAAGGCAGTAAAGCCACTAAGACACAAGAGGTTACTGGTTGCAGAAGAATTAGGAACAGAAACATTACTACTGAGTGAAAAGAGTAACAATGTGGACAGTAGACAGCGATTGACATTGCATTTAAAGGGCTCATCTGAACAAATTACCTCACGCTGATGGGAAAGTGAATGAGGCCGAGCTGCCAGATCAGGACCAATAATATTGCTGATTCTTCTTTGGATTCTATCAAGGAGCTTAATAAAAATTGAAAATTAATAAAATTAAACTATATAATTAAAATTAAACTATAAAAATATAAAAATTATTAATCAAAGAAAATTTATTAAGAAAATTATTATTTTATTAAGAAAATTAATAAAATTAAACTATATAATTAAAATTAAACTATAAAAATATAAAAATTATTAATCAAAGAAAATTTATTAAGAAAATTATTATTTTATTAAGAAAATTAATAAAATTAAACTATATAATTAAAATTAAACTATAAAAATATAAAAATTATTAATCAAAGAAAATTTATGAAGAAAATTATTATTTTATTAAGAATTTTCTAACCTCTGCATTTGTAAACATGAAAAAGGCTGTAGATGGAAATCACCCAAAAATTATGGTAACAATAATACCAAAATTAATTAGATAAAAAAAATTCTAAAATTTTGGAATGATAATGACTTTTCTGATAATTACAGTACGTAAATATCAGATTACATTTTCATAGACACTGTTAAAAGTAAATGAATAAATTTGATAATAGAATACTCAAGTTTTTCTGTCTGTCTGTGCGTAAAATAAACTAGGTGTGGTTCACGGGTTGAATCTGGAATGGGGACAATTACTTTTGTCTATTTATAGCAATATGTTTTTTTTTTCAATATACATATGGTGCCTCCCCTAGATGGTAGCTGGGGATAGTTTTCAATATATTAGAAATGGTTTCTCTGTTTAAAGGCTCTATTTGAGGTGGGGGGGTTAATATTGATTATGATCACTCTTAATTGGGAAGAAGATATTTTAAATGTGTGGGTGGATGCTAAATTAAACTTTTTATATATTGGTTAATCTCAAGATTAATTTTCCCTCCTTATCATGGCTATATATATATATATATATATATTCAAACATGTATAGTTGAATGTTGAATAATATCTACAAGTTCTGTTGATATTATTCGACCAAATCAAACCAAACAAGTTTGAAAGAATTCTTGCTGCCTAAATACACCTTATTTAAATTGTGTGTGTGCGTGTGTGTGTGTGAGTGTGCGTGTGTGTGTGTTTTCATTGGTTATAAATAAATATTTTCATTATTTTTTTTTAGTCTTTTCTCTCTGTCTCCTTTTCTTTTCCGTTGTTTTTTTTTTTATTTTATTTACAATAAGTTAAAAAATATAAAAGAGCATTTAAGAACTTTTTCGTTTCAAAATGAATCTTTAAAATATTTAGAAGTAAGAAAAATGAATAAAATTAAAAAAAAAAAGAAAATTACCCATTCCCACAAAGATGTTTTAAAAAGAGAAGGAAATGTCTTGTCTTACTTTCAGAATTGGTGTTATATATATATATATATATATATATATATATATATATATATATATATATATATTTTTTTTTTTTTCTTATCATCACAAGGAAAATAAGTATGGTTTGGAAAAAGTTTTTTTTTTCTTTTCAGTTTCTTCTTTCTTTTGTCTTTTCTTTTTTCTTCTCTTTTTTTTTTCATTCCATTAATAAAAGTTCTTTTTTTCCATTCTTTCTTTTTTTTTCTCATTTTTTTTTTTGGTTAAATACAGATTCTTTTCCTCTCTCTCACTTTTTCTTTTCTTTTTTTTTTCATTCCATTAATAAAAGTTCTTTTTTCCATTCTTTCTTTTTTTTCTCCTTTTTTTTTTTTGGTTAAATACAGATTCTTTTCCTTTCTCTCACTTTTTCTTTTTTCTTCTCTTTTTTTTTTTCATTCCATTAATAAAAGTTCTTTTTTCCCTTCTTTCTTTTTTTTTCTCATATTTTTTTTTTGGTTAAATACAGATTCTTTTCCTCTCTCTCACTTTTTCTTTTTTGTTTTCTCTGCTGTTGGTGGGCATTTGTTTTTAGTTTGTTTATCATTTTAACTTAATTTATTTTTTGTCAATTCTTCTTCTTTTTTTTTTCATGTCTTTTCTCTTCTTTTTCTTTTTTACTTTTCCTTCCTTCAGCCCCCCCTCCCAACAAACAACAACAAAAAAAAAATTGAAAAATAGCAACAACAACAAAAACAAACAACAACAGGAACTAGTAAAGATCAGTTTTTAAATTTTTTTCTTTTGATTTTTTTTTTGCATCTTCCTTCATCGCCACTCCCCACTGTGTTTTTTCCTTTAACCCCCGCCCCTTCACGTCTTTTTGCTTTTCTCATTATTTCCTTTCATTTTTGCATTTTTTTTTGTTTTAAAATTTTGCTACTTGACTTCGCATAATAAGCAGCTGCCCCTTAGAACAACATTTATAATAGTGAAATATCGGTAGAATTAATAGTTAAAGTAGTAATTTTAGTAAATATCTGCTTTTTTCTTTTTCTTTCTTTTCTACTTTGTTCTTCGGTTTTTTTAGTTTTTTTTTTTTGAAGAAGCCTAAACTGATGTTTCGCGGAACACACGAACCGAGGCCCCATTGTGCTGCACGTGTATATATTTCGTAGTGTCCACTTGAGAGATTTTTACCTGGGTACTCGGGACTATGATGTCGGTTGTTAGCAAGGGTTGCGTCAGGGCAGATTCTGTGATGTCATCCTCGTTCGATTTAGCTGGTGGTGTTGTTGTTGTTTGTCACCAGCAAATATGCAAAGACAGAGATAGAAAGAAAGAAAGAACAAGAAATAAATTAGATTTAAAAACAACTTTTAAACAAATACAACATCTTGGAAAACTATTGAAATTATTACGGAGTCACTAACTGGGTGCCCTGTGATTGGATGAAAAACAACCAATCACAGGCTACCTTTTTAGATTTTCACCAAACCCCCACAAGAGCGGTTTTTACGAACTCTCTTCCTCTTTTGCTTGTTGTGACTCTCAGAGACAACACGTTCCCCGTCTGCACTCTCCGTCATCTAAACACCAGGACACGTGTGAGGATTTCGACAGCAACTGAAACTAGGAAGTCAAGGCTCTATTTCTTCAACCCAGCCAAAATGACACAGGAAATGTAAAACTGTTAAAAGGACGCATCTTTCAGATAAGTTCCGCAAACCTGACTGTTTGCAAGAAACTTTCCTCTCTTTTCCTACAAATACAAGTATTTTCAAACATCTTCATCTGCGTTTGTGTTCCTTTCTTCTTGCCGGTGTCACAATTTTTTTGTTACCAAATATAATTGGGAAATTCCCAATAAAACAGCTCATCCAATTTAGATAAGTGTCACAGACAAATTGCTTGCATGACAAACAATACAATGGTTACGATTTATACTGTATTTTCCAACTTACAAGACACATTTTTTCCTAAAAAATACCCTTAAAAATACGTGTGCATCTTCTAATACAAATGTAAGGCAATGCCCAGGCTCAAGTAAAGCTTGGACAGTCATGTAATTAGCATGACTGATAGGAATGTAGATTTGTATGTTGAGTCATTACACGATGTTAGCTATGTAGCTAATTCAGCTTTTTATATAATGTAATCTCAGTACTTAGCCGTTACAAATATTTCCAAGACTATAAACCTTCCTGGATCCTAGCCACAAGCTTAAACAGGATACTCATATAAAAATGGTTGCAATAAAGGAATTACTTCACCTTAGATCTTAATAAAATACTGTGATGTCGGAAGAATATATCAACCAAAAATAGTAATAAAAACAATAAAAATGTAGATACTCATATAAAAATGGTTGGAATAAAGAAATTACTGTATTTTCTGACTTACAAGATGCACATTTTTTCCTAAAAAATAACCTGAAAAATATGCATGTGTGACTCAAGTAAGCTTGGACGGATACCTAATTAGCTTGATAGGAACGTGGATTTGTATGTTGAGTCATTACACTATAATGTTAGCTATATGTCAAATTCAGCCTTTTATATGATGTAACTTCCTACAAGTATTTCCAAGAATATAAACCTTCCTGGAGCCGAGCCACAAGCTTAAACATGCTCTGTTTACTAGCAGCAGTGGGAGCCTTTCTGCTCTTTACAAGTATGTCATTACCATAGAAACAAAATCAGATGAATGATTAATGTAAACAATACATGATGCCAGTATGCGAGGGACACATGGTGAATGTGTTGTTGTCTGAGAATGACTTTTTTTCTTAGAAATTTCTTTTCAAAATTAGGGCGTGTCTTCTAAGCCACAGCTTCTTGTAAATCGGAAAATACGGTACCTAATTTACATTAAAGAGTTTATCCACCCTGATGGTAAACAAATGGTAAAATCATATACAGAATTGAATGTTATTTTACCATAGCATTGCATTACAAATTGTTTTACTATAGAAATGCATTGATTAAATAAATAAATTAAAAATCTTATTCATTCAGATGATTTCAAATGATAAAATCACTTACATTATTTACATTATTCAGACTGTTATCATTCTCTTCATTGCCATATTCACAACATTTCGGCTGTTATAAACCCCGGCCTTCTTCAGGTGATTGGAATTTCAAACTGAAACCTTTATTTTGTTTACTGGGGTAGATCTTTCTAGTTCCATGTGCCATGCTATAGCAGTGGTGAACCAAAAACTTGGAGAGTTGAGTTAAAGGGAAATAACTGAGACATCCAGAAGAGGCAGGGCACGTGGAACTAGAACAATGTACCCTCATGGACGAAATAAAGGGTTCAGTTAGAAATTCCAATCACCTGAAGAAGGCCAGGGTGTACAACAGCCAAAACATTGTGAATATGGCAATGAAGATGAGGATAACAGTCCAAATAATGTCAGTAATTATAATACCTCATCTCAGACAGATATTCATAAAATCACATACAGAAGTATATTGGAAATTATTTTACTATATGATTGGAAAATTATTTTATTATAGACATATACTGATTAAATAAATACATAAGAACTTATTATCTATAATGATTTTCTAAAAGCATAGAAATATATTAGAAGTAATTTTACTATAGGACTGAATTGGAAATTGCTTTTTCTATCGAAGTATATTGATTAAATAAATAAATAAGAAATTATTCCCTATAATGATTTTCTGAAAGCTTAGAAATATATTAGAAGTAATTTTACTATAGGACTGAATTGGAAATTGCTTTTTCTGTCGAAGTATATTGATTAAATAAATAAATAAGAAATTATTCCCTATAATGATTTTCTGAAAGCTTAGAAATATATTAGAAGTAATTTTACTATAGGACTGAATTGGAAATTGCTTTTTCTGTCGAAGTATATTGATTAAATAAATAAATAAGAAATTATTCCCTATAATGATTTTCTGAAAGCTTAGAAATATATTAGAAGTAATTTTACTATAGGACAGAATTGGAAATTACTTTTTCTATCGAAGTATATTGATTAAATAAATAAATAAGAAATTATTCCCTATAATGATTTTCTGAAAGCTTAGAAATATATTAGAAGTAATTTTACTATAGGACTGAATTGGAAATTGCTTTTTCTGTCGAAGTATATTGATTAAATAAATAAATAAGAAATTATTCCCTATCATGATTTTCTGAAAGCATAGAAATATATTAGAAGTAATTTTACTATAGGACTGAATTGGAAATTACTTTTTCTATCAAAGTATATTTCTTAAATAAATAAATAAGAAATTATTCCCTATAATGATTTTCTGAAAGCTTAGAAATATATTAGAAGTAATTTTACTATAGGACTGAATTGGAAATTGCTTTTTCTATCAAAGTATATTGCTTAAATAAATAAATAAGAAATTATTCCCTATAATGATTTTCTGAAAGCTTAGAAATATATTAGAAGTAATTTTACTATAGGACTGAATTGGAAATTGCTTTTTCTATCGAAGTATATTGATTAAATAAATAAATAAGAAATTATTCCCTATAATGATTTTCTGAAAGCTTAGAAATATATTAGAAGTAATTTTACTATAGGACTGAATTGGAAATTGCTTTTTCTGTCGAAGTATATTGATTAAATAAATAAATAAGAAATTATTCCCTATAATGATTTTCTGAAAGCTTAGAAATATATTAGAAGTAATTTTACTATAGGACTGAATTGGAAATTACTTTTTCTATCAAAGTATATTGCTTAAATAAATAAATAAGAAATTATTCCCTATAATGATTTTCTGAAAGCTTAGAAATATATTAGAAGTAATTTTACTATAGGACTGAATTGGAAATTGCTTTTTCTATCAAAGTATATTGCTTAAATAAATAAATAAGAAATTATTCCCTATAATGATTTTCTGAAAGCTTAGAAATATATTAGAAGTAATTTTACTATAGGACTGAATTGGAAATTGCTTTTTCTATCAAAGTATATTGATTAAATAAATAAATAAGAAATTATTCCCTATAATGATTTTCTGAAAGCATAGAAATATATTAGAAGTAATTTTACTATAGGACTGAATTGGAAATTGCTTTTTCTATCGAAGTATATTGATTAAATAAAAAAATAAGAAATTATTCCCTATAATGATTTTTCTGAAAGCATAGAAATATATTAGAAGTAATTTTACTATAGGACTGAATTGGAAATTGCTTTTTCTATCGAAGTATATTGATTAAATAAATAAATAAGAAATTATTCCCTATAATGATTTTCTGAAAGCATAGAAATATATTAGAAGTAATTTTACTATAGGACTGAATTGGAAATTGCTTTTTCTGTCGAAGTATATTGATTAAATAAATAAATAAGAAATTATTCCCTATAATGATTTTCTGAAAGCATAGAAATATATTAGAAGTAATTTTACTATAGGACTGAATTGGAAATTACTTTTTCTATCGAAGTATATTGATTAAATAAATAAATAAGAAATTATTCCCTATAATGATTTTCTGAAAGCATAGAAATATATTAGAAGTAATTTTACTATAGGACTGAATTGGAAATTACTTTTTCTATCAAAGTATATTGCTTAAATAAATAAATAAGAAATTATTCCATATAATGATTTTCTGAAAGCTTAGAAATATATTAGAAGTAATTTTACTATAGGACTGAATTGGAAATTGCTTTTTCTGTCGAAGTATATTGATTAAATAAATAAATAAGAAATTATTCCCTATAATGATTTTCTGAAAGCATAGAAATATATTAGAAGTAATTTTACTATAGGACAGAATTGGAAATTACTTTTTCTATCAAAGTATATTTCTTAAATAAATAAATAAGAAATTATTCCCTATAATGATTTTCTGAAAGCTTAGAAATATATTAGAAGTAATTTTACTATAGGACTGAATTGGAAATTACTTTTTCTATCAAAGTATATTGCTTAAATAAATAAATAAGAAATTATTCCCTATAATGATTTTCTGAAAGCTTAGAAATATATTAGAAGTAATTTTACTATAGGACTGAATTGGAAATTGCTTTTTCTATCAAAGTATATTGCTTAAATAAATAAATAAGAAATTATTCCCTATAATGATTTTCTGAAAGCTTAGAAATATATTAGAAGTAATTTTACTATAGGACTGAATTGGAAATTGCTTTTTCTATCAAAGTATATTGATTAAATAAATAAATAAGAAATTATTCCCGATAATGATTTTCTGAAAGCTTAGAAATATATTAGAAGTAATTTTACTATAGGACTGAATTGGAAATTGCTTTTTCTATCAAAGTATATTGCTTAAATAAATAAATAAGAAATTATTCCCTATAATGATTTTCTGAAAGCTTAGAAATATATTAGAAGTAATTTTACTATAGGACTGAATTGGAAATTGCTTTTTCTATCGAAGTATATTGATTAAATAAATAAATAAGAAATTATTCCCTATAATGATTTTCTGAAAGCATAGAAATATATTAGAAGTAATTTTACTATAGGACTGAATTGGAAATTGCTTTTTCTATCGAAGTATATTGATTAAATAAAAAAATAAGAAATTATTCCCTATAATGATTTTCTGAAAGCATAGAAATATATTAGAAGTAATTTTACTATAGGACTGAATTGGAAATTGCTTTTTCTATCGAAGTATATTGATTAAATAAATAAATAAGAAATTATTCCCTATAATGATTTTCTGAAAGCTTAGAAATATATTAGAAGTAATTTTACTATAGGACTGAATTGGAAATTGCTTTTTCTGTCAAAGTATATTGATTAAATAAATAAATAAGAAATTACTCCCTATAAGGATTTTCTGAAAGCATAGAAATATATTAGAAGTAATTTTACTATAGGACTGAATTGGAAATTACTTTTTCTATCAAAGTATATTGCTTAAATAAATAAATAAGAAATTATTCCCGATAATGATTTTCTGAAAGCTTAGAAATATATTAGAAGTAATTTTACTATAGGACTGAATTGGAAATTGCTTTTTCTATCAAAGTATATTGATTAAATAAATAAATAAGAAATTATTCCCGATAATGATTTTCTGAAAGCTTAGAAATATATTAAAAGTAATTTTACTATAGGACTGAATTGGAAATTGCTTTTTCTGTCGAAGTATATTGATTAAATAAATAAATAAGAAATTATTCCCTATAATGATTTTCTGAAAGCATAGAAATATATTAGAAGTAATTTTACTATAGCACTGAATTGGAAATTGCTTTTTCTATCGAAGTATATTAATTAAATAAATAAATAAAAAATTATTCCCTATAATGATTTTCTGAAAGCATAGAAATATATTAGACGTAATTTTACTATAGGACTGAATTGGAAATTACTTTTTCTATCGAAGTATATTGATTAAATAAATAAATAAGAAATTATTCCCTATAATGATTTTCTGAAAGCATAGAAATATATTAGAAGTAATTTTACTATAGGACTGAATTGGAAATGATTCTAGTATTGAATTGCATTGATTAAATGAATGAATTAAAACTTTATTCATTCTGATTATTTCAAGTGATGAAACACATATAAAAATATACTGAAAATTATTTTACTATATAAATATATACAGAAAGTTATTTGAATATCTGTCTATACTTCTGAGATGAGTTATTGTAAACTATTTTCGCTATTTACATCGTTCGGACTGTTGTCCTCGTCTTTATTGCCATATTCACGATGCTTTTGCTGTTGTATGTGCCAACCTTCTTTCGGTAATATATGGGACGTGTGCTTAACCAATGAAACAACTCGAAAATAAAAATACTAGAATTTTATTTCTCCGCCATATTTCATATTCTATTGTAGTTTTAATAAAAGTGAAACATGTTAAATTTATAAAATTTCCTATTTGTTCCTTATTCTATCATAGTAATAATCATATATAGCATTTGGAAAAAAAGAAATATATATATATATTGACACTACATTTGAATGATAACTCTAACATTTTTAGGCATTTAAAACAACATGCCTGGCCACATACACAATTCCGGAAAATCCTCGTCGAAAACACAACTATACTTAAACATGAAAACAATAAACAAAAATTAAAAATTCTTGAAGCTATATACATAAAACAGTTGAAACCTAACCTGAACAAAATAAACTATGAAATCTCCACAAATATCCTTAAATGCCTATAATTAGTAACAGAAGCCATTGGTTCATACCAACGGCTTTCCATACTCAATACTCATCGGATTCACTCTCGCGTGGTCATGTGTGACGTGATTTTCGCTTTCAGCGTCTTATATGCACGTGTTTATCGTTGCTTGGAAATCATCCATGTAAACAAAAACAGACTATCATCAATTTCTTGATCGTGCATTGCTTAATATATTGTGTAATTGTCATCTTTGATAACGGCTTATGTAAGCCGAAAGCTTAGATTGGATTAAAAAATATGTATCAATATTGTGATTTTCTTTCATTGTTTAATGATAATGTTATTAAGCTTATCAGACGATATGAAAAGAACTTACATAAAATATATAGACAACACTTATCTATATTATTTAATGAAACATGTATGAATATATATATATATATATATATATATATATGTATATTACTTGACTCTCCCATCAAATTCGACGTATGAGGGTCAAGCATATCAGTTCCTAGGAAACTGACAGCTCAACACCAGCACATGAGATTTGATTATAGTGGTGAAGGTTTTGTTCAGAAACATCCACACTTTTTGAAGGGCCAAATACAGAGACATGGTGCACTATGTACCACAAGGTCCCCAAACAACCCTCTGCAGGTTTTGAATTCAGTGTTATCCTTCTCCTAGACCAGTTGCCATCCAAGGCTATAGAACCCAGTCTGTCATGCTATTTACCCATAGCTGGAAGGAGAAGAAGAGGATTAACACCTTTCCCAAGGGTATTAGCACGTAAGTGAATGTAATGGATTCGACTGGAATTCGAACTCGGCTCTCCGATTCCTCAATCCAAGCCGCTATCCATTACTCCACCATGTTTCAAATTATTAATGAGGTGACATATTTTCATTCTGTCCCAAAACTTGCAGTCAGAATTTAACAAAATTTTCACTGTATAATGGAAATAGGTATATGCATAGGCTGTATAAAAACTGTATTATTCGGCACGACAGGAAACAAATGGTGGCCATTTGCAATATTTACACGAAATAGAAGTGTTCCAGACTATAAATGAGTGCCATTATAATCATGCAATTAAGGGTCGCAAATGTGACTTGACCCCTTCTGAGAAAGATATTATAACATCTGAACCTTCCAAAGGCAAATGTACATTAGAAATATCCAAAATAATTGGAAGATATCACTAAATTGTGAAAAGATTTTTGCAGCTCCTATGCTGGTACGTAAGGGGGCCGATGAGGGTCACTCGAGGGTTGTTTCCTGATGTTCTTTGTCATGAATGAAACATGAAGCTGTAAATAACCCAGGCCTGACCAGTGGAGCACTTTCCAGGAGCAATTGGGAAGCAACAGTGTCCAGAAATACTCGCTATCATCTTCTGAAATAGGTTGGGGAATCAGTGAGACCAGTGACAAAGACTCGATTGACAAAAATACACATACAAATGCGTTTGAAATGAGCAAAGGAGAACACAAAGGTTGATTTCTCGAAAGTTCTGTTCACAGATGAAAGCCGTGCAACACTTGATGGCCCCGATAGTTGGGACAAACGGTTGGATCTTAAATGGACGAGATCATCATCAACGCTTGACACACACCAACAAGGAGGATGAGGTATTATGATTTGGGATGGTATCATGGTTGGTCCTTGGAAAGTACCTGACAGTATGAAAATAACCACAGATGCTTATATAGCCTTCCTCGAAGAGCACCTGGAATCTTGGCTAAAAAAAGAAGCAAAGAATCACCTTAAGGAGAACCATCATATTTACGCAAGGAAATGCTCAGGCAAATTTCAGCACATAAAACTACGTAATACCTGCAGAAATTAGGTTTCTGCGGACCTCGGAAGATGAACTGGCCAGTCAATTTTCCAGACTTAAACCCAATTAAAAACTTGCGGAGCATTCTGAAGTGACGTGTTTATAAGAAGACTCGCCAATTAAGAAGCTAGGATGACTTATGGCAGGAAATAGTCAACATATCGTGTGAAATGACATCAGAGGAAATCCAGAGATTGATATATTCAATGGACCAACGCCTTTTCCAAGTCATTTTAAAAAACGGATCACATATCTCATATTAACGAAATCCACTATCCTTTTCGAACTCTATTGAAATTATTCGGACTATTGTCCTCATCTTTGTCGCTTTATTTATTACAACATTTCGGCCGTTGTATGCTCCGGCCTTCTTCAGGTGGTTGGAATATCAAACTGAATCCTTTATTTCTCTCACTGGGGTAGACTGTTCTAGTTCCATGTGCCATGACTAAAATAAAGGGACAAAACGGCATGATAAATATGGCGACAAAGATGAGGATAATAGTCCGAATAATGTAAATAGTGTACATAATACCTCATCTCAGAAATATAGACAGATACTGAAAGGCCGAAATGTTGTAATAAATATGGCGACAAAGATCAGGACAATAGTTCGAATAATGTAAATAGTGTACATAATACCTCATCTCAGAAATATAGACAGATACTGAAAGGCTGGAACGTTGTAATAAATATGGCGACAAAGGTGAGGACAATAGTCCGAATAATGTAAATAGTGTACATAATACCTCATCTCAGAAATATAGACAGATTTTTGAAGTCTGTTTACTTTTTTATTTCAATTTAATTTCATCTTAGTTACTGTATGTATCCGTAAAAGTCTGTAAATGAAGCAATTAACATGTTATTTTCTTTTTTACAGGGGTCTTTATTACCCCTCACTAATAATTTGACACACTTATTATTTAAGTAAATTAGGTAAATGACCATAACTTCTGTTCCTTTTTCTAGAACCTTACAATATTTACAGAGTAGGTGTATATCCATATTGTTATCATTCTCTGATAATTTCATTAAATTCCAACAAGTAGTTTTTGGATAGGATGATAAAGTGTCACCTCGCTAATAATTTGAAACAGTGTATGTATATATATATATATATATATATATATATATATATATATATATATATATATATATATATATATATATACATATATATATTAAAAAGAAGAGAGGTACCGCAAACTTTTTTGGTTGTAATGTGGGTTTTTTTTAAAAAATATTATTCTTTATTTTTCATAGTTTTACATAGTTTTACAACACGTGTTTCTGGTCTTACGACTGTCTTCAGGTAAAGGGTGGAGATTTCCACATATTATTAAAAATAATTAATTTTTTTCCTTTATGCTTTTCAATGTTACATCTTCTCTATATAAGACATTCTCTGTTTTTGTGTTGGTCATTCCAATGTCTTTCTTTAAAATATATATATATATATATATATATAATATATTTTCTGTTTATACATTATTTTAATAGATACAATTTATTTCAATGTTCTGTTTTTTAAATAAACAGTATTAATTACATTTACTGGCCTGAATGTTCAAGAAATTTTGTAGAAAATATGTGCTTCTGTAACCCTTAATGGGGACCATCATTTGATCTGATGTGCTGTTAACCAATCAGCCACAAAGAAGCGTCTAGTTAGCAAAGTCCGAATTACTGTTTATAAACAACAAATCTTCGACAATCTTTCCCAAATGATCATATCTACTCACAAAATGTACCTTAACATAAACTTCGAAAATTATTTGATATATTTTCTGTTTATAAGTTATTTTAATAGATACAATTCATTTAAGTAAATGCTCTGTTTTTTAAATGCACAGTATTAATTACATTTACCAGCCTGGATGTTTGAGAAATTTCGTAGAAAATAACCGCTTCTCTGACAAGAATTGAACCTGTGACTCCAATATAATCACCCACGACTACCAGGTAACTTTTCTTTCATACATACAAAGTAGCAAACAATTAACCGTCAACTTATCAAATTACTTACTCATTGAAAGTTTTGCAGGAGACAGATTAGATTGTAAAATTAATTTTATTTGTTTCTATTGATGCTCTACTTTTCAATATTGAAAAGTAAATAAAATTAATATTATAGATATGTAATAATATATAATATGTAATATTAAATAATATGAAATAGTATATATGTAATAATATGTAATATGTAATAATATTAAATAAAATGAAGTAGTATATAATATGTAATAATATATAATATGTAATAATATATAATATGTAATAATATGAAATAGTATATAATATGTAATAATATATAATATGTAATATTAAATAATATGAAATAGTATATATGTAATAATATATATGTAATAATATTAAATAATATGAAATAGTATATAATATGTAATAATATATAATATGTAATAATATATATGTAATAATATATAATAATATTAAATAATATGAAATAGTATATAATATGTAATAATATATAATATGTAATAATATTAAATAATATGAAATAGTATATAATATGTAATAATATATTATATGTAATATTAAATAATATGAAATAGTATATAATATGTAATATACAATATGTAATATTAAATAATATGTAATAATATATAATATGTAATAATATACAATATGTAATAATATTAAATAATATGTAATAATATATAATATGTAATACTATATATGTAATAATATATATGTAATAATATATAAACATATTAAATAATATGTAATAATATTAAACAATAAGTAATAATATATATGTAATAATATATAATATTTAATAATATTAAATAATATGTAATAATATATAATATGTAATAATAGGTAATAAAATATAATATGTAATAATATGTAATAACGTGTTTGAACTAATTTTTATGATAGGAATTAAAAAATAGGTATTTCAATTTATACATGGAGATTAGAGGTTTTGAGAAGCTTGGAACCACCTCTTAATTGCAGTTATTCCGAAGTCCACCCTGACCTGGGGTGGTAGCACCTGTTAGGGCCCCAGCATTGGGAAAATAGTGAACACACAAACAAAAACAAAACACTATGGAAGTATAAAAATACATTTTTATAGCAAAATTACAAACAATGCATTTTGTCTCTATTTGAAAGCATGCAATTGCATTCAAAATATATTTGGTTTAAGCCTTAAAATTGTGTTCAAAATATTTTGATTTCGGCATTAAATAACCCATTGAGGTTGATATATTGTTAAACAAAATCAAACAAAAAACATGAAAAAACTCTTTCATGACATTAATCCATATATTATCCTACAATATCTTAAAGAAATCAAACTATTTCAAAATATAACTTCAACAAAACTACAACATAAAACACACATATCACCGCCTCTAGTAATTAAGTCCATTAATATATTCAATTGTGAAGGCAGAATATTTACTTCAAAACTCCAAACATTTCAGCATTAAATGACCCATAAGGTGTTGATGTGGCATTAAATCAACAAATCTACTCATCTAAGTACAAACTAGACTTAACTTTGGTGATGGAATGGGGTTTTCATCATGATTTTACTGATCTCACTCACAAATATACACACACGGGTTGCTTCCAGTCATGGACTAAGTCTAAAAATAATGGTTGCAAGGAGAGAAACGGTGTTTGCCCACAACTACAATGCTATCATTTAATTTTCATAATGAATAAATAATTTAAAAAAAAAATACATATGAAAATAAGGGAGAAAATATGTATTTCTTAGTTTTTGTAAATAGTGCAAATCTATGTCTACCGGCCTGTGCATTTGAGAGTCTTAATAAAGAATTGTTGTTATAACAATTTTTTTATTTATTTATTGTACCCTGCAGCCTCCATCAGGTCAATCCAGGTAACCTACAGGCAGTGATTATCGAAAAATGTTAGTTGCCAGGAAACAAAGGGTATTCACCCACAACTATAAAGCTATCATTTAATTTTCATAATGAATAAATAATTTTTTTTAAAAATACATATGAAAATAAGGGAGAAAAATACGTATTTCTTAGTAATTACAGTTTAGATATACTGTACAGATTAGAGACAGTAGATAAATATAAATACAGAAGCTTATAATTATTTGTTCGTTTATTTTTAATTTTAAATAATTGATCGATATATTTTAAATTTTTTGCTGTTCAATTTGCACATCAACAGATTGTTCAAAAGCACAATAGAGTCTTTTCCGTTATTTTCACTCTCTGTAGCCCCTTGCATACTAGTGTCAATCCCACGTTGCTTGAGGGGAAAAAAAAAAAAGAAAAGAAAAAAAAAAAGTTGGAATGTATTCATGAAAGAGAGTGAATGCATAACAATCCAGTATGGTGCTCAACCAGGAACTAACCCGTGCTGTCTTCCTCACACTAGCACTTTATGACGACGTATTCTTCCACTATACAATGTATTCTTCTGCTGCTCTCTTTCGGTTGTATGGATGACGCAAATGGCATAAGTTGAAACAAGATTACAGAAGATTGTGTCGTAATCACAAATCACTGTCGATCGGGACTGTTGTAACATGAGGTCTTATTGGAATTGAATTTTTAATTTTTTTTAAATTTTAAATAATTGGTCGATATTTTTAAATAGTTTACTGCACAATTTACACATTAGCAGGCAGTTTAAATGCACAATAGAGCATTGCATGCAGTACACTATATTAAGAACAATCGTTTGTGTTCAGGAGATGATTGTTCGAAAAATAAACTGACCCCTGACTTTGTAGCCACAGCAGTTTCTATATATTTATGTTTCAGAGAATGTAAATAAATCTAAAAGACATAACTGCCTAACTAATCAGTATTTCATTGATTGATTGATGTGTTTTCTACGGTTTATCAACCCTTTGCAAGTTATCTAAAGCCAAAAATTATAATGTGGATATAAAATCGGAGATCAATTTTCTATTATTGCCAATATAAAAACTGGTCCCTCATTTTGTGGCCACATTAGTTTCTATACATGTATATTCCAGAGAATGTAAATAAATCTAAGACATTCCTGTGTAGCTAATCAATATTTCATTGATTGATTGATTGATTGATTTATTCGTTTTCTACAGTTTATCAACAAAGAAATTATAATGTGGATATAAAGTGGGGGATCAATTCTATATTACAATAATTATATAAATTGACCCCTCACTTTGTGGCCACGGTAGTTTCTATACATTTCTATTCCAGAGAATGTAAATAAATCTAAAAGACATACCTGTGTAGCTAATCAGTATTTCATTGATTCATTGATTGATTCGTTTTCTACGATTTATCAACCCTTTGCAAGTTATCTAAAGCCAAAAATTATAATGTGGGTATAAAATCGGGGATCAATTCTATATTATTGTCAATATATAAACTGATCTCTCATTCTGTGACCACGGTAGTTTCTTTACATCAGTATTTCACTGATGGAAATCAGAAAGCACCATGGCCAAAATATGATAATAACAACAAAGATAAGGACAATAGTTCTAGTGTATATGGTATAGCTGGCCATTCGTATTCGAGGGGACCCATCTACTAGGGTGGCTAGCCTATCCCTATTGCAGACGCTTTCTTCAACACCCAGAGAGCACACCGTTCTGGTTAAGATGTTAAACTACATCCGTGTCCTGGCTAAGACGATAAACTACATCCAGCAGCAAGGCCTCTGTTCAGGAGGTTTTGAGGAGCATGGAACCATGTCTTAATTGCTGATGTTCCCAGGTCCACCCTGACCTGGGGTGGTAGCACCTGTTAGGGTCCCAGCTATGGGCAAATAGTTAACTATTACCAGCAATACAGTTTTGAAGGAAAATTTTTTACCAGAAACAGATTTTTAACAAAACAAAATATTACCAGCAATAAAAAATATTGTCAGCATTAAATAACCCATTAAGGTTAATATGCTGTAAAACAAAATAAACCAAACCAATCTAAACGAAAGAATACATATTCTATTCATACGAATCGATCCTAAAAATGTTGGCATTAAATAACCCATTGAGGTTGATATGCCGTAAAACAAAATAAACCAAACCAATCTAAACGAAAGAATACATATTCTATTCATACGATCCTATTCTAAAAATCTTGTCGGCATTAAATAACCCATTGAGGTTGATATGCCGTAAAAGAAAATGAATGAAAGCAAAGAATACAGAGCCCACCTGTGGTTTATACTTCAACTATGCTGAGCAGACCTTAGTTACAGTTTCTTGGAAAGAGCGTCCTATCTAGCATGATCAACAAATTGAACAACGTCAGCATGCTCAAGTCTTCAGCCATGATGACTTGTGACTTCAGGTTAACACAGCTATCGACAACCTCCAAGTGTTCCATCTACCCAATTTCACAAACAAGGCTTGGGTCAACCCATGGTATGGTTTTCAGGCACTTTCCAAAGGTGCCACATGCTGGGATCGACCCCCACTAGTCTGATAACGTCAGGATGTCTCCTTCCTGACAAATTGACCATAGTTAGATTCGAACACAGGTCTCATGGTCAGAATGCGAATGTTCTTACCACTAGGCCATGTGCCCACATAGTTCAAGTGTAAATAATGATAACTCCTATCGTAGAAATTCAGACAAAAATTACCTATTTTCTTGTACTTTAGGAGACAGTTTCTCTATTGATCATAAAATAAAACATAGTACATAATGGTTATACTTCTCAAGAAGAGCAACATGTCATATCTCCATGCAAAGTGCAATGAAAAATCATATAACACAAATCTATAGTGCTTCTTCAAGTTCCTATCAGCTTCCCATTTAAAATGAAGTAGTTTTCTTCTGTCAAAAAAAAAAATGATTACAAATCCTGGCAACCCTTCACAATAAAAGAAAGTAACCCACAACTGACAAACTTTCTTTTAATCTCGGTGCACAGGTGTTAAAATACCTTGAAAATCTAAATCCATATATGCTGCGGGACACTAAATTCTATTCAGTACTCATAAAATGTGAAACCACACTCATTTCAAACTTTAAACTGACAACAAATCAGACATCACACTTCATTTGACAGCTGTACTTTGAAGTGCATTACTGCCTACCTGTGTTCAGATCCACTATTTGGTCTCTGTATACGTTCAGAAAGAATGGGAAAACTCAATGATATACTTCTACTTCATGTGCCTTTTTCATTCAGATGCCATTTTGTGAAACTGGTAACTTTTAAAGGGCATGTTGTTCTATACTACAGGCCTACTCATGGTAAAACTAAGGGCCAGAACTGGAGGCCTATTTCAACAGCTCCTTGTTTAACTTTGTTGCTATTCTTTCTTTGTTGAGCCTTGTTTTAATTTCTTTTTTGTTCCTGTTTTATTTTTGTTTCTTCTTTGTTATTATTTTTTTCTTTGTGTTTTTTCTTCTTTGTGTTTTTCTTCTTTGTTGTTTTTTCTTCTTTGTTGTTTTTTCTTCTTTGTTGTTTTTTCTTCTTTGTTGTTTCTCGACTGCAATTTCTTTTCTTATTCGTTTCTTTGTTGTTATTCCTTCCTTGTTGTTGCTTCTTCTTATATTTGTTTAAATATACTGTTGTATATATTTATGTATTATAGTATATATTTATATACAATTTTAAAATAATCGTTTTTTTAAAGCCTTAATAGAATTGAATTTTATTTACAAAAAACAAAGCATACATTATCTTGTATGGCAATTGTTAATGCTAATAATAATGATAATATTAACTGTTTCATAAGGAAACATTTGGTATTGACCGAGTAACTAGTGTTACTCAAGTTATGCTTTTCTGAAATCCCTGGCCATGAGGATGGAATCAAAGTGTAGTATCTGTTCTCCTCATCTCTAATGGTAATATTAGCCATTTCCTTATAATGAAACATTCGGCATTCATTGTCCGAGCAGCCAGTGCTACTGGTTACGCTTTTCTTCACTCCCTGGCCATCAGACTGGGATCAAAGTGTAGTATCTGTTCTCCTCATCTCTAATGGTAATATTAGCCATTTCCTTATAATGAAACATTTGGCATTCATTGACCGAGCAGCCAGTGCTACTCGTTACGCTTTTCTTCACTCCCTGGCCATAGGGTTGGGATCAAAGTGTAGTATCTGTTCTCCTCATCTCTAATAGTAATATTAGCCATTTCCTTATAATGAAACATTTGGCATTCATTGACCGAGCAGCCAGTGTTACTGGTTACGCTTTTCTTCACTCCATGGGATAAAAGTGTAGTATCTGTTCTCCTCATCTCTAATGGTAATATTAGCCATTTCCTTATAATGAAACATTCGGCATTCATTGACTGAGATGCTAGTACTACTCATTACACTTTTCTTCCTCGGCCATTGGGCTTAAATCAGAGTGTAGTATCTGTTCTCCTCATCTCTAATGGTAATATTAGCCACTCATATGGAAATTTTAAGGCATTTGTTAACTGAGAAGCCAGTGTTACTTTTGGTTGAAATTTATAAAATCTTCCTATTATAACAATTTTTCAGGAAAATAGATTTCTCAAGTTCACTTTTATCACTCTTTCCAACATTGGTGGGAGTTTCCTTCCTAACTTTTTGTTTGAAGTAGTGTGGACAATCAACATCGTGATTATGCCATTATTCATGCTATCCATTCCGTGCTGTTGAGGTGATGTGGTTTCTGTTATCTGGTAAATTTCTTTGTGATTCTGCAGTTTCAGTTCACAAGGTTTGAAGAAGGATGGTCCTCACTAAGACCTACTGGCTTCATTCACTCAAGGCCATTTCTAAATACTAAATGGCCTCAAGAGTTATTGTTTCTTTTATTTGTAACAGTTCTTTGTGATTTCCTAGTGTCAGTCTACAAGGTTTGAAGTAGGATGGTATTTTCTAAGACTTATGTGCCTGGAGACATTTTTAATCATTGATCTGAACATTCTAACCACTCAGCCACATGCCCTATATATATATATATATATATATATGCACACAGAGAGAGAGAGAGAGAGAGAGAGAGAGAGAGAGAGAGAGAGAGAGAGAGAGAGAGAGAAAGAAATGTTCAATAGTTTTATCTATTCGACTTACATTATTATTAAATTTCACATAACTTTCAGATCAATTCAGAGTTTCGTAATGTTGCATTCATTCATCGCGACTCTTGGTAAGAATGTAGATATGAGTGATAAAAAAATTATAAAACTCTGAGTTGCCCTTCAATAAATATAAAGATATATCGGCTGATTCATACTGCTGAAATATTGTTAAAAACTGTGCCTTTTCTTTCTTAAATTGCACTCTTCTCAGATATTAGTAGTAGTAGTAATAGTAGTAGTAGCAGCAGTAGTAGTAGTACTAGCATTTATCTATTTGCGCAGCTTGTCAGATGCTATTAGGTAGTTTTGTACTTATTAGATATCAATTTACATTACCCAGCATTAGGTACCCAATACTTTTCTGATTGCTATTCGATATATAGTGATGATATACTAAAATTATTTCCGAGTAAATTGTTTTATTAACTCGATTTACATTTTGAATAATTATTATTAAGTATAATTATCCTCTAGATTTATTTTCATTCAAACAATTTACAATTGGGCTAAATGTTTTTTCGAATAATTGTTTTCAAAAAATATTCCGTAATTATAGCAAATCATATAATGACTCTAATTCCTCATCTCAAAAAATTCTGTTAAAAACTAGATTTGTTTGTTTGACCTAGTTTTTATTGTAATTATTGTTATGAGTAATCAAGAGTGGTCTCCCCTTGTTTCATTACTCTCCTCTTTGAGAGCTATTACTGTTTACTGGGACTATAAAAGGACACAATACACAAACCTTGTATTCTCAGTTGAATAAAGTTTTCTTAAACTCTAAACCTGTGTACTTTTCTCATTACTATTATATCTCTATTTATGCAGCTTATCGGATGTTGTTACTTATTGGATATCAATCTACATTGAACATCAATAGGTGACCAATGCCTTTCTGATTGTTATTCGATATATAGTGATAATATACTAACATTGTTAGTAGTAGTACTAGCATTGGTCTATTTGCACAGCTTGTCAGATGTTATTGGAGGGTTTTGCACTAATTGGATACCAATCTACATTACCCAGCGTTAGGTGTCCAATACTTTTCTGCTTGCTATTTGATATATAGTGATGATATACTAAAATTATTTCTGACTAAATTCTTTTATTAACTCGATTTATATTTTGACTAATTATCATTTAGTATAATTGTCCTTTCAATTCATTTTCATTCAAACAATTTACAATTCAAATAAGTGTTTTTTGAATAACTGCATTTGAACAATTATTATCAAACAATCTTCGCATAATCAAAGACAAACTTTGACGCCATGCATGACATCCATGTCGAAATTTCAATATGATGAAACTATCTAAGAACGTGGCCAGAGATTTTAGCTTCTAAAAATAACATATATGGCATTATGTAAGGGTTTGAATATAAAAGATAGCAGTGAGTGTTCTAATTCTAGAGGCTTTATAGCTTTTTAGTACAGACAGCTACGTACAATGTTTTCATTTTATTATCATTTTTTTAAATGGGGTATGGTTTGATGTAAACAAAAACAAAAAAACAATCACATCAAAGCTTTGTTGATTCTAAAGGTAGGATTAAGTGTTCGGACAGGGTGAATAGGAACAGGGCGAAGCAGGAGAAGAATGCAAAGTAAAAATAAGGGAGTAAAAATGTTGGAGGTAGGATATATATTTTTTATATTTTTTCTGAAAACTAATTTTGGTGTTTGACTTACCTCCAGGAGACAATAACACATGACATGGTAAGTGTTTAGTCTGAATAAAAACAAAATACCAATTTGTTTTTATTAGATAAACAATTGATAGATTACAAGTGAACATTTTAAAAAGGTTTACTGTCAAAATGCTTCAGAAATATGAACAGATGATCTTTTAGGAAAGGTGATTGTTTTAACCTCGGGAAGGTTACTGGATAGAATAATCAAACGAAGGTTGGAAATGAATGATAATACTTAGGACAAGAACAACGCATATAAGATTTGCCAATGGCACATAGAAGAAGTAGTCAACTGCTAGAAGTGAGTCAAGTGAATTCTACAATGAATCTCCAACTGCAGACCAACATACAGTATTTACTACTCTATTTATGTGAATTGGGACATACCCATTATCGTCTGTAGGTATGCTACAACAGTGATTGTGGAGAGTATTTGAATTTATGACAGTGGAGAGGATTTTAGATTATCATGGCAGGGAGGATTTGAGATTATGATGGGGGAGAGAATTTCAGAATATGATGCCAGGGACTATTTCAAATTATGATGGTGGGGAGGATTTCAGATTGTGATGGTGGATTTGAGATGATGATGGCAGGGATTATGATGAAGGGAGGGATTTGGGAAGGTAAACGTGGGGAGGATTTGAGAAGGTGATGGTGTGAGAGATTTTCAAATTATGACGGAATGGAGAATTTGAAATTGTGATGGCGGGGAGGATTTTAAAAGGTGATGGCAAAAAGTATTTGAGATGATGATGGAGGGGAGGATTTGGGAATGTGATGGTGTGGAGGATTTCACATTATGATTATGAGGAACATTTGGGAAGGTGATGGTGGGGGTGATTTGGGAACATGATGCCGGGGTGGATTAGGAAGTATATAGATCAGATAAATAGGTGAGGTATGAATTAAATTTATCAATCAAGAGATAAATATTGTCAGAAATTCAGATTGGAATCATTGTCCTTAAACAACAAGTTATTGAGACTAGTATCCCCATCTTTATTGTTTTTGCATTGCAATATTGGAACAGTGTTTTGTTTGGTTCCTTATCATGAATAAAATTTTCCATTTTTTTTTAGGCTTGAGTGAGATCAGTCCTCCTATGTGGCAGTGAATGCTGAACAATCTCATCACAGATGAAGAAGACATGAAGCAACAGAAATGTGGTTCTACAGAAGGATGCCGAAAATATCATGAACTGAACATGTGAGTAACGATGAAGTTGTAGAAAAAATGGAAACAAAGAGGAAGCATATACATTCTAGGTTACAGAATGAGGAAAGATGGCTTGGAAAATTTGATACTCACAGGACAGATTGAAGGCAAGAGGGACAGAAGACTACCTAGAGAGCTTGAGTAATTGAATGTTGGAGAAAGTTTTAGAAGTAATAACAAAAGACAACAATTTTTAAGAGCTACAAAGGATGGGAAACTGTGGAGAGTGATGATCACCAACATCCTGAAGGGACATTGTACACAGAAGAAGAATGAGATTGAGTATATGGATGGATGGCAGAACAAGGTTTAGGAGAGATAACAGAGAGATAAAATTTATTAAGAGATACAAAGGACAGGAAATTGTGGAGAGCCAAAATCCCCTACATGCTAAAAAGACACAACACATAGAGAAGAGGAAGAAGAAGAATGAGTTTGTGTAAATGGATAGGAGAGATTACAAAAAGACAAAATTTATTAAGAGATACAAAGGACAGGAAGTTGTGGAGAGCCATGACCACCTACGCCCTGAAGGGACATGGTACATAGAAGAAGAAGAATGAGCTTGAGATTATGAATGGCTGAACACGCTTTAGGAGAGCTAAGAAAAAGACAGAATTTATTAAGAGATACAAAGGACAGGAAATTGTGGAGAGCCATGACTGCCTACATCCTAAATGGACATGTCACGTAGAAGAAGGAGAATCGTCAGCCAATTACATCATCGAATATTACGAGGTGTAAACAGAGAATAAATATCGGATGAAAGAAAAACTAGTAAAAAATTCTGCATGCCGATGACTGTCACCCAAACAGAACAGGAAATGCAGGCTCTGAAGGAGAAACCTTCCCGTTCCTGCAAAGTAATCAGCCTTACTATCAACCTGGAGAAGACAGTGGTCATGTTCCAACCTGCGCAATAAAAAAATCCTGTTAATATTTACCAAAGAAATCAACACAGTGTACATATTTGAAATTTTGATGATGTCCTTTTTTAATGTATGGAAGCCCTAACGTTATTGTTAGCTGTTTTTTTTATATTACAATTTTTGTTGTTATTATAATATTAGCTTTTTTTTTTATATAGCAGTTTTTCAAGCAGTCATGTTATCACAGTTAGAAAGCAATACAAATTGGAAATAATGTGTAAGCCAAGCCAAGACATAAACTTCCATTGCTTTTCATAAAGATACCTCTCAACATGACAGCTCTGTTACCAATTAGGACACTGGACCATGAGGCTGCAATTATTCAAATGTTCCCTTTCTTCAACTTCCTGCTACATCACCATTTTATTTTATATAAATTTGTAGTATCTTCATTTTAACGACGTCTGCAAAAGCAACATGAAGGTGATAGACATGGGTATCACGAGATGAGAAGATGTCACCAATGATCCCTCATGCTGGAGAAGCAATTTACACTGAGGTCTGGGGTGATGAGAGAAGAAACAGAGGCTTGCCAATAGGGTGAAGCTTGTTCAAGGAAACAAAACAACACAGGGACATCCAGGGAGAGCGTCTTTATATGCATTGGTTGCAATCAAAACTGTCACATCTGTGTGGGCCTGTACAGGCATAACAGATGCTGTCCCACCATCAGCAAGTTAGGCATAACATTTAGGTAAGGCCCATATTCTCTTGAGACCGATGGATGTCACATGCACATAATATTTCTTATTTTTATCTGCAGGATGTAGGTGATCATGGCTCTCCACAGATTCCTTTTGTTTATTACCTGTGGATTATTATGACTTTCTCGGAAAATTAGCTGCGTTATTCTCTTTGGCCTTCTCCATGATTTTGAATTCAGAATTGTTTTTTTCAGCAAATCACACGAATCCAAGTAAGCAGAAAGGATTCAATCAATCGGAAAATTTATGTCAATATTTGCCAAACGAAACAACACATATCTTACATATTTAGAATACAAATTATGTCGGAGTTTTAAGCAGGAAAGCTCCGAATAGCTTCTTTTTTCTTTATATTGCAGACATCTTTCTAAAACTCTTCATCCTACACACACTCTAGTAAGGTTCCCTATAGATTTAATCTAATTCAAAAACAGAACAATCTGCTATTATATCCACATGATCTGCCATGCACAAATTCATTGTTTCATCCCAGATTAATTCTTTTTGATGTTTTAACTCAATATATATTACATACACTTGTAGTGATTTTATTTTTTATTTTTAAATGTCAAGTTCCCTATAATTTCAACCTAATTCAAAAACAGAACTATCTACTATTTTATCCGCCTGATCTGCCATGCACAAATACATTGTTTCACCACAGATAAATATTTTTGGTTGTTTTGACTCCAATATATATATATATATAATATAAAAGGCTCAAACACTAATATTCCATGGTTATAATTTATTACATTGGAATCGTAATCACGATCCAAATCATCAGACCTACGAATTCAAAAAGAAATCAGAAAATACAACTCCGGGGATAAAAAACAAAATTTATATACGGTACCTACTGGTGTGTGTTGTAGGTTGTTTGCTATAAAATGCGTCTAGAAAGATATTATGGTCATTTACTCATTTTACTGGTAGGCCCAAGTTTTACGTCACTGGTAGCTTACTGTATGTTTGGTGGTTGACCTATATGTTAGCTATAGACCTAACTCAGAATTTTAAGCTAAAAATTTTGAGGTTGACTTGTAAGCCAGATCAACTTGTACATTGCAATGTACTGTAAATATATGGCTTGTAAATAATTCTTTGGGTCATTGGTTCTATCAACCAATTATACTTCTAGAACAGAGTTATTTGGTGCTATAATTTGTGGTATGGACCATCCAACTTCAAGTAGGCTAGGATAGTGATTTTCCAAGCGTAGCTTAGATGAGGCACAAGGCTGAAAGTCTGAGGCACCACAGTGAGGATTCAACTCGCTATTCGGTCATAACTGTTTTAGCGAGACAAGCTTGCTAACCATTACACCGCCTCGAGGTGTCCTAATGATTTTCTAAGCACGGCTTAGATGCGGCACAAGGCCAAAAGTATGGGGTACCCAATGAGGATCAAACTCACCACTTAGTCGTAATTGATCTAGCAAGAGAAGCTTGCTAACCATAACACCACGGCGAGGTACCCAAATGATTTTCTAAGCATAGCTTAGATGCGGCAACAGGCCGAAGGCATGCGGCACCCAGTGAGGATCAAACTCACTATTCAGTCGTAACACTTTTAGCAAGACAAGCTTGCTAACCATTACACTAAGGCAAGGTACCCAAATGATTTTCTAAGTATAGCTTAGATGCAGCAACAGGCCGAAGGCATGAGGCACCCAGTGAGGATCAAACTCACTATCCAGTCGTAACTGTTTTAGCGACACAAGCTTGCAAACTATTACACCACGGTGAGGTACCCAAATGATTTTCTAAGCATAGCTTAGATGCGGCAACAGGCCGAAGCCATGCGGCACCCAGTGAGGATCAAACTCACTATTCAGTCGTAACTCTTTTAGCAAGACAAGCTTGCTAACCGTTACATCAAGGCGAGGTACCAAAATGATTTTCTAAGCATAGCTTAGATGCGGCAACAGGCCGAAGTCATGCGGCACCCAGTGAGGATCAAACTCACTATTACAGTTGTAACTCTTTTAGCAAGACAAGCTTGTTAACCGTTACACCACACCAAGGTATTCAAGTAGAGGCTAGTATAGTCGGTACTTTTATCTTCCTGAAAAGATCCTCTGGATTAATTATTTCATAAAAAAATCATTGATATACAGGAGCAAGGCCATTAAAATCAGTTGGAATATGAATTTCCAGTATATGTCTCCTTGCATGCTGTGTATTCAGGACGATGTTTTAAGAGAAATGACCAATAGATATAGGTGTCTCCTTTTATGATATTTCAGTGGATGACGTCTTCCTTCCAAGAAATTCTGAGACTATGATACCATTCTCCAAGAAATAGGAATATTAAAATCAGCAATATTTTCTCACATTTTTTCTCTGTTTTTTCTTTATTTAGAAATATGAAAGTTAGCTCTATTTTCTCAAGAAATACTAATATCTGCTATATTTTCTTGCAATTCCAATTTTTTATTTAGAACAATGAAAATCGTAAGTTTGTTGTTTGTGTGATAGTTCCATAACTCTTGCCACTTGTTTAGCATGAAGGTGTTTATCGTCGCGCTGAGGTCTGTGTAGGCGATTTTCAAATTTTAAATGTTAAAAAATACAAACAAAAATATAATTTTAATGTTACATATTGTTGTTTACATAATTTATAAACAACAATGCATAACATAATATATTGTTGACATAATATTGTAAACAACATATGTTACATATTGCTATATGTGTAAAATTTCAGATAGCATATATCTGTAAAAGGACGATATGAACAAACACAAAAGGAAATCTTAGCTGATGCATTTCATTTTGTTTTTATTCATATTGTTATTTATATATTACATATCTTGCTACATATTTATGTTGATATATAATGTACGAGGGACATTCAATAAATAAGTTGAATTTTTTGGTATAAGGACTTCTAATACAGATAAAAGCTTACTCTGTTTTATTTTTTTTTGTTTTACTTCTTTTTCACATGGATTTAATTTCTTCTGCAGATTAAAAAAAAACTTTGAGAGTTTTGGCGATTAACAATGATAGCCGACCAAGAAGCATGCTCCAGGATTGAACAGCGGTCAGTTATCAAGTTTTTGGTTGCTGAAGGGTGCAAACCAGTTGAAATTCATAGGAGAATGTCAACTGTGTATGGTGCCACATGTTTCAGCCAAAAAAATGTCTACAAGTGGGCTAAATTGTTTAAAGAAGTGTTGAGGATGAAGACAGGCCTGGCAGGCCTACAGAAGTGAGGTCTCCTGAGGGGATCAAATCAGTCAATGACCTCATTCAGTCTGACAGAAGGGTGACAGCGTATGACATTGCAAGGACTTTGAGCTTATCTGTGGGGACAAACGCAGAGGTCATCAGTCAGAAGGAGTCATCTTGTATCATGACAACGCAAGGCCTCACACAGCAGCCCAAACGGTGCAGACCATCAACGAGCTGGGCTGGGAACTGCTCCCTCATCCCCCTTACAGCCCAGACGTTGCCCCTTCAGACTTTCACCTGTTTGGTCCCTTGAAAGCGTTCACGAGAGGCACAAAGTTTAAAAGTGACGATGAAGTCAAAAGTGTTGTGAGCGACTGGCTGAGATATCAGTCCAAAGATTTTTATGCTGAGGGAATACGGAAGCTTGTGCACAGATGGGAAAAGTGTGTGACAGTGCTGGGAGACTACGTTGAAAAAAAGAAAAGAAAGTAAGCTTCTATCTGTATTAAAAGTCCTTATACTGAAAAATTCACCTTATTTATTGAATGACCCTTGTATATTGTTTATATTAAATATTGTTTACATATTATGTTAACATCAATATTATGTAAACAACATAGTTTGCACATTGTTGTTTACATATTATATAAACAACATATGTAAACAAGATATGCTAAATATTCTTATATCTTATGTTGTTTATTATGTAAAGAGATTACATATTGTTCATTACCCATCATGTAAACAACTGTATATAAACATCATGTTCCACATTGTTTATGTATTATGTAAATACTATTTGTGTTAGATATTGTTTACATATTATGTAAACAACATGTTACATATTGTTGTTTACATATTATGAAAACAACAATGTTATATAAAATATTTTATGTTACATATTGTTTACATATATAAACAACAATGTTATTTTCATAACATTAAATCACAGAGCACAATATTCAATATAGACTTTGGAGCGTAAAATAAGATGATAGACAATTAACAAACAAGAAAACTCTTTGTTTATGTTTAACGAATTCAACTCTATTAAACTTGCTGGTAATCAGCATTTAAAGAATAAACAAGAAATGTAGTCAGTCTGAAATTGTTCAGAGCCCTGATGGATTTATTTGTTTTAAAATTCAAAAGATTTCAATATGACAGGTTGTAAGATATTGAAAATTAAAAGCCAGCCAATAAAAAGCCTGAAAGAGAAATCATTTCCAGCGCAAAAAGCGACATCCTCCCCCCCCCCCCACCCAAAAAAAAAGTAAAATTGTTTTTCAGCTCAAAAGCTTGAAAAAGAAATTAAATAAAACACCTATCTGAGTTATTTTATGAAGGCCGACCTTATTAAATTTGCTTAAAGGCATGGTGATGCAGAGAGCAAACCCCAAAAGACAGAAGTCGCCTATTGGGTTCATCTCTCTTCTCTCTCATTTCTTCATCACAGATTTTAATGTATTTATTATTATCATCCAATTTTTATAGCATTAAGCATGTTTTGTAGGTCCCCCCCCCCCACTTGTGAGAATGCCGTATTTTGGTCGGTGGAGGATTGAATGTGAAGGACGAGTTCTTTTCGTGAATGTGCAAATATGAAAGGGTCGTGAATCTGATTAGCTAGGTATAAGATAGTAAGTGATGACCAGACTCTACAACTCCCCTTTTTCGGCCTTGTGCCACAATTTAGTATTTTTACAAAATAAGTCCAAGTCACCTGTCATATGGTTTCATTCTCTTCTTATCACAATGACCAATTACCGTTGATTTGATTCTTTCAGAAAAACCAGGATGTTAACTCAAAAAATAAATTACCAACCAAAATGTAACATTTACACTAATAAGAAACATTAACTAAAGCATTGTCTTTAGACGTAATGGTAGGTAATTTCTTGTAAAAATTCAATATAATGTCTATTGTTGTCTTGCATTTTGTATATGGACCTAATTTTTTTCCACTGAGAGGGTAAAATAAATATAAATCAAAATGAACAGTTATTAAAAATAAAAATTAAAGAGAAAGAACTGCTAACAAACATGAAATAATTATTAAAAACTTTTACTACTTGGTGAAAGCAAGAGAAATAAGATGAAAAAAATACTAGTGAAAAATGAATAACAATTGACAAGGCTTCATCTAAGAAATTCAGACAACTTAAGACTATTACTACTTGGTGGAAAAGCAAGAGAAATAAGATGAAAGAAATACTAGTGAAAAATGAATAATAATTGACAAGGCTTCATCTAAGAAATTCAGACAACTTAAGACTATTACTACTTGGTGGAAAAGCAAGAGAAATAAGATGAAAGAAATGCTAGTCAAAAATGAATAATAATTGACAAGGCTTCATCTAAGAAATTCAGTAAATTTAAAGCTGTCATGAATTGGTAAAAAAGCAAGAGAAATAAGATGAAAGAAATACTAGTCAAAAATGAATAATAATGTCTCATGAAAGAAATTCAAACAATTTAAAACTATCACAGACTTATGGAAAAGCAAGAGAAATAAGATGAAAAGAATCAAAATTAAATAATTATTGATAACATTTAATATTTTTATTTGAATGATATTAAATGGTGTTGCTGTTTTTTTACAAATGAAATACTGATTACTTCCAAGTATATTTTTCAGTTACCTTCATTTTTTAAAAACATAAATATACTACAAATACAACAGAAACATAGCAAGCATTATTTTCAAACAGTTTTTCTCTTTTGAAAATAGCATATTATTTGGCAAAGTGAAGCACAACACAGAACTAAATCTAAGACAATACTGAACACTGGTAGCAAGACAACATCAAGTATACACAAGGGAGGTACTCAGGGTATAGTTATCACTGAAATCAGCAAATCTGGAGCATTCTGAAAAGGGTCATTTTTGAAAAGGATGCATATTAACAACATGAGAGGGGGATTACCAAAAATAAAAAATATTCCAAAAATTTATCAAAAAATGATTAAAATTAATCAAGTAATTACTTAAAAATTATTTTTTTAATTTTTAAGTTAAAAAAAATATTTTAAAAAATAGATAAAAGACTAAAAAAAATAAAAAAAGAGTAAAAAAGAAATATTTTTTTATAAATTAAAAATCTAAAATTTTTTTAAAAAAACTAATTAAAAAAATTTAAAAAGCAATATTATTAATTTAAAATTTTGAAAATGATACAAAAACCTGAAAACTAAAGAAAATTGTTTTAAATTAATTAAAATGTTATTTTTTTAATTTTATTTAAAAATCTAGTAAAAATTTCAAATTGGCACCTTTGGAATTATTTAAATACACACAGAGAGAAAAAAAAAATTACCCAAATAGGGTGATGGGATAGGAAGGAATGGGTAGCCAGAACAGAGATAAAAATGTGCAAAATTGTTGAAAACTAAACAAAAGAAAAAAAACTAATAAACAAAAATTGCTAGAAAATGAAGCATTACAAAGAAAAAATCAAAAACTTTACATGTTTGCATCAAGTTAAGATATGTGATTAAGGCGGCGATCACTCATAAATTGAATTTTAGGTTGCCAGTAAGTGTTTATAGGTTTAAGCCCTCATGCTTAAAATTGTCTATATCTACAATGTGTGT
>OZ038509.1:50345337-50355337 GCA_964036315.1 Acanthosepion esculentum | reverse complement strand
TATATCCCGTTCCCACCCCTTCACTGTTGAAACTGTTAGATGTAGACATCTCTTCTACTCCAATAGCTTCATGTCTCGCCTGTGGAACTCCCTTCCTTATTCCTGTTTCCCTGACAAATATAATCTCCAACTATTTAAGTGTAACGTCAATCGACATCTCCAGTTGCATTGATCTATCCACTTCCCTTCTCCATATCCTTTTCCCTTTCATTCCTATCTGCTCTTGCTCCATATCTTCTGTAACCCCCTTTCCTTGATCGATCCACTATCTTTCTCCACATCCTTTCCTCTACCACTCCTATCTGCTCTTCCTCCAAACCTTCTGTAACTCCTTGCGTGCTAGTGGCTTCCAGCCTTGCTTGGGGTGAAAAGCTTAAATTATATATATATATATATATAAAGTCCCTGTGTATATATATATATATATATATATATATATATATATATATATATACAGGGATTTTAAAATTTAGGTATACAGTAATTATTATACCAGTATTATAATAGTGGGTTTAGGATTAATTTATTACATTTTATTTTTTATCACTATATACCTATCTATCTATCTATCTATATATATATATATATATATATATATATATATATATATATATATATATATATATACTTACCTACATATCAAAATGTTCAGCAGATATTTTTAAGATTCTTTAAATGGAGAAAAAAATAATAAAATAAACTTGCAGTTTATATAGAAATCAAATGTGAGATATTTTTAGTTTGGGGTCTGTAACCTTTTTGTTCAGTGTTGAGACATTTTCTATTTTTTACCACATTAAATCTAAAACACATGTGGGACTCCCATGTTAGAAAGACCTGCTGCCACATTCAGAACATGTGGGCCTTCTGATAAGTAAATATATTTACAAATGCAATAAATAAAACTTGACATAATTCAGTTAAAATCACATAATAATTGACCTGTATCCCCTCATAATAAAATAAATTGTTTAAAAAAAACATACACACACAAATAGGAAAAATAATTATTTGCCTAAATAACATGACATCAGACTTTGCTGAAAAGTGTTTCTTAGTCAGACCAAGAATGTTTTGCTTCTTGAACACTTTGAAATTTTTTTTTACAAACAGTTTTCTAATTATCAAGATGTTCAGGAAATATTTTATACATTATTTAAATGGAGAAAAGAAAAAAAATTAATAATAAAAAAAACGCGGCTATTATCAAGATCAAATATGTGATATATTTGCATATGCAAAAATTGATGTAATTCAGATAAAATTGCATAATAATGTAACTGTATAACTTCCACACCAAAAAAAAATAAAAATAAAAATAAAAATAAACAAAGAAAAAAGCAAAGCAAAAGAAAAAAATAGTTTGGTGCTACTATAGTATGTTATCTACCATCCATTTTTATATAGTATGATATCTACCATCTATTTTTATATAGTATATCTACTATCCATTTTTATATTGTATATCTACCATCTATTTTCTATAGCATGATATCTATTCTGTTTTTGTATAGTATATCTACCATCCATTTTTATATAGTATATCTACCATCTATTTTCTATAGTATGATATCTACTATCTATTTTTATATAGTATGATATCTACCATCTATTTTCTATAGTATGATATCTACGATCTATTTTTCTATAGTATGATATCTACCATCTATTTTTATATGGTACATCTACTATGCATTTTTATATAGTATGATATCTACCATCTATTTTCTATAGTATGATATCTACCATCTATTTTTATATAGTACATCTACCATGCATTTTTATATAGTATGATATCTACCATCTATTTTTATATAGTATATCTACCATCTATTTTCTATAGTATGATATCTACCATCTATTTTTATATAGTACATCTACCATGCATTTTTATATAGTATGATATCTACCATCTATTTTCTATAGTATAATATCTACCATCCATTTTCATATAGTATATCTACCATGCATTTTTATATAGTATGATATCTACCATCTATTTTCTATAGTATAATATCTACCATCCATTTTTATATAGTATATCTACCATCCATTTTTATATAGTATGATATCTACCATCTATTTCCTATAGTATGTGACATATGTAATAAATAAAACTGTTCATAATTCGATTAAAATGTCATAATCCACAAAAAATTATCAATAAAGAAGGAAAAAAAAGCAAAGCAAACAGAAAAAAAAAAAGTAATCTAATATATAATATCTCACATTATTTATTTTCATTTATGCAAAATAATAAAGTGATAGATTAAAAATAAATAATGCGATATATTTTCATTTAATTAGAATAATAAACTCGATCTTATTTAGATAAAATCCATTTGGACTGTATTTCCCTACCCCGCTAAAAAAAAAATGAACAAAAAACAAAGCAAACAAAAATATCAAAATAATAATAATAATAATAATAACAAGCAAAACTAAATAAATAAATAAAAGTGCAAATAAAACGGAACTCACTGGCATATGGACAGGTAGGAAGGTGATAGACAGCTATCGGGTGGGGGGACAAACGAGGCAAAAGGATTCACACCAAGGTGCAGAAGGGGCATTTCCACGAGCTATTCTTCTCAAGTGACGATTCTTGGAGCGGGGATGGCTCCTTCACCAGAACCCTACCGTCGACCTCCCCTGCAGAAAGTGGCTCAACATCGCATGCATATTCATTATCCACCTGCGCGAGACAGTGCATAACGTGCTTCACACCAAAACGATTTGTGTCCACATCGTCTCCCATGCCACCAGATGGGTTCACGATGGTATCTTGGCCAAGGGCATGAGTGTCAGGTAGATGTGACTGTAAAGAGTTAGAGCTACAGAAGTCAGCGGAAATCAGTGTCAGTTTGGAGGGCTGGTCAATTCTAGTGTGGCACATGGTTACGTCCTCGAGGCTTGTTGTGTTAGACTCTTCAGAGGAAGAACTATGGTGCCTGCTAGGACGTGGCCACCGCATGAGTACACTCTCCACACTAATCACCTGCTTAGCAATGTCATGGAACGATACACGTGGCTTCTCTACCAAGATAGTAGAAGAGTCAGGTTTGGGGTAATGATTCTCGGGAAAGGATCTGGACCGTATGCTGACCCGAAAGTCAGGTTCCAGTTCCTGTTCTCGTTCAAAGATAGCATAATCATGAATGTTAAGCTGGTCAATTTCAATGTCACTCATGTCCTCGCCGTTTACCGATAATGTGTTCCATCGTGAACTTCTGGTGGGGGAAGGGAGTGCTGTTTTACCTGTGCCATTCTTGATGTACAGAAGGAGGTACACAGGCTGAAAGGAAAAAAAAAGACAAAACAATTAGACAACGATACATTTTTATAGTGCAATACAGGCATAGGCAACCTTTTTTGACTAGTCGGCTACATGAGATACGGCTCATCATAAGGCAGGCCGCCCAATGAAGGTGCCTCAACTACAGAAGACCGTACACATAAGCATCTGTCTTAGAAACACAGAAAAGTTGATTTTTTTTAAATTTAATTTTTCCTTTTGCTTTCTATAATTAAAAAAAATTGATGTCTTAATATATTATCATCGACGACAATGTAATTAACACAGGCCGCTGCATCTAATTTGTATTTATTTGAAAATGCAAAAATCCTTTTTTATTTAATTATCATGAATATTTCCTGTTTCTAAAGCAAGAAATGCTTACACGTATGGTCTTCCTTAGTGAAAATTACCAATGGTTTAAAATGATGAAAATGTTATCGTCAATGAAAAGTTACAAAAATCAACAAACATTGTACGTAATCATTGTTATTTTTTAAGACATTTTTTATGTTTATACGTTCTTTTTATAGATACAACTATTTAAGTAAATGATCTCTTTATAATAAAAAATATTAACAACATTTACCAGCCTGCATGTCCGAGAAATTTTCATAGACCGGAATCGAACCTGCATCCCATACGGAAACGTCATATAGCCTTATGTGCCTTTACCGATTGGGCCACAGAGGAGCGTTTGATTAGCAAGGTCGATTTTACTGTTTTTAAACTACAATTCTCCATGATTTTCTCTCATACATTCATATCTGCTCAATGCGTATCCAAATGTAAACAAATGACGTCATACATTATGAAATGGACAAAGTCCAACAATTATTTTTTAAGACATTTTTTATGTTTATAGGTTCTTTTTATAGATAGAAATATTTAAGTAAATGCTCTGTTTATTGAGTAGATATGAATGTATTAAGTATAAGCCTCCTCCTTGTTTGCAACCTCTTTAACATTGTTGCTCGCACGATCAGTCCATGATATTCTTAGCATCCTTCTGTAGAACCACATCTCTGTCGCCTCAAGTCTCTTCTTCATCTTTGAGGAAATCATCCAACATTCGATTTCCTTAAGAGATAATCATTACACTTCACACCATCATCAAGGACAAAGATTTTGTATCATTTGTTAAAATAAATTATTTCAACTTGTTTCCCAGTCAACTCTTAGTGGTTATCTTATGTTTTCATAATTCTGGATCTTTTTCGTTCTCTCTCCTCAATACTTTTTTTTTCTTATATATGCTAACACCCAATAACTCTTTATGGCTTAGTGGCTTTTATTGTCTTGTTTGCGGTGAAATGTGCTAAATGGTAAAAGGTATTGTTCAGTTATTGAGCTACTTGCTTCCTAGTCCAAAATTAATAATAATGGCTGACAATGCTTCATCTAATAAAAAATGAACATGAAAGTAAATCCTAGTCAAAAATTAACAATAATGGCTGACAATGCTTCATCTAATAAAAAATGAAGATGAAAGTAAATCCTAGTCAAAAATTAATAATAATGGCTGACAATGCTTCATCTAATAAAAAATGAAGATGAAAGTAAATCCTAGTCAAAAATTAATAATAATGGCTGACAATGCTTCATCTAATAAAAAATTAAGATGAAAGTAAATACTAGTCCAAAATTAATAATAATGGCTGACAATGCTTTATCTAATAAAAAATGAACATGAAAGTAAATACTAGTCAAAAATTAATAATAATGGCTGACAATGCTTCATCTTATAAAAAATGAAGATGAAAGTAAATCCTAGTCAAAAATTAACAATAATGGCTGACAATGCTTCATCTAATAAAAAATGAAGATGGAAGTAAATACTAGTCAAAAATTAACAATAATGTCTGACAATGCTTCATCTAATAAAAAATGAAGATGAAAGTAAATCCTAGTCAAAAATTAATAAAAATGTCTGACAATGCTTCATCTAATAAAAAATTAAGATGAAAGTAAATCCTAGTCAAAAATTAATAATAATGGCTGACAATGCTTCATCTAATAAAAAATGAAGATGAAAATATTAAAATAATGAACACTAACATGACTAATACCGCCAGCATTAAAAAAAACAGAAATCCCTTGTCAAGTTTGATTGTAGAATAAAGTGATGGATTTGTTCATTCTGTTACAAAACCATCAAGTACTCAAAGGAGTGTGAATTAGGATCTTACCAAGAGCTCAACATTTATTTCCAGTTCTGCACTGTCTACTCACACTTATTGGCTGATAGCCTCTAAGTTGTGATCAAAAGTATAATACATTTTTGTAAGGAAGAAAAATATTACCAGCAATAATTTTTGGTACAAACAAAGTATTACCAGTAATATACTTTTGATAAAAAAATATTACCAACAATATATTTTTGTAAGGAAAAAAAATATTACCAGCAATATAGTTTTGATAAAAAAAATATCAACAATACATTTTTGTAAGGAAAAGAAATATTACCACCAATGCATTTTTGGTAAAAAAAATATTACCAGCAATATATTTTTGATAAAAAAAAATAATATTACCAGCAATACATTTTTGTAAGGAAAAAAAATATTACCAGCAATACATTTTTGGTTAAAAAAAATATTACCAGCAATATATTTTTGATAAAAAAAATATTACCAACAATACATTTTTGCAAGGAAAAAAAATATTACCAGCAATAATTTTTGGTAAAAAAAAAAGTATTACCAGTAATATACTTTTGATAAAAAAATTATACCAACAATATATTTTTGTAAGGAAAAAAAATATTACCAGCAATATATTTTTGATAAAAAAAATATTATCAACAATACATTCTTGTAAGGAAAAAAAACTTTATCAACTATATATTTTTGGTAAAAAAAAAAATTACCAGCAATATATTTTTGATAAAAAAAAAAACAATATTACCAGTAATACATTTTTGTAAGGAAAAAAAATATTACCAGCAATACATTTTTGGTTAAAAAAAAAAAATATTACCAGCAATACATTTTTGGTAAAAAAAATATTACCAGCAATACATTTTTGGTTAAAAAAATATTACCAGCAATATATTTTTGATAAAAAAAATATTACCAACAATACATTTTTGCAAGGAAAAAAATATTACCAGCAATAACTTTTAGTAAAAAAAAAGTATTATCAGTATATACTTTTGATAAAGAAATATTACCAACAATATATTTTTGTAAGGGAAAAAATATTAGCAGCAATATATTTGTGATAAAAAAATATTATCAACAATACATTTTTGTAAAGAAAAAAAATATTATCAACAATACATTTTTGTAAAGAAAAAAAATATTATCAACAATACATTTTTGGTAAAAAAAATATTACCAGCAATATATTTTTGATAAAAAAAACAATATTACCAGCAATACATTTTTGTAAGGAAAAAAAAAATATTACCAGCAATACATTTTTGGTTAAAAAAAAAAAATATTACCAGCAATATATTTTTGTTAAAGAAAATATTACCAACAATACATTTTTGCAAGGAAAAAAAAATATTACCAGCAATAATTTTTGGTAAAAAAAATATTACCAGTAATACATTTTTGTAAAAAGAAATTACTAATGCTCCTAAGAAAATTAAATTTCAGTATTAAATGACCCATAGCAATGTTTATATGCCCTTAAACAAAGAAAAACAAAACAAAGATTTGCCGTGAGATTAGTGGTAGGCTTGCCACATTTTAGCAGTGGGAAAGGAGGTGCAGAATTCATCGCACACAAGGCCGTGTAGATATTTTTGAATGCTATCAAAGTGAAAAGTTAGGAGTGGGTACTGCCAGCATAGATATGGAAATCATGCTTTTTGGTTTGATCTGGTTCTTGTAAAGACAGAGTGTGTCAGAAGAAGTCAGGTACTTTCTACAGCTGTACAAGGAACCAACCATTTTTTCCGGCATCTTTAGCGATGGATTGCATTGCATGATTTCCATTGTTATCCGTGTGAATTTGAAATCCGTATAAGCATTGCAGCAAGGAGCCCGCCTGAGAAGAAGAGCTATTCACCAAGATAGACAAAAACTTCGGGAGTGAGATAAAAGTAGCCAAGGGGAAGAATAAAAGACGAAGAGGGAGAAGACAAGATCGGAAAGGTAAAAGTGCATACAGAGAAACAAATAGCTGCCGAGCAGGGAATAAAGAGAAATCGCAATCAAATTAATTTTCAGTTTTGCATTCGGCTTTAATTAGATTAACAGGTAAATCAAATTAGGCCACAAATCATAGAACAATTCACAGTTATCAGAGAAAATGAAGAACGGAAAAGGACGTGGGTGCAGAAGGACTGCAACTATCTCAAAGAGGAGGTGAAAGCTATAATAACTCCACTGGTAGACAACTATACCTCACCCATCATTGGCGTACCGACTCTACATTAATTATTCCCAGCTCATCACTCTACCCCAACCATCAACCATCATCTTGGTGAGTCGATAGGGAGTAAAAATGGATATTGTTATTTGGACTAATTTCATTTTTGAAATCACTACAATTGTTTAGTTACTTGTAAGCGACGGGAAGAAGTTACATAGGGTGCTATGATTTGATTGGCCTTCATAGTCAAACATCATAGGCGTTTGAGCATTGAACTGATTCTTTTGTAGACACAGAGGTCACCATTTTGAGTGGTCCACAACAGGGCAAAACATATTCACGTTGGGGAGTTACAATTCTTTTTTACTTAATGGCGGCTCCGATTCATTGGTCGTAATTAAATTCACATTGAGGAGCATTTAAGTGGCGACGGACATGTAACACAAAAAGGAACAAACAAGTTTTATCATTTTATTCCGATTTATGCTATTTATATTCAGACAATTAATTTTCTTTTTTAATCATTTTTCCCCAAGCAAGGCAATAAAGCAACTAAGACACAAGGTGTTACTGAGTGTGAAATAATACGAGAAAAAGCAAAGACTATTAAGGAGAGAGAACAATAAAAGAACTGGAATTAAGAAGACAGAATATAACGATTGACATTGCTTTTAAATTTTTGAAGATCAAAGGCAATAAAGCCACTAGGATGCAAGGGGTTACTGAGTGTTAGAGAATATAAGAAAAACTACTATTAATGAGAGAGGACAATAAAAGAACTGGAATTAAGAAGACGGAAGATAACGACTGACATTGCATTTAAATATTTGAAGATCAAAGGCAATAAAGCCACTAGGATGCAAGGAGTTACTGAGTGTTAGAGAATATGAGAAAAACTACTATTAATGAGAGAGGACAATAAAAGAACTGGAATTAAGAAGACAGACGATAACAATTGATATTGCATTTAAATTTTTGAAGATCAAAGGCAATAAAGCCACTAGGATGCAAGGGGTTACAGAGTGTTAGAGAATATGAGAAAAACTACTATTAATGAGAGAGGACAATAAAAGAACTGGAATTATGAAGACGGAAGATAACGACTGACATTACATTTCAATTTTCAAGGATCAAAGTTAACAGGAATGCAAGAAGCCAGAAGAGAATTCTACAAGTACAAGAGAAGAAACTGTTAGCATAGAACTTACAGTTAAACCAAGCCATTTCAACTGTAAAATGATGTGACCTAACTGCCAATCTAGTACTACATTTAAATTCATAAAGTCAAGATACCAAAGAGGAAAGCTCATCAGAACAATTACCATGAAAATAATTCTAGAAAAGACACACTGAAGTTGCATGATGAATGTGCGAAAGTGACTGAAGCCAAGATACCAGATCAGGATTGATGACATTGCAGATTCTTTTATCAAGAATCTCTGAATACATAGCAGAAGCACCAGACCAAATGTAGCAGACTACCTTCATTCCTTTTGTATTGCCCTGGTAAAGATGTAAGTTCCACTTAAGCAGCTTCTTCCTACGAACTACGGCTTTGTGGAACTAACTCCCAAGTGGGTGCTTTCTTGATCACTACAATCTTAACCTGTTCAAGTCTAGGAATAATTGTTATCTTCCACACATAACTGTATAATAAGCTGTGCCTCTTACTCAGTAACCGTCTCCTTTGAGTGGCCCTTGGGCCTTGAACAGGATGAACACCCCTACAAAAAAAAAAGAAAAAAAAAGTTATATTTATATCACATTTTGCCTTCTGCCACTCCCATGATTGGGTGTGGTCATAGGATGTGGTCTTAGCTTAGCTAAGACTTGACCAGATCCCTCCATATATCTGGGATGAAACCCAGAGATATTCATTCATGCATAGCATGGCTTGGCCAAGTAAACCTGACGGAATCCATCCTTCTCCAGGTTAAACCACAGCCAATATCCTCCAATTTCACCACATCCAGACATATCAGTTGTAAAAAGATGATACCTAACTGCCAATCTAGCATTACACTTAAATTTATAATATCTAGATGCCAATCATTGGAATAATTACCGTGAAAATATTTATAGAAAAGGCACAGGGAAGCTACATTAAGGCAGTGGGAAAGTGACTGAAGCCAATATGTCAGATCAGGACCAGTAATAATGCAGATTCTTTCTTGTATTTTATCAAGAATCTCTAAATATATAGCAGACGTGCCAGACCACATGTGGCAGCAATATTCAATGCATGGACAGATGGTAAACTTATAAATAGGTAAGATAGATTCTGGTGAGAAAAATTGTCTTGGACAAGACAGTGAACCAACTTCCCTTGCAGCAGACCTAGCAACAGATTCAACATAATCTTTCCACTTCAGTTAGTCC
>OZ038509.1:50322837-50340337 GCA_964036315.1 Acanthosepion esculentum | reverse complement strand
AAGAGAGAAGAGGTGGATTCTTGCCTTTCCTGAGGGCATTAGTGTAAAAATGAATGCAGCAGACTTGGTAGAGATTGAAAAATGCTAGGCAAATCAGCACATATTTTCTAATTGGGTGCTCAATAAATGTGTAAAATTCAGGTCTTTAACAGGTTTAGCTGTTTTTTACTCCTTATATTTTGGCAGGACCAATTTATGGTAATATATATTTCTTGTTACATTTTTTTAAAAAATAGAGGGGTTTCTTATTTGTTATAAATTGCTTTTTTTATATGTCTTCTTTTATTGTGCCTATAAAATCTGGTTTTATATAACAGACATCTCGCAAAAATGTTCATATGAATTCTATCTTGAAAGCATCCAGTCATTTAATATTAACAAAAAAAATAATAGTCCTGCCGAGAGCCATGTTGCTTCCGTCCATATCAAACTGCTGCTCGAATGGATTTCACTGCACTCCAGGAATCTTTCAACTTTTCAAAACATTCTGCACGGTCCTCTTTTGGGATCACCATCAGCTGTCTCCGTTTTTTCTTGACATATTGACCTCTAGAGGTCAATTACATAATCTAAGAACCAATGCCACCTTTATAATAGCCAACTTAGACAATCAAAAAAATATTTATTTATTTGATTTATAGTTTTAACTAATGTCACAACATTGTTTTCCCACTAAAAGCAACACTGCAAATAAACTCGTTGGCACTGCATTGATGAAAATGTATCAGAAAATGTCAGGCATGCGTAACTCATCATCAAAATCATAATAAAAATTGGCAACCATAAGTTATCTTGAAACTGACAGACAATGTCGTAATAAGTAAAACTGGATAAAATCCAGAGGAATGAAAAGTATAATAAAATAAATTTTGTTATTAGTTTTACAATGATACATTTTTTTTTAATTTTGCAAATTGGCTTTTAAAGAGTTTATGATAAATTTTATTTTGAATTTCTTGAATATAAATTTATATTGAATTTCTTCAATATAAATTGCTTTTCCACCAAGTAGTAATAGTCTTCAGTTGTCTGAATTTCTTAGATGAAGCCTTGTCAATTATTATTCATTTTTGACTAGTATTTCTTTCATCTTATTTCTCTTGCTTTTCCACCAAGTAGTAATAGTCTTAAGTTGTCTGAATTTCTTAGATGAAGCCTTGTCAATTATTATTCATTTTTGACTAGTATTTCTTTCATCTTACTTCTCTTGCTTTTCCACCAAGTAGTAATAGTCTTCAGTTGTCTGAATTTCTTAGATGAAGCCTTGTCAATTATTATTCATTTTTGACTAGTATTTCTTTCATCTTATTTCTCTTGCTTTTCCACCAAGTAGTAATAGTCTTAAGTTGTCTGAATTTCTTAGATGAAGCCTTGTCAATTATTATTCATTTTTGACTAGTATTTCTTTCATCTTATTTCTCTTGCTTTTCCACCAAGTAGTAATAGTCTTAAGTTGTCTGAATTTCTTAGATGAAGCCTTGTCAATTATTATTCATTTTTGACTCGTATTGCTTTCATCTTATTTCTCTTGCTTTTCCACCAAGTAGTAATAGTCTTCAGTTGTCTGAATTTCTTAGATGAAGCCTTGTCAATTATCATTCATTTTTGACTAGTATTTCTTTCATCTTATTTCTTTTGCTTTTCCACCGAGTTGTAATAGTCTTAAGTTGCCTGAATTTCTTAGATGAAGCCTTGTCAATTATTATTCATTTTTTTTATTGATTTGAATATTGCTGTCACATCTGGTCTGGTGCTTCTGCTATATATTTAGAGATTCTTGATACAATCCAAAGAAGAATCTATCTTACATATTTATAAGTCTACCATTTATCCTTGCTTTGAATATTGCTGCCACATCTGGTCTGGTGCTTCTGCTTTATATTTAGAGATTCTTGATAAAATCCAAAGAAGAATCTATCTTACATATTTATAAGTCTACCATTCGTCCTTTCTTTGAATATTGCTACCACATCAGGTCTGGTGATCCTGCTATACATTTAGAGATTCTTGATAAAATACAAAGAAGAATCTGCAATGTTATTGGTCCTGACCTGGCATCTTAGCTTCAATCACTTTTCCCACCACCAGCTTCCTTTTCTATAAATATTGTCATGGTAAGTGTTCAGATGAACTTTGCTTTATGATACCTAGACTTTATTAATTTAAGTGCAGTATTAGATTGGTGGCTAGGTCGCAACATTTTACAGTTGTAATGGCTAGATGCAACCATAAGTTCTTTGCTAACATTTTCTTCTCTCGCACTTATCGCTTGTGGAACTCTCTTCCGGCATCTTGCTTTCCGGTCAATTTTGATCTTCAAATATTTAAATGCAATGGCAATGGTTATCTTCTGTCTTCTTAATTCCAGTTCTTTTATTGTCCTCTCTCATTAATAGTAGTTTTTCTCATATTCTCTAACACTCAGTAACCCCTTGCATCCTAGTGGCTTTATTGCCTTTGATCTTCAAAAATTGAAATGCAATGTCAATTGTTATCTTCTGTCTTCTTAATTCCAGTTCTTTTATTGTCCTCTCTCCTTAATCGTTGTTTTTCTCATATTCTCTAACACTCAGTAACCCTTGCATCCTAGTGGCTTTATTGCCTTTGATCTTCAAAAATTTAAATGCAATGTCAATCGTTATCTTATGTCTTCTTAATTCCAGTTCTTTTATTGTCCTCTCTCCTTAATCGTTGTTTTTCTCATATTCTCTAACACTCAGTAACCCTTGCATCCTAGTGGCTTTATTGCCTTTGATCTTCAAAAATTTAAATGCAATGTCAATCGTTATCTTCTGTCTTCTTAATTCCAGTTCTTTTATTGTCCTCTCTCATTAATAGTAGTTTTTCTCATATTCTCTAACACTCAGTAACCCTTGCATCCTAGTGGCTTTATTGCCTTTGATCTTCAAAAATTTAAATGCAATGTCAATCATTATCTTGTTTTCTTAATTCCTGTTCTTTTGTTATCCTCTTTCTTTAATAGTATATTTTTCTCATATTCTCTAACACTTAATAACCCCTTGAGTCTTAGTGTCTTTATTGCCTTCTTTGGAGTGGAATGATTATAAACAAAGAAGTTAAATTAGGACCTGAATAAGAAAATTAAACTAGACCTTCTAGAATGTTTTTATTATGATCCCATAACACATTATCTCATAGGGGCTTCACATGAACAGCGGCCTCTAGTAACAATGGTGTTTCCCAGGAAAGACAGACCGATGGTGCCCAACCCTCTCCAGGCTGGCTTTGAATTCAGAGTTTTTCCTTTTCCTAGACCGGTTGCCAACCAAGACACACTTTGTCTTGCTATTTACCCATAGCTGTGGGAGAAGAGATGGATTCATACCTTTCCCAAGGCTAATATAAATAAATGTAATGCATTCGACTTGAATTTGAACTCAGCTCTTTGATTTCACAATCCGAGCACTACCCATTACTCTATTGTGCCTACATCAGTTTTTTGTTAATCTTTTTTTTTTAAAGTTTTTCAATTTTTTAATTTTTTTTTTTTTAGTAATCTTTTTAATAGAAAATATTTTGTAGACGTTTGGGTTGAAAAAAAATTGTTGATAATCTTTTTTTACAGAATTATTCTAAATTTACTTAATAACTAAATATTTTTTTTTACTTTAATCTTTAAAGATGATCTATTCTTCTGGACAATTCGGAATTTTTCTTTCATAATTCTTTTATTTAGATTCAACTTTCTCTGTCATTATCAAGAGCTGGGTGCTGTCAACTACAACAGTTTAATTCTGGATACTGACTTGAAACGAGAACTCAGAGAGTGACTGACACATATATGCCCTTGGAAAAGGTATGAATCCAACTCAAAATGACAGACAGGGTTCTACAGCCTTGTATGGCAACCGGTCTAGGAGAAGGAAAATTCTGAATTCAAAACTTCCCCACTCAATAGCAAGACAGACTGGGTTCTACCACAGAAAGAAACAGCAACCTATTACTGGAGAATTTTCTGCCTCATCAGTCATGAATCAAAAGAGAAATTATCGTCCAAACGACAGGACTAGATAGGTTTGACAATCGCCCGGTTCAAGCTCCTCCCAGGTCTTTTGGACAGAATTAAAGGTTTATGCCTTGTTTCCTCTTTAGGATGGGTTTCTGGTTCATTCTTATATTCTATTTCACTCTCGGTAACTCTTAGTGGCATTATCATCTTGCTTGGGGTGAATTGCTTAACCCCCCCCCACCGAAATATGGTACTTAACAGACTGAATGACAGTTTAATTCAAATTTCTTCTTCTATGAGCTGTTTCCTTTTGACGATCATGGCTCTCCAGAACTTCCTATCCTTTGTGGCTCTTATTAAATTTTATCAATTTGCTGTCTTAATCCCTGTGCTGGCATCCATTTGAAGCTCATGAGATAGGTTACACGTTGTTTTCCTCTGACCCTTTTGCTTTCAATCAGTCCTGTGAGTTTCAAATATTCCAAGCCTTCTTTCCTCATTATGTGCCCCAGAAATTTCAAATGCCTCTTTCTGAAGTTATGTATAAGGTTTCATTCTTTTTTTTTCATTTTGTTTAAAACTTTGTCGTTGTTCACATGTTCAGTCCATGGTATTCTCAGCATCCTTCTGTAGAACAACATTTCTGTCACTTTTTCATCTGTGAGGAGATTGTCTAGCATTCACTACCAAAAGGAGGACTGATATTACATAACAGTTCAGTAATCTTTTCCTTGTTTCTAATGAAATTTTCCTGTATCTTAATATTTTTCTTAACTTTTGGAAGGCATCTTTCGCAATCCCAATGCACGTTCAGATTTCAGTGTTGTATTTTCCATCTTCTGTTAAAATACAGGGTGTCCATAAAGTTTGTGTGCACTTTAAAAAAATTTATAACTTTATTTGTATTTGCGATAGAAATAATCTGTAAAAAATGTTATAAAGTTTAATGTACCTAGTTTTAAGTATAGCTAAAATAACTAATGTGATTTCAGGCATTACTGTAAATCAGTTGGCAAATGTTTTCCTTGAACTTCAAAATCGTATTACCCTTTGTATTGCTAATGATGGAGGACATGTGGAAACTTAAATAAAATTTCAATAAAACCTTAAAAAATATAGATTTACTTCTTTCTAATCCTTTTTAGAAATTATTTCTATCGAAAATACAAACAAACTTATCAATTTTTTAAAGTGCACACGAACTTTATGGACACCCTGTATATAGCCTTCTGTGGGTAAATATATTTTGTTTAATGATGGTATTTATTTTTCACATGTACCCTGATTGAGCATGTACCCTGATTGAGAATGTACCCTGATTTGAGAATTTTCTATAAGACATCCAAATGAGGACTGAATTCAGTACACAGCAGTAATGTCCAACCAGACTAGCCTCGTTAAAGATTACCCCATGCCAAGGTACCCAGAAGAAGAGAAGAGAGAGAAGAAAAAAAAATGAAAAAATCAATATAAAAAGAGAAGAAGAAAAACAGGGTAAGAGGCTGTGATAGAATTGGTGAGAGAGAGAGAGAGAGGACATGAGAGAAAAGGAACTGTAGGAGAGAGAGAGAGAGCAAGGAAAAGTGATACAGAAATAGGGGAAGAGGAAAGACAAAGACGAAATGAAGAATGTTGGCAATAGAGAAGGTAGAAGGGGTAAGGTGAGAAAGAAAGGGAGAGACTGACTAAGTAAAAGGGGTGCATAAGTCCGTGGCCAAATGTTTTATGGAGTGGCATTGTAATACAAAAGAATCTTGTTACTTTGGCAGAAATGAGACGAGATTTGGCGAAACGGTGCCAAATAAAGTTACAGAGAGATGATTTATAGACACATCATTGGTTTTTCCGGCCAAAGGTTCTTTTTAGTCAAAGAATGGAATAAATGATTTGACAATTCAGTTTGATCTTTGTCAATTTGGAATCTTGCCTCTGCCAGACACTAATTTATTACCTATTCCCCCTTGCTACTTTCTCAAGACACACTCACTAACTCACTATATATATATATATATATATATATATATATATATATATATATATATATATATATACATACACACACACACACTATATCTATCTATCTATCTATATATATATATATATATATATATATATATATATATATATACACACATACATACATAGAGAGAAATAAATATAAAATAGTGAAAAGTGAGTGTACCAAACAGTGAGGAAGAAAATATATATATATATATATATATATATATATATATGGTGTCATCTACAGAAAGACTGTTTCACTGTTTCACAGCTCTTCAGTGTGGCTATACATCTGATTGCTTTAACCTGGGGTAGAGAAAGATGTAAGTAGATTAGCAGAATATATTTATCACTTTCCTTTCTTTTGCTCTCTCTCTCTCTCTCTATATATATATATATATATATATGTACACACACACACACACACACACACACACAGACGCGCGCGCACACACATATACATATTTTTAAAATGGTTTCCAGAATTTTAAGTCTTTCTTTGTATTGGATCTTATATGAAACATGTATAAAACAACTTATTCAGAAATATATATTCATTGTGTGCTGCTGCCAATCAAATAGTGCTCAATGAATAACAACAGAGCTATAATTTCTATTATTCATCAGCACCCGACGATTGTGTTGTGCATGAAACTCACAGTTGTGCTACCTTTGGAGAAAAAAATGTATATTTATTAATAATATATGTATGTAAATGCATTGCTAATCATTTTACTATAGGAATGCATTGAAAATCAGGAAGAAAGGGATTGTCAGTGGTCAGGAATGAATGCAAGCATTACTGTTAGAATAGGGCTATTATATACATAATGTAAATGCATTGCTAATTGTTTTACTATGGGAATGCATTGCAAATGAGGAAGAAAGGGATTGTCAATGGTCAGGAATGAATGCAAGCATTACTGATAAAATAGGGCATTATATGTATAATGGAAATGCATTGCTAATGATTTTACGATAAAATGCATTGGAAATCAGGAAGAAAGGGATTGTCAGTGGTCAAGAACGAAGGTAAGCATACTGATAGAATATTGTTATTACATGTAAAATGTAAATGCATTTCTAATGATTTTTTTATAGAAATCCTTTGCAAATAAGGAAGAAAGGGATTTTCAGTGGTCAGGAACGAATGCAATCCTAACAAGCAAAATAGTTTTTTGGGGATATTGTCAGTCAACATACTTTTCAGCACTCCCTTATATAAGCAAGAATATGAATTTAAAAAACAAATAAAAAGTTAAGCCTTGTTTGTTATGTTCAGTTTGGCTACTGGAAAGAATATTGAAGAAATTTGTCGTCATGAAGTGTTTTTCTCTTTCATTATAATTTGGTAGGAAAATTTCTCTTTCCAAAATTCAAAATCATTGATAAGCACCGCACAGTTTGTGGGGGGGGGTGTCAGAAATGCAGAGAATGTTTTTGTACAGTTTCAAGCAAATAAGAGCTTCTCAACTGGTTTTGACAGCGCCATCAAAAACAACATTATTAACCTTAGGATTAACAGAATGTAAGCGAAGAAAACTGATCGAGTTATTCAATCACTAATTTTATAATTTACCACTTTTTAATCTCTCTCTCTTTTTCTTCTTCTCATTTTTTCTTTAGTCAATTGAGTCTTAGGAAAGGTCTAAGCTTTCAAAATTTGAGAAAGGAAATGACGGAGGGTAAAAAAAAAATTCTTGATCTGTAAAGCTCCCTTCCCTTGGGTGGTCGACAGTTTACAGGAAATCACATCTGGGTAAATGGGAAGAACACACTGTTGAAGAATTTGATATTTTCAGTATTTTCAAGAAGGAAAAAAATAGTGTTAAAATGCCTAGATATTAAGGTATATTTTGTAACTGTCAATGTAAGACTGGTTAAAGTCAGGTACAAGGCCATGCCCATTTGCTGAGCAGACGAGCTAACAATTATCAATATGAAAGAGAGCAGTGCATGCAAAAGGTGAGAATTTATTGTTTGCTCATGTTGATATTTTATGCAATTTTGTGGAGAATGATAATTGGGAGACTCATATTGGGCATGGTTTATAACAGAACGTTCTTGTGTAAGTATGTTTAATCTTATTGACATCTGAATTTATTCCATGAAGTATTGTCAATTATTAATTTTTGACTAGTATTTCTTTCATCTTATTTCGCTTGCTTTTCCACCAAGTAGTAATAGTCTTAAGTTGCCTGAATTTCTTAGATAAAGCCTTGTCAATTATTATTCATTTTTCACTAGTATTTCTTTCATCTTATTTCTATGGCTTTTCCACCAAGTAGTAATAGTCTTAAGTTGTCTGAATTTCTTAGATGAAGCCATGTCAATTATTATTCATTTTTCACTAGTATTTCTTTCATCTTATTTCTCTTGCTTTTCAAACCAAGTAGTAATAGTCTTAAGTTGTCTGAATTTCTTAGATAAAGCCTTGTCAATTATTATTCATTTTTCACTAGTATTTCTTTCATCTTATTTCTCTTGCTTTTCCACCAAGTAGTAATAGTCTGAAGTTGTCTGAATTTCTTAGATGAAGCCTTGTCAATTATTATTCATTTTTCACTAGTATTTCTTTCATCTTATTTCTCTTGCTTTTCCACCAAGTAGTAATAGTCTTAAGTTGCCTTAATTTCTTAGATGAAGCCTTGTCAATTATTATTCCTTTTTGACTAGTATTTATTTCATCTTATTTCTCTTGCTTTTCCACCAAGTAGTAATAGTCTTAAGTTGTTTGAATTTCTTAGATGAAGCCTTGTCAGTTATTATTCATTTTTCACTAGTATTTCTTTCATCTTATTTCTCTTGCTTTTCCACCAAGTAGTAATAGTCTTAAGTTGCCTGAATTTCTTAGATGAAGCCTTGGCAATTATTATTCATTTTTCACTAGTATTTCTTTCATCTTATTTCTCTTGCTTTTTCACCAAGTAGTAATAGTCTTAAGTTGTCTGAATTTCTTAGATGAAGCCTTGTCAATTATTATTCATTTTTGACTAGTATTTCTTTCATCTTATTTCTCTTGCTTTTCCACCAAGTAGTAATAGTCTTAAGTTGCCTGAATTTCTTAGATGAAGCCTTGGCAATTATTATTCATTTTTCACTAGTATTGCTTTCATCTTATTTCTCTTGCTTTTCCACCAAGTAGTAATAGTCTTAAGTTGTCTGAATTTCTTTCATGAAGCCATGTCAATTATTATTCATTTTTCACTAGTATTTCTTTCATCTTATTTCTCTTGCTTTTCCACCAAGTAGTAATAGTCTTAAGTTGTCTGAATTTCTTAGATAAAGCCTTGTCAATTATCATTAATTTTTGACTAGTATTTTTTCATCTTATTTCTCTTGCTTTTATATATGTCTGTGTGTGTGCCTGTGTCTGTAAAATAAATGTCTTGGCTAATATATACAAATTTTGCAGTTTACAAAACATGTATGAACAACTCAAACTTCTATATCCAATAAAATAATGTTTATAGCAATAGAAACAAAGTTTGATCATTAAATATTTAAAATATTAAGAAAATTAATTAAGCCGTAATTTTCTTTGTGTGACGTCTTTCATACTTTAGAACTTTATTAAACTAAAGTAATGTTTCTGTTGATGTAGTTATATGAGGGGAAGTGGGAATATAAAAGCACAAATTTTGGTTACAGATAAATATAGATAGGAAATGCTGAAAATATTGGGTTGTCAAAATTTCAAAGTTTTAAATTAAAATTATATATATATATATATATATATATATATATATATATATATATATATATATATATTATATTGGTACACACTCCCACTTAAATGTTTAGCAGAAAGTTAGGGCAAAAGTTTCTTGCTTTGATTGAAAAACATTTTCCTAGTAATAATCCTCTTAGCAAGATTTTCAATAAAAATATGCTAAAATTAAGTGATAGTTGTACTGATAATCTAGAAAAAATTATAAAAAAACATAATAATAAAATTTTAAATAAACACTTAAACCTAAATAAAAAAAATAGTAATTCCAAAATGAATATCAATAAATTATATAATTGTAGAAATCCCATAAATTGTCCATTGCAAAATAAATGTCTTACTGAATCTATTGTTTACCAATGCACCATTTCATCTACTGAAAACCCAGATGTTAATAAATTTTATATTGGGAGCACAAAATCTCTTTTAAACGAAGGTGGTATCAACATACTTCTTCTTTTAACAACAATGGGTACTGTAACGGAACACCTCTCTCTAAATATTTTTGGTATTTAAAAGAAATCAATAAAACTCCCACAGTAAAATGGAAAATATTAACAAAACGAGAATTTGTAAGTCATTAAATGACCGATGTCCCCTGTGTCTACATGAAAAACTGCATATTATTAAGTTTCCTAAAAATAATGATCTATTAAATCAGCAGAATGAACTGTATTATGTAGGCATTGTACAATGTTTTTCTTTAAAATATAGTTAACTGAATTTTTCATAAAATAATCTATGTATTACAATTATTTTATTATATATAATGGTACATATAATATTTATTTAATGCCTCTATTTTTAATTTTAATATTACCATGTCTTATGCCCATTGAATATAATAAGTATTGTATTTAGGATCAAAATAATATAATATATATATAAGTAATTTAATCATACTAGAGGCTGCTTCAAGATAGATCTAACATATATAAAAAATATAATTTAAAAAAATAAAATCCTAAACTTAATCTATTTGTAGATAGATGTCTCTCTGATTATTTTATTGTATGTTGAAATTATATTTCTTAAACAGATATAATGGTAATGCGTCTAAAAATGACAGTTCATCGAGACAAGTATGAATAACACATACCCCCCCCCTGGATCTCTAACCTATATTTTTCACTTTTCTGCTTTAGATTAGACCTGTCGCTTGCTAATGGAAAAATTCAAAGTTCTGAAACATAGAAATTTTCATGTCACGATGTAAAATATTTTCTAAAATAAAAATATTATTAATATATATACATATATATATATATATATATATATATATATATATATTTGTGCATTTAGGTAGCAATCCTTCTTTCATGCACATTTCATATGCATATATATATATATATATATATATATAGATATTTCATTGAATACGACAGACAAGGTGCCTTTATTCGCTATTTTATACAATTTCTCATGTGATGTAATATTTTTCTTTCTTTTTAGATGATAAATTATATAAAAACTGTCCGAATGTTCTTTTATTCCGGGTGCTTTCGGCTATACATTTAGCCATTTTCAAGGATTGCCTGACGATTGCACTAGCATGAAACAGACTGTCGCCTCTAAGTGCTGACTTCCATGTCCACTTTTATATTTACACACGCTCTATCTCTGATATTGAGCACTTTATCCCATAAATATAGCACACTTTAAGACTATATTTCTACATATATATATATATATATATATATATATATATATAAAAATATAGGTGACTATACTCGTGTCGAAAAACCTTCGAATTCTTGATTTAACAATAGCCAAATCAATCTCGAAGGGAAAAAAAGGTTTTAAAAAAGAGCCAGGAACATGAAAGTCTGTCGAAAATAATCGCACAGATACAGGTTCAAGGCCCAAAGAAAAAACCCCGATACGAGTAAACTAACTAACTAACTAACTAAAGAGCTCAATACAAACGTAGAGCAGACCCTGACGATCTGCCTATGTGATACCTTGGTAGGTTTGTCTGGCTCATTAGGTTTTGACTATATATATATATATATGTATATATATATATATATATATATATATATATATATTACCCATTGAGTGTTGGTGCTAATAAAATAGTGCTTGATGTATAATAACAGATCTATCATGTATATCAATAATAAAGATACATTTTTCTATCACTAGTAGCACAATTCTGAGTTTCATGTACAATGCAATCATCAGGTGCTGATTGAAAAAAGTTTCCAATCAGTACCTGACAATTGCATTATGCTACCAATGAGAAAACACATTATTTACGTTAGTCGGACTATTGTCCTCATCTTTGTCGCCATATTTGTCACAACGTTTCGTCCGTTGCACGCTCCGGCCTTCTTCAGGTGGTTGGAATTTCGAACCGAAACCTTTATTTCGATCACTGGGGTAGACTGTTCTAGTTCCACAAGCCATGTTTGATGGATGTCAGTTATCAGTTATCTCCTGCTAATTTTCCCCCCTGAAAGTTCTCCACTGCCTTAACCGGGTATTGAACTCACACTCTTTGGGTCCTGTCACTGGATCTAACCAACGCCTTTGTCCACTGTGTGACAAATATGGCGACAAAGATGAGGACAATAGTCCGACTAATGTAAATACTGTACATAATACCTCATCTAAGAAATATAGACAGACTCTGAGGAAACATGTATATTTATTAATTTTATATATATGTGTGTGTGTGTGTGTGTTTGTTTGTGTGTGTGTGTGTTTGTTTGTGTGTGTGTGTGTGTGTGTGTTTGTTTGTGTGTGTGTGTGTGTGTGTTTGTGTGTGTGTGTTTGTGTGTGTGTGTGTGTGTGTGTGTTTGTGTGTGTGTGTTTGTGTGTGTGTGTTTGTGTGTGTGTTTGTGTTTGTTTGTGTGTTTGTGTATGTGTGTGTGTATGTGTATGTGTGTGTGTATGTGAATGTGTGTGTGTGTGTGTGTGTGTGTGTGTACAAACAAATTTGACTAAAGAGAACCAACAAGGCCAGACTATTTAATTTTTTTTTTTTCGGAATGTTTTGAGTATTTTGTCGAAAGTTGCGAATAAACTGTCCCAAGTTCAAGGACTTTTGTCTTTCACAGTCGTTATCACGAACCGATGTGTTGTCCGCATGGCAATAAGAATTCCTCTGTTTGCATCCTGGTATTCTTTGGGAAGCTGGACGACTGAAATGGCATTATGTGACCTCGTGAGTAATGGCTATTGGGAATGAGGCTGCAGTGGACAATAACCGTTATGAGGTTGGACCAACAAGTCTGTATCCTAGCAAGTATTAGGTTATATTGAAAATAACGTTTGATTTTAGAATAAAACTTTTAATTGTGTTCTATTATTATACATTTTCCACCGACATGAAGTGGAGCAAATATATTGAGTTAATTGCTACGTCAGCTGCAAATTAGGTTGGTTTGCTGCGTCAAGCCAAAAGAAAAAAAATACTTTTCTTGTCAAAATACATCTAGCAGATTTATAAATCTACCATTCATTCTAATATGCATTGGATACTGTTACCATATCTGGTCTGATGCTCCTACTGCGCATCTCAAGATTATTGACAAAATCTAGAGAAGGGTCTGCAATACAATCGATCCTGACCCGGCATCTCATCTTCAGTGAGTTTGTCACTGACATGATGTAGCTTTCCTCTATCAATACAACAAATATTTTCATGGCAACTGCTCGGATGAGCTTTATCCCCTGGTTTCCCAATTCCATGCGTTTAAGCCAGCTACTAGATTGCCAACTGGGTCCCATCCATTTTACTCTTGAACTAGCTAGATGCAACTGCCACTTCTACTCTAAGAATTTTTCTGGCAATTCCAACTTTTGGAATTTCCTTCAGATTTCTTGCTTCCTTGATAGCTGCAATCTTCAGAAATTTAAATGTAATATCAATTGCCATCTTCTGTCTTCTGGAACCCTGTTCCTTTTTTGTCCTTTCCTCAATCCTCCCCCGTTTTCAGTCTTCTCACTCTCATTCACTTTCACTCCCTGTACCCACCACCTGTGTTCTGGTGGCATTACTGCCTTGCTTGGGGTGTAACAATTAAAAAAATGTTGAAATAAATATGACTAAAAAAAGAAAATAAGAACGTGTGTTTGACAGGAATCAGACCTGCACAATACAATTATTCTATAGTAGGACTTATAAATATGGACTGGTAGTTATTATCAGTCTGGTAACCTACTGGAAATTCCGAACTGGAACCTGAATCCCCCATAGATTATCCAGACCTATCTACACCTGTAGAAGGCTGGAGAGCACAACGGCCGATAAGTTGTGATAACAACAACAAACATGTGGACAACAATCCAAATGTAAACAGTGTAAATAACGGCTCTTATTGATTTCATTTTTTAAGAAAATAAAACAAGGATAGCAACTCAAATGTGTGTAGCCATTAAAAATAATGCTTATCATCATCACCAGGTCGAGAATTCTTCTTGGATTCTCCTGACTCGTTCCTTCCAACCATTTCTGTCAGACATCACTGTCAGCAGGTCCTTCAGATGGCATCCACATGTTGTATGTCTTTTCTCCTCAATAACTTTTTTTTCAGTTTCTTTAATTCTCAATAACCCCTTGCGTCCTAGTGGCTTTAACATCTTGCTTGGGGGTAAAATAAGAAGAAGAAGAAGAAGAAGAAGAAGAAGAAGAAGAAAAGATGGGTGAATAGAGCGGAAATGCGAAGAAGATGAAGAAATAGAAGATGAAAAGGCAGATGGAATTATAATGAATAAGAAAAAGGTGAAATGAAAAGGAAGAAGGTGCAAAGACGTATATGGAATGAAGAAGAAGAAGAAGAAGAAGAAGAACAACAACAACAACAACTATCCTCTGTGAGATGCCAATAATAATAATAAAATTAATAACAACAATGTAACTGTCCTCTGGAATTATTCTCAGATTCTCCTGACTCGTTCCTTCCAACCGTCTATGTCAGACATTGCTGTTGGCACGTCCTCCAGATGGCGCATCCAAAGTCATCTACAAATTGTACAAATTTTATGTCCTTTCTGCTCAATAACATTTTTTCAGTTTCTCTAACACTCAATAAGCCCTTGCATCTTAGTGGCTTTATCATCTTGCTTGGAGGTATAATAATAATAAGAAGAATAAGAAAAAGAACTATTCTTTGGGAGATTCCAATAATAATAACAATAATAACAATGTAACTATCCTCTGAGACATACCTATTCAAACTGACAGAGAAATAAAAGCCAACAGACCTGATCATTATCATCAGGTCAAGAATTATTCTCGGATTCTCCTGACTCGTTCCTTCCAACCGTCTCTGCCAGACATCGCTGTCGACAGGTCCTCCAGATGGCATCCAGAGTCATTTACAAGTTGGTCAATGTAGGTGTGATGAGGTCTTCCAACTGATCTTTTGCCACGCAGTGGGTTATAGTAATGATAAATATTGAGAATAACTAACTAAATAAGATGTTGAAAGACTTATAACGTAAACTTAATAACATGAAGCATATCAAGGTTAAAATTTCTGCAAAACTAAGTGTAGGGATACAGACCCTTGCTTTTTGTTTCGCCTCACACTCTGCTTGCTGTGTAGATAAATGATATATTATTCGCCATGTGTATAGCTTTGTGTATGTCTTATTGGCATAAAAGTTTCTCCAAGAACAATGCATGTTTGTCATTCCTTTTCCTTTCGGCCATTTCATTCCCTTCTTGAAATATGGTGAAATTAATCTTGGATATAATAATGCTCATAATGGGGGAAATGTAATTATTACCACCCATTAACTGTTGAATGTTATGTATTATTATTTACCTCCATTATAAGAACTGTGGGATAAGTCTTTTAATTCCTATTTCTTAATGTTGTGCACACTTTATTTAAAAAAAACAAATTCTTGCCTTAAAAGCATTATCCTCCAAGAATACTCTCAACAATATTTTATTTTTTTATGTGAAAACATTAATAATAAATATACATTTTGTTCATTACAGTTTGGTACATGTTCCATGCAGTTTTCTGAAGAAGAAAATCTATTTATTTTAGCTCTGTTATTTTACATGAAGCACGGGTTTATTACCAGGAGCAGTAACTATGCGTTAGCTATTTTATGTATTATTTTATATATTATATATTACATATATACAGATGCAGACCCACATAAAAAAATAAACCACTATTGTAGGCTGGTATTGTTTCCAATATTTTCCATAACATTTTTGGTTTGTTTTTGTTGTTCTTTTTAAGTTCCTATATATATGTATATATATATATATAAATATATATATATATAGGCTCCTGAAAAATTTATTTCGGCTGAGCTCTCTCGGGAGGAAGTGTGGGTTTGTAAACAGTGACTATTACGGCTCATAATGCAAGACTCTTCGGTAAATCGAATCGAGTTCTCTCTGTCGCTGTGTGTTTATCTAAAAATAAATATGCTTAAATTCTCCTTCATCCCTGCCGTGCATCAACGGCTTAGTGGTAGAATCCCCGACTGACACTAATTCAGTTGGGTTTCGATCCTAGCTTGAGACAAATGGACGTCTAGCCACACTGATGAGCTGTGATACAGCGAAACAGTCTGTCTGTGGATGACAATATATATATATATATAATATATATAGTGTTACGAGGTATATTGTCAGCTGTCAGTATACCTCATAACACCCTTGAGCACTTAGCCTTGAAGCGAGTAGAATGGAGATCAACGTGTTATAGTAGTTTTCAATTTGCTTGTCTGAATTGTCTTCAAGAAACAAGATCTAAAAGGTCAGCCAATCTAACAGTGATCTCATCCCACAATCCTCACTCTTGCACCATATGTGGCCTCCTTTGTAAATTACTAGCAGGTCTTAAGTGCCACTTAAGATAATCGCATAACATTTCATAACTGAATCAATTGAGTACATTTTCAGATCCTCATTTGTCAGAACCGAAGGGAGAATCCATTATTTATATATATATATATATATATATATATATATATATATATATATATATGCGCAGTATCAGGGTCAAAACGATGGGAGAGTCCATTACATTACATATATATATATGTATATGTGTGTGTGTGTGGGGGGGTGTATGTATATGCATATACGTACATAGACATAGTAAATAAAGTATTATTGTAGACTGGTGTTGTTTACCTTATTTTCTATTGCATTTTTGGAGTATTTTGCATATAAATCTTTCTCTTTCTCATATACATGGTTAAACATTTGGAAGACATAAAGAAAAAGATTAGTCCCTTTAAATAATATGTGGAAATAACCATTCTTCGCCTGATAATGGTTACAAGACCTGAAAAACGTGTAGCAAAAAATATGGACAATAAAGCAAAATTAAATAAAAAAATAAAAATTCCACATTATGACCAAAAACATTTGTAGCTTCTTTTTTCTCTTTAAAAAAAGTATATATATATATATATGTATATATATATATATATATATATATATATGTATATATATTCGTTTATGATTGATTTCATCACGATTCTTCTGTTAAGCTTTGAGAGTACTTATACATTCTTATTACTCAAAGGAAATTTATATAGGCAGCATGTCTTCATTCAAGTTGAATAATCTAGACATATTATATCTATTTATTTTTATTTTAATGCTCTCAAATTAATGGATCAATTTCTTAATGTTGCCATTAAACTCATTAATATATATATATATATATATATATATATATATATATATATATATATATACAGACACACACAGAGACTTACACATTTCTTTATTTTCTATGATATTTTTAATGTATTTGCTTGTTAAATTTGCTTAGAATATATATACAGTGTAACCCGGATATAAGATAAAC
>OZ038509.1:50260337-50317837 GCA_964036315.1 Acanthosepion esculentum | reverse complement strand
TTTAAATTATTGAAGATCAAAGGCAATAAAGCCACTAGGATGCAAGGGGTTACTGAGTGTTATAGAATATGACAAAAACTACTATTAATGAGAGAGGACAATAAAAGAATTGGAATTAAGAAGATAGAAGATAATGATTGACATTGCATTTAATCAAAGGCAATAAAGCCACTTAATTTTTGAAAATCAAAGTTGGTTGGAAAGTAAGAAACTGGTTCCATATAGCTATTACAACAGTAAAATGATAAGACCTAGCTGCCAATCTAGTACTGCATTTAAATTCATAAAGTTTACGTACCACAGAGGGAAGTTTGTCAGAACAATTCCCATAAAAATATTTATAGTAAAGGCACAGTGAAGATACATTGTGGCAGTGGGAAAATGACTGAAGCTGTGATGCTAGGTCCAAACAAATAAGATTGCAGATTCTTCTTTGGATTTTATCAAGAATCTCTAAATATATAGCAGAAGCACCAGACCAGATGTGGCAGCAATATTAAAAGCAAGGATGAATGGTAGACTTATAAATATGTAAGATAGATTCTTCTCTGGATTTTATCAAGAATCTCTAAATATATAGCAGAATCACCAGACCAGATGTGGTAGCAATATTCAAAGCAAGGATGAATGGTAGACTTATAAATATGTAAGATAGATTCTATTTTGGATTTTATCAAGAATCTCTAAATATATAGCAGAAGCACCAGACCAGATGTGGCAGCAATATTCAAAGCAAGGATGAATGGTAGACTTATAAATATGTAAGATAGATTCTTCTTTGGATTTTATCAAGAATCTCTAAATATATAGCAGAAGCACCAGACCAGATGTGGCAGCAATATTCAAAGCAAGGATGAATGGTAGACTTATAAATATGTAAGATAGATTCTTCTCTGGATTTTATCAAGAATCTCTAAATATATAGCAGAAGCACCAGACCAGATGTGGTAGCAATATTAAAAGCAAGGATGAATGGTAGACTTATAAATATGTAAGATAGATTCTTCTTTAGATTTTATCAAGAATCTCTAAATATATAGCAGAATCACCAGACCAGATGTGGTAGCAATATTCAAAGCAAGGATGAATGGTAGACTTATAAATATGTAAGATAGATTCTATTTTGGATTTTATCAAGAATCTCTAAATATATAGCAGAAGCACCAGACCAGATGTGGCAGCAATATTCAAAGCAAGGATGAATGGTAGACTTATAAATATGTAAGATAGATTCTTCTTTAGATTTTATCAAGAATCTCTAAATATATAGCAGAAGCACCAGACCAGATGTGGCAGCAATATTCAAAGCAAGGATGAATGGTAGACTTATAAATATGTAAGATAGATTCTTCTTTGGATTTTATCAAGAATCTCTAAATATATAGCAGAAGCACCAGACCAGATGTGGCAGCAATATTCAAAGCAAGGATGAATGGTAGACTTATAAATATGTAAGATAGATTCTTCTCTGGATTTTATCAAGAATCTCTAAATATATAGCAGAAGCACCAGACCAGATGTGGTAGCAATATTAAAAGCAAGGATGAATGGTAGACTTATAAATATGTAAGATAGATTCTTCTTTAGATTTTATCAAGAATCTCTAAATATATTAAAAGCAAGGATGAATGGTAGACTTATAAATATGTAAGATAGATTCTTCTTTAGATTTTATCAAGAATCTCTAAATATATAGCAGAAGCACCAGACGAGATGTGGCAGCAGTATTTAAAGCATGGATGTATGGTAGACTTATAAATATGTAATATAGATTCTTCTTTGGATTTTATCAAGAATCTCTAATTATATAGCAGAAGCAGCAGACCAGATCTGGCAGCAATATTCAAAGCAAGGATAAATGGTAGACTTATAAATATGTAAGATAGATTCTTCTTTGGATTTTATCAAGAATCTCTAAATATATAGCAGAAGCACCAGACCAGATGTGGCAGCAATATTCAAAGCAAGGATGAATGGTAGACTTATAAATATGTAAGATAGATTCTTCTTTAGATTTTATCAAGAATCTCTAAATATATAGCGGAAGCACCAGACCAGATGTGGCAGCAATATTAAAAGCAAGGATGAATGGTAGACTTATAAATATGTAAGATAGATTCTTCTTTAGATTTTATCAAGAATCTCTAAATATATAGCAGAAGCACCAGACGAGATGTGGCAGCAGTATTTAAAGCATGGATGTATGGTAGACTTATAAATATGTAATATAGATTCTTCTTTGGATTTTATCAAGAATCTCTAATTATATAGCAGAAGCAGCAGACCAGATCTGGCAGCAATATTCAAAGCAAGGATGAATGGTAGACTTATAAATATGTAAGATAGATTCTTCTTTGGATTTTATCAAGAATCTCTAAATATATAGCAGAAGCACCAGACCAGATGTGGCAGCAATATTCAAAGCAAGGATGAATGGTAGACTTATAAATATGTAAGATAGATTCTTCTTTGGATTTTATCAAGAATCTCTAAATATATAGCAGAAGCACCAGACCAGATGTGGCAGCAATATTCAAAGCAAGGATGAATGGTAGACTTATAAATATGTAAGATAGATTCTTCTTTGGATTTTATCAAGAATCTCTAAATATATAGCAGAAGCACCAGACCAGATGTGGTAGCAACATTCAAAACAAGGATGAATGGTAGACTTATAAATATGGAAGGTTGATTCTTCTTTGGAGTTTATCAAGAATCTCTAAATATATAGCAGAAGCACCAGACCTGATGTGGCAGCTATATTCAAAGCAAGGATGAATGGTAGACTTATAACTATATAAGATAGATTCTGATAAGAAAAATTCTCATCCACAACCCAGTGAACCAATTTTCTTAGCAGTTGACCTAGCAATCAATTCAATATACTCTTTCTACTTCATGTCTTCTCCACATTTCACCTTATTAGCCAGATTACTAAAGCTCCATGAAACATTACGTTCTAATTAAAAAATCAAGTGGTTAATAACACAAGATGCTGCATTTAAGATTATTATAGAACACGTGCAAACTTTATGAATTATTGTACTCATGCACTGTTGCACATGAGTAGTAAGCTTTATTTACATTATTCGGACTGTTATCCTCATCTTCATTGCCATATTCACAATATTTCGGCCGTTGTACGTCTCGGCCTTCTTCAGGTGATTGGATCTCTGAGATGAGGTATTATAATTATATACATTATTTACATTATTAGAAATCTTTTCCTCATCTTCATTGCCATATTCACAATATTTCGGCCGTTGTACGTCTCGGCCTTCTTCAGGTGATTGGATCTCTGAGATGAGGTATTATAATTATATACATTATTTACATTATTAGAAATCTTTTCCTCATCTTCATTGCCATATTCACAATATTTCGGCCGTTGTACGTCTCGGCCTTCTTCAGGTGATTGGATCTCTGAGATGAGGTATTATAATTATATACATTATTTACATTATTAGAAATCTTTTCCTCATCTTCATTGCCATATTCACAATATTTCGGCCGTTGTACGTCTCGGCCTTCTTCAGGTGATTGGATCTCTGAGATGAGGTATTATAATTATATACATTATTTACATTATTAGAAATCTTTTCCTCATCTTCATTGCCATATTCACAATATTTCGGCCGTTGTACGTCTCGGCCTTCTTCAGGTGATTGGATCTCTGAGATGAGGTATTATAATTATATACATTATTTACATTATTAGAAATCTTTTCCTCATCTTCATTGCCATATTCACAATATTTCGGCCGTTGTACGTCTCGGCCTTCTTCAGGTGACTGGATCTCTGAGATGAGGTATTATAATTATATACAGTATTTACATTATTAGAAATCTTTTCCTCAACTTCATTGCCATATTCACAATATTTCGGCCGTTGTACGTCTCGGCCTTCTTCAGGTGATTGGATCTCTGAGATGAGGTATTATAATTATATACAGTATTTACATTATTAGAAATCTTTTCCTCATCTTCATTGCCATATTCACAATATTTCGGCCGTTGTACGTCTCGGCCTTCTTCAGGTGACTGGATCTCTGAGATGAGGTATTATAATTATATACAGTATTTACATTATTAGAAATCTTTTCCTCATCTTCATTGCCATATTCACAATATTTCGGCCGTTGTACGTCTCGGCCTTCTTCAGGTGATTGGATCTCTGAGATGAGGTATTATAATTATATACAGTATTTACATTATTAGAAATCTTTTCCTCATCTTCATTGCCATATTCACAATATTTCGGCCGTTGTACGTCTCGGCCTTCTTCAGGTGACTGGATCTCTGAGATGAGGTATTATAATTATATACAGTATTTACATTATTAGAAATCTTTTCCTCATCTTCATTGCCATATTCACAATATTTCGGCCGTTGTACGTCTCAGCCTTCTTCAGGTGATTGGATCTCTGAGATGAGGTATTATAATTATATACAGTATTTACATTATTAGAAATCTTTTCCTCATCTTCATTGCCATATTCACAATATTTCGGCCGTTGTACGTCTCGGCCTTCTTCAGGTGACTGGATCTCTGAGATGAGGTATTATAATTATATACAGTATTTACATTATTAGAAATCTTTTCCTCATCTTCATTGCCATATTCACAATATTTCGGCCGTTGTACGTCTCGGCCTTCTTCAGGTGATTGGATCTCTGAGATGAGGTATTATAATTATATACAGTATTTACATTATTAGAAATCTTTTCCTCATCTTCATTGCCATATTCACAATATTTCGGCCGTTGTACGTCTCGGCCTTCTTCAGGTGATTGGATCTCTGAGATGAGGTATTATAATTATATACATTATTTACATTATTAGAAATCTTTTCCTCATCTTCATTGCCATATTCACAATATTTCGGCCGTTGTACGTCTCGGCCTTCTTCAGGTGATTGGATCTCTGAGATGAGGTATTATAATTATATACAGTATTTACATTATTAGAAATCTTTTCCTCATCTTCATTGCCATATTCACAATATTTCGGCCGTTGTACGTCTCGGCCTTCTTCAGGTGATTGGATCTCTGAGATGAGGTATTATAATTATATACATTATTTACATTATTAGAAATCTTTTCCTCATCTTCATTGCCATATTCACAATATTTCGGCCCCTGTGGAAGCCTCGGCCTTCTTCAGGTGATTGGAATTTTGAACCGAACCCTTTATTTCATCCACCAGGGTAGATTGTTCTATTTCCACATGCCATGCCCATGGCTACCGGGATTTTCCCATACTCCTGGACCTACAAATGTTAATCAGGAAGCTAGTGGGGTAGATGTTTTTCAACTTTTTTTTATCTGACAAAGTTATTCAATTAATGTTAGTGAAAACTAACCCATATGCACCCAATATAAAAACCAAATTAGGTGACACAGCAAAGCCCAACTCACAAATCAGAGCTTTGTTTGCTTTGAAGAAATGAAAGCATTTTTGGCCTTGCTTTTGTTGATAGGTTTCATAAAGCAACCTTCTGTATTTGTTTTACTGGACAACAGACCCCTTTTTATATATGCAAGACTTTCATGATGTGATGAGTAGGAATTGTTTTCATCAATTCTGTGGCATTTTTTTTTTTTTTTAGTTTTTATGGGTTTTTTTCTCAAAATTTATTATAAGTACAGTAAAAAAAAAAAATGTCTATATTTTCTACATCCTTTCATACAAATACCCTGAAAGTTCTATAATAATATCTCTAAAACCCTAAAAGTTACAGTGCTAGTAATATACCCACAATTCAAAAACTTAGCATGCCCAAAATTAATGTGGGTCCGTGAGATAAACTCTGAAAGTTAGTAAATGTTACCGTTTGAAATATGAAAAAAATACTTTTGACTCAACCTATTATTGAAAAAAAAAAAAAAAATGAAAAATAATGAAACCCTTTTAACAATTTGATAAAAGTGCATTAAAATACATACGTGAAACATGATATCTTTGGCCTTGTGATTGTATAGAACGCGGTCACACCAGGAGGGGCAACGTGTCTTCATATATGACAAGCCATCATTCGTATCTTCGCTGAATGGATAACTGGAAAAACAAAATCAGAGAAAAGAAACTTAAACTTTGGTTATAAAAAAACAAGAAATTTATAAAATGTGACGCAAGTATATAAAAATAAAGTTTGGAATAATAGAAACTGATATTTCTTTTTTTTTATAAGCTTTTCACCCCAAGCAAGTCTGAAGCCACTAGCACGCAAGGGGTTACAGAAGGTTTGGAGGAAGAGCAGACAGGAATGGTAAATTTGTATATCCATGCCCAGCGCAGAGGATTTGTGTATCCCAGGTCATCTATAATACTTTCATTGTTTTTTTGTTTTTGTTTTGTTTTTTAAGCTTATAACCCCAAGCAAGGCTGGAAGCCACTAGCACGCAAGGGGTTACAGAAGGTTTGGAGGAAGAGCAGATAGGAGTGGTAGAGGAAAGGATGTGGAGAAAGATAGTGGATCGATCAAGGCAAGGGGGTTACAGAAGATTAGGAGCAAGAGCAGATAGGAATGAAAGGATGTGGAGAAGGGAAGTGGACAGATCAAGGCAACTGGAGATGTCGATTGACGTAAAACTTAAATAGTTGGAGATTATATTTGTCACGGAAACAGGAATAAGGAAGGGAGTTCCACAGACGAGAGGTGCGAGACATGAAGCTATTGGAGTAGAAGAGACGTCTACATCTAACAGTTTCAACAGTGAAGGGGTGGGAACGGGATGCCAGCCTTGCATGTAGATAACAGTTTAGAATTGGAATGAGTTGGATAAGCAAGTATAAATACTCAGTATTTACCCTGGAAAATAGACTCATACTGAAGTTACTATTTGTCATTAATAATCAGTACTAACGACAATTGTTGAACACGATAGTCAACATGTACTCCAAAAGAGATAGTATATGACTAATTAAAAATACAATGTAGATGGAGTCTTTGGTGATGTTTAGATGAATCCATTAATTTCCTGGTTGGAGAGGAACCAGAAATGGTACAAAGGAACGAAGCTTCTAATTTTATTATTTCATATATATGCCCTTCCAAAGCCGTGCCTTTGTAGGCAAAAGTTAATTGGCTCTCAAATAATTAACATTGTTAATTAAATCAGGACATAAAACCGTTTCTGCTGGTCAACATTTATCAATATTTTTTAATTGGTATATAAATGAATGATTATTTTGTTTTCCTTTCTCTCTGTTCAGGAAACCTATTCTTAATTTGTTCTCCTCTTTCTCCGCTCGGATCCTTTCAAGTGGATTTTCTTTCCTCCTAGTACTTATTTTACTTTTAGTATCTACTGCTTTGAGTCTCTTCCCTTTATTGCTTCTTGCCGCACTTGTCCACTAATTTATTTGCACCCTCTCAGTCTTTCTCTTTAGATCAAAATCTGCCTCTTTCCGTTTTCCTTTATTATTTTACACCCTCCACCTTCTTCCCTCTGTTACACTTTTGTCACTTTTCTTCATTTACACCCACAGTACTATTGCTTTCTAAACTGCCACATTATTTTTTTTTACACTTCCTCCACTTCTCTTTATATGCACCCTCAATGCTGCTGTTTTACACCCATACCATATATTCCCTCATTCAGCTTCTCCCTATTTAAACCCTCATTACAGTTGTTATTTTACATACACCAACTTATTCCCTCTGTCCACTTCTCTTTATTTACACCCATAGTAGATTTTTAACATTACCCTATACCCTTTTTATCCACTTTCTCCAAATCTCTCCAATTACACCCTCATTACTGTAAGTTTACACGCATACCTTATTCCCTCTTTCCTCTTCCTCCACTTCTTTTTATTAACACCCTCATTTCTGTTGTTTTATACTGTCCATTATATTACATCCTATTTACACCTCCATTACCATGTTTTACACCCTCCACCATATTCAATGATTCCTCTTCCTCCACTTCTCTTTATTAACACTCTCATTTCTGTTGTTTTACAACTTCCCCCATATTCCATCTTTTCACTTCTTTATTTACACCTCCATTATTATGTTTTACACCCCCCACTATATTCAATCATTCCTCTTCCTCCACTTCTCTTTATTAACACCCTCATTTCTGCTGTCTTACACCCTCAACCATATTCCATATTTTCACTTCTTTATTTACACCTCCATTATCTATTTTTTACACCCTCCACCTTATTCCATCTTTATTTACACCTCCATTACTATGTTTTACAACCTCCACCATATTCCATCTTTTCACTTCTTTATTTATACCTCCATTATTATGTTTTACACCCTCCACTATATTCAATCTTTCCTCTTCCTCCACTTCTCTTTATTAACACCCTCATTTCTGCTGTTTTACACCCTCAACCATATTCCATATTTTCACTTCTTTATTTACACCTCCATTATCTATTTTTTACACCCTCCACCTTATTCCATCTTTATTTACACCTCCATTACTATGTTTTACAACCTCCACCATATTCCATCTTTTCACTTCTTTATTTACACCTCCATTATTATGTTTTACACCCTCCACTATATTCAATCTTTCCTCTTCCTCCACTTCTCTTTATTAACACCCTCATTTCTGTTGCTTTACACCCTCCACCATATTCCATCTTTTCACTTCTTTATTTACACCTCCATTACCATTTTTACAGCCCCCACCTTATTCCATCTTTATTTACACCTCCATTTCTATGTTTTACAGCCTCCACCATATTCCATCTTTTCACTTCTTTACTTACACCTCCATTATTATGTTTTACACCCTCCACCATATTCACTCATTCCTCTCCCTCCACTTCTTTTTATTAACACTCTCATTTCTGTTGTTTTACAGCGTCCACCATATTCCATCTTTATTTACACCTCCATTACTATGTTTTACACCCTTCGCCATATTCAATCTTTTCTCTTCCTCCACTTCTCTTTATTAACACCCTCATTTCTGTTGCTTTACACCCTCCACCATATTCCATCTTTTCACTTCTTTATTTACACCTCCATTACTATTTGTTTTACACCCATACCTTATTCCCTCTTCCACTTTTGTCATGTCTTCTGACATATAAACACTCTCACTACTGTTGTTTTACACCCTCCACTTTACTCGCTTTTACATTATCTATTTTTCTTTTGGTATACCTTTAATGCTGGTTTCATCTGAAGTTCTTTTAATTTACACCCACATTAATATTGTTTTACATTAACCACCTCATTCCCCCTTTACGATTTCTCTACTTCTTTTTATTTGTTTAGAACCTCACTTACTGTCCTTCTTACACTCTCCATTTTACCCTCTCTTTCTACTTCCTTACATTCTCACTACTATTATCTTTTCCTAGTAAGTTTTCATCATTTTTCCCACATTTTATACTCTCCCTCTCTTCCTAGTCTGTTTCATTTACTTTTTTTACACCCTCATACCTACTGAACTTTACCCTCTCCATCTTATTCTTTCTCTTTTCGTTTATTTATTTACACACTTGCAACTACATTTCTTCCTTCCCCAATTAGCATGAGACCAAATAGCCCACATTTTCTGTGGGTCCTAAATGTAAAAAGAAGGTTCCATTTGTTATGGATATTGATTGAGGAAAGACTTTTGGCCTTACTTCCACTGCTTCAGTGTGTGAGCAGAAAATGGAATTGGTGATAGCATATACAGGAAATGCATCCAGTATCTAAAATAAACAGAAAGTACAGGTGCCTTGAATAAACAGGGCACACAGATGTCCTGAGTGGAAGGTAATGCATGCTTGTGTGTGCTCATGCTGAGAGAGGCGTGGCTATACAAAGTTACGTAGGTTACATACTGGAAGCAGTCATGACAACATGAAGTTGCGTAAATGTCCAAATGTTATATAACTGGTCCGATTCTTGATCTGGACAGAGAAGCTGGCTAGAGGTTCACTGAAGAATTGTCTCTGACAATTCTTGTGTGCAAAATCCTAAACTCTTTGATTCTTCCATTCTCTAGCCATTCACCCCAACTCAAACAATAAAGATATTTATATACTGTTATATATGTGTTCGCCTCCTTATTTGAACCCAGTCGCAATCTATTACTCATTCAGGGAGCTTTTCTTCCAAGAACGCCTACTTTGCAGAACAGGCATCCATGTGGAGGATTCTTGGAACATTCAGTCAGTTAGTTATGTGCCATGCATGATACATGCATAGGTGATCATGTATCTTTCGATACATGACTGACGAGGCAGATTTTTTTTTCCCTCAGTAGATTGCCATTTCTTTCCGCGGTAGACCAGTTGCCATCCAAGGCTATAGAAACCGGTCTGTCCTGCTATTTACTTATAGCTGGCAGTGGAGAAGAAGAGGATTCATACCTTTCCCAAGGGTATTAGTACATAAGTGAATGTAATGGATTCGACTCGAAAGTCAGTCGGTCAGTTATGAGCCATGCGTGATACTCGCTTAGGCGATCATGTATCTTTCAATACATGACTGACGGGTCACATTTTTTTTTCCCCTCAGTAGGTTGCCATTTCTTTCTGAAGTAGACCAGTAACCATCCAAGGCTATAGAACCTGGTCTGTCCTGCTATTTACCCATAGCTGGGGGGGAGAAGAATAGGATTCATACCTTTCCCAAGCGTATTAGCACGTGGAATTCGAACTCAGCTCTCTGATTCCTCAATCCGAGCCACTATCCAGTACTCCACTGTGGTGCCTCCTAACTTGTAAATATAGCATACCTTAAATCTATATTTTTCCCAAGGGTATTAGCACGTAAGTGAATGTAATAGATTCAACTGGAATTCAAACTCGGCTCCCCAATTCCTCAATCTGAGACGCTATCGATTATTCCACCGTGCCTTGGAGCACTACAATCTTTTAATACTTTGTTTAATTTCTGATGGTCATCCATTGCTATTCTCAGGTGCCTTAAGATTTTTTAATACTAATGTTCACCCACTACAAGGTTCATGAACCACTCAAGGCAGAGTTTTACTGAATGAGGTTCTTTTAAGTGTGTACAAGGAGAGAGATTATGAAGACACATCAGATACATGACGGTTGACACTAGAATTGAAGAGCTTAACATTGTAGTGATCAGAGGAGTAATCCTATTGGGAGTCTGTTTCAAAATGTAACAGTTCCAGGAAAGATGCTGTGAGCAGAACTTCCTCCTTACCAATGGAATACAAAGGGAATGAAAAGGAGTTGATTCTGTGTATGTGGTATGGCCTGTTCTTAGCTCATAAAGTCAAGGTTCTGTTATCTATCCTCCTTATTTATTTATTTTTTTAATCATTTCACCACCAAGCAAGGTGATAATGCCACTAGTACGCAGGGGATTACAGGGAGTGAAAGAGAAAGAGAAGACTGAGAATAGGGAGGATTGAGGAATGGACAAAACATGAACGGGAATGCCACTAGTACGCAGAGGGTTACAGGGAGTGAAAGAGAAAGAGAAGACTGAGAATAGGGAGGATTGAGGAATGGACAAAACATGAACGGGAATGCCACTAGTACGCAGAGGGTTACAGGGAGTGAAAGAGAAAGAGAAGACTGAGAATAGGGAGGATTGAGGAATGGACAAAACATGAACGGGAATGCCACTAGTACGCAGGGGATTACAGGGAGTGAAAGAGAAAGAGAAGACTGAGAATAGGGAGGATTGAGGAATGGACAAAAGATGAACGGGAATGCCACTAGTACGCAGAGGGTTACAGGGAGTGAAAGAGAAAGAGAAGACTGAGAATAGGGAGGATTGAGGAATGGACAAAACATGAACGGGAATGCCACTAGTACGCAGGGGATTACAGGGAGTGAAAGAGAAAGAGAAGACTGAGAATAGGGAGGATTGAGGAATGGACAAAAGATGAACGGGAATGCCACTAGTACGCAGAGGGTTACAGGGAGTGAAAGAGAAAGAGAAGACTGAGAATAGGGAGGATTGAGGAATGGACAAAACATGAACGGGAATGCCACTAGTACGCAGAGGGTTACAGGGAGTGAAAGAGAAAGAGAAGACTGAGAATAGGGAGGATTGAGGAATGGACAAAACATGAACGGGAATGCCACTAGTACGCAGGGGATTACAGGGAGTGAAAGAGAAAGAGAAGACTGAGAATAGGGAGGATTGAGGAATGGACAAAAGATGAACGGGAATGCCACTAGTACGCAGGGGATTACAGGGAGTGAAAGAGAAAGAGAAGACTGAGAATAGGGAGGATTGAGGAATGGACAAAACATGAACGGGAATGCCACTAGTACGCAGAGGGTTACAGGGAGTGAAAGAGAAAGAGAAGACTGAGAATAGGGAGGATCGAGGAATGGACAAAACATGAACGGGAATGCCACTAGTACGCAGAGGGTTACAGGGAGTGAAAGAGAAAGAGAAGACTGAGAATAGGGAGGATCGAGGAATGGACAAAACATGAACGGGAATGCCACTAGTACGCAGAGGGTTACAGGGAGTGAAAGAGAAAGAGAAGACTGAGAATAGGGAGGATTGAGGAATGGACAAAAGATGAAAGGGAATGCCACTAGTACGCAGGGGATTACAGGGAGTGAAAGAGAAAGAGAAGACTGAGAATAGGGAGGATTGAGGAATGGACAAAAGATGAACGGGAATGCCACTAGTACGCAGAGGGTTACAGGGAGTGAAAGAGAAAGAGAAGACTGAGAATAGGGAGGATTGAGGAATGGACAAAACATGAACGGGAATGCCACTAGTACGCAGAGGGTTACAGGGAGTGAAAGAGAAAGAGAAGACTGAGAATAGGGAGGATTGAGGAATGGACAAAAGATGAACGGGAATGCCACTAGTACGCAGAGGGTTACAGGGAGTGAAAGAGAAAGAGAAGACTGAGAATAGGGAGGATTGAGGAATGGACAAAAGATGAACGGGAATGCCACTAGTACGCAGGGGATTACAGGGAGTGAAAGAGAAAGAGAAGACTGAGAATAGGGAGGATTGAGGAATGGACAAAAGATGAACGGGAATGCCACTAGTACGCAGGGGATTACAGGGAGTGAAAGAGAAAGAGAAGACTGAGAATAGGGAGGATTGAGGAATGGACAAAACATGAACGGGAATGCCACTAGTACGCAGGGGATTACAGGGAGTGAAAGAGAAAGAGAAGACTGAGAATAGGGAGGATTGAGGAATGGACAAAAGATGAACGGGAATGCCACTAGTACGCAGAGGGTTACAGGGAGTGAAAGAGAAAGAGAAGACTGAGAATAGGGAGGATTGAGGAATGGACAAAACATGAACGGGAATGCCACTAGTACGCAGAGGGTTACAGGGAGTGAAAGAGAAAGAGAAGACTGAGAATAGGGAGGATTGAGGAATGGACAAAAGATGAACGGGAATGCCACTAGTACGCAGGGGATTACAGGGAGTGAAAGAGAAAGAGAAGACTGAGAATAGGGAGGATTGAGGAATGGACAAAAGATGAACGGGAATGCCACTAGTACGCAGGGGATTACAGGGAGTGAAAGAGAAAGAGAAGACTGAGAATAGGGAGGATTGAGGAATGGACAAAACATGAACGGGAATGCCACTAGTACGCAGGGGATTACAGGGAGTGAAAGAGAAAGAGAAGACTGAGAATAGGGAGGATTGAGGAATGGACAAAAGATGAACGGGAATGCCACTAGTACGCAGAGGGTTACAGGGAGTGAAAGAGAAAGAGAAGACTGAGAATAGGGAGGATTGAGGAATGGACAAAACATGAACGGGAATGCCACTAGTACGCAGGGGATTACAGGGAGTGAAAGAGAAAGAGAAGACTGAGAATAGGGAGGATTGAGGAATGGACAAAAGATGAACGGGAATGCCACTAGTACGCAGAGGGTTACAGGGAGTGAAAGAGAAAGAGAAGACTGAGAATAGGGAGGATTGAGGAATGGACAAAACATGAACGGGAATGCCACTAGTACGCAGAGGGTTACAGGGAGTGAAAGAGAAAGAGAAGACTGAGAATAGGGAGGATTGAGGAATGGACAAAACATGAACGGGAATGCCACTAGTACGCAGGGGATTACAGGGAGTGAAAGAGAAAGAGAAGACTGAGAATAGGGAGGATTGAGGAATGGACAAAAGATGAACGGGAATGCCACTAGTACGCAGAGGGTTACAGGGAGTGAAAGAGAAAGAGAAGACTGAGAATAGGGAGGATTGAGGAATGGACAAAACATGAACGGGAATGCCACTAGTACGCAGAGGGTTACAGGGAGTGAAAGAGAAAGAGAAGACTGAGAATAGGGAGGATTGAGGAATGGACAAAACATGAACGGGAATGCCACTAGTACGCAGAGGGTTACAGGGAGTGAAAGAGAAAGAGAAGACTGAGAATAGGGAGGATTGAGGAATGGACAAAACATGAACGGGAATGCCACTAGTACGCAGGGGATTACAGGGAGTGAAAGAGAAAGAGAAGACTGAGAATAGGGAGGATTGAGGAATGGACAAAAGATGAACGGGAATGCCACTAGTACGCAGAGGGTTACAGGGAGTGAAAGAGAAAGAGAAGACTGAGAATAGGGAGGATTGAGGAATGGACAAAACATGAACGGGAATGCCACTAGTACGCAGGGGATTACAGGGAGTGAAAGAGAAAGAGAAGACTGAGAATAGGGAGGATTGAGGAATGGACAAAAGATGAACGGGAATGCCACTAGTACGCAGAGGGTTACAGGGAGTGAAAGAGAAAGAGAAGACTGAGAATAGGGAGGATTGAGGAATGGACAAAACATGAACGGGAATGCCACTAGTACGCAGAGGGTTACAGGGAGTGAAAGAGAAAGAGAAGACTGAGAATAGGGAGGATTGAGGAATGGACAAAACATGAACGGGAATGCCACTAGTACGCAGGGGATTACAGGGAGTGAAAGAGAAAGAGAAGACTGAGAATAGGGAGGATTGAGGAATGGACAAAAGATGAACGGGAATGCCACTAGTACGCAGGGGATTACAGGGAGTGAAAGAGAAAGAGAAGACTGAGAATAGGGAGGATTGAGGAATGGACAAAAGATGAACGGGAATGCCACTAGTACGCAGAGGGTTACAGGGAGTGAAAGAGAAAGAGAAGACTGAGAATAGGGAGGATTGAGGAATGGACAAAACATGAACGGGAATGCCACTAGTACGCAGAGGGTTACAGGGAGTGAAAGAGAAAGAGAAGACTGAGAATAGGGAGGATTGAGGAATGGACAAAACATGAACGGGAATGCCACTAGTACGCAGGGGATTACAGGGAGTGAAAGAGAAAGAGAAGACTGAGAATAGGGAGGATTGAGGAATGGACAAAAGATGAACGGGAATGCCACTAGTACGCAGAGGGTTACAGGGAGTGAAAGAGAAAGAGAAGACTGAGAATAGGGAGGATTGAGGAATGGACAAAACATGAACGGGAATGCCACTAGTACGCAGGGGATTACAGGGAGTGAAAGAGAAAGAGAAGACTGAGAATAGGGAGGATTGAGGAATGGACAAAAGATGAACGGGAATGCCACTAGTACGCAGAGGGTTACAGGGAGTGAAAGAGAAAGAGAAGACTGAGAATAGGGAGGATTGAGGAATGGACAAAACATGAACGGGAATGCCACTAGTACGCAGAGGGTTACAGGGAGTGAAAGAGAAAGAGAAGACTGAGAATAGGGAGGATTGAGGAATGGACAAAACATGAACGGGAATGCCACTAGTACGCAGAGGGTTACAGGGAGTGAAAGAGAAAGAGAAGACTGAGAATAGGGAGGATTGAGGAATGGACAAAACATGAACGGGAATGCCACTAGTACGCAGAGGGTTACAGGGAGTGAAAGAGAAAGAGAAGACTGAGAATAGGGAGGATTGAGGAATGGACAAAACATGAACGGGAATGCCACTAGTACGCAGAGGGTTACAGGGAGTGAAAGAGAAAGAGAAGACTGAGAATAGGGAGGATTGAGGAATGGACAAAACATGAACGGGAATGCCACTAGTACGCAGAGGGTTACAGGGAGTGAAAGAGAAAGAGAAGACTGAGAATAGGGAGGATTGAGGAATGGACAAAACATGAACGGGAATGCCACTAGTACGCAGAGGGTTACAGGGAGTGAAAGAGAAAGAGAAGACTGAGAATAGGGAGGATTGAGGAATGGACAAAACATGAACGGGAATGCCACTAGTACGCAGGGGATTACAGGGAGTGAAAGAGAAAGAGAAGACTGAGAATAGGGAGGATTGAGGAATGGACAAAACATGAACGGGAATGCCACTAGTACGCAGAGGGTTACAGGGAGTGAAAGAGAAAGAGAAGACTGAGAATAGGGAGGATCGAGGAATGGACAAAACATGAACGGGAATGCCACTAGTACGCAGAGGGTTACAGGGAGTGAAAGAGAAAGAGAAGACTGAGAATAGGGAGGATTGAGGAATGGACAAAACATGAACGGGAATGCCACTAGTACGCAGAGGGTTACAGGGAGTGAAAGAGAAAGAGAAGACTGAGAATAGGGAGGATTGAGGAATGGACAAAACATGAACGGGAATGCCACTAGTACGCAGAGGGTTACAGGGAGTGAAAGAGAAAGAGAAGACTGAGAATAGGGAGGATTGAGGAATGGACAAAACATGAACGGGAATGCCACTAGTACGCAGGGGATTACAGGGAGTGAAAGAGAAAGAGAAGACTGAGAATAGGGAGGATTGAGGAATGGACAAAACATGAACGGGAATGCCACTAGTACGCAGAGGGTTACAGGGAGTGAAAGAGAAAGAGAAGACTGAGAATAGGGAGGATCGAGGAATGGACAAAACATGAACGGGAATGCCACTAGTACGCAGAGGGTTACAGGGAGTGAAAGAGAAAGAGAAGACTGAGAATAGGGAGGATTGAGGAATGGACAAAACATGAACGGGAATGCCACTAGTACGCAGAGGGTTACAGGGAGTGAAAGAGAAAGAGAAGACTGAGAATAGGGAGGATTGAGGAATGGACAAAACATGAACGGGAATGCCACTAGTACGCAGAGGGTTACAGGGAGTGAAAGAGAAAGAGAAGACTGAGAATAGGGAGGATTGAGGAATGGACAAAACATGAACGGGAATGCCACTAGTACGCAGAGGGTTACAGGGAGTGAAAGAGAAAGAGAAGACTGAGAATAGGGAGGATTGAGGAATGGACAAAACATGAACGGGAATGCCACTAGTACGCAGAGGGTTACAGGGAGTGAAAGAGAAAGAGAAGACTGAGAATAGGGAGGATTGAGGAATGGACAAAACATGAACGGGAATGCCACTAGTACGCAGAGGGTTACAGGGAGTGAAAGAGAAAGAGAAGACTGAGAATAGGGAGGATTGAGGAATGGACAAAACATGAACGGGAATGCCACTAGTACGCAGAGGGTTACAGGGAGTGAAAGAGAAAGAGAAGACTGAGAATAGGGAGGATTGAGGAATGGACAAAACATGAACGGGAATGCCACTAGTACGCAGGGGATTACAGGGAGTGAAAGAGAAAGAGAAGACTGAGAATAGGGAGGATTGAGGAAAAGACAACAGGTGAATGGGATTCAAGAAAACAGAAGATGGTGATTGATGTTGCATTTAAATCTTTGAAGATTTTAGTTACCAGGGGAGCAAGGAAATGGAAGAGAGTTCCACAGGTGGGAAGTGCAAGAAAAGAAACTGTTGAAGTAGAAGTGGTCATTGCATTTAGCTATTTCAAAAGCAAAAGGGTGGGACCTATATGCCAATCTAGTAGCACACTTAAATTCACGCAGTTGGGGCACCAGGGGAACAAAACTCATCAGCACAGTCGCCATGAGAATATTTGTAGAAAAAGACAAAGGGAAGCCACACCACCTTGTTGAGAAAGTGACTAAAGTCAAGATTCCTGGTCAGGATTGATTACATTACAGATCCTTCTTTGGATTTTGTCAAGAATCTCCAGATGTAAAGCAGGAGCACCAGACTACATATGGCAACAATATGCAACACATGGTAGATTTGTAAATGTGCAAGATGAACTCTGACAAGAAAAATTTCCTTGCAGTAGATGCAGCTATTGATTCGATGTAGTACCTCGACTTCATGTCAGTGCAAAACACAAGGCCAAGAAGGCGTAATATTCTTCACTTCCTGCCACCTCTACTTGCATTCATATCATATACCTCATTCATTGTAACAATTTTAACAGTGACCCTCTACCTTGAGTAGCTCTCGAGCCTTAATATAAAAAAAAGCTAATCTTTTAAATGTTCCAATTTATGCCTTCCGAATATTCTTTATCCTCCATGAATGTTCACTTTTTTTAATTATTGCCATTTCCCAGGCATTCATGAGATGCAAGTCTCCATTTTAATTGCACATTCTTTCTCTCTCTATTATACATTACCAATCTCTCTGCTGCCTCACTTCCACACCCTACACTCTTTCTCTCTGCCACTGACTCTCACTCAAAGCTTTCCTCTTCCCCATTTCACTCTCCCTTTAGTCATTTAGATTCCCTGTACTTGACTCTAACCCTCCAACACCTTACTGGTCCCAACATCACCACTAGAAAACCCCGCTCATTTATTTCCTTGCAGAAACCCTTCGAAGCATTCATCTTCAGAGTGACCCTCTACCTTGAGTAGCTCTCGAGCCTTAATATATAAAAAAAGCTAATCTCTTAAATGTTTCAAATTATGCCTTGCAAATATTCTCTTTCCTCCATGAAAGTCCACTTTTTTTTTTCATTTTTGCTGTTCATTAGCTGCAATCCCCCCCATTTTAATCCCATGTTCTTTCTCTTTCTATCAAATATTATTAATCACTCTGCTGTCTCCCCCACCTCACTCAAAGCTATCCTCATTGCTCTTTCACTCCCCCTCTGCGCATTTACATGCCCCGAACTTGCCTCCAACCCCTTCGTGGTCCCAATATCGCCACTGGAAAAACCCTGCTCCATTATTTTTTTTTTCTGACAACATTTCAAAATGTTCATCTTCAAAGAGACTCTCACTGTTAGTCAAGGAAATTATTTTTTCACATCGGAAACTCATTAATTAATTAATTAATTAAAATTTGCAAATCAATTCATCAAATACTCAATTAATTGCTCGGCAGAACATCAGCCAATTATCAATATTGATCCAAAACTATGCACTACTCTTCACATTCTCAAACACACATTATATATATATATATATATATATATATATATATATATATATATATATATATGTATATATATATATATATACATATATATATATATATATATATATATATGTATAGATACATATACATATATACACACACACACACACACACACACACACATATATATATATACATATATATATATATATATATAGATAGATAGATAATGAACTGACATACACACATACATAGAATAGATAGATAGATGAATTGGCACAGATAATGAACTGACATACATAGATGGATCATGAACTAAGATAGACAAATAGATAGATAGATAATGAATTAATATAGATAATGAACTGGCATAGACAGATAGATAGATAGATAGAAAAATAATATATATATATATATATATATATATATATATATATATAAAAACACACACACAAGTATAGGATTGGTGTATACAGAATAAATTCCAATAACCAACAAATACTATTCTTAAAAGAGTGCTCAATACAGAGTAGAGCAAATATAATTATTTATTCGAAAATTATAACCGAAATATGTTATAAAATCACTACAAAAATAACCATTTCGTTTCAACATTTCTGGTGTCTTATCAAGTGATGATGTTGAATGTAGAATATAGAGGTTTAAAAGGTTCAAATCAACCAGACACCCCTTTGAACCTTTTAAAACCCTTTGTTATACATTCAACATCATCACTTGATAAGACACCAGAAATGTTGAAACGAAATGGCTATTTTTGTAGTGATTTTATAACATATTTATGTTATAATTTTCGAATAAATAATTATATATATATATATATATATATATATATATATATATATATATATATACTAATAGTAATACTCGTTTGGAAAAAAACTCGGATAGCTCAACTTGTAGATATGTGAAAACAAATCGGTACCCGAGGAAAAAATTGGAAATAACAAAAGAAAGAACAAAAAACATCTGAACAGGGCGAAATAAATCATCCAAGGCCTTAAGTCTTTAGTCCAAAGACAAAAAAAAAACAAGGGAGTAGTAAAACTAAAATATAGAGGGCTCAATATGCTAAGTAGAGTGGGAATAACTAAAATAAATCCTAAAGAGCCAGGAAAACCTACCTTGCAGGTTACCCTGAAGATCCATTTAGATGAAACTTTAGGATTTATTTCATATATATATATATATATATATATATATATATATATATATATATATATATAGATATATATATATAGATATATATATATATATGGATTTGTTTTAATCTCTTATAATAAAAAAATATATATATATATATATATATATATTATGTATTTAAGCAGCTATCATTCATTTATGCATGTTTCATAAAAACAACAGACAAGGTACTATGATTAAGCATTTTATACCATTTTAATTTCCTTCTCCAAGTTCTCCACTGCCTTAACCAGGTATTGAACTCACACCTCTGTTGGTTCTTGTCATTTCATCTAACTAGCGCCTTTATCCACTGTGCCATGTGTCCTTGAGTAATTAACAGGAGATAACCGATAACTGGCATCCATAACACGTGGAACTAGAACAGTCTACCCCAGTGAGCGAAATAAAGGGTTCAGTTCGACATTCCAACCACCTGAAGAAGGCCGGTGCATACAGCGGCTGAAACGTTGTAATAAATATGACGATAAAGATGAGGACAATAGTCGGAATAATGTAAATAATGCACTTGCTCAGTCTATGGTATTCTCAACATCCTTCTGTAGAACCACATTTCTCTTGTTTCAAGTCTTTTCTTCATCTCTGAGGAGAGTTCCAGCATCAAGTGCCATATAGAAGGACTGATATTGCATAAAAGTTCAGTACTCTTTTCGTTTAAGAAAAAATTCATGTTTCTTAATACTTTGCTTTGCTTTTGGGAGGCATCTTTCACTATTATTAACCTTCTGTTAAAACACTTCCCAGATATTTAAATTTTTATACTTGCTTTGTTTTGATATCTCCAATTTGTAATTTGCATGTTGAGCTATTCCTTTTGCATTCTATCTTCTTGCAATTATTGTTTAGTTTTTTCTTCCAGCTTTCCTTTGGTACCTGCTATAGGAATTCTTCTGGTTTTCTTTCTGTGTCTGCTATCAACACTGTGTCATCAGCATCTCTATCTATAAAAGGCAGGATGTGTGCATGTGTGTGTGTGTGTGTAACGAATGCACGGCCCGCAATTTTTGACGGATTTGCACCAAAATTTATATGCACATGCTCCAAGGTAGTGTAGAGTCTATGACTAACATTGCATTTCCCAACCCCCATTGATAGTGGAAATAATCGATTTTTCATGCTTCTACGGTAGTTTTCATGTAGTTTGCGGCCATTTTCTACTGGCCAGAGTGGGAGCCTATAGCTGGCTGCCACGAATAGGCAGGAAGATTCAATTGGTTAACTAACATGCTAGATTGCAAAAAAATCGATAGCTGCATTCGTCACAAGTGGGAAAAATTTAAATCTGCATGGCACTTTACTCCAATTGGCTCATTCGCTTGTTTAAACTCAACGTTGATTCTGATTCCGCAGAACTGGGTTGGGTGTGAAAAAATATTTGTTGTTAGCATTCTTTTTTCATTCGGTTTTTCCAGTTACGAGTCCTTTTTTTTAAAGCTGATCGTTTTGTGTTCATTTTGTTTAGTTCTTTTTTCGTAACAGATTTAATGTTTAGTATAGAGCTTAGAAAAAATTTGCAGTGTGAGATAGGCAAGAAGTAAGGCATGTAGCAACATCAACACGGCAAAGGGCACTCCTTTAAAGGCAAGGAAGGGCAAAAATATTTTAAGTGATAGCGATTGCTGTATGAGTCGTACGATTTTTGAATCAAGCACGGGCAACGCCAGGTCATGCTGCTAGTATCTTATATTGTTAATAAATGTGGCTAGTAATAATGAATCTTCGTAGGACTTCTAATTGTCTCAGAATCTCCTCACCATATAGGTTGTATAAATCTGGTGAGGAGACATATCCTTGTTTTACACAATTTTCAAGTCAGTGTCGGTTAAGTGCCATACGTGATACACACTCGGGTGATCATGTCTCTTCTGGTTCATGACAGACTAGGCAGAAGAAACTTAGGCTATGTAGAAGGTAGGCCCAGAATAAAGAAGATTCTCTAGTCAGGCATGTACAGAGACAACAGTACAGTATCTAAACCTTTGTACCAGGTATTTTACGGTAAGTGGTTTTTCTCAACATTTTGGGGTAGCTTTGTACGAAAAAGAATGAAGACCATTTATTTGCTATAAAATATGTCCAGGATGATGCCAGTACGGCAATATTTGACTGCGATAGGACTACTCAGAAACTGGGGTCACATTATACACAAGCTATGAGAAGAAATCAAGTTTTTCGCCAAAAAATTCAGGTGTAGCATTACACATGAAGTTGTCTTATACACAAGTATATATGGCATGATAGATAGATAGATAGATAGATAGATATGAACAAGCAGATAGATATGAACAGAGATAAATAGATATGAACAAAAATAGATAGATATGAACATAGATAGATAGATATGAACAGAGATAGATAGATAGAGAGATATGAACAGAGATGGATAGATATGAACAGAGATAGATAGATAGATTTGAACAGATTGAGATAGATAGATAGATATAAACAGACTGAGATAGATAGATAGATAGATATAAACAGACTGAGATAGATAGATAGATAGATAGATAGATAGATATGAACAGAGATAAATAGATATGAACAAAAATAGATAGATATGAACATAGATAGATAGATATGAACATAGATAGATAGATGGAGAGAGAGATAGATATGAACAGAGATATATAGATAGATAGATATGAACAGAGATAGATAGATAGATATGAACAGAGATAGATAGATAGATAGATGGATAGATATGAACAGAGATAGATAGATAGATAGATTTGAACAGATTGAGATAGATTTGAACAGATTGAGATAGATAGATAGATAGATATTAACAGACTGAGATAGATAGATCGATAGATAGATAGATAGATATGAACAGAGACATATAGATATAAACAGAGACAGACAGATAGATAGAGAGATAGATAGATAGAGAGAGAGAAATGAACAGACGGGGTGAGATAGATAGATATGAACAGACGGGGTGAGATAGATAGATAGATAGATAGATAGATATGAACAGACGGGGTGAGATAGATAGATAGATAGATAGAAATGAACAGACAGGGTGAGATAGATAGATAGATAGATAGATCGATAGAAATGAACAGACAGGGTGAGATAGATAGATAGATCGATAGAAATGAACAGACAGGGTGAGATAGATAGATAGATAGATAGATAGATAGAAATGAACAGACGGGGTGAGATAGATAGATAGATAGATAGAAATGAACAGACGGGGTGAGATAGATAGATAGATAGATAGATAGATAGATAGATAGATCGATAGAAATGAACAGACGGGGTGAGATAGATAGATAGATAGATAGATCGATAGAAATGAACAGACGGGGTGAGATAGATAGATAGATAGATAGATCGATAGAAATGAACAGACGGGGTGAGATAGATAGATAGATAGATAGATAGATCGATAGAAATGAACAGACGGGGTGAGATAGATAGATAGATAGATAGATAGATAGATAGATAGATAGAGTACTTCTTTTTTTGATAATACTGCTGCTAATATTTCTCTTTGTATTCTTTGCTGATTTTTTTCTTTCATCTCGATTTGATGGACCCTGCTTTCAAAAACACCAGTTTGCCCTTGGATGATAAAATATCGAGATTTGTTACATTTTTTACTATCAAGTTCATTAACTTGCCACGTCTCTGATAATAGCTGAGTTGGCTTATAGCGATGGTAGATTATTCGGTTGTTAAAGGTAAACACAAAATGAAATGTAGGCCAAAAATGAGAATAGAAGAAAAAGTCAATAACTTACCTTGGGGGAAACGAGATGTCAAACTCAGTGATCTGATCTTTAAAAGCATTTAATTCTGTGTCAAACTGTTGCAACTGAAAGAAACAAAAAAATCTTCTTATAAGAACTGAAACTTAGCTTCCATTTAAAAAAAAAAAATCAGTACCACTCCATGCGAGGCAGTAAAGCCACTAAGATGCAAGGGGTTACGGGATGTGGAAAAAATTAGGAACAGAAACATTAATAACGATGAGCCGAAAGAGAAGAGAGTAAGAAGGTGGACAGTAGATAGCGATTGACATTACATTTTTGCAGATTAAAGTTGACTGGAAAGCATGGAGCCAAAAGGGAGTTCTACAAAGAAGTGAGTAAAGCCACCTCGACACAAGGGGTTACTGGCTGTGGAAGAATCAGGAACAGAAACATTAATAATGAGCGGGAAGAGAAAAGAGTAATCAGGAGGACAGTAGATAGTGATTGACATTGCATTTAAATTTGTGCAGATGAAAATTGGTGGGAAAGCATGGAGCTGGAAGTGAGTTCCACAAGAAAGATGTGTGAGAAAAGAAACTGTTAGCATAGAACTTATGGCTACATCTAGCCAGCTCAACAGTGAATTGATGAGATCTTGATGCCAGTCTAGTACTGGACTTAAATTCAAAAAGTCTAGGTACCATGGTGAAGAGCTCATCTGAACAATTACCCTGAAAGTATTTTATAGAATGAGCACAGAAAGGCAACCTTAAGATGGTGGGAAAGTGAATGAAGCCGAGGTGCTAGATCAGGACCAATAATATTGCTGATTCTTCTTTGGATCTCATGAAGCAGCTCAATGTAAATAGCAGAGGCACCAGACCATATGTGGCAACAATATTCTAAATGCGGACAAATTGTAGACTTATAGATATGCAAGATATATTCTGGAGAAAAAAATTGTCTTGCTCGACACAGTGAAATGACTTTTTTAGCAGATGACCTAGCAATGAAATCAATATCGTCTTTCCACTTCATGTCAGCTGAGAACGTAAGCCAGAGAAGTCACTTTCCTGGAGGTTAGCATCAGCCATGCTGATGGCTCTTTATTAAATGTCTTTATATGTTCACAAATATATAAATATGAAAGTAAGTATAAAAAAAAATACTGGGCTTAAAGACACATCATGCTGAAACACCACATACTATACAATCACCAAAGTTAAGCAAAGTCAGGCCTGGTCAGTACATGAATGGGTGAGTGTTTGGGAATACCAGGCGCTGTAAGCTTGGATGTGCAGGTTCTGTAATGGATAATGGCTCAGAATTGTTAATCTCACAGCTGAGTTTCAATTCCCGTTGGGTTCGTTATATTCACTTATGCTAAAATACGATGTGAAAGGCATGAATCCACCTTTTCCCTCTCCAGTTATGTGTTAATTAGTAGGACTTGTATCATTAAAACTTTGTTATTTCAAAGAAAAATTTTTTAAGATTATTGGAGTTGAGCAAAGTTGAGCCTGCTCAGTACCTAGATGGGTGACTGCTTGGGAATAGCTGTTGGTATAATTGATAATGGCTTAGAATTGTTAATTGTTATGGGTTTATTAGTATGACTTGTACCACTAAAACAATATGATCTCAAAAAAAATTCTTACAATATAAAAAGCTTTTGAGATAAAATGTTACAATAATAAGATGGGATAAAACTAGTAATAAAATAATAGTAATAATGAAGAGTGTATAGAGCCAGAGTGTTGGGATAAAAAGCAAAAAAATAAGAGGGAATAAAACTAGTAATAAAATAATAGTAATAATGAAGAATGTATAGAGCCAGAGTGTTGGGATAAAAAGCAAAAATAATAAGATGGAATAAAACTAGTAATAAAATAATAGTAATAATGAAGAATGTATAGAGCCAGAGTGTTGGGATAAAAAGCAACAATAATAAGATGGAATAAAACTAGTAATAAAACAATAGTAATAATGAAGAGTGTATAGAGCCAGAGTGTTGGGATAAAAAGCACCAATAATAAGATGGAATAAAACTAGTAATAAAATAATAGTAATAATGAAGAGTGTATAGAGCCAGACTGTTGGGATAAAAAGCAACAATAATAAGATGGAATAAAACTAGTAATAAAATAAGAGTAATAATGAAGAGTGTATAGAGCCAGAGTGTTGGGATAAAAAGCAACAATAATAAGATGGAATAAAACTAGTAATAAAATAATAGTAATAATGAAGAGTGTATAGGGCCAGAGTGTTGGGATAAAAAGCAACAATAATAAGATGGAATAAAACTAGTAATAAAATAATAGTAATAATAAAGAGTGCATCTACCCTGTTACAGACATACCTATATACATACCTATATAAGCATAAGACTAACAAATGTGTACCGATAGAGCAGTGCTTCCCACAGGCCGTGTCGTGTCACACTAGTTTGCTACCGAATCCACTTAGATGTGCCGTGATATATGCGTGTGTGTGTGTGGAAGTAGTACTTATACAGTGATAGCATTTGAATAAATATTGAACTTTTTTCAAATAATTATTTTCACTATGTTCCCTCTAATATTGGATTTCAGTTACGCGGAGAAGAATTGGCCACCATTTCTAGCGATCGAGGGCTCAAAATAAAATACCTGACAGCACCCATTGATACATTTTGGATTTCAATACAAAAGGGATATCCCACATTATCTAAAAATGCTTTATCAGTTTCAGTGAAATTTTCTACTTCTTATTTATGTGAATTAGACTTCCCAACCTTAAATAACATCAAAAATAAAAAACGAGAAAGACTACGTGAAACTGAAGAAGAAATGGGGGTCTGCTTATTGCACATTCGATCGAACACTGAAGAAGTCATGAAAATACACCAGGCTCACACTAAATAAGCTGTACAAATAATTAAATGGAAACATTGAAATAAAGTAAGTTTATATCAAACTAGTAATAAAATAAAATAGTAGTAAAAATAATAGTAATGTTCAAGAGTGTATCTACACTGTTACAGATATACCTATATAAGCTTAAGATGAACAAATGTGTACCTATAGACCAGTAATTCTCACCAGCTGTGTCGTGTCACACTAGTGTGCTGCACAATCCTCTTAAGTGCGCTGTGTTACATATATATGTGTGTGTGTGCGTTTGTGTGTGTGTGTGTGTGTGTGTGTGTGTGTAAGTTGTAATGGTACAGTGTTAGTATCTGAGTAAATAAATAACTATTAAACCTTTTTTTTCAAATAATTCTTTTCCCTATGTTCCTTCTCATATTGGACTTCAATTATGTGAAGAGGAAGAATTGGCCACCATTTCTATTGATCGAGGGCTCAAAATAAAACATTTGACAGCACCCATTGATACATTTCGGATTTCAATACGAAAGGGATATCCCACATTATCTAAAAATGCTTTATCAATTTCAGTGCAATTTTCTACTTCTTATTTATGTGAATTCGGCTTCTCAACTCTAAATATTATCAAAAATAAGAAGCGAAAAAAACTAGGCTCAACGGAAGAAGAAATGGGGGTCTGCTTATTGCACATTCGACCAAACATTGAAGAAGTTAAGAAAAATCACCAGACACAGGTTTCACACTAAATAAGCTGCACAAATAATTGAAAAGAAACATTGAAATAAACTAAGTTCATATTTGTGTGTGTTTTTAAATTTATGGTCTTATGTCATAACATTTAAATGTATGACCATTAAAAATGTTGCTTATTGTGCCATGATATTTTCATTTGTTCCTAGGTCTGCCGTTGCTTAAAAAGGCTGAGAAACACAGGATTAATACCACGATAATTCTAGGAATCAGAAGGTTCACAAGAGGTCTTAAAGACAGGATCTAAAGAACAGGATATCCGACAAGTTGGAAAGCAACAAGCAGCAAGGCCTTTGTTGTAGAGTTTATATATATATGCGTGTGTGTGGAAGTAATAATACAACGTTAGTATTGGAATAAATAATAACTATTAAACTTTTTTTTTCCAAAAATTCTTTTTCACTATTCTTCGATAATGTTATTTTAAATATTTTGTTTTAATATTAATTTTTTTAAAAGTATTTTTATTGTTTTAAACTCTCAAAATAAAACCTTCGACAGGGTCCATTTTGGATTTTAATACAAAAGTAATGTCTCACATTAGCTAGAAAGGCTTTATCATTTTTATTGCAATTTTCCACTTCTTATTATCTGTATTAGACTTCTCAAACGTAAATAACATCAAAAATAAGATGCGAGAAAAACTACGCTCAACTGAAGAAGAAATGAAGGTCTGATTATCACACATTCGACCAAACATTGAAGAAATTATTTTAATAAAATACTATGAAGGCTGAAGAATATATCAACTAATAAATAACAATAAAAATAATAAAAATGAAGATACTCATATAAAAATGGTTGGAACAAAGAAATTATTTCACTTTAGATCTTAATAAAATACTATGAAGGCTGAAGAATATATCAACTAATAAATAACAATAAACATAATAAAAATGAAGATACTCATATAAAAATGGATGGAACAAAGAAATTATTTCACTTTAGATCTTAATAAAATAGTATGAGGGCTGAAGTATTATTTATCAACTAATAAATAACAATAAAAATAATATTTTTTATGTCATAACATTTAAATGTATACCTTTCAAAAATTGTGCCGTTATATTTTAATTTGCCCCTACGTGTGTTGCTACTTGAAAAGGTTGAGAAACACAGATCTAGAGTAATGGGAATGAATTTTAATATTTTCCAACCACTGTCAACATTTCGTGGCTGTTTTTATAGCTGATATTATTGAGTGCTGGATTTTTCTGTTTTATTATTAATGCTTCTATTATTTTTAATCGTTTTTTACATATTTACAGAGGTTATTATGGATGTATTTTCTACGAGTATGTTGCGGTTTAGTAGGTTTCCGTGTGTGTTTAAATGGGTCCTAATTGAGCTATGGTTTGCGAGATGTAACGTGAGTCTTCTTGATAAGCATGTTGTGGTATATCCAACATAATTATTCATGAATTTGGTTTGATCAGGAACATGGTTCCTTAAGGGGCATGCAAATTTGTAAATATCAAAATGAAAAAAGTGAAATAGTTTTCCTAAATCAAGAAAACATTAGAATCAACAACGGCATACAGACAGATACTGAAAGGCTTCTCAACCTAAATAATGTCAAATAGAAACAATGAGATAAAGCAAGTTTTAGGTTGGTGCAAAAATAATGTCATTTTTTGACGTTCAACTTCATGTGAGAAAACAACATTATTTTTGCACCAACCTAATAGTTCATGTTTGTGGGCGTATTTTTTTAACAATTTATAATTTTATTTCATAACATTTATATGTATACTCTTTAAAAATTTTCTAAGTATGCCGTGATACTTTCATTTGCTACTAGGTGTGCCTCTGCTTAAAAAAGTTAAGAAAGACTGCTATAGACTGATGCATAAATACAACCAATGTGATAAAAGTAAAAAAAAAACTAATAAAATCAGGTTAAATTGGTAATAAATTAGTATATCCAGTCTATTTATTTGTGTACAACACAAATTAATTTTCAGGTGCATCTATGATTCTCTATGTGCACATGGTGGGAGGAATAATATAAATAATTTTCTAAGGAGTAATAAATTGTATTTATTTTATCATGTTATCCAAAAAGAAAAATTTAACCAGTAAATTTTAACAAAATAAACAATATTCCCAGTGATTGTCAAGCAATACGTCTCAACCGAATAAGTCCTTTAACTCTGTTGCCAATACGACAATCTCGTTAGTCAAGAAAAGAACAAAGTATTTTTTTTTCTCTTTGCTATTTTAATTTAACTGTCTATAACTAGCAAAGCAAAATGATTGTTTTGTTCAACTTCAATTTCAACTAGATTCATTTTCAATTTTATCTGTTCACAACACCCCAACCCCCTTCCCGCCTGACCTCCAGTTAAATTTTTATTTTATATTTTTCTAATGGAGAAGCGGTGGGGGATTATGCTTCATGGGCTGAATTTTTATTTTTAAATAAACTTACCTTAATTTTGTTTTCATCACTCGCAAAACAGTTTGTCACGCTTTCGTCTCATTTTTCTTTCTTTTGATATTTTTTTTTTTTAGTTTTAGCTTTTATTAACCTGCCTGTTTTGTCGTTCTTTTATCAGTAGATATGGAGTAAAACTTGCAGCATTGTGTTATTTCTTTTATAAGGACTAGAAACAACTTGCTCATTGCTACCGCCGCAAAGCCTGCCATTTCGGCAATGCCAAGAATACCCTGACTGTGTCTATGGCAGAAAAGTACTGTAATTCCCCATGTATAATACACCTTCATCCATAATACGCACCCCGTAAAATCATGCTGACTGTGTGGGTAAATGCTTTGACCCACACATAATATGCACACCTTGTTTGGCAATCAAACCCTATAAATTGTACCTCTCCAATTTCATTACGGCCAGCGTTTCCTACTCTGATTTAAAAAAATAGTTTTAAACATAGAATGATATTATTGTAATCTATTTACATTATTTGGACTATTGTCCTCATCTTAGTCGCCATATTTATTACAACGTTTCGGCCGTTGTATGCTCCAGCCTTCTTCAGGTGGTTGGAATGTCAAACTGAATCCTTTATTTCGCTCACTGGGGTAGACTGTCCTAGTTCCACGTGCCATGTCTAATCGATGTCAGCTATCAGTTATCTCCTGTTAATAATATTATTGTAATCTATTTACATTACTCACACTATTGTCCTCATCTTTGTCGCCATAATTATTACAATGTTTCGGATGTTGTATGCTCCGGCCTTCTTCAGGTTGTTGGAATGTCGAACTGAATGACTATTCATCACATATGTTTGTGATGGGTAGTCATTTTGGCAACTGAAATTGACCTATGAAACAGCAATTTTTAAAAAGATTTTTTGTAGCTGTGAATAATACGCACCCCTAATTTTGTTTATTAATTTTTAGAATTACATTAAGACCATCTAACCACACCAAAACAAGTTACCTTCCCAGTGAATGCTTGAAGATTCAAGTATAACTCCAACCGACATTTACCTATAGTCTCAAGTATAAACTCAGCCAATGTTTACCTATAGACTCAGGTATAGACACAATTAATGTTTATGTATAGATACAAAAATAAGCTCATTGGTGTTAAAAAGAAGAAAGAGAAAGATACTACTCCAAGTAAATCATGGAATAATAATAATAATAATAATATTAATGTCAGCCAAAACATTGTGTTAAAAACAACAATTATAAGGATAGCAGTCCAAGTAAATCATGAAATAATGACAATGTTTCCCTATAGAACCAAATATTAACACAACCAAAATTTGCATATAGAACAAAGTATAAGCCTAACCAATATTTGCATATAGAACAAAGATAAGCCTAACCGAAATTTGCATAGAGAACAAAGTATAAGCCTAACCGATATTTGCATATAGAACAAAGTATAAGCCTAACCAAAATTTGCATATAGAACAAAGTATAAGCCTAACCGATATTTGCATATAGAACAAAGTATAAGCCTAACCGAAATTTGCATATAGAACAAAGTATAAGTCTAACCGAAATTTGCATATAGAACAAAGTATAAGCCTAACCGATATTTGCATATAGAACAAAGTATAAGTCTAACCGAAATTTGCATATAGAACAAAGTATAAGCCTAACCGATATTTGCATATAGAACAAAGTATAAGCCTAACCGATATTTGCATATAGAACAAAGTATAAGCCTAACCGATATTTGCATATAGAACAAAGTATAAGCCTAACCGATATTTGCATATAGAACAAAGTATAAGCCTAACCGAAATTTGCATATAGAACAAAGTATAAGTCTAACCGAAATTTGCATATAGAACAAAGTATAAGCCTAACCGATATTTGCATATAGAACAAAGTATAAGCCTAACCGAAATTTGCATATAGAACAAAGTATAAGCCTAACCAAAATTTGCATATAGAACAAAGTATAAGCCTAACCGATATTTGCATATAGAACAAAGTATAAGTCTAACCGATATTTGCATATAGAACAAAGTATAAGCCTAACCGATATTTCCATATAAAACAAAGTATAAGCCTAACCGATATTTGCATATAGAACAAAGTATAAGCCTAACCAATATTTGCATATAGAACAAAGTATAAGCCTAACCAATATTTGCATATACAGGCTGCAATAGATAAATGCTTATTTAAATTTCGCAAAAATGAAAATAACACTGAGATCTCATTTTAAAAGTAACTGTCTAATGTTTTCTTATAGCCTCAACTAAAAGCATGACAAGTGTTTACATAAAGTCTCAAGTATAAACTCAACCAATATTTACCTAAATACTCTAGTATAAACATACCCAATGTCTAGAGACTAAAATGCTTCGCTGTAGACCCAAATATAAAAGCAACTAGTGTTTACCAACAAACAATGTATTGAATGATGTCTTGTGAGGTACTAGTGTTGAATTTAGCTGTGATTTTTGTCCCCATCAATGCTAGGATACAAATCTCTCAGCGGACCTCCAGGGGAAATCATATATCTGATCTATTGTTTAAGATACTAGGGAAAAAGATTGGCTCATTGTAGCACTCCAGTAATTATCTGACTCGTTCTGCTATACTGTGTTTTTACAAGAGCCAGATCAGAACCAAAAATGGAGTATATGGCCTTTTTTTCTCCAATGTCGACAGTCAGTAGCAGAAAATGTTATCTTAAAACACAGTGCCATTCATGTCTAAAGCAACCAATGCACAGTCAGCACAGTTTTTGTCAATGACCACAGTAGTAGAATACTGTGGAGTCATTCACCATGGGGCATTTTTGTCTAGCCTCTATGGTATTCTCTTCATAGCTTTTTGCTCCTGCGAAAACAGCAGCTCTCCACTCAACTAGATCCTGGGCAAACGCATCCCAGTTTGAAACATTTATAGACAATTCCATTATGGATGGTTTTGATCTGGTCCTTGGAGTGAAGCTTGGGTCGTCCAATGTTATGCATGCCCTCAGGCAGTATCTGTTTGGGAATTTTAGAGTTAACCATGTGCGCAACATGCACAGACCAGCTGGGACGACGAGACCGCAGGATGGGATATAGTGTGACTAAATACTAATTTTGAGCATGTCTGTAAAAATAAGAGTATTGCTGCCATATCTCAGTTGCCCATTCCTCACTTGCCAGTCTTGACAGAGTTCAAAAGACGCTATACGGCCACGTGGGTGATGAAATATTTTTTACTCTACAACCCCTTTCCATGGCATGTGTTCTGATAGGTGAAATTCTTTAAACCTACCACCCTTGATCTTTACAACTCAAACCCACCATGCGACATACACAAGAGTGAATCATCCCCATTAGCGTCATATTCCAATAGTAAGAAGTAAATTCCATTCACACAGATTCTTTCCAAGTACCTTAACAATCAGGGAAGGCCAGAAAACACATCAGCCAAAACATTGTGTTAAAAACAACAAAGATAGAGATGTCTATATTTCTGAGATGAGGTATTATGTACACTATTTACATTATTCGGACTATTGTCCTCATCTTTGTCGCCATTTTTATTACAACGTTTCGGCTGTTGTACACTCCGGCCTTCTTCAGGTGTTTGGAATGTCAAACTGAACCCTTTATTTAACTCACATGGCACAGTGGATAAAGGCGTTTGTTAGATCCAGTGACAGGACCCAAAGAGTGTGAGTTCAATACCCAGCTAAGGCAGTGGAGAACTTGGAGAGGGAAAATAACAGGAGATAACTGATAACTGACATCCATTAAACATGGCACGTGGAACTAGAACAGTTTACCCCAGTGAGTGAAATAAAGGGTTCAGTTTGACATTCCAACCACCTGAAGAAGGCCGGAGCGTATAACGGCCGAAACGTTGTGATAAACATGGTGACAAAGATGAGGAAAATAGTCCGAATAATGTAAATAGTGAACAAAGATAGAGATACTAGTCAAAGTAAATCCCAGAATAATGACAATATTTATCTCAAAATTTGAAAATATGAGGAAGGCTAGAAAACAAGATATTGTGTTAAAAACAACAATGATAAAGATATTAAATCCTGGTATAATGACAATATCCATCTTAGAACTTGACAATATGCAAAGTGTTGGAAAAATCACCAGAAAAAGACATTTTGTTAAAATCTGAAGCAAATAAAATGTTTATGTCATAATAGGTAAAGAGGTAGTGTAGCTGTGGTTACCATGGGATGCATTGTACCTAGAATAATAAATTTAATGAGGAAGAATGTAAACCTTGCTAGTCATTTGAGTTTTTCATTCCACTCTTTTCATAGTTTAATGTTTGCTTCTCTCTTTCTGTCTACTTCCCTTCCATGCTTTTTACCTTTACTCTCTCATTTTCTTTCTCTTTTTCATTTCCCTCTGAGATTTTTCTTTCATATCCGTTCTATTAGTTCCCCCCATTTTCTTTCTTTGATATCAACACACTTCACTTCTATGTATTCCTCCTTCACTCCTTCTCTTTTCTCTCTTTCTGATGTACTCTTTTTCAAAATCCTTCCTTCCTTCCTTCCTTCCTTCTTTCCCTTAACTTATTAACTATGTAAATATATAAACCAATAAATAAATAAAAAATGGAGAAGCCCACACCTATATCAATCATCTCATTAATGCAGGTAACCACTCAGGTGGAAAAAAAAAAAAATAGATAACAACTGCAGACATGTGGTAAGTTCACACCTTCCCCAAAATGACTGAGCTGCCCCACCCATGATATGCATCCTGCTTTAAACTAGCAAGATGACCAGGTGATGCCTGACTTAAAGGAGAATTAAATATCTTGTATATTATCCTTTAGGTATATATATTTAGTGATGGTCGTTCTAGAAAACAATGGGTGAGTGAGCACATGGAGAAAGAACTCTCCTATAAGAAGTCATAAAAGGCTGTGGTAGCCATCTTAAGCTCTAACTAGGGCCGATCAATGTAAGCTCCATTTTATGAGTTGCAACATATAACCATATGGCATACTTACACACCTATTTTCCATTAAATGTTGTAACGTGCCAGGGATGAAGTATTTTATTTCAAAATATTTAATAATGGTATAGATTTTTTTTTTGCATGGAGCCACTCAAGGTAGAGTTACGTCAGGAGGCAATGTGTGCAGATACGAGAGGAAGATAACGGTTAACCCTAACCTCCAACAGGTTAAGATTGTAGTGATCGAGGAAGCGTCCGCTTGGGTGTCAGTTCAACAGAGCAGTGGTTAAGGGAAAGAAGCCATTAAAATGGAACTTACTTCTCACCGACGGAATACGGAGGGAATGCGGGTGGTTTGCTACTTCGTAAGTGGCATAGCGTTTCCTTGCCATCATGGTTTGAATTGGTCGGACTGGGGAATGTAGATGGGGGGAAAATTGGATTCATGCGTTTTCAAATAATGTAAACAGCCTCAAATAAAATCAAAATTCAGTTTTTTAAATCTATTTAATATTGAGCTACTAATGATTGATATCGTAAAGTGGATATAGAGTTAACAGCACAGAAAGATTGTAGGTAAACTCGACAGAGGTGAGAAATATGAATGGACTATGATAAACAGACAGACAGAAATAGAATGATACATGTACAGACTGTGGTAGATAATGGATAGTTTGAAATACATTGGAACAAAATTATGTATATATATATATATATATAATATAGAAAAAACAACTGAAAAGTTGCAAATTAAAAAAAAATTGAATGTTTTTTTTGTGAAATTATTTATTTATATTTTTATATATATATATATATATTTGATATTTCAGATCGGCCCCGATCTTTCATCAGAAATGACTGTTTTCAGAAGTTTGTTTACATTAAGTAGCATCCGTCGCGAGACGCGGACGACACGTGATATGGAATGCAACTGTGTTTGAATATTTCTAATGTAAATCTAACTGCAGTAATATTTTAGATGTTGTTTAAAAAATTTTTTAACTATATCTAAGAAAGATTTTTTGCTTAACTATTGAAATATTTATAAAGATTTAAAATACCCAAGTCTTTATTTAACCCTAGTTTATATGTATTTAATTTTAAAATCCAGTATTTTTCTTTTTTTTTTCTGTGTGTGTATGTGGAACTGAAATCAGAATCTATCAATACACATTTACAGTTTTCTAATGAGTGTCTTGGTTGATTAAAATGTTCAGCTATGGGGGAATAAGGATTGTTTTGACATATGGTTAGTTTATGGTTATTAAGAAAGTATACATAGCTTCTCATTATGCTATATATATATATATATATATATATATATATATATATATATATATATATATATATTTATGTTTATTTTAATACCTATTCTCAAGAACAAAGAAAATGTCTGAATTCACTTTCATATATTTATGTTTTATTACAATTCTAAGGAGTAAAGGTAGTTAAAATAATATTTGTGTCAATGGAAAAACTGTCCTTTTGACACTTTGTTTGTTCGTGGGCATGAAAACTCCAAGGTTTCGAAAATCATTTTCCAGACATTTCCTTCATTTGTTTTCATTAGTTTATACCTTTTTTTTTTTACCATGAGAACTGACAGCAAAAATGTTATCAGATTGCTCATTTACAAGTGTTTAATAATTTAGTCATTATTTTTCAAGAAAAAAAAATGAGAAGGCATAAATTCAGTTTCATATGTTTGGGTTTTATTAGAATTCTTAAAATAGAATTTTAAAAACAAGAAATAAATTTGCTAATTTATACAGCAATTGTTTTTTTTGTTCACCCAGTACAATGCCAAAGACACTCAAGGTTGAGAATTACTGTGTGGTGTTGTATGAGGATAAGAAAAAAAAGAAAGGAAGTTCTTGAGGTTATGCAGTAAAGATAAGGGCTAACTCTAGACTCAAAGAGGTCAAGATTTAATTACTGTATATACTCACAGATAGGTCACCCAGACCAGATTGGTTGCACCCCTACTTTATGGCTTAATAATTGATGATTTACTGTTGACTGACAGATAGGTCACACTATAATCTGGTTTGTTACACAGCCATTTTTAAATGTAAGCATTATCAGATATCTACCTTTATTTTTACCTTTATTTCAAAACTTACAATTCTGCAGTTAAAATACAAAATAGTGCAAACGTTTTGGGTACTAGATTCATGTGCTTTGTTATTTGTAAATAACAATTAAGAACGCCTTTAAATGTTATATAAAACAAGAATTAACGGAAATTATCTCATAAAGAATATATTTAATTTCTTTAAGTCATATTTCCCAACGTATTATTGACAATATATATATATATATATATTAAAATGTTCAGGGTTTCTATATCAGTCTCGTGCGAGGGCCTCGACTGAAGGGTCACTGAGGGATCAATAAATATTTTATAATTTTATTTATTTATTGTGATGGATATGTGAATCTAGCAGCATGAGGTAAGTTTAAAGCACTGAGTCAAAATATATATATATGATAGATAAATTGTTTCTGTATGGAGAAAAATCACAGCTTTAGTGTTTATGGATATCATTTCTGATTTCTCAGAAATCATGATGACAAGGTAGAGTTGTTTTACATTTATGTCGAGCGGATAGGTTACACCCCTAATATTTTGTGAAATTTTTGCTAAAAATAGTGCGACCTATATGTGAGTATATACAGTAAGTCCAGCTCAAAGCTGGAGAATGGGCAAAGGTGGAAAACTACCTCCACATGATCAGCACCTTTGGGTAGATGGAACTCGACAGCTCAGTAAGGCAGTCCCTCTAAGGAAGGGAAAACCCTGATTTTAAACCTCGGCTGCCTTGCGGTCAAATCCAATTCAGTTTTTGTGTGAAGCAGACCCCGCTGGTTTTCTTGAACATTCCCTAACTCTGCATGAGTGTTAGATCCATCACTCTTAGCCGGAGACAAAGCGACAATCCATGCAGTGGAAACACTCCTCCTCACCTGCTCCAAAGAAAGCCAAGCTTGTTTCATCCACAGGGAAGGTAATGGCCTCAATTTTATTGACTATCTTCAAAAGAGCTACACTATTAATAAAGAGTACTATCTATATGGAGAAAACCACAGCTTTAGTGTTTTATGGATATCATTTCCGATTTCTCAGAAATCATGATGTTGAGGTAGTGTTGTTTTAGATTTATGTCAAGCGGATAGGTCACACTCCTAAAATTTTGTGAAATTTTTGGTAAAAAATGTGACCTATCTGTGAGTATATACATGATGAATAACAGTTGGTGACATTAGAAATATTAGGCGGAAGTAGACATGAGAACGAACTGGAACCCCAATCTTAGATAGGAAGCAAGTGCTAAACTTCTAATCCTGTTCCAAAGACAGAGGAGGAGTGTGAACCGAATGATTTAATCTAGATTTTAATCTTATTCGGTGGGCCGACCTATCTGCGAGTATATATCTTTGAGTCTGGAGTTAGCCCTTATCTTTACTGCATAGCATCAAGAACTTCCTTTATTTTCTTTCTTATCCTCATGCAACACCACACAGTAATCCTCAACCTTCAGGGTGTCTCGGGCCTTGTATTGGGTGGACAAAAAAAACAATTACTGTATAAATTAGCAAATTTAGTTCTTGTTTTTAAAATTCTATTTTAAGAATTTTAATAAAACAAAAACATATGAAACTGAATTTATGCCATCTCATTTTTTTTTCTTGAAAAATAATGACTAAATTATTAAACACTTGTAAATGAGCAATCTAATAACATTTTTGCTGTCAGTTCTCAAGGTAAAAAAAGTATAAAGGAGGAGGAGTGTGAACCGGATGATAAGTAAACCTATTTACTCCCATTGGGAGAAGAAAAAAAAATTATTCATGAATAAAATTTCAGATCTTAATGTGAGATTCTAAAAGGATTCAAAAATATCAGTCTCAAGAGGAAGAATTGTCCTTTTGCCATACCATTTTTTTCTCATATGTATGCTAAACTTTACCAACAAAAGGAATAAAAGAACGTAATGGAATGACACAGTATAATTCATAGTATTATACAAGGTTTGATCAAAAAGTATCTGGACTGGTGATATAAAAAAAACTACAATTTTTTCTTTAAGATAAAAATGGTTTTAGTGAAAAAAGTTTTACTCATTAACCCATAGCTGGGAGGAGAAGAGGTGGATTCATACCTAATCAGAATTAGATTAAACAAACGAGATATTATAATGGGGACATAAAGTGTGGGATGAAATCTATATATCAGTCCATATGTAAACAGATCCCTCATTTTGTGGCCACAGTACTTTCTATACATTTATATTTTAGAGAATGTAAATAAATCTAAATGACATGTCTGTTTAGCTAAACAGTATTTCATTAACAGATTGATTCATTTTCTACGGCATGTCAACCCTTTTGAAGTCTGAAAATATTTTTGGATTATAAGAATTTTATTTTTTTGAGATAATGATTTTCACATATATATATAAATGAATATAAAATTAAGCCATAGCTGGGGGAGAAGATGTGGATTCATACCTAAGCAGAATTTGATAATCAAGAATTTATAATGTCGATATAAAGTGAGGGATCAATTCTGTATTACAACCATTATATAAACTGATCACTCGCTTTGTGGTCTCGGTACCTTTTATACATTTATATTCCGGAGAATGTAAATAAATCTAAAAGACATGCCTATGAGGTTTGCCAATATTTCATTCATTGACTGATTTGGTTTCTATGGCTGAAGGCTGAAGAATATATCAACTAATAAATAAAAATAAAAATAATAAAAATGAAGATACTCATATAAAAATGGTTGGAACAAAGAAATTATTTCACCTTAGATCTTAATAAAATACTATGAAGGCTGAAGAATATATCAACTAATAAATAACAATAAAAATAATGAAAATGAAGATACTCATATAAAAATGGAAGGGACAAAGAAATTATTTCACTTTAGATCTTAATAAAATACTAGGAAGGGTGAAGAATATATCAACTAATAAATAACAATAAACATAATAAAAATGAAGATACTCATATAAAAATGGTTGGAACAAAGAAATTATTTCACTTTAGATCTTAATAAAATACTATAAAGGCTGAAGAATACATCAACTAATAAATAACAATAAAAATAATAAAAATGAAGATACTCATATAAAAAAGGTTGGAACAATGAAATTATTTCACCTTAGACATTAATAAAATAATATGAAGGCTGAAAAATATATCAATTAATAAATAACAATAAAAATAATAAAAATGAAGATACTCATATAAAAATGTTTGGTACAAAGAAATTATTTCACCTTAGATCTTAATAAAATACTACGAAGGCTGAAGAATATATCAAATAAAAATAACAATAAAAATAATAAAAATGAAGATACTCTTATAAAAATGGAAGGGACAAAGAAATTATTTCACTTTAGATCTTAATAAAATACTATGAAGGCGGAAGCATTATTTATCAGCTAATAAATAACAATAAAAATAATAAAAATGAAGATACTCATATAAAAAAGGTTATAACAAAGAAATTATTTCACCTTAGACATTAATAAAATAATATGAAGGCTGAAGTATTATTTATCAACTAATAAATAACAATAAAAATAATAAAAATGAAGATACTCATATAAAAATGGTTTGAACAAAGAAATTATTACACCTTAGACATTATTAAAATAGTATGAAGGCTGAAGAATATATAAACTAATAAATAACAATAAAGATAATAAAAATGAAGATACTCATATAAAAATGGTCGGAACAAAGAAATTATTTCACTTTAGATCTTAATAAAATACTATGAAGGCTGAAGAATATATCAACTAATAAATAACAATAAACATAATAAAAATGAAGATACTCATATAAAAAAGGTTATAACAAAGAAATTATTTCACCTTAGACATTAATAAAATAATATGAAGGCTGAAGTATTATTTATCAACTAATAAATAACAATAAAAATAATAAAAATGAAGATACTCATATAAAAATGGTTTGAACAAAGAAATTATTACACCTTAGACATTATTAAAATAGTATGAAGGCTGAAGAATATATAAACTAATAAATAACAATAAAGATAATAAAAATGAAGATACTCATATAAAAATGGTCGGAACAAAGAAATTATTTCACTTTAGATCTTAATAAAATACTATGAAGGCTGAAGAATATATCAACTAATAAATAACAATAAACATAATAAAAATGAAGATACTCATATAAAAATGGATGGAACAAAGAAATTATTTCACTTTAAATCTTAATAAAATAGTATGAAGGCTGAAGAATATATCAACTAATAAATAACAATAAAAATAATAAAAATGAAGATACTCATATAAAAATGGTTTGAACAAAGAAATTATTACACCTTAGACATTATTAAAATAGTATGAAGGCTGAAGAATATATAAACTAATAAATAACAATAAAGATAATAAAAATGAAGATACTCATATAAAAATGGTCGGAACAAAGAAATTATTTCACTTTAGATCTTAATAAAATACTATGAAGGCTGAAGAATATATCAACTAATAAATAACAATAAACATAATAAAAATGAAGATACTCATATAAAAAAGGTTATAACAAAGAAATTATTTCACCTTAGACATTAATAAAATAATATGAAGGCTGAAGTATTATTTATCAACTAATAAATAACAATAAAAATAATAAAAATGAAGATACTCATATAAAAATGGTTTGAACAAAGAAATTATTACACCTTAGACATTATTAAAATAGTATGAAGGCTGAAGAATATATAAACTAATAAATAACAATAAAGATAATAAAAATGAAGATACTCATATAAAAATGGTCGGAACAAAGAAATTATTTCACTTTAGATCTTAATAAAATACTATGAAGGCTGAAGAATATATCAACTAATAAATAACAATAAACATAATAAAAATGAAGATACTCATATAAAAATGGATGGAACAAAGAAATTATTTCACTTTAAATCTTAATAAAATAGTATGAAGGCTGAAGAATATATCAACTAATAAATAACAATAAAAATAATAAAAATGAAGATACTCATATAAAAATGGTTTGAACAAAGAAATTATTACACCTTAGACATTATTAAAATAGTATGAAGGCTGAAGAATATATAAACTAATAAATAACAATAAAGATAATAAAAATGAAGATACTCATATAAAAATGGTCGGAACAAAGAAATTATTTCACTTTAGATCTTAATAAAATACTATGAAGGCTGAAGAATATATCAACTAATAAATAACAATAAACATAATAAAAATGAAGATACTCATATAAAAATGGATGGAACAAAGAAATTATTTCACTTTAAATCTTAATAAAATAGTATGAAGGCTGAAGAATATATCAACTAATAAATAACAATAAGAATAATAAAAATGAAGATACTCATATAAAAATGGTTTGAACAAAGAAATTATTACACCTTAGACATTATTAAAATAGTATGAAGGCTGAAGAATATATAAACTAATAAATAACAATAAAGATAATAATAATGAAGATACTCATATAAAAATGGTCGGAACAAAGAAATTATTTCACTTTAGATCTTAATAAAATACTATGAAGGCTGAAGAATATATCAATAAACATAATAAAAATGAAGATACTCATATAAAAATGGAAGGGACAAAGAAATTATTTCACTTTAGATCTTAATAAAATACTAGGAAGGGTGAAGAATATATCAACTAATAAATAACAATAAACATAATAAAAATGAAGATACTCATATAAAAATGGATGGAACAAAGAAATTATTTCACTTTAGATCTTAATAAAATACTATAAAGGCTGAAGAATACATCAACTAATAAATAACAATAAAAATAATAAAAATGAAGATACTCATATAAAAAAGGTTGGAACAATGAAATTATTTCACCTTAGACATTAATAAAATAATATGAAGGCTGAAAAATATATCAATTAATAAATAACAATAAAAATAATAAAAATGAAGATACTCATATAAAAATGTTTGGTACAAAGAAATTATTTCACCTTAGATCTTAATAAAATACTACGAAGGCTGAAGAATATATCAAATAAAAATAACAATAAAAATAATAAAAATGAAGATACTCTTATAAAAATGGAAGGGACAAAGAAATTATTTCACTTTAGATCTTAATAAAATACTATGAAGGCGGAAGCATTATTTATCAGCTAATAAATAACAATAAAAATAATAAAAATGAAGATACTCATATAAAAAAGGTTATAACAAAGAAATTATTTCACCTTAGACATTAATAAAATAATATGAAGGCTGAAGTATTATTTATCAACTAATAAATAACAATAAAAATAATAAAAATGAAGATACTCATATAAAAATGGTTTGAACAAAGAAATTATTACACCTTAGACATTATTAAAATAGTATGAAGGCTGAAGAATATATAAACTAATAAATAACAATAAAGATAATAAAAATGAAGATACTCATATAAAAATGGTCGGAACAAAGAAATTATTTCACTTTAGATCTTAATAAAATACTATGAAGGCTGAAGAATATATCAACTAATAAATAACAATAAACATAATAAAAATGAAGATACTCATATAAAAATGGATGGAACAAAGAAATTATTTCACTTTAGACATTATTAAAATAGTATGAAGGCTGAAGAATATATCAACTAATAAATAACAATAAAGATAATAAAAATGAAGATACTCATATAAAAATGGTCGGAACAAAGAAATTATTTCACTTTAGATCTTAATAAAATACTATGAAGGCTGAAGAATATATCAACTAATAAATAACAATAAACATAATAAAAATGAAGATACTCATATAAAAATGGATGGAACAAAGAAATTATTTCACCTTCGATCTTAATAAAATAGTATGAAGGCTGAAAAATATATCAACTAATAAATAACAATAAAAATAATAAAAATGAAGATACTCATATAAAAATGGTTTGAACAAAGAAATTATTACACCTTAGACATTATTAAAATAGTATGAAGGCTGAAGAATATATAAACTAATAAATAACAATAAAGATAATAATAATGAAGATACTCATATAAAAATGGTCGGAACAAAGAAATTATTTCACTTTAGATCTTAATAAAATACTATGAAGGCTGAAGAATATATCAACTAATAAATAACAATAAACATAATAAAAATGAAGATACTCATATAAAAATGGATGGAACAAAGAAATTATTTCACTTTAGATCTTAATAAAATACTATGAAGGCTGAAGAATATATCAACTAATAAATAACAATAAACATAATAAAAATGAAGATACTCATATAAAAATGGATGGAACAAAGAAATTATTTCACCTTCGATCTTAATAAAATAGTATGAAGGCTGAAAAATATATCAACCAATAAATAACAAGAAAAATAATAAAAATGAAGATACTCATATAAAAAAGGTTGGAACAAAAAAATTATTTCACTTTAGATCTTAATAAAATACTATGAAGGCTGAAGTATTATTTATCAACTAATAAATAACTATAAAAATAATAAAAATGTTGATACTCATATAAAAATGGTTTCAACAAAGAAATTATTTCACCTTAGACGTTATTAAAATACTATGAAGGCTGAAGTATATATCAACTAATAAATAACAATAAACATAATAAAAATGAAGATACTCATATAAAAATGGTTGGAACAAAGAAATTACTTCATCTTATACGTTAATAAAATACTATGAAGGCTGAAGAATATATCAACTAATAAATAAAAATAAACATAATAAAAAAGAAGATACTCATATAAAAAAGGTTGTAGCAAAAATTATTTTCACCTTAAGATCTTAATAAAATAGTATGAATGCTGAAGAATATATCAACTAATAAATAACAATAAAAATAATAAAAATGAAGATACTCAATAAAAATGGTTGGAAGAAAGGAATTACTTCACCTTAGATCTTAATAAAATACTATGAAGGCTGAAGAATATATCAACCAAAAAATCGTAGTAATACAATAAAAATGAAGACATTCATATTAAAATAATTAGGATAAGGAATCATTTGATCTGAGATCTTCATGAAATAAAAAGAACGCTGAAGAATATATCAAGAAAAACTCTGAATAAAAATATGAAAATCAAGGTAATAGTATAAAATAGTTCCACTAAAGAAAATACTTCATCTTAGGTCTTCAGAAAACACGAGGATACAATTTTAGATAAATTACCACGGCCTGTGTCTCCATACACCTTAGATAACAGTTGCTAAGGAATTGCATACAAACATATAACTGAGTGTATTAGTTAAGGCTGTAGAATGCGTCAAAGGGCTAAGGTGTGAATGAGGTGGGTAGAAGCTTTTGCCAGGAGGCTTTTGAAGTGCCTAGGTTTTCATTTCATGGTCATTGCTGTTTAGATGCAAAGGAAGAGAAAATAGCAACGTTGGACGGGTTTCTGTTGTCATTCAAGCGTCCTGTATGCAGCATGACGTTGTCCTGTCGTCGTTGTTGGCATATTGCATTTCCTGCTCAGCAAACAGAGACAAGGAAAAGAAAAGAAACAAAAAGGCCGAGGCCATTAAAAAGGGGAACGTCCAAGGAAGGAGAGGTGAAAAATGACAATGAATTAACTGAGTCGGAATGAAAGAAAACAAATGAGCGAATAAATGAAAGCGTGTGATTGAACCAAACGGTGAATGAGAAACCGGCAGGGCTAAGGAGGCAAGTGGGCAAGCAAATGAAAAGAGATGTATAGAAATTTGGCATGGAAAAAGATAGTCTGTTGAAAATCAGCTAGCAGGCTTGGCAAAAGACAGGCAGATATTTTGTAGCCCCGGAATGAAAATCAGAAGGGGTTGGGTTTGGGTTAGCATTGATTGATTAGAGAAAAGGATAAAGGAGGGCCCCAAGTTGAAAGCAATTGCCCCTAAAAACCTTGGATTGTGTACTGAATTCTGTGTGAGTTCCCAAACAGTGCACTCGATAAGCCTGAATTCAGTAAAGGCTCATCAACTGAATAAAGGGTCCATGGTGACAAATTAGAATTATAAGGGTCAGGGATGGAGAAAGAGAGGAGAGGCTTTGTGGCCAAGGGAGAAAATATTAATCATGTCTTTGGGGTGCTGCAAGTGTACATGTCTGCATTTTTGTATATTTGTGCATGTAAGCGGGCGCATACGTGAGAACTGTCCCAGGACAAATTACGATATACCAGAATAATTTGTCAGTAGCTTTCCATTGCCCTCTTAAATATAGGGCAGGAAAGGGGTGAGAGATTTTATACATGGAGACAACTTAGAGAAGCTGGACTTATAAATAGGATGTGGAAGTGAAGATTTCTCAGCCTGACCAAGAAATGGTTGCAAATCAATTTCTAATGTGTGGTCATTTGGTTCGGTTTTGGGAAGTGGCTTGCTGTTCCAATACTTTTGGAATGAATCAGTAGATTTAGACAGTGATTATCTAGATCTGATCTGAAATTTTCACTGTATAATACTTAGATGTTCATTGTGGTCCCTGTGCATCAGAAACCTCCCGACGAGTAGACAGAACGAAATCGTCCATCTACGAAACTCCAGAGTCTAGGTGCAGAATATAAAATCAATCAGCTAAGTGAAAAATGTTATTTGTATTAATGCAAACTGTCCTGACATTTACCCATAGCTGGTAGGTGCAGGCTGGGGTGAGGGGAGAAGAGATGGCTTCATACCTTTCCTAGGGATATTTGCATGTAAGTGAATGTAATGAACTTGACTGGAAATCAAACTCAGCTTTCTGATATATATATATATATATATATATATATATATATATATATATCCCTGATGAGTGGACAGACAGGTCAGTCTACAAAATTCTGGAGTCAGGATGCTGAAGGTAACATAAATCAGATAAGTGGCAAAACTTGATATATATATAAAACCTGGATATATATATATATATACATATATATATATATATATAATATATGGATAAAATAACTGAAAAAAAATTGGGTGTTTTTTTGCGAAAGTATTCATTTATATGTTTTTATATATATTTAATAAACTTGATATATATATATAAAACCTGGATATATATATATTATATATATATATATATATATATATATATATATATATATATATCTCCATCCAGGTAAAATAAGAACAAATGGAGTATAATTCACTGTATGTAACATTTAATTTAAAAGAATGCTCAATACAAAGTAGAGCTAAATATTATTTATTTTAGGATATTAAAACAATAACATGTTAAAAATCGCTAAACAATTACAATTATGTTCCGATACTACAAATGTGTCTCCTCAGGTGATGTTACTACTAGCGAGTGAACAATTAGTTTAATTTCAAAAGCAGAATACTTCCTCTTTTTTCAAACAAAAAAAATCTTCATCAGTAGTTTAACATCACCCAAGGAGACACATTTGTAGTGTTGAAACATAATTGTAATTGTGTAGTGATTTTTAACATGTTTTTATTTTAATATCCTACAATAAATAATTATGAGTGTGTGTGTGTGTGTGTGTGTGTGTGTGTATGTGTGTGTGTGTGTGTCTATTGTGAGAGAGATGACACGTCCATTGAATGTTTCAAGAAATTAAAACAAATGGTATGTCCATAAAAACGTTCTCAAACCAACATGTGAAAACCAACAAACATGTCTACCAGACAGACACATGAATATACATCATTGTCTGACTCCGAGAGTTTTTCCTTTTCCTAGGCCGGTTGTCTGGCCTACTATTTACCCATAGCTGGGAGGGGAAGTGTTGGCATTATGCCTTGCCCAAGGATATTACCATGTAGTCTTGGGCAAGGTTTGAATCTAACTCTTCTTCCCTCCACCAGCTAAAAAGAAAAAAGCGAGTATTATACAGTGAAAATTTCAGATCAGATCTAGATAATCACTGTCTAGATCTACTGACTCATTGATTTACTCTCATGCGCAGTCCCTTCAAAAAAGTATTGGGACAGCAAGGCCAATTCCTTTGTTTTTGTTGTTCACTGAAGAAGACATTTGTGTTTAAGATCGAAACATGAATATCAGACAAGAATTCGGAATTTCATCATTTTTTTCCAGGCGTTTGCATTTAGATGCGTTAAACAGCTTAGGAGATGCCACCATTTGTATTGGATCACCCCATTTTTGGGTTAAACAAAAGTAAAGGAACAGGTAGTTTTAAAGGAAATAACATTTAATATTTGGTTGCATAACCCTTGCTTGCAATAACTGCATTAAACCTCCGACCCATTGTGCCACTAAACAGTCGCATTCTTGATTTGTGATATTTTTCCAGACGTTTTAACGCAGCGTCTTTCAGTTTTTGGTTGTTTCAGGATAAATCTACCACGACTCTAACTGTAGAAGTCAGAACATAATTTACCTCCTAGAATGCACACTATGCCAGAAACAATATGTCGGAAAATATGAATGGCCCTTTCACTACAGAATTAATAATTATTGCAATCGAATTACGTCGACTCCCCATCAACATTTCCGCCTAGAAAAACACGATTTTCAAAGCCATGCCGAATTCACTATAATTGAGAAAATAGAAAAGTTCAGAGCAGATAACATTAGAAAGATTTTAGAAGGACATGAAAATATGTGGATACAATGGTTAAAAACACACTATCCAGCCAGGCTAAACCACAAATTTAACAATATAGATAGTATTAATATATAACCCCACAAATCAGGACCTACCTACATTTCTCACCCACACAAGACAGACATGCTTACGGAGGTGTTGAAGCCTCACACTTATACACACACCCACACGAATATATACACTTACACACATCATACTCACTCACTCCCTAATGACCCAAATGATAACACACACCCATAGTAATATACCCGCTTACACACATCATACTCACTCATTTCCTAAGAACCAAATGACACACACACACTTAACAGAGACACATCCCTTCTCCAGGTACCAATAAAACTACCAAACTGACCAAGGGAATTCAAAGCAGCATGAATCCATCCAGCTCTTATCTTAAATAACAACTTAAAAGAGACTGTTTGACCAACACAAGGACTGTTAAAAAATTCATGTTAAAAAGATAAAAAAACAAATGAAAACTACAGACAAAAGTTCATTTTCTCCATCAGGACATTCATTTCTGTAGTTCACTGCTACCAGCAAGCAGAATTTTTGTTTTCTCCTGATGATGGCCATGTTGGCCGAAACTAGTCAAGGAATCGAAATGAAATAATAATAAAAACGAAAGAATATTAATACACAACCCAGTGTGTCTGAAGATTTTAATTTTTTAATATTTTTTATTGTCCAATATATATATATATATATATATATATATATATTATATATATATATAGTTATAGTTCCCGCCAAAAGTATTGGAATAGCAAGGCCAATTACTTTGTTTTAATTGTTCACTGAAGATATTTGGGTTTAAGATCAAAGGATGAATAACATTCAAGTGTTCAGAATTTCAGCTTTTATTTCCAGGTACTTACATTTAGATGTGTTAAACCGTTTAGGACATGACACCTTTTGTATCAGATCATCCGACTTTTAGGTGAGAAAAGTAAAGGAACAAATGGTCTTAAAGTTAATAACATTTAATATTTGATATCTGTCTATATCTCTGAGATGAGATATTATGGCTACTTACATTACTTACATTATTTGTACTGTTATCCTCAGCTTAATCTTCCAGAAGAGGCGTGTCACGTGGAACTAGAACAATCTAACCTGGCAGACGAAATAGAGTGATTGGTTGGGAATTCCAATCACCTGAAGAAGGCCGGAGCGTACAACGGCCGAAACATTGTGAATATGGCAATGAAGATAAGGATAACAGTTTGAATAATGTAAATAATGTTAGTAATTTAATATATGGTTGCATAATCCTCGCTTGCAATAACTGTTTCAACCCTGCAACCCATTGACATCCCCAAACTGTTGAATGCTTCATTTGTGATGCTTTTCCGGACTTTTAACGGAGTTTCTTTCAGTTCCTTTTTATTTTCCTCCTTTCATTCTCCTCTTTAAGAGATGAAATGCATGCTCTATTTCGTTACGGTGCAGTGATTGACCTGAGGTATAAAGCAGGCTAGACACAGTTACACCTGGGAGTTATTGCGGACTGGACTAAACTATAGCTGGGTATATGTTGTAACCTAGGGAAGGTTACTGAATAGAATAATCAAACGAAGGTTGATAATGAACGATAATACTTAAGACAAGAACAACACATATAAGATTTGCCAGCAGCACATAGAAGTAGTCAACTGCTAGAAGTAAGTCAAGTGAATTCCACAAAGAATCTCCAGCTCTAGACCATGTACAGTATTCACTACTGTATTTATGAGATTGGGGGTATACCCATTATCGTCCATAGGTATTCTACAGCAGTATATTCTGAAAGATGATTAATCTTCTGCTGCTTTGGAATGGAACAAATCCATCTTCCTTTCTATCCCCAGCTATGGGTTAAATAGCAGAGTAAAAAAAGATGTTAAAGCAACAAAAACAGACAAGTTAATAAAAGAAAATAATAGATAGCAAAAACAAATACCGTTACCATAAAGTGGTAATTTCAAAATACATGATTAGCAAAAAAAGCAGCTAAACCAGTTTATCGGTTGTCTCACACCAAAGCTCAAGTGAAGGGAGAAAAGTGAACATTGACTAAAACGAACATCAAATAGTAAATGTTATACAATAACTATACCAAAATTACAGGTTAATCACATTTTTAAGGATTTTTTTTTTTGCTTACATGGTAAGACTTAATAGAAATAGATTCCAACATCCTCAAATGAAATTAGCCTTCATCAGTACTGATAATGTCTTGGTTACAAGACAGAGCACATAGCTTTTATTATTCCCTTGATGGATCTACTTTTTCAGATAGATAATTTTTAAGAATTACTTACCCAATTGTTTTTGTTGTTGAAGAATTCTGAATGTTTGTCATGGTAATTGAAAAGTTTACTCTCGACAGTCAAGACAACCTGAAAAGAATTACAAATGTCTGAGAACATAAATCCTACAAGGCAATATAATGGCAACTGAAGATTATTCAAAGTGTATCTCTAGCCATAATCAAGTTCATTTCACTATATTCACTCTTTCTCGTTATGTGCTATCAAATACAAAGGTTAACATTAAATGCCCTTAATATGCCACTGGACAAAGTGAGAACTAAAAATTTTAGTCGAGCTACTTGACAAACTTATGAAAATGGATGTTGACATTGGGTCTAGAACAGTGGTTCCCAAAAGATCTTGGGCCATGCCTCACTTTGGTATTTCTAAAATTTTGGTATACCCCTGTAATATTTAATTCTTATGTATTCAAAATTTTCTTGCAATTCACATGAAGGAAGCTTAAACGGTCATTAACTTGGCCTCTAAACAAGCCTCCAAAAACCATGGCGTCCATGAAAGAGAAAAATTAAAAAAAAAACAAAATGACATTTAAATATATATAGTTTCAAAACATATAATAGAGAAATAAAAGGCAGAAATATAAAATATTTAAATGAAAGCTTATTCTGTAATATAATTTGATCATTTTAATCATGAAATAATAACGCAAAATGAAATTTGTGCTCACGTTATCGTAAGCCAAAGGATGCACATCCTACACAAGCCCACCAAAATATTACCATGCCCCACCAGTGGGGTATGCGCCCCATGTTGGAAATCATTGGTCTAGAATAATGAGAAGACAGAAATCATTAAGAGCGACAAGGGGCAGGAAGTAGTGGAGAGTCATGATCACCTATATCCTGAGAGGACACAGCACATAAAGAAGATAAAAAGCTTTTTATCAGGAAAAAGTAGACATTAGATTCAAGACTCCAAAATTGCACCTCTAAATTGTCCGATGGGACACTGATCTAGTACAAGCTTCTTCAAATGCCATGTCTCTTCAGGACGTTGATGATCATGGCTCTTCACAACTTCCTAAATTTGTAGCTCTTAATAACATTTGTTTTTTTCACCATCTTTCCAGTCCCTGTTCAGCCATCCATTTATGAAAATTCGGCAGGTTACTTCCTGTTTTCCTCTGTTCCTTCACTATGTCCTGTGAGTGTCACATTCTCCAAACCCTCTTTCCTCATTAACCCTAGCCTGAAAATTTCAATTACCTGGCGTGTGAGATACCTAGTGGATACCAAGAATCAATCTTAAACATCATTGGTGCAATCTCTCCAAAGTTTCTGTCTGGTGTGCAAACCGTGTCTCACAAGAGTATGGCAGCCACTTCAGAACATGGACTTTGTAGGCTGCCATCTTTGTGTACCTCTCTGAGACCAGACTCCATCTTTTAGAGCTGCAAAAGTATCAGTGGCTCTCTTCACGGGAGCAAATATTGCATTGTCAAGGGTGCAGTGTCTATTTCTAGTACTTACAAGGTACGTGAATTTGTCAACCAACTTCAGGTTGGGGCCATTCACTAATATTGACAGTTTGATGTAAAGAAAGCTTGGAACGTGACCACCATCTTGTCCGAGCTGATAGTAAGACTGAAGGTTTTGCAGGAACGAAAGAAGTTTATCCTTCAGAGGCTGCATTGCCTATTCTGTTTGGGTGACAGTTATTGGTATACAGAATGTAGAAAAAAAATCGTGATGGGGGGGGGTCAAAAAGTGCAGTGGGGTGCTTGCCGGTAGGCCAGCAATTTTTTTTCTTCTTCTTCGGTCGCCTCAAGGAAATGGATTGCATGACTCCCTTTCTCAGCCGCTGCACTGGGCAGTTGTGAAACAGACACCAGCTCAGCCACGCCCACTTCGACTTCCTCTTTGTCCGTCTGTCAATCCGTTATGTCCAACTCTATTGCACGCTGTCCGCCAAATGACTTCAGTCCTCTCGTGCTGCTGGCACCCTGCTTTTTATGCTAGTCCAATACGGCCAAAATTTGCATGTGTGCAAATATTGTCTTGTTTTGGATGAGATAGGCTTGCATAATTGTGTCTTCAATAATGTCCATATTTTTATTGCACGCTGTCCGCCGAATGACTTTGGTTCTGTCATTCTGCTGGCACCCCACTTTTATGCTAGTCCAATACGGTCAAAATTTGCATGTGTCTAAATATTATCTCATAATATGCATAATTGTGTCTTCAATAGCAGCCATATTTCTTTTTGTCATCACTTTGCAGGCAAGACACGTTCGCGCTTGTTTCGAATTCTGAGGTAAGTCATGTCTTTCGTCACACAGAAGGTCTTGAATCATATATTGTTATTAGTCTTAGACTAGTTTTTTTTCATTGTATATTTATTCCATGTTTACACCTTTTCATATTAATCATATTAGTAGATGTAATTGTTTTACACTGAATAATATGAAATTCAGTATTAGAGAACACCTCCAGAACTATAGAACAGCTATAAAACTATTCTATGTGCCATTCAAAGTATCATCTCCATTCTTGTGAGAGGTAACTTCCTTCAGCATGATACTACTTCTTTCATGTGCCGTGTCCATTTAGGATATGTGCAATCATGGCTCTCCACAATGTCCTGTCCTTTTTACCTGTTAATAAATTTTGTCTTTTTGCTATCTCTCCTAAACCTTGTTCTGCCATCCATTTACTCAAGCGCATTCTTCTATTATACGTTCCTATTTAGAACATAGCCAATCATGGCTCTCCACAATTTCCTGTCCTATGTGCCACTTAATAAATTTTGTCTTTTTGCTATCTCTTCTAAAGTCTGTTCTGCCATTCATTTATTCAAGTTCATTCTTCTTCTCCTATATGCCAGGTCTCTTCAGAACATAGGCGATCATGGTTCTCCACAATTTCCTGTCCTTTGTACTTCCTAATAAATTTTGTCTTTTTGCTATCTCTCCTAAACCTTGTTCTGCCATCCATATACTCAAGTTTGTTAGGTAGGTTATACATTGTTTTCCTTTGAACCTCTTGCCTTCAAGCTGTCCTGTGAGTATCAAATTTTCCAAGCACACTTTCCTCATTATGTTAACCGGAAATTTCAACTCTCTCTTTTTGATTTCATGTGTAAGTGTCATTTTGTTTCCATCTTCCTTAAAACTTCCTCATTACTCACATGTTCAGTCCATGGGATTCTCAGTATGCTTCTGTAGAACCACATTTCTCTTGCCTCAAGTCTCTTATGTGAGGAGATTGTTCAGTATTCACTGCCATATTAGAGGACAGATATTCAATAGCAGTTTAACACTCTCCTTTTTTGTTTCTAATTAAATTTTCCTGTTTCTTAATACTTTACTTAGATTTGGAAGGCACTTTCATTATAGCAATACATCTTTGGATTCCAGTGTCACATTTTCCGTCCCTCTGTTAAAACACTTCCCAGGTATTTAAATTTTTGTACCTGCTTGATTTTAGTATTGCCAGTTTGTAATTTCAATGTTGGGCTGTTTCTTTTGCTAACAAACATAAATTCTGTATTTTTGCAATTGATATTTAGTCCTTTCTTCTTGCTTTCCTTTACTGCAATTTCCTTATTATGTCTGTTATTGGTATACAGAATGTAGGAAAAAAATGGTGATGGGGGGGAGGTCAAAAAGTGCAGTGCGGTGCTCACCGGCAGGCCAGCTATTTCTTTTCTTCTTCTTCGGTCACCTCAAGGAAACGGATTGCATGACTCCCTTTCTCAGCCGCTGCACTGGGCAGTTGTGAAACAGCCACCAGCTCAGCCATGCCTACTTCGACTTACAAACAATAAAAAAACCTTCAGATATTGGAGGCCCCCTATATTAAAATGAGGCAACCAACACTCAACAAAATTACATTTCAAACTAGTCACAACGCATTACATTGCATCTAGACATTGATTCTGTTGTAATACTTCGATCTATCATGTGGTATGACACCACAGAACCACATCTTGAACTTACGACCTGTGTCTGCTATTCCGTGACTGTTATCGTCGCATAGCATTTTTTTATGTCAAAGTAACAAAATATCTTCTTTGATGGTGGATATCTTTGTTTCATGTCTGTATAACCACCCCGAGGATGGCTCATGTGAGCCAAAAGCTTAGGACCAAATTAATAAAAAAACATCTAAATGTTGGATAATGTTCAAATGTTTGCTTTAATTTGTGGTGAAAATAAAGACAAAAATAGCCATGTACATAATATTAGACAGATATTAGTTGATAACACAATAATACTCACGCATACAGTAAAAAGAACCTTCTGATATCGGAGGGCATCTACATTAAGATGACGCAACCCACACTCAACAAAATTACATTTCAAAATAGTCACAACACATTACATTGCATCTAGATGTGGGTTCTGTTGTAATACTTCGGTCTATCACACAGTATGACGTCATAGAACTGCATTTTGAACTTACGATCTGCATCTGATATTCCACTTAGACATAGAAGAAGAATGAGCCTGTAGTGGACCGGCGGTGTGGGAATGGAAGAAGAGAAGAGATATATTATCTCTGGGTTAAGACTTCGATGGCCGGTCCAGCTACATAAAAATGTTGGACTTTAATGGAGTCCAAAGAAACAAACAAGACCGATATATATGTATGCGAACAAATATATATTAACAAACAGGTTAAAACACGAATTACAAATACATCATTTAAAACATGAATAAAGCGTTAGTGTCTGTATGGAAAGTTATTGGGTTGTGTGTTGAATTGGAATGTCCGTACGGTTGTGAATTTTGTTTTAGCGTATTCCCTGAACATGGGAAACGCTGGTTGTGTGTGAGTTCACATACTGGAGATGTTAAGAAAAGGTTTTTGTACCTCGCACCACGTGCGAGGTTGCCGGTCTCGAGAGAGGCAAGTCTGGCCGCACGTGGGCAAAGCCGTGGAAAGAGAGTGAGGCGAAAGGTCAGCCCGTATTTATACTCCCGGGAGAGAGAGACCCCTGGTGACGGGTTAAGAAAATGAAGAGGAGCTAACTGCGACAAGCCTGTGTAAAAGGCTGGCAGAATAGGGATTAGGAGAGATAGCAAAAGAGTTACAAAGGACAGGAAGTTGTGGAGAGCCATGATCGCCAACATCCTGAAGGGACATAGTACATAGAAGAAGAAAAAGTATTATAAATAGGGCTTACCTTTTCGTTTTCTTCTTCCGTGTAAACTATTTTGGACACTTGGTCTTTCTTTCCTTTCGTTTGTTTGGGAACAGATTTGTCTGTTATTTCCTGCGAAAGAAAAAAAAAGCTGATTTGAAATCTCACTAAAAATACTAGAAATCAAAGGAAAACTATATGAAGAGCGAAAACCGAGTCTTAATGTACAATTTCTGATAAATCAACCCTTTCCATTATACTGTCAGCATGGGATATTATGTATACTTATATATACTTAATAGCTCTGTTATTTAGCACTGAGCACTGTTTTTCTTACACCAAAGGATATGTATGTATTTGTATTTGAACACTTACATATACATATATTTATATTTATCCATTTGAGTATATATATATATATATATATATAGAGATATATGTGTGTATTACATAGAAAAGAAATCAAAATTTACCTCATTCAAATAGCTATTTCAACCAACAAGAAAACCTATATTGGCATTGTCAACTTAAAAGTTTGAAGGAATAAAACAGGAAGGTTCCAATTTTATTCCTTCAAACTTCTGAGTTGACAATGCCAATATAGGTTTTCTTGTTGGTTGAAATAGCTATTCGAATGAGGTAAATTTGAATTTCTGATCTATGTAATTTATATGCTCTGTTATAATACATTGAGCTCTTTTTGTGGATCAGTTTTAATATTTTATATTACTGGGATTCCCTTGGATTATATACCAATGGATTATTACCTGTATATATATATATATATATATATATATATATATATATATATATATATATATATATGTATATATATACATATATATATATATATGTGTGTGTGTGTGTGTGTGTGTGTGTGTGTGTATGCAGATGTGTGTTGATAGTGTGTATCAGACACTTTGGTGTTTTTGTGTGTTTCTTCATATGTAGTTGGATCTATAACTATCTTGCCAATGTATATGTTATGGTCCAGGTTAGGACCAAGGAAGAACAACATGAACACAAGAGTAGAAATAACGAAGATATATTACACAGAATAATAATACAAGATGGGGAAGGTGTTCGTTTGACTGTCAGTCTGGTTTGGAGTGAACTACTATCGGCTCGACTTGATTCGTCTCTCTCTCTCTCTTGAGAGGCGTAGTATACATAGTGTTAGGAGGAGTTCATTCTGTAGTTTTAGGTAAGGACCCATAACAGTATACAACATTTATAATTCTAAATTAACATCTTTTTGATCATTCAAATTAATTAGGAAATTAATTTGTGGACTTAACCAAACATACTTGAATATATACATACATTAGAATTTAATAAATCTTTGGGTTCCCTATATAAAACTATGGCTAATTTTTCCTCTATACATAATTTACAGAATTTTTGACCTGCTTTATATTTAGAACATCTTTTTAATATTTCCCATTTGAGGATTGGGTCTTTGTTATTTTCCTGTCTAATATTCCATATATAGCTAGATAGTG
>OZ038509.1:50235337-50255337 GCA_964036315.1 Acanthosepion esculentum | reverse complement strand
ATCCAAAGCTGTTCATTATCTATCTATCTATCTATAGCTGTTCATTATCTATCTCTCTATCTATCTATCTATAGCTGTTCATTATCTATCTATCTATCTATCTATAGCTGTTCATTATCTATCTATCTATCTAAAGCTGTTCATTATCTATCTATCTATCTAAAGCTGTTCATTATCTATCTATCTAAAGCTGTTCATTATCTATCTTTCTATCTATCTATCTATCTAAAGCTGTTCATTATCTATCTATCTATCTATCTATCTATCTAAAGCTGTTCATTATCTATCTATCTATCCAAAGCTGTTCATTATCTATCTATCTATCCAAAGCTGTTCATTATCTATCTATCTATCTATCTATCTATCTATCTATCTATCTGTCTACATCAATCTATGAGTTTGGATCAAATGCAGATCAAATATGGATCAGAATCTGACAGAGTGATAAGATAAAAAACAAATAGAAAATGTTTATCAATCTAACATGTTTCACTTTTATCAAGCTTCACCAGAGAATGAAATATGGAAAAAAAGAAGAAATTCTGGTATTTTTACTTTTGAGTTGTGTTTAACTTTCATTGGTTAATCATGTTTTGCATGTATTCAACTTGTTGAACCAACATTAATATAATTTGTGGCATTCCTAAATTCAAGAAGAGATGATGTGTCCATTCTAAGTTTCAAGAAATGAACAGATTCCAAGACAAACAGAAAAAATGTAAATAATGATTTATCTGTCTATATCTCTGAGAGGAGGTATTATGTTTATTTACATTATTTGGACTGTTATCCTCATCTTCATTGCCATATTCACGATATTTCGGCCGTTGTATGCTCTGGCCTTCTTCAGGTAATTGGAATTTCAAACTGAAACCTTTTGGGAAGAGAACAATCTACACCAGTGGATTAAATAAAAGGTTTGTTTCAAAATTACAATCACCTGAAGAAGCCTGGAGCATACAACAGCCAAAACGTTGTGAATATGGCAATGAAGATGAGGATAACAGTCCAAACAATATAAATATTGTGGGGACCTACCTACAAATGGACTCTTCCACACCCATATAATATGGCTACCAACTCTGAGTAAAGTCAGTCACCAAGTGAGGGTCACCGAGTAGTAGCCACAGAGTGAGTGAATGAGGGAGTCGACACACCAGTGAGAGAAAGTACTCTCCTGTCCACATTTACTTTTGTACTACGTTTCCGAGAATATACTATTTAACCTGTATCCGAGTCCATGTTATCTTTCTATGGTTTTACACCATAACAGTAAATAATGTAAATAAACATAATACCTCATCTCAGAGATATAGACAGATAAGTGTTCATTTTGTTGCTATTTTCTATCTGAATGGATGAAATAAAGGGTTTAGTATAAAATTCCCATCACCTGAGGAAGGCCGGAGCATACAACAGCTGAAACGTTGTCAATATGGCAATGAAGATGAAGTCCGAATAATGTAAAAAGTGTAAATAATAATGATTTATATATGTAAGTGTATAATAATTCTAGTTTGTCTCTGTGGGATTTAGATGATAATGTGTTTATGTAAGTGTGTGTATGTGTATATGACTATTAAGCATTAAGCTTGTTGGTTTTTTGCATGTTGTTTTGGGGAACTTTTTTAGGCAAGGGCATTTGTTTTAGATAAACATACATTAGATTCTTGAAGAATTGATTCAGTGAAGGCTGCTGAGGTAATATAATGTTTTTGATGTGTGTTCATAGTTGCTAGCATTGTTATTAGTATGCCCTCAAAGTATTTTCTACGTAAAGAATTATGTTAATTTAATTAGAGTGGCATTAGTAAAATCAAAGTTATGGCTACTTTTTTCCTGTGTAGATAGATAGATAGATAGATAGATAGATATGAACAGATTGAGATAGATAGATAGATAGATAGATAGATAGATATGAACAGATTGAGATAGATAGATAGATAGATAGATAGATAGATTTGAACAGATTGAGATAGATAGATAGATAGATAGATAGATAGATAGATTTGAACAGATTGAGATAGATAGATAGATAGATAGATAGATTTGAACAGATTGAGATAGATAGATAGATAGATAGATAGATTTGAACAGATTGAAAAAGACAGATAGATAGATAGATATGAACAGATTGAAATAGATAGATAGATAGATAGGAATAGACTGAGATAGATAGATAGATTTGAACAGATTGAAATAGATAGATAGATAGATTTGAACAGCTTGAGATAGATAGATAGATAGATAGATAGATACAAAAGAAAAATCGAGAAGTGTAAACAGTCAATTGCTGATACCCCCTGACGAGTAAACAGTTCTCTCTGCCGGGTCCCTCTACGAAACTCGGAATACTAAAGGTAACATCAATCATTTAATGAAGTTGGTATTATAAGGTTTTGATGTATGTTTAAAGTTGGCAATATTCTTATTAGTACGCTTTCAAAGGACTTTATGTGTAAAGAATTATGTTAATTTAATTAGAGTGACATTAGCAAAATCAAAGTTATGGCTACTTTTTTCCTGTGTAGATAGATAGATAGATAGATAGATAGTTAGATAGATAAGAAAGATAGAAAGATTTGAACAGATTGAGATAGATAGATAGATAGATAGATTTGAACAGATTGAAATAGATAGATAGATAGATAGATAGATTTGAACAGCTTGAAACAGATAGATAGATCGATAGATAGATAGATTTGAACAGATTGAAATAGATAGATAGATAGATAGATTTGAACAGATTGAAATAGATAGATAGATAGATTTGAACAGATTGAAACAGACAGATAGATATGAACAGATTGAAATAGATAAATAGATTTGAATAGCTTGAAACAGATATAGATAGATAGATAGATAGATAGATTTAAATAGATAGATAGATAGATAGATTTGAACAGATTGAAATAGATAGATAGATAGATAGATAGACAGATAGATAGATATAAAAGAAAAATCGAGAAGTGTAAACGGTCAATTGCTGATACCCCCTAACATGTGAACAGGTCCATCTGCTGTGTCCGTCTATGAAACTTGGGATACTAAAGGTAACATCAATCATCTAATGATGTCGGTAATATAATATAAGGTTTTTGATGTATGTTTATAGTTGGTAATATTGTTATTAGTAGGCTCCTTTGACTTTGTATGTAATCAATTTATCTAAGCCTGTTCCTTAGTATTTATCTATCCTTGCTTGTTCACTAGTCTCTATCTATCATTTTATTTATATTTTTCTGTTTCATTTTAATTATATTTAGCTAGTTAGTGAGTTGACAATGTCATGTCTATAAAAAAGGAAATAAAAATTAAAAATAATTATAATAAAATAATTATAGCAAATATAATTAATTATTATTAATTAGCTCATTCTAAATCAATAACAATCGACCCCATTTTTCTCCTCTACAAACACAAACACATGACATCTCACTATCAGACACGCAGTTCACACAGACAGGTCGTTAACATGTGCATCAACAAAGATTTCATCTCCTTTTCCTTTTTCAGGCCATAATAGTAGCATTTATTTTTTAGCACTCAACAAAAATTTGAGGTAATAAAACCCCACTTGTTTCCAACTAAATTTTCTGAACTCTTATTGCACACATCTATAAAAAAAAAACATACAAGATTGTATACATTTTGCTTATTCTTTATCTTGTTCTTGTGTTAGATTCCAAGATATCTTTGATCTACATTTGATACCAAATTCACAATTTTACTCAGTATTACTGTATCTCATGTCTCCAACTTCTCCATCTCTTTGAAGAAGCAGTCAGCGAGATTGGCCTCCACATTAGTGCTGGCAAAACAGAATTTATTAGCTACAACCAAGGAGAAATTAAATTGAAAAATGGCAACATCAAGTCCATCCAGGAACTTGTTTACCTCAACAGCAACATCCTGTCAATGCAAAGAAACATCAAAATCCACAAAGGCAAGACTTGAGGTATCCTAGATGGTCTGAGCACCATCTGGAAGTCCTCCCTCTCTGACAATCTTAAGATGGACTTACTTTATAAATGTACATGATGGATTCTAATGAGGAATGTTTTTATTGTCCTCACCTTTGTTGTTGTTATCACAATGCTTGGATGTTGTGCTCTCCAGCCTTCCTCATGTGTACTGAGTGGTCCGAAAGCCTTGTCACCCATATACAATATGATTTTCGGACCACCCTGTATATCAATCAGGATAACCTACAGGGAGTTCTGAACTGTAATCTTTATTTAATCTACTGGAGTAGACTGCTCTCATTCCACTGCTCATGTCTAGAGATAAAGACATAGGTTTGGTTTTGATGAGAGGTAATAAGGTAAGCATAGGTGTGCTTTTACCCTCGATTCAAAAAGCTAAATATTTGTCATGTTTATACCTAAGTCTGTGAATAAAGTTACCCATTTTGAGGTGTGGTCATATATCTTTACAAGGAATGCAGTCTGCATATTCTAAGCCCTGATGACAAGGCTATCAATGTTATATTGTGAAAATAAATACAGCTCTGAAGAAAATATTCACAATATTGGAGCATATTTATCACAGCCAGCATTAAGCCACTAGCAACTTAATAATGTAACTTTCATGTAACAACTTAACATGTTAACAAATAATAATGTAACAACTTCTTAACAACTTAACAATGTAACAACTTAATATAGTAACAACTTAATGTAACAACATGTTTACAGCTAATAATGTAACAACTTAATCTAACATGTTAACTAATAATGTAACAACTAAATATTGTAAGAACTTAATGTAACAACATGTTAACAACTAATAATGTAACAACTTAATAATATAACAGCTTAATCTAACAACATGTTTACAGCTAATAATGTAACAACTAAATCTAACATGTTAAAAACTAATAATGTAACAACTTAATATTGTAACAACATGTTAACAACTAATAATGTAACAATTTAATATTGTAACAACTTAATGTAACAACATGCTAAGAACTAATAATGTAACAACTTAATCTAACAACATGTTAACAACTAATAATGTAACAACTTAATCTAACAACATGTTAACAACTAATAATGTAACAACTTAATCTAACAACATGTTAACAACTAATAATGTAACAACTTAATCTAACAACATGTTAACAACTAATAATGTAACAACTTAATGTAACAACTTAATATTGTAACAACTTAATGTCAACATGTTAACAACTAATAATGTAACAATTTAATGTAACAACTTAATCTAACAACATGTTAACAACTAATAATGTAACAATTTAATGTAACAACTTAATCTAACAACATGTTAACAACTAATAATGTAACAACTTAATATTGTAACAACTTAATCTAACAACATATTAACAACTAATAATGTAACAATTTAATGTAACAACTTAATCTAACAACATGTTAACAACTAATAATGTAACAATTTAATGTAACAACTTAATCTAACAACATGTTAACAACTAATAATGTAACAACTTAATATTGTAACAACTTAATGTAACAACATGTTAACAACTAATAATATAACAATTTAATGTAACAACTTAATGTAACAACATGTTAACAACTAATAACATAAGAACTTCTTGAGGTTTGGTTTAGCACAAGAATCGAAAATGTAAGAATTTAATAATGTAACATGTTAACAACTTAATAATGTAACAATGTATTAACAACTAATAATGTTACAACTTAATAATGTAACAACATGTTAATTGGTTTGGTTTCTTTTGTTTTATGGTATGTCAACCTCAATGGGTTATTTAATACTGACAACATTTGTTCCTGATAATATTTTGTTTTGTCAAAAATCTATTTCTGGTAATATTTTTATCCTCAAAAATGTATAGCTGGTAATATTATTTTTTAAAAATGTATTGCAAGTAATAGTTTTTTTCTTGAAAAATTTATTTCTGGTAATAATTTTTAACAAAGTAATTCTGGTATTCAAAACCTATTTTTACACTTTCCTAAGGCTTTTTACTTCAGTTTAGGGGTTCTATTTGCCAATAGCTGGGACCCTAACAGGTGCTACCACCCCAGGTTAGGGTAGACATGGGAAGACCAGCAATTAAAAGGTGGTTCCATGCTCCTCAAAACCTGCTGATCAGAGGCCTTGCTGCTGGAAGTAGTTTATCGTCTTACCCTGGACATGGATGTAGTTTATCGTCATATCCAGGACAGTAACAACATGTTAACAACTAATAATGTAACAATTTAATAATACAATATATTAACAACTAATACTGTAATAACAATACTGTAACAACATAATAAGGTAACACCATGTTAACAATTAATAATGTAAGAACTTAATAATATAACAACATGTTAACATCTAATAATGTCAGAACTTAATAATATAACAACAGGTTACCATCTAATAATATAAGAACTTAATAATATAACAACAGGTTAACATCTAATAATGTAAGAACTTAATAATATAACAACAGGTTAACATCTAATAATGTAAGAACTTAATAATATAACAACAGGTTAACATCTAATAATGTCAGAACTTAATAATATAACAACAGGTTAACATCTAATAATGTAAGAACTTAATATAACAACCAGTTAACATCTAATAATGTAAGAACTTAATAATGTAACAACATGTTAACTAATAATGTAACAACTTAATAAGTAATATGTTAACAATTAATAATGTAACTTTCAACAAAAGAAACAGTGTCTTTTGTGTATTTCTTCAAATTTAAATATATTATTATTTTTTTATTCATGAAACCTGCATCAATTATATATTTTAATAACAGGAAATCTATAAATTTTTGCTGTGACTCGTGATTGAGATAGAAAGAATAAATCATCTTGGCGTAGGAGGTCCACCCTTGCGACATTACCTCTTCACTGCCAATGTTTTGATGTTTATTTATTTCATGTCACAATCTAATTTGCATGATTTAGAAAAAAAAAAAAATAAATGAAGCATTACGCTTGTAATTAGCCATTGCTTGAAAGAAAACACACCCAGACACTTCTTACAGTGCCGACCACTAGGCATCTCTTGACTTACTGTTGGGTCCGTGCTTATCATCTAAATGGGTTTCATCATTCTCTGCACAACCGCCATCTTTTATCACTCCATAAGAGCAAGTGATAATTCTCATTTTCCATGATTTGTCATGGCTTCATTATTTTCTCATATACTGGTGAGGATTAATTGACGAGACTTTCATTCAAGCACGGCTGCCTGAAAAGTGATATGTCTGCGGTGTGCAAGATGGTGCAGCATGGAGAAATTCATGTACAAGTGTTGTGAAAAAACAATCTGTTGGCTTCAATCCCTATTTGGAATGACTGCAAAAAAACTTTCCCTCCCCAATTTATAGGCACACAAAAGCATGCTGGGATTTCTTTAAAGCCAATAAAACAGGCCAGTCCTTCGTTTCATATGACTCAGTCCCAGTCTATCTTATCTTAAAGTCAGAACATTGTGTTTGCTTATCCAAATTTTCTCTTGTGTATCAACCCCAATTCTTAGTTTGTGAACTTTTTGCCATATCACAGTTGCTTTGCCGTATTACTGTTAATTTGCCTTGCATACAGGGTGCGATGGGTATCTTTAATTTCGCACATGCACACGGTTTGTTTTTGATTTTGTCGACTGCACAGTATAGTAAGGTCAGTTAGACACCATCTGTGAGAAAAAAATCACCATGACACAATTCACTCCACCAGAAATTTGAAAACGGCATGCTGTACTGCCTGGCATTCATGCTGGAAGCTCCAATACACACACTTCAGAGTGTTTTAGTGTCAATCTGAGTACAGTGCAGAGGATTCAGAAAGAGTGCAATGAGTTTCATGGTGATTATGAAGATACAGCAACTCTGAAAACTCACTCTGATTGTTCTGATAAGAAAAGAACTGAATTTGTTGGTAATGGCCACAGACTCAACATGGAGGCCTACATCAAGTACCTTGAGGAGGTAGTGCTTCCCTGGGTCAAGAGGGTGGCTGCTGGAAGACGCTATGTCTGGAAACAGGACTCTGTGCCATGCCACACAAGCGAGAGTATCCAGTTATTGCTGTCAGACAATTTCTGCGACCACAGCATCACTTACATCTGGCTACTGAACTCCCCAGACTGCAACCCCCTTTGATTATTATGTGTTTGGGTGCAATTGACTGAGAGACCAACAAAACTCCTTGTAATACCAAAGATGAACTGAAAGCAAGGATTATGGTAGAATTCACCAACTTAAACAAAGAGACCATCTAGAAGAGTTGCAGGAGATTCCAAAGTCATCTGGAGTCCTTGGTTGAAGCCAATGGCGATTTTTATTAAATAACTTTACTCTTTAGTATTTCAAGATATTTTTTTTTGTAATTTTGGTAAATATATCTGATATCAGTGTTATTTTCATTTTTTTTTAATAATTTAGACGACAATTTATCAATCGCACCCGGCATATATATATATACATACATATATATATATATTTCTGTAGTTTACTGCTATAGCAAGCAGAAACATTTTTTCTCTCCCGATGATGGCCATGTTGGTCGAAACTAGTCAAGGAATATAAATGAAATAATAATAATAAAAGCATAAGAATATTAATCTACAACCCAGTATGTCTGAAGATTTTAATTGATTTTTCTAATAATTTTTATCGTTCAAAATATATATATATATATATATATATATATATATATATATATATATATATATGTGTGAGGATTTTTTAAGCCGACATTATTCTTTATTACTATCAACACTAGCTTGAGTTTGCTATCTTTGCATTTTAAAGTTTTTAATGTAACTATTTAAAAAGTAAAAATTAAACGGATACCTTTATCCATCATATCCTGTGTATTATTTGCTTGCTTCTTCTTGTTATTGCCAACTTTGTAAATTCTGTTTGTTGGACAGTTCTGTCATTTATTTTACATTTAACCATGGCCACTCACTCTACACAATCACACTATGAGTATATGCATGTCTGTCTATGAAGAGCTATAGTTCTTATAGGGGTCCCTGACTCAAGGTGTCCGTGATTAAAGGGGCCCAAAAAGTTTATGAACCACTGACGTAGGTAAAAACCTTAATTTTCCTTTTGATCTGCACGCCGTCATTCTCAGCGCCAAGAAAATAATGTCTTACCGTTGTAATGTATGTCTCAAAGCTTTCTGTCTATTGCCACAATATATGGAGGGACTCTGAAAGAGGAAAAACCAAAACATTAATAAGTATTTGAACAGAGGTACATTTTTGACACATCAACATTTACATGCACCAAGATTTATTAAGTAAATATATTTTTAGGATGACAGTATTTCTCACATTTTCTACTATGTGCCGTGTCCCATTAGGATGTTGGTGATCATATCTCTCCACAACTTCCCGTCCTTTGTTGCTCTTAATAAATTTTGTCATTCTGCTATCTCCCCAAAGCCCTCTTCTGCCAACCATTTACGCAAGCGCGTTAGGTAGGTTACGCATTGTTTTCCTCTGTCACTCTTGCCTTTATGATGCCCTGTGAGTATCATACTTTCGAATCCCTCTTTCCTCATTATGTGCTTAAGAAATCTCAACTGTCTTTTTCTGATGTTAAGTATAAGTGTCCTTTTTGTTTCTAAAATTTCTTCGCTGCTCAAATGTTCAGTCCATGATATTCTCAGCATCCTTCTGTAGAACTACATTGCTGTTGCTTCTCTTCTTTAACTGTGAGGAGATTGTCCAGCAATCAAGAACTGATATAACATAAAAGTTTGATATTCTTTTCTTTGTTTTTATTGAAATTTTTCTTTTTCTTAATATTTTGCTTAGCTTTTGGAAAGCATCTTTCACCATCCTAATGTGCTTTTGGATTTAGGAGCAATAAGAAAAAGAGTAAATTTATTAAGAGCCATAAAGCACAGGAAATTGTGGACAGCCACGTCCTGAATAGAGAAACAGACAATGGCTAAACATCCGGTTCATTTTTATTCTTTAATATCGTGAAAAATTAAATATGTTAGTGAAATATATGCAAGACATTGAGATTTTAATGGATAATAAGCTATGACTTTTCAAAATAAAAATTACACAGGGATGGTGCTACTAAGGTGTCACATTATACTAAAGGTTGTAATTTATACTGTGTTTATAGCTTCCAAAATGCAGGGTCCTATTATATTCAAGTTGTACTTTACGCAAGAAAATGACATATGTGAAGTGGCTCAAATTTTCATCTGGCGTGAAAAGTTAATCTATTGCTTAATCTATTCATGGATAATAGTTTTGTAAATAGACAATTTAAAAAAAATACAAACTTAAATGAAAACTATTTTCAGTCTGGGTAAACTGGTAATTGATTTACAACAAATGTCGGTTATACTTTTACATTGAAACATTAAAGAGGCTTAGTCTTTAAATTTGAATATTGTGTTGCTGCGATTGGTTTCGTAGATAGATAAAAAAATTAAAGTAAGGTATGTTAAAATATACGCAAATATTAAAAGTTAGTTCCATCTGTTTTAATTGCTCTCAAGGAGAGGATCAACTTATCTTTAAATTTATTTTTAGTTTTATCAATGGCATAGCAAGGTAGAGCAGTTGCCCGGGCACAGATGCGAAGGGGTGAGTAAAGTTTATGTATAGTTTAATGTAGCCATGAATGCAAGTTTTGTTTGTTTTTTTCTTATGTAAACGTAAGTAAATCTCAAAGTATTATTCTGTGTTTTGTAAACCAAGAAAACTAGAATGAATGAATAACTTTCCAATGCAGTAACCGAACTTTGAACTATCGATATAGCATTAATTCACTTTAGATGTGTCATATAGTAAGAAAATTAGTAACTACCAATAAATTCATGAAAAATTAAATATATTAGTGAAATATAAGCAAGACATTGTAATCTTAATGGATACTAAGCTACTACTTTTCAAAAGAAAAAATTAACATAAGGATAACAGTACTACAGGCTTGCATTATACTAAAGAATGTAATTTATACTGTGTTTTTAGCTTCAGAAACACAGTGTCATATTATACTCAAGCCGTATTATGTAGTAAACAGATGATGGTGGGGGATAGGTAGGTATGATCAGAGTGAGACAAATGAAGAGAAGAATGCTTTAAATGAATTGGAGAACAGTCAGGAATATGCCAAGAACCCATTAACAGGAGAAAACGATTTAAACAGCAAATAATAGCCAGAGAAAGAGAAAATTATAGAGACTGAGACAAGAGAAAGCTGAAAGCAGATGATAATAATGACGTGTACATGTGTGAAAAACGCAATCGTTGATAAACACACCAATGCACAGTAACCAAGAGTAAATGTCGTAAGCGGAAACAAAATCTTTTGTTGGTAATTTCAGTTGAAGTTTATTTCTCATTTGGCTGCAGGAAAAATGACACTTGATGTCAACGCCAACCCACATTCACAAGGCAAACTCAGGCAGGGTTGGATTATTCTTTAGGCTAATATAGGCTGCAGCCAAGGGCCCCTGAAGTTTTTATAAAGCAATGATTTTAATTTTCTAGATGTTATGACTTCTAAATAGTTTCATAAACTGAAATGATATCAATATGACAAACTTAAATTTATTTGACGTTGCAGGAAGCAAAGAAAGGAAAAGAATGTTTCAGTTTGTGTCATTGTGTTTCAAGTAGATAACATGGAAACGTGGATTACGCAACATGTACCTGCCTATTTACCTGAGTAGTCAGAGTCGTGTCTTAAGAACCACTCAATTTGATGTCAGAATACTCATTTACCAATTTTTTTTATTCCTTTGCGGCATGTTTTAAATTTAGGTTGAAAATCTTGCTTTTTTAGATCAACGATTAGGTAATAATTAGCATTAGTTGGTTTTTCACTGTTTTCAGTTGTTTTTACTTCAGAAATAATTTATTACGTAAAAATATAAATACATATTACTATATAAAAATAACAAAACAAAATTATTTATTTATTACCAATTATTTTTTCCTTTCGAGAAGTCTAGGCTGCAGCCTAGGCTTCATGGCCTGATTATCCTTTAGGCTAGCATAGGCTGCAGTCGAGGGTCCCTGAAGCTTTTATAAAGCAATGATTTTAATTTTCTAGATGTTATAATTGCTGGTCTTAAAAACTGAATATCAATATGAGAAACTCATATTTATTTGACGTTGCAGGAAGCAAAGCAAAGAAAAGAATGTTTTTGTTTGTGTCATTGTGTTTCAAGTAGATACCATGTTTGATTTCAGTTCAGAATGCTTAAGTCTTAGAAATTTTTATAAAGCAGTAATTTTAATTTTCTAGATTTTATAACTTCTAAATAGTTTCATGAACTGAAATTATAGTTTTTTGGTTTTTTTTTTTACTACAGTTCTGTTGAAATATGCGCTAATTTGTTTTGTAATAAAAGAAAAGATTTATTGGATAACGCTGAAATACATTATAGTATAAAAAGAAATGGTAAGTTCAATCTAAGGGAAACAATAATTGAAACAAGGCAAGTTCAGTCGGCCAATGATGACAATTCCAGAACAACGTAACTATAAACAAAAATTTTTTTCTATCCTCTGCCAGCTGCTATGATGGAGAAAGCATGACCTCGAACCATCACTAGTGAGACACGTTGCAAGAGCCATTCCGTTTCGCGAGGCTTGTTCCTTAATCGAGACGCAATCGCGCCAATCCTCCGAAGGAACACCATCGAACGAGGGCCAATAACCCCTGAAGTCTCCACTGCCACGGGGGTAAAAAAAAATTTATTTTGTAATAAATAGTAAAATAGTCGTGTTTCTTAAAGAATATTTTCATTGACAAATAAAACATAGCATCTTTTTTTTTTAATCATTTCACCCCAAGAATAGCAATAAAGCCACTAGGATGCAAGGGGTTACTAAGTGTGAAAGAATATAAGAAAAAGAAAACATTATTAAGGAGAGAGAACATTTAAAGAAAAAGAATTAAGAAAACAGAAGACAACGATTTACATTGACTGGAAAGCAAGAAGCCAGAAGAGAGTTCCACAGGCGAGAAGTGCAAGAGAAGAAACTGTTAGCATAGAACTTACGGTCACATCGAGTCATTTCAAGTGTAAAATGATGAGAGCTTTCCATCAGTCTAATACTGCATTTAAATTCATAAAGTCTAGGTACCACAGAGGAAAGTGATATTTATTCTGTAAAATTACAGAAATGTGGCACAAGGCCGAAGGTGGGGGGGATTGGGGAAAAGGACGGTCTTCTTCTGTCTTAAATATAACTTAGCTAGCCGCAAACACTGACCCAATCGTACGAACAATATTCCTTACACCAAAACAACACATTCTTACGTACCTTTCTTACTACAACCACCATCATACCTCACTGTCTCTATGAAAATACTAACTAGTCCCCGTATTTACTATAGAGTAAAGCTCATCAGGACAATTACCATGAAAGTATTTATAGAAAAGAGACAGGGAAGCTACGTTACGGTGATGGGAAAGTGACTGAAGCTGAGTTGTCAAGCCAGGACCAATAACATTGCAGTTTTTTCTTTGGATTTTATCAAGAATCTCTAAATATATAGCAGAAGCACCCGACCAGATGTGGCAGCAATATTCAAAGCAAGGATGAATGGTAGACTTATAAATATGTCAGATAGATTCTTCTTTGGATTTTATCAAGAATCTCTAAATATATAGCGGAAGCACCAGACCAGATGTGGCAGCAATATTCAAAGCAAGGATGAATGGTAGACTTATAAATATGTCAGATAGATTCTTCTTTGGATTTTATCAAGAATCTCTAAATATATAACAGAAGCACCAGACCAGATATGGCAGCAATATTCAAAGCAAGGATGAATGGTAGACTTATAAATATGTAAGATAGATTCTTCTCTGGATTTTATCAAGAATCTCTAAATATTTAACAGAAGCACCAGACCAGATGTGGCCATTTTCTTCTGTACACAGAGTCATAAGAATTAATTTGATAATTAATTTGATAATTAAAACTTGGGTTTGCAATAATTGATATTATGTGCTATTTTTCTCAAGTAGTCAAGGATACAATTCTCTTTGTTGTAATTAAGAACAAGTCTTCGAATTCACCTAGCATGAGTAACGTATACACCCATCCTTTTTTATGGGCTTCATTAGACATGTACTGTTCAATTTTGACTTCAGTTCCCCTTTGTTCATTCTGAATGCAAAATAAAAATTTCCAACTATTGATCCATAAAATTAGAAACCTTTAAAAAATTGTCTAATTTCTATCCTTTCACGGTGAACTTTTCCCATGGTTAATTGATGGTGGTGAACTTACTGGACACACATGTAAATAATTGTAAGAACCGGATTATTGACTTTTTGTGGCCCCTAGACTAATGAAATTATGGGGCCTCCTCAGATGGAGCCACCGTTTAACTTGCCTGCACCTATGTTGAATATTTTTTACTTATGTTATATTTTAGTGACATTTGCATAGCTTGAAGTAAACTTGTTGCAAATTCTTTAAATAATCTAGAATTTTGTCTGAGAGAACCCTTTTCAGCCTTGCATCATTATGGCTGATGCTAACCTTCATTGTGCCTACTTAGACTAGCGTATTCTGCTGACATGAAGTGGAAAGATTATGTAGAATTAATGGCTAGATCTGCTTCTGGGAAAGCAAGCTCATGTAAATTAGTTTATGTTAACCCGTCATGGTTCAAATGTCACTAAAGGGAGAGGATTGTGTAGGAAAATATGCTAATCCATTTGCAAGTTCCGCAGAATTTGCAAACTGCAAAGGATCCAATAAAACTGCAAAGGATCCAATAAAACTGCTAAGGATCCAATAAAACTGCAAATGATCCAATAAATCTGCAAAGGATCCAATAAAACTGCAAAGGATCCAATAAAACTGAAAAGGATCCAATAAATATGCAACGGATCCAATAAATCTGCAAAGGACCCAACAAAACTGCAAAGGATCCAATAAATCTGCAAAGGATCCAATAAAACTGCATAGGACCCAACAAAACTGCAAAGGATCCAATAAATCTACAAAGGATCCAATAAAACTGCAAAGGATCCAATAAATCTGCAACGGATCCAATAAATCTGCAAAGGATCCAATAAAACTGAAAAGGATCCAATAAAACTGAAAAGGATCCAATAAAAATGCAAAGGATCCAATAAATCTGCAACGGATCCAATAAATCTGCAAAGGACCCAACAAAACTGCAAAGGATCCAATAAATCTGCAAAGGACCCAACAAAACTGCAAAGGATCCAATAAATCTACAAAGGATCCAATAAAACTGCAAAGGATCCAATAAATCTGCAAAGGGCCCAACAAAACAGCAAATGATCCAATAAATCTGCAAAGGATCCAATAAAACTGAAAAGGATCCAATAAAACTGAAAAGGATCCAATAAAACTGCTATGAAAGCAACTGACTCTTCCCGACAAAAAAGATTTTTGCATGGAGGCTTTTGGGAAAAGCATGAAGCCATCTCTTTTTCTAATCCACTTTTTCTAAACTCTTGGCGAAAAAAAAATGGATTAGACTGGACTCTCCAACCTTGGTGGCAGCCAGTCTCACAAATAGACTACTCTGAATCAAAATTGTGGAGAGGCAACAGGAAACCACTTTACAATCTTTTCCAAGAAGTCCTGGGAATTCAGATATTAAAGTTTTAATAGTATACCATAGAGAGTTATGATTGCGTACATGATTAAGGGACATAATGGGATATACATTTTTAAGTAAAATAAGTAAGATTTTAATTGTGAATAGTAGGCAATCTCTTCAGGCCTCAAGAAGGGACTTGAACCGTCTGAGTTATGGAGATTTGGACTTTGAGAACTTTTATTATACACATTATTTACATTGTTCAGACTGCTGTCCTCATCTTTATTATCCTATTCATAATGTTTCAGCCATTGTACGCTCCGGCCTTCTTCAGGTGATATATATTGGAATTTCAAACTGAACCCTTTCGTCCACTGGGGTAGATTGTTCTTGTTCCACGTGCCATGCCTTTTTTGGCTATCTCAGTTTCAGTTATTTCCCTTTAGTAACTAAACTCTACAATTTTTTGTTCACCTCTGTCGTGGTCAGGTATTGAACTCACAACTCTTTGGGTCAAGTCATTGAATTACTTCAACCAACCCTTTCATCCTTGGGGTCATATATCACCTGAAGAAATTCGAAACATCGTGAATATGAGGAGAACAATAGTTCGAACAATGTAAATAGTCTAAATAGTTGCAACACCTAATCTCAGAAATATAGACAGATTTTATTATACACTTTGTCCAGGTCACCCCTGTAATATAACAGAATTACTGGCTGACTTTCCTGCCGAGAAAAAAATCAACTTTACTCTTCTGAAGATCAATTCAAAAGTGATGACTGACTGACTGGTAAGTTTTAGACAAGTTTCCACTTACAAAAGTTTGTTTTTTTTCCCCCAATTAATCAGTTTCCAAATTCTGGCGGTTGTTACAGGATGCGGAGGCTGGGACAAGAAGGCAAGCAATTGATCAGAATACCTTGTGAGCGTGGTGTTCTGACAGTGATGAATTGCCTTTGTTTTTGTATGTAAAACGAAAAAGGTGCAGAGTCAGCAGTTTCCATAACCAGAATCCTTAGAGAGAGTCAGCTGCACATAGCAGAATGCTATGCCAGCGAGTGAGCATGCATTGCCCTGAAGTTATTCCTCTCACTCTCTCCTAAATTCGATGCTACCACATCTGTCCCTCTAGTACAGAGTTTCTCAATCTTTTTAAGCAATAGCACACCTAGGAGCAAATGAAAATATCATGGCATACTTAGCAACATTTTTAAAGGATATATATTTAAATGTTATGAAATAAAATCATAGATTTTTTTTAAAAAAAGATACACACACAAATATGAACTTACTTTATTTCAATGTTTCTATTCAACTATTTGGGCAGATTATTCAAAGAGATCAAGTTCCTGGTGTTTTTGTTTTTTTTTGCTATTTCTTCAATGTTTGGTCAAATGTGCAATAACCAGAGCCTCATTTCTTTTCCGGTTCAGTGTAGTCATTCTTGCTTCATATTTTGGCTGTTATTTAAGGTTGGGAAGTCTAATTCACATAAATAAGAAGTAGAAACTTGCACTGAAATTTGATAAAGCGTTTTTAGATAATGTGGGATATCCCTTTCGTATTGAAATCCGAAATGTATCAATGGGTGCCGTCAAATGTTTTATTTTGAGCACTCAGTTACTAGAAATGGTGACCAATTCTTCTAATAGATCTGGGTTGGGGAAAACTCGTTGGTTACATTCAATGCCTCGGAAACGTGATGAACGGATATTCCCTCGGGAAGACCTTTGCCTTGGGAGCCTACTTCTCAACCCAAACCTCAAGTGGAATTCGTACATAAATGCCTGGTGTTTTTTACACGATTTCTTCAATGTTTGATTGAATATGCAATAAACAGATCCTCATTTCTTCTTCAGTTGAGTGTAGCCTTTCTCGTTTTTTTTAATTTTTGAAGTCATTTAGGGTTGAGAAACCTGATTTACATAAATAAGAAGTAAAAGATTGCAGTAAAACTGATAGTCTTTTTAGCTAATGTGAGATATTCCTTTTGTATTTAAATCCAAAACATATTAATGGATACTGTTCTCGATACTTGGAAATGATGGCTAATTCTTCTTCTTCACATAACTGAAGTCCGATATTAGAATGAGCATTTATGAAGAGGATTTCAAATCCAGTCATACTTTTTTGCGGTCAATGACGGAAAATAATAGTCGATGTTTTCATTGAGTGCTTTCATATCGATAACCATTATAGGGATTAACATTAATATTAAAACAAAGCATTTAAAATAACATAATGGAAGAATAATGAAAAAATTATTTTTAAAAAAAAGTTTAATAACTATTAATTTATTCAAATACTAATGCTGTACCATTATTAGTTCCCCATACACACAAATATATAGACAAAGTGCGATTGGTAAATTGTCGCCATTTTATGTGCATTGCTTGTTTTTGATTTTGTCAACTGCACAGTATAGTAGGGTCAGTTGGGCACCATCTGTGAGAAAAGGAGCACCATGACGCAATTCACTCAATTCAGATTTTGAAAACAGCATGCTGTATTGCTTGGCATTCATGCCGGAAACTCAAATAGAAACATTTCAGAGTGTTTGGGTGTCAATCTGAGAACAGTGCAGAGGATTTGGAAAGAGTTAGATGAGTCTAATGGTGATTACGAAGGTACAGCAGTTAGGAAATCTCATTCTGATCGTTCTGATAAGAAAAGAACTACTGAATTTGTTGCTGAGGGTCTCAGACTTAACACGAAGGCCAATACCAAGTGCCTTGTGTAGGTAGTGCTGCCCTGTGTCAAGAGAGTGACTGCTCGAAGACCCTATATCTGGAAACAGGACCCTGACATGGCTGTCAGACAATTTCTGCAACCACATCACCCCCTCCATCACACCCTGTATGTATGCTGTGACAATATTTGAGAATCACTGCTCTAGTATAATAAAACAAATATGAATGAAAGAACAGATGTAGCTTTCATTGATACTCTGTATAAAGTGGCGTTGGGGGTCTGGAGGGCTTAAGTGTGTTTGATTCTTAAACTTAAAATGTCGTCTCCAAACTTTGCAAACCATTCTTGATACATGGTTGCACCAGTTAAGCTTAAAAATTGCCATATCTCTTCAGGATGTAGACTCTTCACAGATTAATTTTCCTTATTTACTGAGAATTGCCATGTCATCTTGAGAAGGACGCTAGAGATATTTCCAGTGTTTGGAATTTAGTTGTTTCATTCTCTTACACTGGTCGCCACAACAGTTTACCCAGTTATTTAGCCAACATCTGTGGATAATAAGAAGAGATGGATTCATACCTTTCCCAGGAGCAACCGTGCGATAGCAAATGCAACTGACTAGACAGCTATTTGAACTCGGCTCATCAATTCCTATTCAGCACCAACAACTGTTGTTTACTCACAGAATTAGTGAGGCTCTTTGATGACAAACGCACCTCGAGGACCATAGTGTTATATATTTCAAAGGACCTAGACAAGGTGTGGCACAAACTTTGGCTACTCAAGTGCTCGGATAAACTACATTTCTTGGTTCTATCAGTTCTAACTTTTACAGCAAAGACCCGCCGCGCTACGCCCATTGTAGCAAACCATCGACATTCCCTCCATATTCCACTGGTGAGAAGTAAATTCCACTCAAACACCTTCTTCCTGCGACCCACTTTTCTGTGGAAACTGACTCCTAAAAGAATGTTTCCATGATCATTGCAATTTTAACCTTTTCAAGCCGAGGATAAACCATTATCCCTCCTATCCATATAAACTGCCTCTGAATGTAACTCTCTACGTCGAGTGGTATTTGACCCTTGTACAGGGTGAATCTTACTGTAAAAAAAATGATCACTCAAAACAGTATTCAAATGTGGCACCTGATCCTCTTTTTAGACAGCTGCTGCTACTGCCATGGTAAAGTCGGAAAACAGACACAGGTGTGCACCATCTAATTTATCAACCAATGAAAATACTCCATAATCTGTAACTCCCAGAGCCTCTTTCAAATCCTCAAAACACTATAAATTGCATCAGAACAGGCAGAAAAATCTTTTGCCTCTCTCTACAGTGGTCATGACCTGATAACACGTCAACTTCAGCAAACAGTAAGTCATTCCTAATACTTCTCATGCAAAATGTTATGGCAAATTCTAGAGGCTCATGCCCAACACCTAGATTTCATTGTCTGCTTTGAATCACAATGTCTTCAAAATGTCTGTAAAAAAATTTAGCAGCAAATTCTGTCCGATATTTGATTTACTCGTTCAGCTCAAAGTTCCTTTCAAGTACAATTATGTACTCATGTTCATTTATATGAAAGTTAATGAATGCGCGTGCACACACACACACACACATATATATATATATATATATATATATATATATATATATATAACGTAAATCATTCATACGAAAAACAAATAATGAAGCTAATTATACGGCAAGAATCACTCTCGCAAACAATATTTAATAATAAAA
>OZ038509.1:50190337-50230337 GCA_964036315.1 Acanthosepion esculentum | reverse complement strand
AAAATTAAATTTCATCTCTCTGGTACATATCACGATCTTTTACCATTTCCTCTCAATATTTTTTTAAATTTATAGTCGTGTATGTTGGCTTGGGAAAAGAGTACCATAATTCCCTATGTATAATACGCCATCATCCATAATTAAAATTGTGCTAAAAGTGTAGGAAAATGCTTCTACTCATGCATAATACGCACCCCTTGTTTTGTAATCAAATCCTATAAATTGTATCTCTCCAATTTCATTACAGCTAGCGTTTCCTACTCTTATTTAAAAAATAGTTTTAAACATAGAATAATATTATTCTAATTTAGTTTTATGATAATTCTTATTTTATTTTATGGCAAATTTTTAAAGATATTTTGTAGCTGTGTATAATACGCGCCCCTGATTTTTGCTTATTATGTTTTAGAAAAAAATGCGTATTATACATAGGGAATTACGGTATTTCTTTTAGGAAAGGAGACATTTGGATGTGTGTGTGTGTGTGTGTGTGTGTGTTTTGGGTGTTACCTGGTAGCATTTTTTTTTTCATTTATACAAGTTTTTAAAGCTCAGAGTACGTTATATCTCTGAACAAATTTCTGAAGATATTAGACTCCCACTCCTCAGCTTAAAGGATGTGTTCTCAAGCAGTGGCAATAACAGGCTTGTCTCCCTTCCAGCCAAAGTCTCCCTCCAGTACATATTTAGATATAAATAGTCAAATGTCAAAACTTTTACCATTCTCAAAGACCTGCTTTTGGATATTTTTTTCCTTGTGTTCTTTGTCGGTTTCTTCATTCTCAGATATCGCGTTTTCACGTGTCCACGTAATTTTTCGTATGTTGGTTCCTAAATATTGATATTTCATTGATGTTGGGTACTTTTAGTTTTGTGCTTCTAATGTCTTGGTCAATAAACCGAGTGAAAGCACTTCAGCAAACAACAGAAAAATGTTCACTGAGGAAAACTTTCAATAAACACAAACAAATACCTGAAGGTGAAATCCTCTTTGGCTGGAAGGGAGACAAGCCTGTTATTGCCACTGCTTGAGAACACATCCTTTAAGCTGAGGAGTGGGAGTCTAATATCTTCAGAAATTTGTTAGCCAAGGTGGTTGAGTTCAATTCTAGGTAAGACCTCAAGAATCAGCATAGTTAACAATATATCCAGTTCATTGTTATTTTAATTTTTGTTACCAAATGTATCCAGTTTCATTTTCAAAATTAATTTTGCTGTGAAAGCTTAGTGATAAAAAGGGTAAATCTACTTTGGCAGGAAGGGAGACAAGCCTGCTGCTGCCACTGCTTAGAATACATGCATTAATCTGACGAGTGGGAGTCTAATATCTTCAGAAATTTGTTCACCAAGGAGGGTGAGTTCAATAAAGCTTAGTGATAAAAAGGTTAGATCCACTTTGGCAGGAAGGGAGACAAGCCTGTTATTGTTATTGCTTAGAACACATCCATTAAGCTGACGTGTGGGAATCTAATATCTTCAGAAATGTGTTAGCCAAAGATGGTGGGTTCAATTCTAGGTAAGACCTCAAGAATCAGCATAGTTAACACTCCTCATTCCAGAAATTCAGATAGAAATGAACAAAGTAATGCTTTACTTACATTTTGCATTGCAATGATATTAGACGCATCATGAAATAGGTGAATATTGCAGAGGTCAAAATGGCTGAAAAGAGAAAGAGAAAGAAAGGAATATAAATGTCCCAGGGTGTATCTTGTGTACACATGCATGTATGCGATTTATTATAAAAAACAATATTGCTTTAGTAATATACACAATGTTAAAACAGTAACACGGGAGTGATCACGGAAGTAAGCACTCAGCAACAAGTTCTGGAGAAGAAGCTGCAGGACTTAATCCCTAAACAATGGAATATTAAATGATTATGAGTTATCTATCAGTGCATGCGGCATGGTGGGTCCTAGCTGGGACGGTCTGAACTGGTGGCACCAAGGAATGTAGTTTGCTCAAACATCTCCCATGAAGATAGCAGCAAGAAGCTAACAATATTCCATCTGTGGGAGGGTTAGGGTTAACCCTAACCCTGCCGAGAATGATACATGTCGAAGGATGGGAAACATTTCATCACCCACTAAGCTGTGTAGACGTTTTTTTTTAAAACTCTGTCATAGCTGAAAAAGAAGAATTGGCAATCTCAGGCCAAGGTGTGTGTGTTTTTTTTTAACAATGATTTTTACCCTGAACAAAGACCAAGACTCACTCGAGGCAGAGTGTTATTGTTATGGTGAAACATACCTAGTCTATAGATAATAGACTCTCCCACCTAATATAAGTAGGAGTCAGTGAGGGTCGACGGGGAGTCGAATAGGAAAGTAGTCAGCTACCACAACTAGATTATTCTGCGTAGTACTTATTATAACAAGTTCCTAACGTTTTTGTACGTTGAACCTATTTAGGACCGAATTTAGTCCGAATACAGTTTCCACTGCGGAAAGTAACTCTACAACAGTTATAGATTAAGAGAGACAGATTTTGGGGATACATGTTCTTTTTTAATCAATCCCCCCCCAACACAAGGTGATAACACCACTGAGATGCAAGGGGCTAGTGAAAAGAGAAGGAAAAGATTTTAGAAGGAACCAGAAACCCAATAACAACATAAATTTCAGAGTTTAGGTGGAGATGTTAGTAGTTGAAGTAGGATTTAGCAGGAACAAGAAATTCAATCCTAACCAAGATACAAAGGATAAACTTCTATTCCTGTTCAAAAAACCAAGGATGAGTGTGGACTGGGCGATAGATAAACCTATCTACTCCTATTGTGGAAAAATAACTAAATAGTAAAAATTTCAGACTTCAGACATTAGAAATATTGAGTTGAAGTAGATTTTAGAAGGCAGCAAATAGTTTAGTTTGGCAGCAATACACCATAAAGATTTTATACAAATGCCTTTTATAACGTTAAAATTATCACATGCATAATCAAAGACTTTCAGATAAGATATTGTTACATTATGACAAGTTTCGGATAGAAGAAATTTAAAATTTGCTTGACGTCAAAACAACTTTTTTGTAATGTAATGTATTTTAAAACATATGTGATATCTGTTAATAACTTTAATTAGATTTATTTTACCATAACGAGTGAATCTACGTCTGCCAAACATCAAGTTGGAAGAAAAGTTGTTGAACCTTTTTAGCTATTAACTATTAGACATATAATGAGTTTGCGCGAAAAAGGGTTGAAAGTTTTGTGGGCCACCAGGAACCTCTTCTCGCCACTGTCAAACGAAGAAGATTGTTATGGATTTTGACAGGTTACAAGGCACGACAGCCTGTGCAAGGCCATCATGCAAGGCACCATTGAAGGTGGATGCAGGAGAGGACGCCAACGCAAAAACTGGTTGGACAACGCCAAACAATGGACAAGTATGACTTTACCAGAATTGCTGATGGCTGTTGTTGGTAGATTGTTGTGGAAGAGGTTCAAAAATGGCTTCTGCATTCAGATCCCCCCTATGGTTACAAAAGGAAAGAGGATGATGATGATGATGATGATGATGATGGTGGTGGTGATGGTGATGATGATGGTGGTGGTGGTGGTGGTGATGGTGATGATGATGGTGGTGGTGATGATGGTGGTGGTGGTGGTTATGGTGATGATGATGATGATGATGATGATATTGTAATAATACAACTGTTTTGTCAGTACAAAAATGCAATAAAACTCTTGATTTTCTCAGGCCTATGATCTTCTGGGAAGGGGTCACTATAAATAGTTCTCTCTCTATTCAAACGACAGTTGAAAGTGTGTCCCTTAGTTAAAAAAAAAAAAAATGAAACTCATACACCTATGACCACACAGAAAGGTGGTAAATATTTTAATACCTTCTGCTCTCTGCTTCTTTGGCTTATGAAGACCAGGCCAGTGTGCTGGATAATTTTTCATACACATCTTGGTTAAAACTAAGTAGTCATATGTATTCATAAATCATGGGTCCAGATTACGCACTTTGCTCTCATTTGACCATGTGTAAAATGACGTGTTCTTCTGAACAGAAGATGATGATAACGAATTTAGGAAAATTCGGTAACAGAAGATTCAGTAATTTTGACAAAGTAGGAAAATTCGGTAACTAGGAAATAAAAGTCAATTGAAAATTGATTTTAGGGACATTATGAAGTGGAGATTAGAGGACTAAGCCCTATATTTTTAAATAACTGAAAATCGTGGGGTCCAGATAAAACCCCACTACAACAATACCAGAGTCATACTTGCAGAAGTCAGGATTAGGGGGTTAGGCCTCCTTCCCCAATATTTTTAAAAAGTATTATTAACTATAGGGGTCTAGATAAAACCCCCACTACAACAATACCAAAGCCATACTTTCTGGAAGAGGCTAGCCACCCCCATAAGTTTAAATAAGTATTAACTAAAAAAATAATGGGTTCCAGTCCAGATAAAACCCCACTGCAATAATACCAGGGATGTAGTTTCTGGATGGGGGTGTTTATGGGGGTAAGCCACCCCCTCCAATATTTTTAAATAAATATTTTAAAATAATTATTTACTTAATTAATATACTCTATTGTTTTCAAGCAAATAAAATCAATTAATCTAAGTTAAAATTAAGTTCTTGTATCTTTTTAAATTATTATTTAAATAAATAGCAGTAAATAAATCAAGTTTTAGTTATTTATTTTTAAAGAAGTAAAAACTATATAGCCTCATTCCTAAATCAAAAATATAGGGGAGGGAGTTTAGCCGCCAAATCCCCACTCCAAAGCAGCCTTAAAATCAATTTTCATATGACTTTTATTTCATAGTGAATTTTCTGTATTCAGTATCTGTCTAAATATGGCAACAAAGATGAGGACAATAGTCCGAATAATGTAAATAGTGAACTTGTCAAAATTACAAAATTTTCAATTACCAATGAGAACATATAACTAAGCTATTGAATATATATATATATATATATATATATATATATATATATATATATATATATATGTATATGTATATATAAATAAAAAGGAAAGAACAGTAAGATATAAAATCCGGTGTTCTTATAGATATTTTTATTTTTACACAATAGTGCTCTATGTAAATTTAAATTTACAGAGCATTAATATTATAAATTAATAGATTTAAAATATGGTTTTACCGCTACATAGTGATAACCATGTTTCAGAAATGGAAGCTAAAGCCTCTGAATTTAATTTTGTTATTAAACCAAAGACATTAGTTCCATTTCCTCATCAAGCGAATTTTGGAGTTAAAATTCGCTTGATGAGGAAATGGAACTAATGTCTTTGGTTTAATAACAAAATTAAATTCAGGGGCTTTAGCTTCCATTTCTGAAACATGGTTATCACTGTGTAGTGGTAAAACCATATTTTAAATCTATTAATTTATAATATTATATATATATATATATGTCCAATTTTAAGACATATACATCTCTCACTAGGACTTCCAGTATATATATCTGCTAGCCCATATTTTTGCAACCCAAAAATAAATCCTGCTAGAGCGCATATATCTTTCTTTACGAAGGTTTCTCGACTATTCAAGCCAGATGAAAATAAATAAATATATTGTTAATATTAATGAATAAACAGGACGTATGTTCAAATAACTGATAAAATCTGTTGTATTGATAAATAAAAAATCCATTACTTCATTAGGAATTGCTTTTTTTACGTTAGGGGGTATAAAACTGGGCAGATATGAATCTTTTGAGAATCTGGAAAGGATTTGCGTTCATAAAGCACTATTCGACTTTGCCAGATTGGCGATGCATTCCATGGCTGAGTCAGTCTAGAGCACATCAGATCTAATGATGGCTTCTCCTGCCAGAGAATACATATTCTTTTTAACAAGATTTCTCGAATCTTCAGGCCGTAGATGAAAATAAATAAATATACTGTTTAATGAATAAACGGTCTGTCTAATCAAATATGGGTATCCACTAAAAATAACGTTTAAGTTAGGAAAATATATACATACATGAATAGATTCACATCTGTCTCCTTTCTACCCTCTCTCTCTCCTCTCTCTCGGTCTCACTCCACCCTCTCACCCCTTTCTGGCCTCTCTCTCTCTCTCTCTCTCCTCTCTGTCTCACTCCACCCTCTAACCCCTTTCTGGCCTCTCTCTCTCTCTCCTCTCTCTCTGTCTCACTCCACCCTCTAACCCCTTTCTGGCCTCTCTCTCTCTCTCCGTCTCACTCCACCCTCTAACCCCTTTCTGGCCCCTCTCTCTCTCTCCTCTCTCTCTGTCTCACTCCACCCTCTAACCCCTTTCTTGCCTCTCTCTCTCTCCTCTCTCTCACTCCACCCTCTCACCCCTTTCTGGCCTCTCTCTCTCTCTCTCCTCTCTCTCTCCGTCTCACTCCACCCTCTAACCCCTTTCTGGCCCCTCTCTCTCTCTCCTCTCTCTCTGTCTCACTCCACCCTCTAACCCCTTTCTTGCCTCTCTCTCTCTCCTCTCTCTCACTCCACCCTCTCACCCCTTTCTGGCCTCTCTCTCTCTCTCTCCTCTCTCTCTCTGTCTCACTCCACCCTCTCACCCCTTTCTGGCCTCTCTCTCTCTCTCTCCTCTCTCTCTGTCTCACTCCACCCTCTCACCCCTTTCTGGCCTCTCTCTCTCTCTCCTCTCTCTCTGTCTCACTCCACCGTCTCACCCCTTTCTGGCCTCTCTCTCTCTCTCCTCTCTCTCTGTCTCACTCCACCCTCTCACCCCTTTCTGGCCTCTCTCTCTCTCCTCTCTCTCTGTCTTACTCCACCCTCTCACCCCTTTCTGGCCTCTCTCTCTCTCCTCTCTGTCTCAGTCCACCCTCTCACCCCATTCTGGCCTCTCTCTCTCTTTTGCCCCTCTCTTCTCCTCTATCTCTCCTTCCATCTCTCTCCCCACACCCCTCTCTCTCTCTTACTCAATATGAACTCTCCAGTAGGATTCGAACCTGTGTCAAAGGTTTGTTTACATTTGAATACGAAACAGAGCAGATATGATAGTTTCAAATAATCTACGGCAATAAAGATTTCACTTAATGGCACCGTTCTTGAAGGAATCTTCGTAGCTCAGTTGGTTAAGGCTTGTCGATTTCCCTCAGTCCAGACAGGGGAGGCAGGTTTGAATCCTGCCAGGGGTGCATCTTTTCTTTTCAATAAGATTTCTTGAATATTCAGGCCAGTATACGAAAATAAATGAACATACTGTTTAATGAATAAACGGGGCATCTACTCAAATATGGGTATCACCTAAAAATAATGTTTAAGTAATAAAATATGTTGGATTAAGAGATAAAATATCCACCACTTCTTTAGGAATTGCTTTGTTTACGTTAGGATACGTTATGAGTAGTTATGTATAGTTTGAGAGTCAGGGAAGATTTGTATGTAAAGGCACTATTCAATTTTGCTTGACCGTCAACACACTTCGTGGCCAAGATGTCTAAAGCATGTCGGATCTAATGATGCTTTTCTCTGTCCAGAACTCTGTACGGAACAGAGCAGATATGATAATTTCCAATAATCTATCGCGATAAGGATTTCACTTAATGGCACTGTTCTTGAAGGAATCTCCGTGGCTCTGTTCGTTAAGGCTTGTCGATTTCCCTCTGTCCGGGAGGGGGGGGGGTGCAGGTTCGAATCCTGCTGGGGAGTGCATATTTTCTTAAATAAGATTTCTGAAATATCCAGGCTGGTATACGAAAATAAATAAATATACCTGTTTAACAAATAAATGGAGCGTCTACTGAAATATGGGTATCCACTAAAAATAATGTTTAAGTGACAAAATCTGTTGGATAAATAAATAAAAAACTCCAATATTTCTTTAGAAATTCCTATATATATGTACAGTGTAACCCGGATATAAGAGAGTCGTCGGGATCGGAGAATAAGTATCTTATACCCGGGTTTCTCTTATATCCGGGTTTGGTCTATTTTGTTTAGGTAAGTATGGCTCTAATTTGGGACCAGAGAAAATCTCTCTTATATCCGAGTTTCTCTTATATCCGGGTATCTTATATCTGGGTTACACTGTATAAATTTCTATAATATGTATGTATAAATTAAAGTCCACAAAGTGTCCTTCCTTCAGGAGAGTCAAAAAGGTTGATGTTGTAATATTATTGTAAGTAATGTCTGATCGCTTGTATCCGAGTAGGCTTGTCTGCTTGGGCAGCTCGCTAATCCCTATCACAGACACCTGCTTGGGCACATTTGTATTTGTCTAAAACCCACAGAGCTAATTTGGACTTGCCAATCTGCAACGATACTGAGCAGACTTTAGTTACCGAGAGCGCCAGTATGCTCAAACACTCATGAGTTGTGACTTCATGTTAGCTCAACCACTTGCAAATAGTTCCGTCTACCTAATTTCATATGGGTCAAAATGAGGTACGGTTTCTCGGGCACGTTTCCACTTTTGCCTCTACAGGCTGCTAACATCAAGAAGTCATTTTCCTGACAAATCAATCCTGGTGAGAATCGAACCCAGGTCTCATGGTTGGAAAGCGAACATTCTAACCACTCTGCCGCATGTCGTTGATGTTGTATCATATATTCTAGATAATAGGAATAGGAAAGAATATTTCCTATTGGCTGGCATCCTGAACCGTTCCTACAAATTGGCATCATTATTGTTCACAGTGTTTTAGCAAAGGACGAGCAATGTGGCACTGAAATACATTGAAGTTGCATTGGTATACGAAGAATTTCACTGGAAACAAAATTAAAGAACTGCTATATAATCAATCTTCTTATATGGTACAGAATGTTGGACAATTTCCTTACAGGGGAGAGTCAAAGGAACAGAGATGTGGTTCTACAGAAAGCTGATGAGAATACCATGGATTTCAGGAAAATGGAAACAAAATAAGGATAAATACTTAGAATAAGGAGCCATGTGTTGGCACTGGTATGTAAGCGTTGGTAGGAAAATGGCGTTGATGAGATTTACCTTGGTGCTCATGGTAATGCTAGGATGTTTCAGAAGAGGAGCAAGTTGGTAACTGACTGCATTGTCTTTCTGACATCTGGTCTCAATTTCTCTGTCTAGTTTGCCAGACATGGACCCTAACAAAAACCCTTGAGAAGAATCTGATCACTTGTGAGATGAAATGCCTGAGGAAAGCAGTGAACAAGACTAGGCGAAACAAGATCAGAAACGAGACAATAAGAGATATGGTAGGAGCAATACCAATCATACAACACATCAAACGACAGAGGAGCAAGTGGTTCAGACACCTCACCCATATGCCTATCAACCAACCAGCCCTACGTGCATAAACCCTTAGGTACTGGAGAGTGAGAGGCAGACCAAGAAGATGCTGGAGCGACTCAGTGACAGACACTCTCAGTGCCCATGAGATATTTCTCCACTAGATCACTCCCCTTGCTGCTGACAGAAGACTGTGTCCCCCAGTGACGCCCAACAGCACAAGTGGAAGGAAAAACTAAAACTAAACTAACTTAGAATAAGAAAAAGGCAGTTGTAATTTCTCGGACACATGATGAGAAGAGAAAGTTTGGAAAATTTAACACTCACAGGGTACATTAAAACAAAAGGAGCAAAGGGAAACTTGTGTAAATGGACGTCAGAACAGGTAGGAGGTAGTAACGGTAATTGCTCCGAGGAGCTGCTTTTGCTGGTCCCTAGACCTCATGAATTTAAACGTCCTACGAGGCTAGCATCCCGTTCCCACCCCTTCACCGTTGAAACTGTTAGATGTAGACAAACTTCTACTCCAATAGCTTCATGTCTCGCACATTTCGCCTGTGGAACTCCCTTCCCTATTCCTGTTTCCCTGACAAATACAATCTCCAACTATTTAAGTGTAACGTCAATTGACATCTCCAGTTGCCTTGATCTATCCACTTCCCTTCTCCACATCCTTTCACCTTTCATTCCTATCTACTCTCGCTCCAAATCTTCTGTAAACCCCCTTGCCTTGATCGATCCACTGTCTTTCTCTTTCTCGACATCCTCTCCTTTACCACTCCTATCTGCTCTTCCTCCAACCCTTCTATAACCCCTTGTGTGCTAGTGGCCTCCAGCCTTGCTTGGGGTGATATGCTAAAAAAAAAAAAAAGAAAAGAAAAGTAAAACGACAAACATTGCTAAGAGTTACAAAGAAGAGGAAGTTGTAGAGAGCCATGATCTCCCAGAAGACGAAATCACACACCAAAACCTCCAGAATACCGTTATTCCGGTGACTATCCAAATTTCATGATGCTAATGCTCTCTTTCGTCTACCAACGAAACCGGTTCCCCCATCAGGCTTTTCTGGTGATGAGGGTGGCTTGACACACAGCAAGATTAAAAACAAGACCTGTCAAAGGTTGGATGAACATTCTTAAAGGGTCTACGGCCACCTTGAACACCGAACTCCGTAATTGTACATCCAGTGCCTTAGCTTCCCAGACCAGAGTCATCAGGCAGTGTGGAGGGTTCTTCCGGTGGCGACGTGTGCATGTATGTGACCAAAGCAAGCTGGAGGATATTATCCATCGGTTGACCTGGAGAGGGATGTCTTCCGATGGGTCTATTTTCCAAACGTTTGGGAACGTTTGGCATGTACTACAGGACCTCAAACTTTTCGACACGCAACGCCCATGCCGCTATCCACTGGGCTGTAACCACAGGTACAAAAAGAAGGCGGGACGATATTGTGTCCCCCCCCCATGGGAGGAGGTGGAAGCGTTAAAGTGGATGATTGAAAGATAGAAAAGGCGATCTTATATTTTTAATGGGTAAAGAGGGGGTTGAAGTGTGGGTAATTACATACAAGTTGATTTGACTTAAAACTGCTATCATGCCATCAACATGTGTCCCTAGATATCACAAAAAATGGGGCAGACAGTACAGAATAGAGGAAGTGGGTTATTGACGGCTTTCTTACGAAAAAAAAAAGAAAAAAAAAGAAAGAAAGTAGCCCCTTTCTCCACCATGCCAACATCCCTAAATCCTGTATATCTCTGTCTGTTCAGAGCACTCCCATAACCGACTCCTCGGCCCAGATTTAACTTTGGATTTGAGATATAAAAATGCTCTTAGGGTGGTCTGGCTGTCTAAGGCTCTCGGATAGCGAGACGAGACCGTTTTTAACCTTAAAAAAATAGCCAGATAGGTGCAATTTCTTATATCTTCTGAGTAAGCCAAGAATTGATGTTACAAAGTTTTTTTATTTTTATTTTTAATCTTGAAAACTAGGGTAACTTCTCGACCTTCGGACTTAATTGTTTCTCTTCTCAACTTCATCGGATGGTGGGGGGGGACTTACGGTTATATCACGTTGAAACGAATCCAGGTACAGAAAAACCAAAGAAATAAAAGAAACAGGACAACGTTAGCATTGTTTCTGCGTTTTTAATAGGTTAACTATGGAATTGTCTCTTATTTTAAAGGCTGATACGTCAATCAGTCTGAGTGTCAGGAAAAAGCAGAACTAATGGTAAACTAATGACATTTTATTTTTTTATTTTTTTTTGTGGCAGAGTTTCTTCGTGGCGTCGACTGGAATATTCATCTTAAGTAGGTACCTCCACAGATTCGCTAAAAGATGTATATACCATAATGAAAAAATGCCTCAAACTTAAGAAAAAAAAACAAAGGTTTTATTATCAAAATATTAATGTTATTATTAAGAGGAAAAATCAAAGGGATTTTTTATCATTTTTCGAACGTTGGAAATTTTGGTTAAAAATCTTGTTTTTCTTGCGGCGGCGGCAGCATTAGTATAGGAAATTTTAGCGCCTTTTTGAAAAACATTAATTCGGAAATTCTTGCAAAAATCAAATAATTTTCAAATTTTAATGAAAATTTCAGGACTTATTCACAAATGAATTAAAATTATTTTAGAAAACTTTTTTTTTTAATAAAATCTTCTTAATATTTTTTTTTTGTTTTACATCTATTACCCCACCTCCCATTTACTTAATTTCATGAAATTTTGAGAAATTAGTTTTTGTGCAGCTTACGGCTTACGCAGAACTCCTTCGATGATTTTTTTTTTTTTTGCGAAACAGGACCACCATTATTAAAAATCTGCTCTGAATCGTAAAATAAAAAAAAAATGCAATAAAAACAAGAGTAATAAAAAGTCAAGCGGTACGAAAAGTTAGCTTACAGAAAAAGATAATAAAATACGCTAAATTGGACTAGATGAAAACAAATCAGAAGGTGAACCTAGTTAAACCAGAAGAAAAAAATCATAAGCTACATAAAGTTAAGCCAGGAGAAAAAACATAAGGTACGCTAAGTTAAACTTGAAGAAAAAGTAATCAGGTACGATAAGTTAAGAGAATAAAAAGTCAAAATCTATGCAGAGTTAGCAGAGATAAAATGTCATAAGGTATGCTGAGTTACGCCTGGAGCAAAAAAAATCTTATGTTAATTTGAGTTAAGCTAGGGAAAAGTAATTAAGTTACCGGATAGAAAATGAACTTCAACTTCTAGATAATGAATAAGTCAGAGAAAATAAGTAGCTATTTATATTCGGACTATTGTCTTCATCTTTGTTGATTCTATCCTAAATTTTTGGGCTGTTGGGCCCTCCGGTCTTCCTCAGGTGTATTCAAATCGATTCGAAGATTGCCTGAGAAAAATCCTTTGTTGCCTGTCACATTAACCATTGCCAATGGTCAAGCCTCGCTGAGAACCGTGTCGCCTAGCGTCGCACCACCAACCATGCTGTCTCCTTCTTTGAAAATACCAGCAGGGCCACTCTCAGGGATAAGAGGCAGAGGAAGAAGTACTGCAATGCTATGCCATCTAGCCCAGGGCAGTCTTTTAGCTGCAACAACAGCGACCGAGTATGCCTGTCCTGCAATGGACTTATCAGTCACAAACGTGTCTGCAAGCAACGTATACAGATCGTGATCTTCGTTTTGCGAAGCTAAGCCATGATGAGACTGTTCTCGTTCCATGATTAGGGATATCGTCTAATCCTTATTATTTAGTATTGTTCAGTTATTTCTCGGCCGTTTCCACTGATTGCAGGTACACACTGCCCGACCCAAGGATTGATCTCAAAACCACTAGATGATATCCCTAGACATGAGCAGTGGAACGAGATCAGTCTACCCCGTCTGGTTCTTATTTCTATTTAGTATTGTTCAGTTATTGCTCGCCCGTTTCCACTGAGTGCAAGTACACACTGCCCAACCCAGGGATTGATCTCAAAACCACTAGATGATATCCCTAGACATGAGCAGTGGAACGAGATCAGTCTACCCCGTCTGGTTCTTATTTCTATTTAGTATTGTTCAGTTATTGCTCGCCCGTTTCCACTGAATGCAAGTACACACTGCCCAACCCAGGGATTGATCTCAAAACCACTAGATGATATCCCTAGAAATGAGCAGTGGAACGAGATCAGTCTACCCCGTCTGGTTCTTATTTCTATTTAGTATTGTTCAGTTATTGCTCGCCCGTTTCCACTGAATGCAAGTACACACTGCCCAACCCAGGGATTGATCTCAAAACCACTAGATGATATCCCTAGAAATGAGCAGGGGAACGAGATCAGTCTACCCCGTCTGGTTCTTATTTCTATTTAGTATTGTTCAGTTATTGCTCGCCCGTTTCCACTGAATGCAAGTACACACTGCCCAACCCAGGGATTGATCTCAAAACCACTAGATGATATCCCTAGAAATGAGCAGTGGAACGAGATCAGTCTACCCCGTCTGGTTCTTATTTCTATTTAGTATTGTTCAGTTATTGCTCGCCCGTTTCCACTGAATGCAAGTACACACTGCCCAACCCAGGGATTGATCTCAAAACCACTAGATGATATCCCTAGAAATGAGCAGTGGAACGAGATCAGTCTACACCGTCTGGTTCTTATTTCTATTTAGTATTGTTCAGTTATTGCTCGCCCGTTTCCACTGAGTGCAAGTACACACTGCCCAACCCAGGGATTGATCTCAAAACCACTAGATGATATCCCTAGAAATGAGCAGTGGAACGAGATCAGTCTACCCCGTCTGGTTCTTATTTCTATTTAGTATTGTTCAGTTATTGCTCGCCCGTTTCCACTGAATGCAAGTACACACTGCCCAACCCAGGGATTGATCTCAAAACCACTAGATGATATCCCTAGAAATGAGCAGTGGAACGAGATCAGTCTACCCCGTCTGGTTCTTATTTCTATTTAGTATTGTTCAGTTATTGCTCGCCCGTTTCCACTGAGTGCAAGTACACACTGCCCAACCCAGGGATTGATCTCAAAACCACTAGATGATATCCCTAGAAATGAGCAGTGGAACGAGATCAGTCTACACCGTCTGGTTCTTATTTCTATTTAGTATTGTTCAGTTATTGCTCGCCCGTTTCCACTGAGTGCAAGTACACACTGCCCAACCCAGGGATTGATCTCAAAACCACTAGATGATATCCCTAGAAATGAGCAGTGGAACGAGATCAGTCTACCCCGTCTGGTTCTTATTTCTATTTAGTATTGTTCAGTTATTGCTCGCCCGTTTCCACTGAATGCAAGTACACACTGCCCAACCCAGGGATTGATCTCAAAACCACTAGATGATATCCCTAGAAATGAGCAGTGGAACGAGATCAGTCTACCCCGTCTGGTTCTTATTTCTATTTAGTATTGTTCAGTTATTGCTCGCCCGTTTCCACTGAATGCAAGTACACACTGCCCAACCCAGGGATTGATCTCAAAACCACTAGATGATATCCCTAGAAATGAGCAGTGGAACGAGATCAGTCTACCCCGTCTGGTTCTTATTTCTATTTAGTATTGTTCAGTTATTGCTCGCCCGTTTCCACTGAATGCAACCCAGGGATTGATCTCAAAACCACAAAAGCCAACACTATGGCTGAGAGATGTAGATGAAACTTTCATATTCTGGCTACACTAGGAAGCTGTGCAAATACTGCTGGACCATGTGAACTCAATAAGACTTTTGATCCAGTTCACAATGGAAGAAGGAAATATTAATCAGCTCGCCTTAGATGTACTAAAACTCGCAGAAAGAATAGGTTAAAAACATCCGTATATCACAAGCCAACCTTCACTGGACAATACCTCAACTTCAATTGCGACTATCCAGAGGGTGAAGAAAAGGATCGTTTGATGCTTACAACACCGGGGGGGGGGGGAATCATAAGTAGCGACCCAGACAAATACCAAAAAGAAATGATCAGCATCAAACGTACCTTTCAGAATAACAACTACTTCAGCGTCTACAGGTAGGAACAAAAGGGACAAGGAGGAAGACCAGAAAATTGTCAGTCTGTCTACCAGACGTCAAGGGTTTATCAGAAAAGATCTAGATCTACGGCCCATACAACATCAGGACAATATTCAAAAGCAACTCCACTCTATGGAGAACTGTCTGCCGAGTAAATCCTAACACGCGGGAGAATATGACCAAGAATTGCATGCACTCGATCCTTTGCAGTTGTTGTAAACAATATAAAAGTGAAACAAGTCGCTTCCTAGAAGTAAGGCTCAAGAAACGTCGAAAAACCTTAGCGAGAGTTGAGACAATGAAATCGGGCATGGCTGATCATGTATGCAGGGAAAAGGATAATCATCAACCCCTTTGGTATGAAGTGAAGATACTGGACAAGGAAGAACACTGGAGAGTTAGACGTCTGAAAGAATCAGCGCATATGCTGGGCTACGAGGACCTCCTTAGTAGGGCTAGCATAGAAATAAATACAATATGGGAACTGCTAAGAAATAAAGATAAAAAACAGCAAGTATTTAACCGCAGCAGTGGCAACAGCAGCAGTGAAAACATGACAGCCAGCAGCAGTAGTGAAAACATGACAGCCAGCAGCAGTCAAAACAAAGATGCCGTGGCAGCCTAATCAACAACAAAGTTAAGTTTGAAGCTCTAAGTTTACCCTAGCACATTGTTCTACGTGACCATGGCCTAGCGGGTAAAAGCGTTGGTTATTTGTGAATTTGGGGTCATAGTGAGTGTCATGAATGATAACTCCTCATCCCGGAAATTCAGACAAAAAAAACAAGTAACATTTTGATCTATTTTTCTCGTAATTTTTTTTTTTTTTTTTAAGTAAAAAGCGTAATATATTATTTTGAGTAATAAATTCGGCACTATGTGAAATGAATCTAAGCTAGTTCATAAATGTTTCCTTTCATATTGCGACGATGCTTCAACTAATATGAAAGTTCATTCACAATTCTCGTCAGTTCGATGACGTAATTACTCATGGGAACCCCACTTTTACCGGCTTGTGTCAAATTTAGACAAACTTAACTGTAAGAACTTTTGCGCCAATGTTTCTAGCATAAATTTGTGAACAGATGTGTTTGTGTGCATTTGCAAACGTAATAATTCACAATCATATCCACCGGTGAACAAATGAAAATTATTTCGACATATTACTAACCAGCGAGACATATATAATAAACCCGATTGAAACAAAAATACCGTTTAACTTATTTTACTGTAACCAGAGACACACCAATTCCATAAAAGACAGGAAATTAATAAACAACAGCAGTCCACGTAAGATATTTGAGGACATGTGACTGTGCGCACCTGCAGTTATGTGCTAATTAATGTGCCTTCAGGTTTTCCTCAGAACATCAATGGTGAACTATCGGCTAAAGCATGAGGAAAATAAAAATAAGACAATAAACATGAAAATACTCATATAAAAATGGATGGAACAAAGGGATTACTTCACCTTAGATCTTAATAAAATACTGATGGCGGAAGAATATATCAGCCAATAAATAGTAATAAAAACAATAAAAATGAAGATATTCATATAAAAATGCTTAGAATAAAAAAATTACCGTATTTTCCGGTTTACAAGACGCACTTTTTTCCTAATAAATACGCGTGCGTCTTCCAAGACGAATGAAAGGCAACGCCCAGGCTCAAGTAAGATAGCCAAAAATAGTAATAAAAACAATAAAAATGAAGATACTCATGTACAAATGATTGTGATAAGAGAATTATTTACCTTAGATCTTTATAATATACTATGAAGGTGGAAGAATATATCAACCAAAAAATAGTAATAAAGACAATAAAAATGAAGATACTCATGTACAAATGATTGTGATAAAAGAATTATTTACCTTAGATCTTTATAAAATACTATGAAGGTGAAAGAAAAATGGTTGGAATAAGGAAATTAACATGTTTTCTGGCTTACAAGACGCACATTTTTTCATAAAAAATAATCTGAAAAATACGGGTGCATCTTCCAAGATGAATATAAGTTAACGCCCAGGCTCAAGTAGGTTTGGAAAGTTACCTAATTAGCATGACTGATAGGAACGTGGATTTGTATGTTGAGTCATTACACTATAATGTTATCTAATTCAGCCTTTTATATCATGTAACCTCAGTACTTAGCTGTTACAAGTATTTCCAAGGCTATAAACCTTCCTGGAGCTGAGCCACAAGCTGTTTACTAGCAGCGGCGGGAGCCTTTCAGCTCTTGACTAGTTTGTCATTGCCATACAAACAAAATCGGACGAGTGATTAATGTAAACAATACGTGGCGCCAATATGTGAGGGACGTATGGTGAATGTGTCATTGTAGGAGAATGACTTTTTTTTTTCTTAGAAATTTTTTTCCAATATTAGGGTGCGTCTTCCACGCCGCAGCGTCTTGTAAGCCGGAAAATACGGTAATAAATGTGCCTTTAAGTTTTCCTCGGAACATTAATGGTGAAGTATCCGCTAACGCTTGAGATGGAACTACATGCTGTAATTGTTGCGATACTCGCAAAACACAGCGATGTTGAGATTGCACGATTTTTTTGTTTTTTTTAATCGCTAGGTCATTTGTTAACAATGACCGGAATGATTTGGAAACCTCCAGTGGGGATGTGTCACCTGTAGCGAAGCGCAAAACAAAATCACAGCGTAGGGACAGTGTCAGGATAGCACAATTCGTACAGCAGGTGCATGTCATTATCAATGCAAATCCTGGAACGTCAATGAGGGGCAATCGGATCTGCCATCATTTTCAACGTATTAGAATTCAATTGCATGTTGCACCCTTGTCATATGAATATTGAGAGAGAATTCCAGTCCCATAAATGAGACTAGAGTGAAAATCCAATATGCTATCCCAGCGTGCGTATAATATACATATATATATATATATATTTATTATAATTTTATCATATAGACAAAACCATTTTACTCACTACAAAGATGCAACTTGGTTTCAATGCATTTCAACTGAACATCGACGGGGTGAGGGCCGAAAATGGTTATGAGCAATCCTCCTTGACAAGCAGGATTATTCATAACCATTTTCGACCCTCACCCATCGATGTGCAGTTGAAATGCACTGAAACCAAGTTGCATCTTTGTAGTGAGTAAAATGGTTTTGTCTATATGCTAAAATTATAATAAATAATTATCGCTCTACTATCGGTATCGAGCTCTTTTTGAATTAACGCTGCGAACGTTGGAATTTATATATTACTTTCGTTCTCATCGCATCGGATATATATATATATATATATGTTGTGTTTCAACGCATACCATTGCATCTCCTCAGACGACTGTAAATTACTGGCGAGTAAACGATTAATTTGGTTTTAAAAGCAAAATGCACCCTCTTTTTTTTTCAAAAAAAAGGGATATAAAGCATGGAGGCTTTACCCTGATCAGCCAATCGAATATGACTTACGTTCAATTCAAACTAAGCGAAGAAGAAAAAATTAAAAGTTTCTTAGAAATGCGTCACAGTCGGAAATCTATATTTAGGAATAAAAACTTTGACCAAATAAGTCAATTCTTCAAAGTTGAGTGAAATCTGGTGTGCGTAGAACTTTATTCCAATAAAATTATCGTCTTTATTGAACAAAGTAACTAATAATAACAAAACAAAAGTCATTGAAACAAAGCAAGTTCAGTCGACCAATGATGACAATTCCAGAACAACGTAACTATAAACAATTTTTTCTATCCTCTGCCAGCCGCTATGATGGAGAAAGCATTACCTCGAACCGTCGCCAGTGAGACACGCTCCAAGAGCCACTCCGTTTCGCGAGGCTCGTTCCTTAATCGAGACGCAATCGCGCCAATTTGCCGATAGCAGCCAGACATTAAGTTAGGAACTGATACAGATGATTACAAAATGTATACATGTCAGACGGTCAACTTTCGCAAGAAATAAAAACAGAGGGGTAGAGAGCTAATTTAACCTAATGCAAACTTTTTACGTTTTGTGAATTTCCTACAAACAATTTTCTTCTGTTTTTTTTTGTAGTTCATAAATAAGAGGCCTCTTTAAGAAACTAATAAATAATTCAAACGTATAGAATTATTCAGTAAATTAATATGTAACCGTTAAATAAAATCCATCCATATGAGATGTTCATAATACTAACTGGAGATTAATATAGAACTATATTAAATCCAAATGAATCTTACAAATAGAAAAATAAGCCATATATGGTTCAACGCAGTTCGGCTAAAATATAAGAAAAGCCATTATCAAATTCCAAAGTTTAACTAAATTGTAAGGTAAAAGGTAGACTATGTCTACAATTTACCGTTAATTTGCACGTTTGATTTAATAAGTTCTTATAAAATCTGATATTTTTCAATTTTTCATGTAAACACAGAAAAAATGGTTCATATAAAGATCTACATGTTCTTACCATTTAAAAAAGTTTTCATTTCATCTTGGGAGTTTTATCATCATCTTTTAAACGCCAAAATATATTTAGAGAGTGATGTATTATTTCTATAAGTAGTATTTATTGGTGAAGGACAAGATATGTTGATACCATCTAGTCTTAAAAGAATTCGTAGTACTACCGATATAGAATTTTTCAACCGTCGGATTTTCTATTGTAGCGATAGTACTTAGATAGACAAAAGATTTAGTTAACCATTTTTAGGGGCAATGGGCACTGGTCAGAATTCCTACAATCACATTGGTCAATATCATTAATAATATTCATTTTGGAACGTGTATTATGATCTAGATTATTACATTGGTTTGAAATTTTATTGTGTAGCTTTATAATCTTTTCAAGATAATCTAGATTGGTGCTTAGTTTTAATGTGTTTCTGTTAAAATATTTTACTATGAGGGTTACTTTTAGGGAAATTTTTATCAGTTAAATAGAGAAACTTCTGGCCTAACTTAGTACTGACCAGTTAGTTAAATGGTGGAAGGTGTACTAAATGATCTTCCTATTCTATTTCTTTTCCTGAGACAACTACCATCATATTTTTTATACTTGATTTCAGCGTGCTTGTAAACACTAAAACAGGATTATAAACACCGCTATATTTATCAAACACATCTTTCTCAGATGAGTGGTTGCTAATCCTACGTTCAATACATGAAAGTATAAGTTTGATTACAGGTGGAGGGTGATTAGAATTAGGGTGAATATAAAGTGATTTAACATTATTCTTCATATAAGGTCGGAATACACATTTAAATAATATTAATCTACTATGTAGTGAGCCCTCTTTTAAATTAAATGTATGAACGTTGGAATTGTATTCTGTTCATTCTTATCTTACCTATATATATATATATATATGTATATATATATATATATATATATATATATATATATATATATAATAAAATATGGTTTTATGAGTTAAATATCAAAGATAGACCGTATATAAATATAAAAGTGGACATTAAAGTCAACATCCGGAGGCGACAGTCTGTTTCATGCTAAACGCAATCGTCAGACCATATACTCGACTCTCCCGTCGAATTCAACGTATGAGGGTCAAGCAGATCAGTCCCTAGGAAACCGACAGCCCGACTACAGCACATGAGATTTGATTATAGCGGTGAAGGTTTCGTGCGGGACCATCCCCAAACGACCCTCCGCAGGTTTTGAATTCAGACTTGTCCTTCTCCTAGACCAGTTGCCATCCAAGGCTATAGAACTTTTTTTTTGTCCTGGAGGGAGAAGAAGAGGATTCACACCTTTGCCAAGGGTATTAGCATGTAAGTGAATGTAATGGATTCGACTGGAATTCGAACTCGACTCTCCGATTCCTTAATCCAAGCCGCCATCCATTACTCCACCGTGCCTCCACACACAAACACAGAGTGCATAAAGGTTTTTGAGGACATGTGATTGTGCATCTATGTGATGAGGAAATGTATGTTCATGCCTGCACCCACATGTGGTAATTAATGTGCTTTTATTTTTCGATTGCGATCAATGCTGAACTATCAGCGAACGCGTGAGATTAAATAGCATGCTGTAATTGTTGTGATACACGAAAATCACGTTTTCTGGAAGTTGCCAAATAATCAGTGCCCAAAGTTCAGCCTCAAACAGAGCATGTTTAAGTTTGTGGCTCAGCTCCAGGAAGGTTTATAGTCTTGGAAATAGTTGTTAACAGCTAAGTACTGAGATTACATGATATAAAAGGCTGAATTAGATAACATTATAGTGTAATGACACAAAATATAAATCCACGTCCCTATCAGTTAAGCTAATTAGGTGACCTGTCCAAGCGTACTTGAGCCTGGGTGTTAACTTAAATTCATCTTGGAAGCCTCCAGCAGGTATGCGCTGCCTGTAGCGAAGCGCAAAAAGACAAGCATTTAGACAATTTGTACAGCGGATGCATAACATTATCGATGCAAATCCCGGAACGTCGATGAGGGCCATTGCCAGAAATCTCCAGATGGCCGAGGGCACGGCTTGTGGTGCATGAAGATGAGGAAAAGAGCTGTTCATGCCTGAATGCAGAAAAACAATAACAAAATTACTGGACAAAGTCAAACATCCAGAAGAAACTGCCATGCTTTGTTTTTGACTTTTCAGACGAAAAAACATTTTGACCAGGATCAACAAGTGAACAGGTGAAATGACAGGTGTGTAATTTCAAACATTGGTCGACTAATAGAATGAAGCCTTTTATACAGTTTAGCCGATATAAAGCCACAACAGAAATACTGTTAATTTATTTTACAGTAACTAGATGCACTGAAATTGCATAAAAACGGAGAAAGCAATAAAAAAAATATGCTTAATAGATATATAATAGCTATACACACACGCGCGCATTATATATATATATATATATATATATATACACATACAGGGTGTCCATAAAGTTCGTGTGCACTTTAAAAAATTTATAAATTTATTTGTATTTGCGATAGAAATAATTTGTAAAGTAAATCTATATTTTTTAAGGTTTTATTGAAATTTTATTTAAGTTTCCAGAAGGTCCTCCATCAGTAGCAATACAAAGGGTAATACGATTTTGCAGTTCATGGAAAACATTTGCCAACTGATTTACAGTAATACCTGAAATCACATTAGTTATTTTAGCTATACTTAAAACTAGGTACATTAAACTTTATAACATTTTTTACAGATTATTTCTATCGCAAATACAAATAAAGTTATAATTTTTTTAAAGTGCACACGAACTTTATGGACAACCTATATATATATATATATATATATATATATATATATATATATATATATATAAGACATTTTTTATGTTTATACGTTCTTTTTATAGATAAAAAATATTTAAGTAAATTTACTTAAATATTTGTATCTATAAAAAAACGTATTAACATAAAAATTGTCTTAAATAATTGTCGGGATTTGTCCATTTCATAATGTATGAAGTCATTTGTTTACATTTGGATACGCATTGAGCAAATATGAATGAATAAGAGAAAATTATGAAGAATTGTGTTTAAAAACAGTAAAATAGACCCAGTAAATGTGGCCCAATCGTTTAAGGCACGTCAGGCTATATGACGGTTCCGTATAGGATACAGGTTCGATTCCTGTCGGAGGACGCATATTTTCTATGAAAATTTCTCGGACATTCAGGCCAGTAAATTTTGATAATACTGTTTATTATAAACAGAGCATTTACTTAAGTATTTGTATCTATAAAAAGAACGTGTAAACATAAAAATGTCTTAAATAATTGTCGGGTCGGACTTTGTCCATTTCATAATATATATATATATATATATATATATATATATAAAGAGAGCGAGAGAATTAATACAAATAAAATTTGTCACTTAGCTAATAAAAGTCATATTTTGCAACTCAACTCCAGGCTTCCGTAGATTAACTTTTTCTTAATTATCTGTCTATATTTCTGAGATGAGGTATTATTTACACTATTTACATTATTCGGACTATTGTCACATCTTTGTCACCATGTTTATTACAACGTTTCGACCGTTGTACGCTCCGGCCTTCTTCAGGTGGTTGGAATGTCGAACTGAACCCTTTATTTCGCTCACTGGGGTAGACTGTTCTAGTTCCACGTGCAATGTTTAATGGATGTCAGTTATCAGTTATCTCCTGTTAATTCCCTTCTCCAAGTTCTCCACTGCCTTAACCGGGTATTGAACTCACACTCTTTGGGTCCTGTCACTGGATCTAACCAACACCTTTAATCACTGTGCTTTTTCTTAATTGATCCATTCACTCGTCAGGAGGTTTCAACGAATGACTGCTAATTCTCTCCTGTTTCTTTATTTTATGCTAATTTTGATATTCATTTACGCGCTAGTTGGGATGCTACTATTATTGGGGTGAGGTTGGGTTGATTTTTTTTCTTTTAGTGTGTGTGTGTATGCATAGGCATCTGCGTATGTGCGTATGAATCAAAAGACGTGGTTAATTAACCTTTCCGCCATTTTTTTTAATCTCCTTACACTTTCATTCTTTTTCTTTCTTTTTTTTTTATCTCTTTCAGCTCTGAGTCTCAAAGATAATGTAACAATGTCATTTTCAGTATCACAGACCGAACTTTTTATCGCTTTCAAATTTAAAAAATTTTTTTTTTAGGGTACTTCGTTTTCTCGAATAATCTGTGGTTTTCTTAAGTTAGGGTTATTTTGTTAACTATATATGAATTTAAATTGATTGGAAGGAGTCTGTGGTTTTCTTAAGTTAGGGTTATTTTGTTAACTATATATGAATTTAAATTCATTGGAAGGAGTCTGTGGTTTTCTTAATTTAGGGTTATTTTGTTAACTATATATGAATTTAAATTCATTGGAAGGAGTCCTATTTTTAATTCCTGAAAATGGCTGATTTTAGCCATATTTACGATTCTCTTGGAACAAAGTAACTGTCTTTAGTAAAAAAAATCATTCAAAAATAAAATGTAAATTTCTGAAACTTTATTTGGGTAATATTCTTTTATTTAAATTTCAATTAATCTGAATTGAAACCAATATTATTTACTTTTTAGTTTAAAATATCGCAGAAATACATTTTTAACATGGAGATAGGTATTGATAAGTGTTGACAACACTATTAACAAACGGACATTTAACTAATTTTTTCTACAGGGGAAATATGTGCAAAAATTATTTAACGAATATAACGTGAGTGCCTTATTTTATATAATTTTTAAACTACGTAGTAATCTTAAAAAAATTAGGAAAATATTCTAAGTAATCTAGTGTTTCACTGAATTTTAGTTACTTTGGTCTCAGATTTACTATAATTACTGCTTTTATTTTCTAATGAAGTCATGTATGGTTGTCCGTACTTACAAAAATCAGCACGTGTATACATATAAAAAAATATTTTTTTCAATACTGGAGGTTGGTGAGGTAAGATTTTCCATTTATGATTAGTAAATATAGTGTTTACTTTATAAGGATATGATGTAACTGGCATATATTAAAACAGAATTTTAAAGATTTCAAATTTTATAAATTATTCTAATTAAAATTTTAAAAAAATGAAAACAATTATTGTAAAAATTCATTATTCATCAAAAAGATTTTATTTCTTAAAACAATAATGTCCATAATATGACTTTTTTTTTTTTTTTTTTTAAAGCTTTTCACCCCAAGCAAGGCTGGAAGCCACTAGCAAGCAAGGGGTTACAGAAGGTTTGGAGGAAGAGCAGATAGGAGTGGTAAAGGAGAGGATGTGGAGAAAGATAGTGGATCGATCAAGGCAAGAGGGTTACAGAAGATTTGGAGCGAGAGCAGATAGGAGTGAAAGGTGAAAGGATGTGGAGAAGGGAAGTGGACAGATCAAGGCAACTGGAGATGTCGATTGACGTTACACTTAAATAGTTGGAGATTATATTTGTCAGGGAAACAGGAATAGGGAAGGGAGTTCCACAGGCGAGATGTGCGAGACATGACGCTATTGGAGTAGAAGAGACGTCTACATCTAACAGTTTCAACGGTGAAGGGGCAGGAACGAGATGCCAGCCTCGTAGGACATTTAAATTCATGAGGCCTGGGAACCAGCGAAAGCAGCTCATCGAAGCAATTACTGTGAAAGTATTTGTAAAAAAGATTCATAAAAGCAATTAAAAGCTTTTATAATTAAATAATGTTTTAGTTTTATTACATTTTTTTATTTTACAATACAGAGTAAATTTTTGGTAACTGGGGCTCTTGTTTTACATAAAGAATTTGAGGATTTAAATTCTCCAAGGACCTTAAGTGATGCAAAAAAAAAAAAAACACTTTTTGAAATTTCATAAAATTAAAAAAGTGTCTCGTAACAAATCTAAAAAAAAAAATTTTTTAGCAAGATTTTCTAAAAAATAAAATGTTTCAGAAATATTTTCATTCATTTGTGAATAAGTTCTAAAAGTTTCATTAAAATTGTGTGACTTTTGCAAAAAATTCCAAATCAAAATCAGAAAAAATGCTAAAAATTTCCTATACTAATTTTGGTCCATTAACTGAGAGAAAAAAAAAAAAAAAAATAATCAAAATTTTTAAGGCTCTAAAAAGGATTAAAAAAATAGAATTCAATATTAAAAAAAATCCTAAACAGGAAACAACTTTTACTCTAGTTCAATAGCGTGAACCGGTCTATAGGCAAAACTATAATCTGGTTCACACTTGTCTTCAATATGCTCTGTGAGTGTCAAATTTTCCAGGTCCTCTTTCCTCCTTATGCGCCCTAGAATTTTCAGCTATCTCTTTCGAAGTATACAAAGACTTTTTGTTTCCATTTACCTTAAAACTTCCTTGTTACTCCCATGTTAAGTCCATGGTATTCTCAGAATCCTCCTGTAGAAACACATTTCTGTCGCCTCAAGTCTCTATTTCATCTGTGAGGAGATTGTCCAGAATTCACTGCCATTTAAGAGGGTTGATAACACATAAATAACAGCACCCTTTTCTTTGTTTCTAATGAAAATTTTCTGTTTCTTTGCATACTGCTGAGCTTTTGGAAGGCATCTTTTAAATGCTCCTTCGGATTTTGATGTCACATATTCCGTCTTCTATTAAATTGCTCCCAACAAATTTAAATGTTCGTAGTTGCTTGATTTTGGTATCTCCAATTTGCAATTCATATTTTAGATTGTACCTCTTCCTGACAATCATACATTCTGTCTTACAACTGATGGTTAGTCCTTTCTTCTGGCTTTCCTTCACTACCTTCTGTAGGAATTCCCTTAGTTTTCTTTCTGTGTCTGTGCATCTTCTGCATATCTTATGCTGCTAAAAGTGTGTCCACTAATCATAAATCCTGAAAGGACTTCAGTCTTCCCAAGATCACCTCACTGTAATGGTTGAAGAAGTCTAATTAGTCGACACTTCCTTGTTTTATGCCCCTTTCTATTTCTGTATATTTACTGAATTAATTTTCTACCTGTATGCAGATGGTATGGTACCAGTGTTAATTTATTTTACTATGAAAGGAGTAGAGGTTTATTCCTTGTTTCCAGTCTTGGATTGGGTTTCCGGTTCCTTCTAAAGTCTAATAGGCTTACCTATCGTCCAGTTCACACACCTTCACAGTCTTTTGAACAGGAGTAGAGGTCTATCCCTTGTTTCTTGTTTAAATCAGCAGGAGTAAATAGGTTAGCCTACTGTCCGGTTACACACTTTTTTGTTCTTTTGATCAGGAGTAGACGTCTAGCCTTTGTTTCCTGCTTAAATCAATAGGATTAAATAAGTTTGCCTATTGTCCAGCTCACACACCTTCTCAGTCTTTTGACCTGGAGTTGAGTGTTTATCCCTTGTTTCCTGTTTAGACCAATAGGAGTAGATAGGTTTGCCTATCGTCTGATTCACTATATGCCTTGAGCACCAGATCAGGCCAAAAATGGAGTATTGTTGCCATCTATGGTAGGTGTATTATTTCAGATGGTGCTATTGGTAGGATTAGTTTATTTCCTATGCATGTACACTACAGGCAAATAAGTATGGATGGAGTGTGTTAGTAATGAAGAATTCTTCAGGAAAATGGAAACGAAAAGGACACTTAGAATGAGAAAAAGACAGGAATTTTTTGGCCACATAATGAGGAAGGAAGACTTGGAAACCACAGGACCCATCAAAGATGAAAGGGGACGAGGTAGCAGCATGCCACATACCTGACAAGCTTGAGTGAATAGATGGCAGAAATGGGGACAGGAGGGATGATATAAAGACAAATGTTACTAAGTGCTGCAAAGCAGAGGAAGCTGTGGAGAACTATGATCTTCCACGTCTTGAAGGGGAACAGCACATGGACGAAGAAGAATATTCATGTGTAAGGATACTAACTATGCAAATTCCTTTCACTAATTTTGCATATGCGTATAACGTAGAAAAGCATAAGGAAGAATTTGTACGCGCATACGTGTTGGTGTCATGACGATTTCTTTTAAGTAGACTCCACCCATCATTAACCTGTGTGAGGCAAGGTAAGATTCTAATGGGTCACGGTCTGGCTCCTCCCATAGTGCAACAATGTGGCTTGGTAAAGTAAGGGTTAAGTAGATGGAAGAGAAACACAGATGCCGAGTAATGTGGAGAGGATGTGTTTCGGTGGTGGTCTGCAACAGTGAAGGTGATGGGAAAATAGTGGCAAACTTATGTGAGATGCATATGAAAAAAAAATGTAGTGGTGGGGGTGCTAGGGTGATACCCGGTGCTAGTGACGGAGGCAAGCAAAGCCGGTATTATTTGCATCATTTCAAGACCATTTGCTAGGATGATATGTGGGATTATTTGGTGATAGGGGGCGGCAGGGATAAGGAAGAGGGTAAAGATGGTGGCCTGGGAAGATGTTGGGGAGGGCTGCGGATAAGGGGCATACAAACAACGTGGTGGGTAGGAATTAAGAGAAAAAAGAAGGAAAAAAGAAAGAGGCAGATGGTGAAGATAGAGAGAAAGAAGAAATATGAGAAGAGAGAAAGAAATGAAAAAGAGGACGAAGAGAAAAAAGAAGGAAAAAAGAAAGAGGCAGATGGTGAAGATAGAGAGAAAGAAGAAATATGAAAAGAGAGAAAGATTGAAAAAGAGGAGGAAGAGAAAAAGAAGGAAAAAGAGAAGAGAGAAAGAGGGTAGAAAAAGAGGTAGGGAGAGGGCGGAAAAGAAGGAGAAAGGATAAGTTGAGGAGAGAGGAAAAAAGGAGGTGGATGGAGGAAAAACGATGAAGGAAGAACATGGAGGAGGAGGAAGAGGAAAAAAAGGAGGGAGAAAAAGGAAGAAAGAGGGAGAAAAAAGAAGAAGAAGGGAGAAAAAGGAAGAAGGAGGAAAAAGGGAGGAAAAAGAAGGAGGGAGGAAAATAGGGGTAAGAGAAGGAGGGAAAGAAAGAAAGAAAGAAAGAAAGAAAAAGAAATAAAGAGGAGAAAATATAAAAGAGGAGAAAATATAAAAGAGGAGAAAATATAAAAGAGAAGAAGAAAAGGAAAGAAGGAAAGAGAGAGAGAAAGGAGAAATAGAAGAATGAAATTAGAGAATGAAAAGCGTAAAGTGAAAAAAAGAGAGAAAGATGAAGGAGTGAAAAATAGGGGAAAATAGTCAAAGAAACAGAAAGAGGAGCGAATTTTAAAGGGAGGTGGTGAGGAGGAGGAGGAGGAGGTAGAATAAAGCAAGCCAGAGGAGGCATGGAAGGTCGGGGGAAACTTTCAAAAAATTTGAGAACGAAAGGAAAAGTAAAAAAAAGCAGACAAGCGGCAAGTTAAAAAAATAAATAAAAGCAACAAAAAAAAAAATGGAAACACCCGATTCAGCAAAATTAAACTTGGATTAACCTCCTCAACACAATCACCACCAATAGTGATTTACTAAGTATAGCTTAGATGTGGCACAAGGCTGAAAGTATGGAGCACCCACTCACGACTCAGCTGTAATTGATCTAGCGAGACAAGCTTGCTAACCATTATACTACATTGAATGCCTCCCTGACTTTCATCAATAGATCCATTAGCTTCTAATACAACATACCTAATTTCATTAAAGACTATACCACTATTGGATGATTATAATGTGGTCGAATGGCAAGATGTTAGCGTTCGATCTTAAGACCCGGGTTCAAATCTCAGTCCAGTTGATTTTTCAAGATCATTTCTCTCCACAACTTCCTATCCGCTGTAGCTTTTAGTAACATTTGCATTTTTACCATCCCTCTCACCCCCATTCTGCCATCCATTCATGCAACCCTTATATATTCTGTGAGTGTCAAATTTTCCAGGCCTTCCTTCCTCATTGTGTGTCCAAGAAATCTTAGCTCCTCCTGATTCTGAGTATAACTGACTTTTTTTGCTTCCATTTTTCTTAAGGTTTCTTTGTTATTTATGCACCCAGCTTATTCTCAGTATCCTTCTGTAGAAGCAGTTCTGTTGCATCTAGTTTTCTATTTTTTTTTACAATGATGTTCATCCTATAAAAGGCCCATGAATCACTCAAGGTAGAGGATTACAGAGTAAGAGGTGCAGTTTATGGGGATATATAAGGAAGATAAGAGTTGACCCTAGACTTGAACATGTAAAGATTGTAGTGATCAGAGAAGGATCCTCTTGCGAGTCAGTTCCACAAAGCAGCTGTTTGTGAGAAGCTGCTGCTCGGGTGGAACTTACATCTCACTAACGGAGTACAAAGGGAATCACAGTGGTTCACTACAATGTGTGTGTCGCATGGCAGGTCTTAGCTGTAAAGGTTAGAACTGGTGATCTGTGAAGAGATTGTCCAGCATTCACTGCCATATAGGAGGACTGATATTACATTACTGTTCAATACTCTTTTCTTTGTTTCTGTTGCTTCAAGTCTCTTCTTCATCTGTGAAGAGATTGTCCAGCATTCACTGCCATATAGAAGGACTGATATTAAAATCCAGTGCTGCAGTCTTTTCTTTATTTCAAACGAAATTTTCCTGTTTCTTAATACTTTGCTTAGCTTTCAGAATGCCTGAAAAGCATAACAACAGACTGATTTAAATATTGTGAGTAAAAATGGGGAGAAAACACTGTTCAGAAGCCATCAATGGTTGGTACTAGCATGAACTCTCAAGTCATCATGACCAAGATTTTGAGCACACTGGACTTCTTCAACTACTGACCACATTAGATTTTGTACTTTCTCCCAGAAACTGTAACTATTGTCTGCTTACTAGGAGCTGAAGAGACACAAATGTGCCTGAGTAGATGTCTACAACAGGGATTAGCTAGCACCATAGCAGACGGCTAAAGTGATGCTTATGAAATATTTTTCTTCTATCAATAGATATCAGTTTGAATTATAAGTAATTTCGGGCTTTGGAGACCATTTGTAATGATGAATGTAGCATCGAAACTGCTAATCAGATATGCCTGTTAAGAATAATAAATCTTTTTACACTAACACAGTTTTTTCACTGCTGTAGCAGCATACACCCTGGATTAAAGGAAAAATGTTCTCTTTCATGACAAAACAAGACTAAATGTAGCAAAAATAACAGATGAAAAGATATTGGTTGGTCTGTTCCACCGCCAGCTGCCATATCCACATGACCTTGCACCAACTGATTATTACCTTTTGCGATCATTGCAAAATGCTTTAATAGGGAAAACTTTCTCTAATAAAAATTCAACATATTGTCAAAGAAGGGAGATCACTACCCTCTGTGGGATCAGGTTGAGATCATAGACGAAGAACACCACTGGAAAATTCATAAACTTAAGGAATCAGCACATATGCTAGGCCACAAAAATCTCCTGAGTCGACAAACCATAGAAATGAATACAATATGGGAACCAGTAATAAGGAGTGATAATAACAACAAAAATTGCAATATGAGCTCTGGTAAAAACATGTAATGATAACAGCAAAAATTGCAATATGAGTACTGGTAAAATGATGCTGAGACATTAGGTTTATAATACCCAGAAATTCATACACAGATGTCCTCAAGGAGACATGGTACAGTGGATAAAGGCGTTAGTTAGATCTAGTGACAGGACCCAAAGAACCTTTCAGTATCTGTCTATATTTCTGAGATGAGGTATTATGTACACTATTTACATTATTCGGACTATTGTCCTCATCTTTGTTGTCATATTTATTACAACGTTTTGGCTGGATGCTTCCGGCCTTCTTCAGGTGGTTGAGTGTGAGTTCAATACCTGGTTAAGTCAAGAACTTTCAGAGGGGAATTAACAGGAGATAACTGATAACTGACATTCATTAAACATGGCATGTGGAACTAGAACAGTCTAGTGAGCGTAATAAAGGGTTCAGCTCGACATTCCAACCACCTGAAGAAGGCCAGAAGCATCCAGCCGAAACGTTGTAATAAATATGACGACAAAGATGAGGACAATAGTCCGAATAATGTAAATAGTGTACATAATACCTCATCTCAGAAATATAGACAGATACTGAAGAGCCGAAACTTTGTAATAAATATGGCAACAAAGATGAGGACAATAGTCCGAATAATGTAAATAGTGTACATTATACCTCATCTCAGAAATATAGACAGATACTGAAAGGCCGAAACGTTGTAATAAATATGGCAACAAAGATGAGGACAATAGTCCGAATAATGTAAATAGTGTACATAATACCTCATCTCAGAAATATAGACAGATACTGAAAGGCCGAAACGTTGTAATAAATATGGTGACAAAGATGAGGACAATAGTCCGAATAATGTAAATAGTGTACATAATACCTCATCTCAGAAATATAGACAGATACTGAAAGGCCGAAACATTGTAATAAATATGGTGACAAAGATGAGGACAATAGTCCGAATAATGTAAATAGTGTACATAATACCTCATCTCAGAAATATAGACAGATACTGAAAGGCCGAATCTTTGTATGGCGACAAAGATGAGGGCAATAGTCCGAATAATGTAAATAGTGTACATTATACCTCATCTCAGAAATATAGACAGATACTGAAGGGCCGAAACTTTGTATGGCGACAAAGATGAGGGCAATAGTCCGAATAATGTAAATAGTATACATTATACCTCATCTCAGAAATATAGACTGATACCAAAACTGTTGGAATTTTACTCAAAAGATATTGAGGAGCTTGGATAAGTGGAAACAAGCCATTGCATGGTGATTGATTTGTTTTTTACAGCTTATCAACCTTTTTAAGGTTATTTAAATCCAAAATATATTTTGGGATTATGAGAATTATAATAATGATTTTCTGATACAAATTCTTACAATTTAACCCATAGCTGAAGGGAGAAGAGGTGGATTCATACCTTTCCTAAGGATATTTGCACATAAGTGAATGTAACAAACCCATGGAATTTGAACCAGGCTCTGATTTCCCATCCCAAATCAAATGCATTGTACTACTTACAAATCCAAGCTTACGACACCTGGCATTTATTTAGTGATTGTTCCCTCATGTTCGTCTGATATTGGAATGATAACGAGTATATTTACATTTGTGATATTTACAGTCATTCAGAATGGTAATGGTAGAATTAACCATTTCCCTACAAGGAAACGTTTAACATTCACTGACTGAGCAGCTGGTACTGTTTTCAGTTGAAATTTATAAAGCAGAAAATTTATGAGGAGAAAAAAAAATAGATAGATAAATAGATAACAGAATAATAATGGACATGAGTAGAGACATTTACTTATATATTTGTAGACAGATTGGTAAATGTAGTCTGAGAAAAGTAGATATGAACAGACTGAGATATATATATATATATATATATAGTGTTTTTTTTTTTCATATTCTTTCACACTCATTAACCCCTTTATAGCATTGCTTTGGGTGAAGTAACTAAAAAACAAACATTGGTATCAAGTCCATTCAACATAATATTACAGTTGGTACCGTGACCAATAAACCGGAACTAAAATAATCAAGAGAAGAATTAATAAGAATTACTTACCAATTATTAATATTCCATCGTGTTCGTAAAAATCCTTTTCGAGACCATTTAAACTGAAATAAAATAAGTAAAGAATTATGTCGGTTACAATCTCCAGGAATGAACATTTAGTTGTAAAGAAAGCACAAAATATGGCACAAAGCTGAAAAGTAAGCAGGGTGGGGAGGTTATCTTCATAAGAATACAGGTAAAAAAGTCACACAAATAAAAGTCACGGCAAAAAGGTCACAGGAAGGCTGAACTCAGACGGATGGAGGCGGCAGACTTCATGATGCGCTATGGAATCTCTGTCACCCCAGAGGAGACTAAACAGAGTTCTCTCTAGTTGAACTAGTTCAGTGTATGGGAGTGGCAGTACTGTCAGTCAGTTATGTACCATGCGTGATACACGCTTAGGCGATCATGTATCTTTCAATACATGACTGACGAGGCAGATTTTTTCCCGCAGTAGGTTGCCATTTCTTTCTGCGGTAGACCAGCTGCCATCCAAAGCTACAGAACCCATAGCTGACGGGGAGAAGAAGAGGATTCATACCTTTCCCAGGGGTATTAGCACGTAAGTGAATGTTATGGATTCGACTGGAATTTGAACTCGGCTCTCCGATTCCTCAAACTGAGCTGCTATCCATTATTCCACCATGCCTCCATTGCAGTACTGAAAGATGGTAAAAGATGATGGAGTAAATGTACATATGTCAGACCACAGCCTCCCCTTCAAGGAAAGAGATCCCTTCATACCCACAGATTTTTCCAGAGCTTCCAGCTAGAGGTTAGGACCAAACCAGACACCAAGTATCTTGCATGGCTCATCTGTTCAGCTGATGCCAACCACAAGCTATGAAGGAAACAATGGAGAATTGTCTCCAGTTCCATCCAGTGATTGAAGAGCAGTTCCAGCAGGGGGGGGGGGCGAACATAGGCAGCAACCTCAAATACACTTTGGAGGGCAATCCATTGATACCTCCTGAACTTCTTCAATGTTTCCTAGATTTCCTCCTCTCTTATGCCACCCTTGCAACTAGCCACTTCAATTGTCTCAAACTGTGGAAAGTCAGCTAAATAATTATCAAACTGGGTCAAATTCCCTGATGAAAACTTTCTGGAAGTAATCCCGAAAATCCCCACATAGGTCCTCGTCTACTGTCAAGGTTCTCCCACTCAGTCGCATTTTGTACCTCTTCTGTGACTATATTTGTTGCCTTGGCAGACATTCTATTTAACCTAGCTCTGACTATTTTGAGATAATATAACCAGCACCAAAAGACTTAACAGTATTGTCAAGGTGAACCCACCACTTATTCTCAAACACAGATCCTGTCAGTCCAACTGTATGGTTAGTATAATCTGGTCCCAAAAATGCATCATATCAAAGAAGGATGTGTTGAATTTCCAGTAACCAACCAGCCTTATCTAAGTTTACCCAAAATCTAACAAGCCTATGGTTCATATAAATTATATTATGGAAACTCAAAACTGAAATCTGGTAGATGCAGCTAGAACATTGCACTGTACCTGGGGTACCCCTACCTGTCCAAATCCACACTATCTTCTTTGGATGTTCATTTCAAAATTTATCTAGTGATAAATTCATGGAAGATTTTTTTTGACATCTGAAGGAATGTTAGTACCCTTTCTGACTCCCCTGCAATCTAAACCGGGATCAAGGATGGCGTTCTAATCACCTGATAAAAGTACCTATTTTGACGATGTCACAAACTAATTGATCCGATGAAAAAAGATTTCTCACTCCCTACAGTCATTGGGTACATAAATCATAATGAGATGGAATACTTTCTCCTTTATGGTAACGTCCAGTGGGTACAGTCTCCCTGCCTGATCTACTAAGTTAAGTGAACCTGTTCCGTTCAAAGAATGAGTTACTAGCCACCTGTCGAATGGCTATCAAGATATGCTGAAAAAAAGGTGGAATACCTCCATAATTGCTTGCAATGAGTTGGATCACAACATATATCTACACTCTGGTGCTGGAGGTCATGTGTGTCAAGCCCTTTTCAACTTTGAAAGGCCAACAGTTGATACCATTCAAAGCTGCTAACCATTCTCGAAACTTACATGTTTTGGGCAACCGAGATGTGCAACATTCTTTCTTTGAAATTTAGTCATGAAAGAGCCTGAGGAGGAGTAGTGCTTGAAAAATATGATAAAGAAAATTAAAACAAAGAAACTGGTCCCAAAAAAACAATATATGATAGCACTTTGCCACTGATAATTAAAAAAAAAAATTATAAGGATGTTAATCTGGGCAATTCATCCAATAAGCAACTGTGTACCATCATAAGGATCTGGTTGGAGTTATTTTTTTTTTTAACCAAATTCACCTCAAGCAAGGCAATAAAGCCACTAAGACACAAACACAAGGGATTACTGTGTGCAAAAGAATTAGAGAATTCAAAAAGTCTAAGTACTACAATGAAGAGCTGATCTGAACAAGTACCAAAGAAATAATCATAGAATTGTCATGGGGAAGCAACTTTACAATGATGGGAAAGTGACTGAAGTTGAGATGCCAGGTCAGGACCAGTAATATTGCTGATTATTTGAATTCTATCAAGAATCTCTGAATAAAGAGCTGGAGCACCAGACCATATGTAGCAGCAATGTTCTAAGCATGGGTGAATGGTAGACTTATAGATATGTAAGATAGATTCTTCTTTGGATTTTATCAAGAATCTCTAAATATATAGCAGAAGCACCAGACCAGATGGGGCAGCAATATTCAAAGCAAGGATGAATGGTAGACTTATAGATATGTAAGATAGATTCTGCTTTGGATTTTATCAAGAATCTCTAAATATATAGCAGAAGCACCAGACCAGATGGGGCAGCAATATTCAAAGCAAGGATGAATGGTAGACTTATAGATATGTAAGATAGATTCTGCTTTGGATTTTATCAAGAATCTCTAAATATATAGCAGAAGCACCAGACCAGATGGGGCAGCAATATTCAAAGCAAGGATGAATGGTAGACTTATAGATATGTAAGATAGATTCTGCTTTGGATTTTATCAAGAATCTCTAAATATATAGCAGAAGCACCAGACCAGATGGGGCAGCAATATTCAAAGCAAGGATGAATGGTAGACTTATAGATATGTAAGATAGATTCTGCTTTAGATTTTATCAAGAATCTCTAAATATATAGCAGAAGCACCAGACCAGATGGGGCAGCAATATTCAAAGCAAGGATGAATGGTAGACTTATAAATATGTAAGATAGATTCTTCTTTGGATTTTATCAAGAATCTCTAAATATATAGCAGAAGCACCAGGCCAGATGTGGCAGCAATATTCAAAGCAAGGATGAATGGTAGACTTATAAATATGTAAGATAGATTCTTCTTTGGATTTTATCAAGAATCTCTAAATATATAGCAGAAGCACCAGACCAGATGTGGCAGCAATATTCAAAGCAAGGATGAATGGTAGACTTATAAATATGTAAGATAGATTCTTCTTTGGATTTTATCAAGAATCTCTAAATATATAGCAGAAGCACCAGACCAGATGTGACAGCAATATTCAAAGCAAGAATGAATGGTAGACTTATAAATATGTAAGATAGATTCTTCTTTGGATTTTATCAAGAATCTCTAAAGATATAGCAGAAGCACCAGACCAGATGTGGCAGCAATATTCAAAGCAAGGATGAATGGTAGACTTATAAATATTTAAGATAGATTCTTCTTTGGATTTTATCAAGAATCTCTAAATATATAGCAGAAGCACCAGGCCAGATGTGGCAGCAATATTCTAAGTTATCGGTGAATGGTAGACTTACAGGTATGTAAGATGGATTGTGGAAAGAAAAATTGTTACACCTGTTTAGATATAAAGATCTTGTCTTCCTTTGTCATTTCATCTTAGCTATTGCACCACAGACCTGCAAAGGTTTATTTAGCTGGCTAGAAAATTGAGCAAGACAGAAAAAGTCAAAGTGAAGACAAAGGGATCGACACTCAAAATGCAAAATCGTAAAATAAATTCAAAGACGTTTCCCTCCTGACTGACCCAACTTGTATTAATCTCCAAAACTTAGGGACAAAAGACCTTAAATACATTAGCTTGCCTTGCAATAAGCATATAAAGTAGAATGTAGTTTGAGTAATTCTGAAAACTAGAACGGGGGAAAATAACAACATAAAATGTTTAATAGAAAAAGTGACCCATTTTGGTCTTTTTTTTTTGTCATCTTAGCAATGAATCTGTGCTTCCTACTTCAAACCATTTAGTATGAATAATAGTAATAACAGTAGTAGTCAGAGTACTAGCAGCAGCAACGATTAAGTTTACTATCACATGGTCGTTGGTGTACTAAGCTTTATTTGCTATGTTACTGTAAGCTTGCAGTTATATAAATTGTTGACATTTATTTTCTCTGCGGAAGTTTTATTGCAAGCTTTTCTCATGCACTGCTCAGATTGAGGAATCGGAGAGCCGAGTTTTTGCTTCATACATATAATGTTACATTATATGACATAAAAGATTCAGTTATGCTTACCAAATTCAGATTTTGTGATGAGATGCCCAGTGCTTTAACCACTGAGCTAACTGTTCAGCATTTTCCAAACTGTATTTCTTTTTTAAGGTATATTGGGCACCAAATTACTAGCCCACCCCTTGCTGACACCCAAAGTGCGAAATTGCAACAGGTGCTTCATGAATAACAAACTATTTTCAATCAAAGCCAATATCGCCTTCTCTTACCTCATTTCATTTGCCGTTGAGAAAAAAAAAACCTGTCAGCTTTTTTTTTTTGCGCTTCATTTCATCCAATCAGAACTTTTATTTATCAATTCGAATAGGCAGATGAATATGAAGAGATTAGGATAGCTGGGTAGACAGGTGAACGAAATATAAGAAGATGGAAGCAGATTGAGAGAGCGAGAGGAGAATTTGAATATAGATGGTGATGGAGACGGGGGGGGGGTGAAATGAAAGGCATAGATAGGAACAGACTGAGATAAAATTGATAGATACATAGGAACAGACTGAGATAGATAGATAGATAGATATGAACTGACTGAAATAGATCGATATATAGATACTCAACTGAAAAGCATATACAATATCACCCATAAAAAAATACACCCTTACCAGTTTTTATTTGGAAAAAGCTAATTTTCTTCTAAACTAAACAATGCAAGATTTGATGATATCTTGCCTAATTTCATATAATCAAAACATTATTATTATTATGTACTTTTTATTAACAAATGCTACAGCATTGAAATTGGAACAAAAAATATTAACATTTATATATATATATATATGAAGAAATATAGTTTTAAGGTGTGCTATATTTATGGGATAAAGTGCTCAATATCAGAGATAGAGCGTATGTAAATGTAAATATAAAAGTGAACATTGACGTCAACACTCTGAGGTGAGAGGCTGTTTCAAGCCGGACGCAATCATCAGGCCGTAAATGCTGGATTTTTCCTTGGCTATTTCCTTGGTCCCACCAGTTTTAATAGACAATTTACCCATCACATAGTATATATATATATATATATATATATATATATATATATATATTTATATATATATATATATTTATATATATATATATATATTTATATATATATATATATATTTATATATATATATATATATATATATTTATATATATATATATATATTTATATATATATATATATATTTATATATATATATATATTTATATATATATATATATATTTATATATATATATATATATTTATATATATTTATATATATATATATATATATATATATTTATATATATATATATATATATATATATATATATATATATATATATATATATATATATATATATTTATTTATATATATATATATATATATATATATAAAAGTGAACATTGAAGTCAACACTCAGAGGCAAAAGGCTGTTTCATGCTGGACACAATCGACAGGCCGCGAATGCTGGATTTTTCCTCGGCTATTTATATATGTGGGTCAGTGGTGCATTGTGGGTAATCTATTATGGCGGTTATTTTTGCGGGAGTGGCTTGTTTGTTTATTTATTTGTTTGGGTTAATTTATTTTACTTGTTTTTCATTTTCATTTTGTATTATTTATTCTTTTCATTTTTTGATGTTTTATTAACGTAGTAAAATAATAAATAATAATATAATTTTGATACATTAATTAATAATTAATTTTTCTTATGTTTTTCGATGTTAAACATTCTCGATGTTAGACATTGTCTTTTTTGTGTGTTAGTGAACTGGCAGTGGAAAAGTTCTTCTGTGTAAAGGGTAATAAAACAATTAAGATTGGTCCAAGAAAGGGTGAGGAAAGATATCTGTATTCTTAACTTTTAATGACCCCTGTGTGTTCTAAGATCTATTTCCATTTATTTCTGTTTTTGTCAGCATGCGTAATTATCGACATATTCTCTCTCCATAGATACATACTGTCTCATCATAAGGAATTAGTCTACACATATATACACACATACATATATACACCCCCCATATATATATATATATGGAAGGCCGGCTAACAAGGTAAAAAAGAACGGAAACTTATAGTCAATAATATAATGTGACATTACTTTCTGAACAATTTCATATCTTTCATGCTCAGAGTTTTACATGAAAGGAATAATCACTATTTTTCTTATGTAATTTATTAATATTGCAATAGATGGATATTTTATGAATTTGCGTCAGTCGGAACTTCTCCCACTAAGCCATCAGCGTATGGTACGGGATGAAGGTGAATTTTAGCATATATATATATATATATATATATATATATATATATGTATATACCCAGGTATAGGATTGGTATATACGGAATAAATTCCAATAACCAACAATTATTATTCTTAAAAGAGTGCTCAATATAGAGATGAGCAGATGTAATTATTTATTTAAATATTATAACATAAATATGTTATAAAATCACTACAAAAATTGCCATT
>OZ038509.1:50172837-50185337 GCA_964036315.1 Acanthosepion esculentum | reverse complement strand
ATGCCGTAAAAGAAAATGAATCAAAGCAAAGAATACATATTCTATTCATACGAACCTATCCTACAAATCTTGTCGGCATTAAATAACCCATTGAGGTTGATATGCCGTAAAAGAAAATGAATCAAAGCAAAGAATACATATTCTATTCATACGAACCTATCCTACAAATCTTGTCAGCATTAAATAACCCATTGAGGTTGATATGCCGTAAAAGAAAATGAATCAAAGCAAAGAATACATATTCTATTCATACGAACCTATCCTACAAATCTTGTCGGCATTAAATAACCCATTGAGGTTGATATGCCGTAAAAGAAAATGAATCAAAGCAAAGAATACATATTCTATTCATACGAACCTATCCTACAAATCTTGTCAGCATTAAATAACCCATTGAGGTTGATATGCCGTAAAAGAAAATGAATCAAAGCAAAGAATACATATTCTATTCATACGAACCTATCCTACAAATCTTGTCGGCATTAAATAACCCATTGAGGTTGATATGCCGTAAAAGAAAATGAATCAAAGCAAAGAATACATATTCTATTCATACGAACCTATCCTACAAATCTTGTCAGCATTAAATAACCCATTGAGGTTGATATGCCGTAAAAGAAAATGAATCAAAGCAAAGAATACATATTCTATTCATACGAACCTATTCTAAAAATCTTGTCGGCATTAAATAACCCATTGAGGTTGATATGCCGTAAAAGAAAATGAATCAAAGCAAAGAATACATATTCTATTCATACGAACCTATCCTACAAATCTTGTCAGCATTAAATAACCCATTGAGGTTGATATGCCGTAAAAGAAAATGAATCAAAGCAAAGAATACATATTCTATTCATACGAACCTATCCTACAAATCTTGTCGGCATTAAATAACCCATTGAGGTTGATATGCCGTAAAAGAAAATGAATCAAAGCAAAGAATACATATTCTATTCATACGAACCTATCCTACAAATCTTGTCAGCATTAAATAACCCATTGAGGTTGATATGCCGTAAAAGAAAATGAATCAAAGCAAAGAATACATATTCTATTCATACGAACCTATCCTACAAATCTTGTCGGCATTAAATAACCCATTGAGGTTGATATGCCGTAAAAGAAAATGAATCAAAGCAAAGAATACATATTCTATTCATACGAACCTATCCTACAAATCTTGTCAGCATTAAATAACCCATTGAGGTTGATATGCCGTAAAAGAAAATGAATCAAAGCAAAGAATACATATTCTATTCATACGAACCTATCCTACAAATCTTGTCGGCATTAAATAACCCATTGAGGTTGATATGCCGTAAAAGAAAATGAATCAAAGCAAAGAATACATATTCTATTCATACGAACCTATCCTACAAATCTTGTCAGCATTAAATAACCCATTGAGGTTGATATGCCGTAAAAGAAAATGAATCAAAGCAAAGAATACATATTCTATTCATACGAACCTATCCTACAAATCTTGTCGGCATTAAATAACCCATTGAGGTTGATATGCCGTAAAAGAAAATGAATCAAAGCAAAGAATACATATTCTATTCATACGAACCTATCCTACAAATCTTGTCGGCATTAAATAACCCATTGAGGTTGATATGCCGTAAAAGAAAATGAATCAAAGCAAAGAATACATATTCTATTCATACGAACCTATCCTACAAATCTTGTCAGCATTAAATAACCCATTGAGGTTGATATGCCGTAAAAGAAAATGAATCAAAGCAAAGAATACATATTCTATTCATACGAACCTATCCTACAAATCTTGTCAGCATTAAATAACCCATTGAGGTTGATATGCCGTAAAAGAAAATGAATCAAAGCAAAGAATACATATTCTATTCATACGAACCTATCCTACAAATCTTGTCAGCATTAAATAACCCATTGAGGTTGATATGCCGTAAAAGAAAATGAATCAAAGCAAAGAATACATATTCTATTCATACGAACCTATCCTACAAATCTTGTCGGCATTAAATAACCCATTGAGGTTGATATGCCGTAAAAGAAAATGAATCAAAGCAAAGAATACATATTCTATTCATACGAACCTATCCTACAAATCTTGTCAGCATTAAATAACCCATTGAGGTTGATATGCCGTAAAAGAAAATGAATCAAAGCAAAGAATACATATTCTATTCATACGAACCTATCCTACAAATCTTGTCGGCATTAAATAACCCATTGAGGTTGATATGCCGTAAAAGAAAATGAATCAAAGCAAAGAATACATATTCTATTCATACGAACCTATCCTACAAATCTTGTCAGCATTAAATAACCCATTGAGGTTGATATGCCGTAAAAGAAAATGAATCAAAGCAAAGAATACATATTCTATTCATACGAACCTATCCTACAAATCTTGTCGGCATTAAATAACCCATTGAGGTTGATATGCCGTAAAAGAAAATGAATCAAAGCAAAGAATACATATTCTATTCATACGAACCTATCCTACAAATCTTGTCAGCATTAAATAACCCATTGAGGTTGATATGCCGTAAAAGAAAATGAATCAAAGCAAAGAATACATATTCTATTCATACGAACCTATCCTACAAATCTTGTCGGCATTAAATAACCCATTGAGGTTGATATGCCGTAAAAGAAAATGAATCAAAGCAAAGAATACATATTCTATTCATACGAACCTATCCTACAAATCTTGTCAGCATTAAATAACCCATTGAGGTTGATATGCCGTAAAAGAAAATGAATCAAAGCAAAGAATACATATTCTATTCATACGAACCTATTCTAAAAATCTTGTCGGCATTAAATAACCCATTGAGGTTGATATGCCGTAAAAGAAAATGAATCAAAGCAAAGAATACATATTCTATTCATACGAACCTATCCTACAAATCTTGTCAGCATTAAATAACCCATTGAGGTTGATATGCCGTAAAAGAAAATGAATCAAAGCAAAGAATACATATTCTATTCATACGAACCTATCCTACAAATCTTGTCGGCATTAAATAACCCATTGAGGTTGATATGCCGTAAAAGAAAATGAATCAAAGCAAAGAATACATATTCTATTCATACGAACCTATCCTACAAATCTTGTCAGCATTAAATAACCCATTGAGGTTGATATGCCGTAAAAGAAAATGAATCAAAGCAAAGAATACATATTCTATTCATACGAACCTATCCTACAAATCTTGTCGGCATTAAATAACCCATTGAGGTTGATATGCCGTAAAAGAAAATGAATCAAAGCAAAGAATACATATTCTATTCATACGAACCTATCCTACAAATCTTGTCAGCATTAAATAACCCATTGAGGTTGATATGCCGTAAAAGAAAATGAATCAAAGCAAAGAATACATATTCTATTCATACGAACCTATCCTACAAATCTTGTCGGCATTAAATAACCCATTGAGGTTGATATGCCGTAAAAGAAAATGAATCAAAGCAAAGAATACATATTCTATTCATACGAACCTATCCTACAAATCTTGTCAGCATTAAATAACCCATTGAGGTTGATATGCCGTAAAAGAAAATGAATCAAAGCAAAGAATACATATTCTATTCATACGAACCTATCCTACAAATCTTGTCGGCATTAAATAACCCATTGAGGTTGATATGCCGTAAAAGAAAATGAATCAAAGCAAAGAATACATATTCTATTCATACGAACCTATCCTACAAATCTTGTCGGCATTAAATAACCCATTGAGGTTGATATGCCGTAAAAGAAAATGAATCAAAGCAAAGAATACATATTCTATTCATACGAACCTATCCTACAAATCTTGTCAGCATTAAATAACCCATTGAGGTTGATATGCCGTAAAAGAAAATGAATCAAAGCAAAGAATACATATTCTATTCATACGAACCTATCCTACAAATCTTGTCAGCATTAAATAACCCATTGAGGTTGATATGCCGTAAAAGAAAATGAATCAAAGCAAAGAATACATATTCTATTCATACGAACCTATCCTACAAATCTTGTCAGCATTAAATAACCCATTGAGGTTGATATGCCGTAAAAGAAAATGAATCAAAGCAAAGAATACATATTCTATTCATACGAACCTATCCTACAAATCTTGTCGGCATTAAATAACCCATTGAGGTTGATATGCCGTAAAAGAAAATGAATCAAAGCAAAGAATACATATTCTATTCATACGAACCTATCCTACAAATCTTGTCAGCATTAAATAACCCATTGAGGTTGATATGCCGTAAAAGAAAATGAATCAAAGCAAAGAATACATATTCTATTCATACGAACCTATCCTACAAATCTTGTCGGCATTAAATAACCCATTGAGGTTGATATGCCGTAAAAGAAAATGAATCAAAGCAAAGAATACATATTCTATTCATACGAACCTATCCTAAAAATCTTGTCGGCATTAAATAACCCATTGAGGTTGATATGCCGTAAAAGAAAATGAATCAAAGCAAAGAATACATATTCTATTCATACGAACCTATTCTAAAAATCTTGTCGGCATTAAATAACCCATTGAGGTTGATATGCGTAAAAGAAAATGAATCAAAGCAAAGAATGTTAGATGTGCAGGTGGTGTAATGGATAAAGGATCAAAATGAGAAACTGGGGAGCTGAGTTCGAATTCCTGTCAGGTTAAATAGTAAAGTTTTACTATTTAACCTGACTGGAATTCAGAAAATCATTATGATCTCCAAAACATACTTGCAGTCCAAAGATATGTTTCAGCTTTAAATGACATCAAAGAGGTTGATGAGCCGTCAAAAACAAATCAATAAAAATCTAACACACAGGGAGAAACAGCAATTACTTGTAACTACGTTTCACTGAACAGTGTTATGGCATTTCTTTGAAAGCTACGGCATTAAGCATAAACAGGTATCATTTTAGATACGTCAAGGCATGTTTCTGAATATCGAACAGCAAAAATGAAGACAGCTTTAGTGCTAGATATAAAAAAAAAATAATGAAAATGTATAAACATGACAAGATGATTAGAAATTGTCCTTTTTTTTTTGTTTGTTTTTATACCGTTGCAGAAACAGTGTTGGTCCATAAAGCTCCCCAAGTGACAACATAAATCAGATACCTTGGAAGAAGTAAGGTAAGAATCAGAGGCATTGTGGGATATCACAGATCCTTTGGGATTATGGTGCATCTCCAGTGAGGCAGGATGAAGCAAAACCAAAATACTTAAAGTAGATTTGGCAGGATTTCTTGCAACAAGTGATTTTTGAATGCACCTGTGTTTAGTCGAGTTAAATATGGTGAGATAGGGTGGTTGCATTTTAAGCTCCTTGGAGCTAAAAATTTACATACACACACATGCTGAAATACAAATACACATGTTTATATAAGCAAATACATATATATTTACAAATATATTAATGCACACAAATAAACAGATATGTACATATACAGAAATATATACACACACACATACATACATATTTATATATGCATAAATATATATTTATACATGCAAATAAATATATATATATTCACATACATAAATATACATGTGTGTGTTTGTATATATGTATATGTATATATATACCTATATATAAAAATATGTATATATATATTTATATATATATACATATATATATACCTATATATATAAATATGTATATATATATTTATATATATATATACATATATATATACATATATATACCTATATATATACATATATATACCTATATATATAAATATATGTATATATATATGTATATATATATTTATATATATATACATATATATACCTATATATATAAATATATGTATATATATATTTATATATATATATACATATATATACCTATATATATAAATATATGTATATATATATATTTATATATATATATACATATATATACCTATATATATAAATATATGTATATATATATATTTATATATATATATACATATATATACCTATATATATAAATATATGTATATATATATTTATATATATATATACATATATATACCTATATATATAAATATATGTATATATATATTTATATATATATATACATATATATACCTATATATATAAATATATGTATATATATATTTATATATATATATACATATATATACCTATATATATAAATATATGTATATATATACATATATATACCTATATATATAAATATATGTATATATATATTATATATATATATATATATATATATATATATATATATATATACATACATATATATATATTTACGTATATACATAAATATATACACATATATGTATACATATACATACATATATATATTTATGTATATACATATATATATACACATATGTATACATATATACATACATATATATATTTATGTATATACATATATATATACACATATATGTATACATATATACATATACATACATATATATATATACATATATGTATATATATACATATGTTTATATATATATATATACATATATTTATATATATATATACATATATTTATATATATATATATACATATATGTATATAAACAGATATATGTTTATATATATATATACATATATATACATATTTATGCATATATATACAGATATATACATACATGTATATATATACATATATATAGATATATGTATATATATATATATATACATATATGTATATATATATATACATATATATACATATATGCATATATATAAATATATATACGTGTATTGCTTAATATACTGTACTCTAATTGTCATCTTTGATAATGGCTTATGTAAGCCGAAAGCTTAGATTGGATTAAAAAATATGTATCAATATTGTGATTTTCTTTCTTCGTTTAATGACAATGTTATTAAGCTTATCAGACGATATGAAAAGAACTTACATAAAATATATAGACAACACTTGTCTATATTATTTAATGAAACATGTATGAATATATGTATATATATATATACACATATATATATGTATATATATACATATATATATATATATATATATATATATATATATATATATATATATATATATATGTATATACAGTAGCAACCATAATATAAGGAACGGAAACAACAAAGACATAATATGTGTATTACTTAAAAAGTATTAATTAAAAATTAGTATTATTAAATTTTTACCGAATAAAGATTAGGGTGTAATGCATAAATATTATACAAATTTACAAAAATTTAAATAATAGTCTTTTTTTAAATAAAGATTAAATGGAACAAAGGAAATAAGCTATTGGACAAAAGTTTAGGAATTATGTTAATAATTTGCATAAACTTTTAATTTACATTGTTAAAAAACTCGATGAAGCTTTTCAACAATAAGTAAAAGTTCATTTATCATTAGGACTTTATATTATACTTTTATACTATTATGACCAAAATATTAGACTATAAAAAATCAAAACAAAAAATCAGATGAAAAATAGCTATAACTATTATATAACGATAAAAAAAAATGAATAAAAAATAATATACTGCGTTACTTAAAAATCGAAAACCAAAAAGAGAAAATATACAGTGTAATAAATAAATAACGACAAGTATAATAAATTGATCTAAATACATCCAAATATATAAATAAACTAACAATCAATACTGATAAACAAGGCGTTTAGAAAAAACAAATAAAGATAATCAATCGAAATAAATAAATTAAAAACTGTTCCCGCCAAAATAATCAGAACAAACCACAACAATCAACCCAAAAATTCAACAAATAGCTTTAATTATCTTCCCAAACAAAAACAAAACTATTAAATAAACTATATAAACAAATTTTTATTACGTTAATAAAAACACCGATGAAAATAAAAATAATAAATAAATAAATATATAAAATACAAAAATAAAAATAAAAATAAAAATAAATAAAAACAAGCAAAATAACCTGACCCAAATAAAAAACAAATAAACGACTTCCGGTAAAATAGCCGCCATAATAGACTACCCACAATAAGCTATATAAAGAAATTTTTACTACGTTAATAAAAACACCGATCAAAATAAAAAATAAATATAAAGGATAAAAAACAAAAATAAATTAAATAAAAACAAGCAAAATAATTTGACACAAATAAATAAACAAATAAACGACTTCCGGTAAAATATCTGCCAAAAATGACTACCCACAATGCACCACTGACCCGTATATATAAATAGCCGAGAAAAATAACAGCCTCATGGCCTGATGATTGCATCTAGCATGAAACAGACTGTCCCCTCTAAGTGTTGACTTCTATGTTCACTTTTATATTTACACACGCTCTATCTCTGATATTGAACACTTTATCCCATGAATATAGCACACTTTAAGACTATATTTCTTCATATAGATATATATGTATATATGTATGTGTGTAAAATTTTAGTTATAACAAAACAATGTTCTGTACTCTGATGGACTTTATCAAGACAAATGTATGATTTTATTTTGCAACAAGTATTTAGAAAAAAAAGCAAAAAATAAAGATATGTCAGGCTAACTGAAAGTCAAGATAAATTATGGAGGATGTTAAGCGATGTAATTTAATGTCTAATAAACAAAAGTGAGTAAATTTATATTATTTTAGTTTTGGATTAATTTATGTATTGTATGTTTTAAATAATCGAAGGTTTTGCATTTAAATGTTTTCTTTTAATTTCTTAAAATGTTGATAGTCAATTAGGTTGGCTTGGGAAAAGAGTAATTCTTTTAGGAAAGGAGATATTTGAAAAAATTCAGGACACAGATTTATATTTTGGTAAGATTTAATGGTGGTACTCTCAAGAATTTTTTATCTAAGTAAGTTATTTTCTCTTTTAATAAGTGTAACATTCTTTAGATTGAAGTTGGAGTTGTACATTTCTATCCAAGACTAAAGCATTTGATAAATTGTTGTGTGTATATATATATATATATGTATATATTGTTGTGTATATATATATATATATATGTATATATTGTTGTGTATATATATATATATATATGTATATATTGTTGTGTATATATATATATATATATGTATATATTGTTGTGTATATATATATATATATATATATATATATATATATATATATATATATATATATAATCGGTTAAAAGGATGCCAGGCTATATGACAGTTCCATATAGGATACATGTCCGATTCCTGTTGGAGGACGAATATTTTCTATGAGAATTTCTCGGTCATTCAGGCCGGTAAATGTTGTTAATACTGTTTATTATAAAGAGAGCATTTACTTAAATATTTGTATCTATAAAAAGAACGTATAAACATGAAAATGTCTTAAAATAATTGCCAGACATGTCCATTTCATAATGTGTGACGTCATTTGTTTACATTTGGATACGCATTGAGCAGATATGAACATACGAGAGATTCATGGAAATGGTAGTTTAAAGACAGTAAAATCGACCTTGCTAACCTCTGAAGCCCAGTCGGTTAAAGGTACATCAGGCTATATGACAGTTCCGTATAGGATACAGGTTCGATCTCTGTCGGAGGACAAATATTTTTTATGAAAATTTCTCGGACATTCAGGTCGGTAAATGTTATTAATACTGTTTATTATAAACAGAGCATTTACTTAAATACTTGTATCTATAAAAAGAATGTATAAACATAAAAATGTCTTAAAATAATTGTTGGATTTGTCCATTTCATAATATATGTATTTATATATATATACATATATATATATATATTAGGATATATAACATGTAAAAATTGCTACACTGCGGCCCACTTAATAATTTCATGTGGATCACTGAACCCTAAAATCAGTAGGTATATTTACATTGACTTTAGTAACTTATGTCGAGAAAATTATAGCTAGTAGGTTCACTTCCCCATTGCACTAAAAGAGGAAGGGTATAAAGGCCTTTGCTGAGACACATTGGCTGGTGTGTGGGGCAGGACCCAGAGCTAAATAAAACTTATTTAGCTTATCTAGAAAACTGTTATACATGTGGGGGTAGGACATACTTTTGTGAACAAGTCTTTTCATGCAGGGAAAACATCAAAACTTCTGAAAGAAATTGGTTCAGTGATTCCCATTTAACATTCTTAGAACCAGTACCAGAAAAAAGAGGAACGGTGGAGTAATGGATAGCGGCTCGGAATCGGAGAGCTATTTTGAACTCCGATGTATGAGTATTTAATAAACCTCTTCTACTTTGTTTTCCCTAACTAGCCTTCTGTTCCTTTGATACTCTTTCTCTAACTATGGCCGTCCTAATTCTCAGCTATTCTGAACAAAGACAACATTACATCAAATAGATGACGAAAAATATGACACCAAAATCTGAAGGCACACTGGAATAGAGAAAGAAGCTTTCCAAAAACTAATTGAAGAAAAAGGAAAATCTCATTAAGAACAAAGAAAAAAATGCTGAAAGGCTATGTAATATCAATCGTCCTATATAACAAATAACATTGCACAATTTCTTCAGAGATAAAAAAGAGACTTGAGACAAAAGAAATGTAGTTCTACAGAAGGATGCTGAGAATACAATGGATGAAACATGTAAGCAATGAGGAAGTTTAAAAGCAATGGAAACAAAAAGGACAGTTACACTTAGAATCAGAAAGAGAAAGAGAAACATTTCTGGGACACATAATGAGAAAAGAAGTCCTGGAGAATTTGACATTCTCAGGACATAACAAAGGTAAGAGAGAGAGAGAGGGAAGAAAGCAGCAAGTAACCTATATAACAAGCTGAACATGTGAGCAATGATGAAGTTTTAGAAAAAAAATGAAAAAAAATGTAAACTTATACTTAACATCAGAAAGAGAGATTTGAAATTTCTAGGGCACATCATGAGGAAAGAAGACTTGGAAAATTTGACACTCACAGGACATATTGAAGACAAGAGGGACAGAGGAAACAGTGTATAAAAAGAAAAGGATGAAAAGAAAAAGAAGAGGAGAAAAGAAAAGGGAAAAGTAAAGAAAAGTAAATCAGGAGAAAAGAAAAACAGAAGAAAGAAAAGAAAAAGAGAGGGGAAAAATAAAAGGAAAAAGAAAAGAAGAAGAAAAAAGGCAGGAAACAAAGTGATGGAATAAAAATATGAAGAAGATATAGTAGAAAAGAAAAAAAAGAGAAAATAGAAAGGAGAAAAAATGAAAAAGAAAAAAAGAGAAATTGGGGAAGAAGAAAAAAAGGGAGGAAAGAAAAAGAAAAAGAAAGGAGAAAGGAGAAAAGAAAACAAAGTGATGGAAGAAAGTCAAAGAAGATATGGAAAAAGAGAAAAAAATAGTGAAAAGAAAAGAGAGAAGAGGGAAAAGAAAGAGACAAAAGAAATAGAAAAAAGAAGAAAAGAAGAGGGAAGAAAAGAAAAAGAAGAAAAGTAAGAGAAGGAAGGGAAGAAAAGAAAAAAGGAAGGAAGAGAAGAGAAGAAAAAGAAAAGGAAGAAAAGAAAAAGAGAAGAAGTAAAGGAAGAAAAGAAAAAGAAAAGAAAAAGAGGAAAAGGAAATTAAGGGAAGAAAAGAAAAAGAAGAAAAGGAAGACAATAAAAAAAACAAAGAAAATAAAAAGAATAAAATGAAGACAATAAAAAGGAAGAAAAGAGAAAGAAGTAAATGAAGAAAAGAAAAAGGAAGAAAAGAAAAAAGAAAAGGAAGAAAAGAAAAAAGAAAAGGAAGAAAAGAAAAAGAAGAGAAGGAAGAGAAGAAAAAGAAAAGGTAGAAAAAAAGAAAAGAAAAATAGGAAGAAACGAAAAAGAAAAAAGAAAAGAAAAAGAAGAAAAGAAGGAAAAGAAAAAGAAGAAAAGAAGGAAATTAAAGGAAGAAAAGAAAAAGAAGAAAAGGAAGAAATAAAAAACAAAGAAAATAAAAGAAGAAAAGGAAGACAATAAAAAGAAAAAGGAAGAAAAGAGAAAGAAGTAAATGAAGAAAAGAAAAAAGGAAGAAAAGAGAAAGAAGTAAATGAAGAAAAGAAAAAAGGAAGAAAAGAGAAAGAAGAAAATGATGAAAAGAAAAAAGGAAGAAAAGAGAAAGAAGTAAATGAAGAAAAGAAAAAAGGAAGAAAAGAGAAAGAAGTAAATGAAGAAAAGAAAAAAGGAAGAAAAGAGAAAGAAGTAAATGATGAAAAGAAAAAAGGAAGAAAAGAGAAAGAAGTAAATGATGAAAAGAAAAAAGGAAGAAAAGAGAAAGAAGTAAATGAAGAAAAGAAAAAAGGAAGAAAAGAGAAAGAAGAAAATGATGAAAAGAAAAAAGGAAGAAAAGAGAAAGAAGAAAATGAAGAAAAGAAAAGAGAGAAACAAAAGCAAATTAATAGAAGAGGAAAACACTTGGAAACAATTTACAAATCTGAAAGAGAAGTAAAAGTTAAAAAAAAAAAGACGAGGGGTGGGTGTAAAGAAGGTTTAACTTACGTCTGGGTAAAAATGTTGTGGGAACTTGGCCTTTTCTTTCACGGAGACATTCTCAATATTACCAGACTGCACCTGTAAAAGAGACAAAGAAAACCTTTTAAAAAAATTGAATGAATTAGGGAGAAGGAAAG
>OZ038509.1:50145337-50167837 GCA_964036315.1 Acanthosepion esculentum | reverse complement strand
AATAAAATGATGACTTTTTTTCAGTTTTCATTTTAATCAAAACCCAACATTGTTGGTAGATACTGATAGCTTACTGAATTTTTCTTCTCACACTCACAGTGATGTCATCGCTGATTTAGCCTTTCCCTCCATTTTCTCACACCTGTTGTAGAAGTAGTGTTTGACATTGCATTTAGATATATTTTTATAAGTAGTGATCATGTCTTTTTGTACAGAAAACATCATTTTTCCATGAAATCTTAATTTAACCACTTATGTGATCATCATTACTTGTATCTGTATGTACACAAAATTTATTAAATTTTATATAAAACTACTTTCAGGGTATATATATATATATATATATATATATATATATATATTTTTTTTTTAAAGGATTTCACCACAAACAAGGTGGGAAGCCACTAGCATGCAAAAGGTTATAGAGAGTTGGAGTGAGAGCAAATAGGAGTGATAGAGGAATGGATGAAGAGAAGGATAGGGGATAGATCAGGGCATCTGGAGACTTCGATTGACATTACATTTGAATAGTTGAAGATTATAGCTATCAGGGAAACAAGAAAAGGGGAGGGAGTTCCACAGGCAAGAGGTGTGGGACATGAAGCTATTGGTGTAGAAGAGATGGCTACATTTAACAGTTTCGACAGTGAAAGGGTGTGAGATGCCAGCCTAGTAGAACACTTAAATTCATGAAGTTTGGGAACCAGCGAAAGCAGCTCCTCGGAGCAGTTACCAAGAATGTATTTGTAAAAAGACAGAGGGAGGTGACGGCACGTCTGTGTTTTTATATATATATATATATATATATATATATATATATAAACTGTGTTATGAAACATAAAGGGATATTGTGTTTATGCTTGAGTTAACTTCGCTATCCGCCACATTTTATAGACGCTATGTACATAATCAAATAGCCTGTATTCTAAAATCTAAAAAAATTTGAAAACCAAAGCACTTCTGGTCCCTAGAATTTCAAATAAAGGATTCTCAACCAGTAGTGTATTCAGTTGGGAAGGCAGCTATGAAAGAAAGAAGGGGAAAGAAAAGGGAAAGAGGGAAGAAAATAAGAAAAAATACCCAGAAAGGAAGGGAAGACATTTAATAAAACAATGGAGAGGGGTTTGAGGAAGCAAACAAAAAAATAAATAAAAAATACGAAGGAAATGATAAATCAATCCAATCCATCAGAAATCAAGTCTCATCGCATGGTACCCGAGATTTACTTGATCCCACCACCACTGTGTCAGGTTGTGACACAAGGTCGGTTTTTAATATGGGGACACAATTGCTTCCACTCTAAGCTGGTCTTAGCTGGTCATAGCTTGACTAAGCTGGTGTTAGCTGGTCAAGGCTTGTCTTAGCTGGTCATAGTCGGTCATAACACCGTTATGTAACAGATGTCACGCAACGGTGGAAGGAACACAAGGGAGGTGAGAAGGCCTCCGGCACGGGACAGATACTACATCTAAAGCATCCATTCCTATGGGAAAAACCCATTTCTCCTTCTCTGTCAATCATCTCGGAAGAATCCAGAGGTGGGAGGAAATACCCATCCAGGAGGAAAAGCCCCTTATCAGATGGTACCTTTTGTGAAGCTGCATTCATATACACACCTGTTTACCTGTCTCAATAATGTCGAGTTGTACATTTGCACTTAAATTGTGAATTTTTTAATATTTTCTTACATTGTTACTGATTTTTGTAACACTGAAGAAAATATACCTAAGTTTAATGTAATTTGCGTTGCATTTCTTCTATATTAAAATAATTTCCATTGTGTTTAAAAAAAAACAAAAGTAAATATGGAAAAGTCGCATAATACAGACGAAGAAAAAGACGGAAAGTCGACCTTAAATATTTGCCTTATCTCACTGCGTATTGAAAAGACCTTTTCTTGATGATTCCAAATAATCCAATTTCAGCCCTGCTTGTTAACAGGACTAATGCTGGCACTATTAAAAATAATACGCCTTGTCAAAAGGAGTTAAGAGGCTTCTGTGGCTTTAAAGATTGTGAGAGAGACACCAAACAAAGGTTACTAGTAGGAACAATGAAAAAAAAACTGGATACAGGTCTCCAGAGGGCAAGGCACACTTGGACGATAATCTTATGCATTCTGCAAAACTTTTATTTCTCTTAATCATTTCACCAGGTCCTGGGAAAGTGTGAACAGACATTTCAGTTGACATTACTTTTTATTTCAAAGATCTTGGGATCCATGTTAGTCTTATGGTCGTATCTTTATACCTTTAAAATATTTAAGCTATTTCTACACATTTTCTTTTCTTTTATAAAGTATTTTTTATGCAAGTTCATGAGATTTTCAGTAAGTGCTACTCTGGAGATCCACACTAAGTCCTTCTGCTTACAAATTTCTATAATTTCTCTAATTTTGAAAGTGAACATATCACTGAAATATTTAGGGAGGCATCAAAATAACCCAAATCCTCCTGGTGGCAGTTCAAGCTGACGGCTTCTTTTTATCATAAATCTAAACCTTTTCTCTCCGGAATCTATCTTACATATCTATAAGTCTACCATTCACCCATGCTTAGAATATTGCTGCCACATTTGGTCCAGCGCTCTTGCTACTTATGTAGACCTCCTTGATATAATCCAAAGAATCAGTAATATTATTGCCCCAGTTCTGGCATTTTGGCTTCAGTCTCTTTCCCACTGCTGTACAATTGACTTTTCTATAAATACTTTCATGGTAATTGTTCGGATGAGCTCTTTGATAAGGTGTCTAGACTCTTTGAATTTAAGTGCAGTACTAGACAATTTTTCTCTCCAGAATCTATCTTATATATCTATAAGTCTACCATTCATCCATGCTTAGAATATTGCTGCCACATATGATCCGGTGCCCCTGCTATTTACCTTGAGTTCCTTGACAGAATCCAAAGAAGAATCAGCAATGTTGTTGGTCCTGATCTGGCGGCTTGACTTCACTCACTTTCCCACCAATGTAAGGTTATCTCTCCGTGCCTTTTTCTATAAATACTTTCATGGTAATTGTTCGGATGAACTCTTCACTATGGTACCTAGACTTTTGGAATTTAAGCACAGTACCAGACTGGCTAGATGTAGCCATAAGTTCTATGCTAACAGTTTCTTTTCTCACACTTCTTGTTTGTGGAACTCCCTTCTGGCGCAATGCTTTCCAGCCAACATTTATCTGCAAAACTTTAAATGCAATGTCAATCACTATCTACTAATTACTCTTTCCTCTTCCGGCTCATTATTAATGTTTCTGTTCCTAATTCTTCCACACCCTGTAACCCCTTATGTCTTAGTGGCTTTACTGCCTTGCTTGTGGAACTCCCTTCCGCTTCCATGCTTTTCAGCTAATTTTAATCTTCAAATATTTAAATGCAATCTCAATCACTATCTACTGTCCTCCTGATTACTCTTTCCTCTTCCAGCTCATTATAAATTTTTTGTTCCTAATTCTTCCACACCCAGCAACCCCTTGTGTCTTAGTGGCTTTACTGCCTTGCTTGGGGTGATATGGATTAAAACAAAACACAACTGTATGTAATCGTGTATAAGCCTACTTCATATATAGTAAGACCCTTGAATTCTTTTTGTGAAAAACCCGATTTTTTCATATAACTTGTGCATAATTCAACCCCATAAAGGAGGGCTTGGAAAATTTGATACTCCCCAGACAGATTGAAGGCAAACGGGACAGAGGAAAACAATGCATAACCTATCTAGTGAGCTTGAGGTTTTGGAGTGATAACAAAAAGAGAAAATTTATTAAGATTTATAAAGGAGAGGAAATTGTGGAGAGCCATGATCAGCAACATCCTGAAGTGACATGGCACATAGAAAAAGAAGAAGAATGAGGTGGTGTAAATGGATGGCAGAACAAGGTTTAGGAGAGATAAAAAAAGAGAAAATTTATTAAGAGCTACAAAGTGCAGGAAATTGTGGAGAGCCATGACCCTCTACTTCCTAAAAAGAATATGCCACATAGAGATGAAGAAGAAGAAGATTTAGCTTGTGTAAATGGATGGCAGAACAAGGTTTAGGAGAGATAAAAAAAAGAGAAAATTTATTGAGTGCTACAAAGACAGGAAATTGTGGAGAGCCATGATCGCCAACATCCTGAAGAGTCAAGGCATACAGAAGAAAAAAAATGAGCTAGTGTAAATGGATTGCAGAACAAGGTTTAAGAGAAATTAAAAAAAAAGAGAAAATTTACTAAGAGCTACAAAGTGCATGAAATTGTGGAGATCCATGACCCTCTACATCCTAAAAAGAATATGCCACATAGAGATGAAGAAGAAGAAGATTTAGCTTGTGTAAATGGATGGCAGAACAAGGTTTAGGAGAGATAAAAAAAAAAAAAGAGAAAATTTACTAAGGGCTATAAAGTAGAGGAAGTTGTGGAAAGCCATGTTCACCTAATGGGACATGGCACATAGAAGAGGAATGGTAATATTAGCCGTTTCCTTATAAGGAAACATTCAGCATTCCTTGACTGAGCAGCTAGTGTTAAAAGTTACGCTTTTCTTCACTACCTGGCTATAGATAATTGCCATGGAAATAATTTTACAGAAGTGATAGGCTTGCGATATTGCATCCGTGATTAACAGGTTGCAGAGTGGATTCTTCCCCTTCCACAAGACCATCTGAACGATTTTGTACTCTATCATATGTTTAGAGCCCACTCCCAAGCCTATCTACCTTGGGGTCACTCTGGACTCATCCATTACATACAATTACCAGATTGTAAAGAGTAAAGCCAAGTTTGAATTGAGAAATAATATCCTAAAGAAGCTGGCTAACACTAAATGAGGTACCCATGCCGTTACAATTTGCACCACTGAATGACACCTTGTACTAGACTTGTATATTTTTGTAATGTCAATGGACACTTGTTGCCACTTTTGTAACGTCAATAGATACTCGTTGTCACTTTCATAATGCTCGTTGTAGTAGAGACTTTGTAATCGCAGATACAACTATAATACGCCGCTGAGAGGTGTAGTAAGGGGACAGACATTGCTTAGAGCTACAAAGAATAGGACGTTAGGGAGAGCCATGTATGTAACTTTGTGAAGGTTTAAAAACTGTGAAAGCTTTTGCATTATTTCTACCTTCATATAAACAAAGTTACGGACACCTACAGATATTTACAAGACTGTTTTGGCGACCCACTTTTCGCTTCCCTTGTGGATTCCAGACAAGGGCTTGCCCAGTGGCACTAGAAGTAGGTTTGCTGAGGGTGTGGCTGACCCATCCCCATTTCTGTTTCTTGATATCATTCTTGATTGGGGCTTGTCTGGTCCTGTCCTGCAGTTGGTTGTTGGAAACGACTTCTAGCCACTTGATATTGAGGATGTTCCTGAGACATCGGTTGGTGAATGTCTGAAGTTTGTGGGTGTTGGTCTTGGTTACCTGCCAGGTTTCTGAGCCGTAAATTAGGACCGATTTAACAATATCCACATCTTGTTGTATGTGGTAGCAATATTCAAAGCAAGGATGAATGGTAGACTTATAACTATGCAAGATAGATTCTTCTTTGGATTTTATCAAGAATCTCTAAATATATAGCAGAAGAAACAGACCAGATGTGGCAGCAATATTTAAAGCAAGGATGAATGGTAGTCTTATAAAGATCTAAGATAGATTCTTCTTCGTATTTTATCAAGAATCTCTAAATATATAGCAGAAGCACCAGACCAGATGTGGCAGCAATATTCAAAGGAAGGATGAATGGTAGACTTATAAATATATAAGATAGATTCTTCTTTGGATTTCATCAAGAATCTCTAAATATATAGCAGAAGCACCAGACCAGATATGGCAGCAATATTCAAAGCAAGTATGAATGGTAGACTTATAAATATGTAAGATAGATTCTATTTTGGATTTTATCAAGAATCTCTAAATATATAGAAGAAGCACCAGACCAGATGTGGTAGCAATATTCAAAGCAAGGATGAATGGTAGACTTATAAATATGTAAGATAGATTCTTCTTTGGATTTCATCAAGAATCTCTAAATATATAGAAGAAGCACCAGACCAGATGTGGTAGCAATATTCAAAGCAAGGATGAATGGTAGACTTATAAATATGTAAGATAGATTCTTCTTTGGATTTTATCAAGAATCTCTAAATATATAGCAGAAGCACTAGACCAGATGTGGCAGCAATATTCAAAGCAAGGATGAATAGTAGACTTATAAATATGTAATATAGATTCTTCTTTGGATTTTATCAAGAATCTCTAAATATATAGCAGAAGCACCAGACCAGATGTGGCAGCAATATTCAAAGCAAGGATGAATGGTAGATTTATAAATATACAAGAAGGATTCTGATGAGAAACATTGTCTGGCATGACGCAGTGAATTAACTTTCATAGCAGAAGATGTAGCAATTTTTGGACTTGTATTGAGGGAACATTTACAGCTGAATCATCCACATTCCCTTTGTATTGCAGAATTGCCTCCGATGAGGATGCATCACCAATCACTCGTTGTGTTTAGGGTCCATTTTTATCTATCCTACATATCCTAATAATATATACTTACTACTACTTCCTACATTCATATAACCTCATTCAGTAACCCTCTGCCTTGAGTGGTTTTTGGGCCTTGTTTTGGGTATCCTCACATTAGGTGAATAATTAATAAAAAAAGCAAAATAAAATATGTGCTGCTCTTCAGTAGGCATCCTACAGATTTAAGCATAAATCTCATTATTTATAAGTCAGTTTTGACACAGAATGGAGTGAAAATCTTTTGAATGCAAAGTTCAAAGTCGCAAAGAAAGTTCTGGTAAGTAGCAGCCAAAAACAATCTCAAAAAAAGAAAAAAAATTGGGTGAGGGTGAGTACAGAAGGTATAGCCAATCCTTGACCCTCCTTTCTCTCCGCTCGCTTTGTAATTGGTTCATTTGCATAATTAAGCTTGATTACTTGAACTATAGAAGAGAAAACAAAGTGTGGAATGGTGGGGTGCAATTGGCAACTTGAATATTGCAAGCTTAGAAGAAAGGGTTGAGATCTGGGGAACTTTTTCATGAGGGAAGTGGATGGAATTGTCAAAGGGATGGGTCTCTGGACACAAAACCTAAAATGAGAAGGAGAGTGGGTGTTAAAAAGGGAGCAAAGAAAGGGAGAGGAGATAAAATGTCAGAGGAAAAGAAGAGAGGAAAGACTGGAAAGGATAGATAAGAAAAGAAGAGAGAGAAGGAAGTAAAAGATAAGAAAGAAGGAAAAGATGAGAGGAAAGACTGGAAAGAAGAGAGGATAGAGAGAAAAAGAAGAGAGAGAGAAGAACATAGATAAGAAAAGAAAAGAGAGAAGGAAGGAAAAGACAAGAGGAGAGACGGGAAAGAATGGAGGATACATAGGAAAAGAAGAGAGAGGAAAAAGGATAGATAGAAAAAGAAGAGAGAGGAAAGAAGATAGATAGGAAAAGAAGCGAGAGAGGGAAAAGATGAGGGGAAAGACTGGAAAGAAGAGAGGATAGACAGAAAAAAAGAGAGAGGAAAAGTGGAAAGAGAAGGAAGGAAAAGATGAAAGGAGAGAATGAAAAATGGAGGATAGAGAGAAAGAGAAGAGAGAGAAAAGAGGATAGGAAAAGATGAGAAAGACGAGAGGAAAACCTGGAAAGAAAAGAGGATAGATAGGAAAAGAAGAGAGAGAAGGAAGGAATAGATAAGAAAGAAAGAAGGAAAAAATTAGAAGAAAGAAAATAAAAGAAGAAATGACAGAAAGAAAAAGAGAGAGAGAAGGAATGAAGAGATGAGAGGAGGACGGAAAAGATAGTAGAGAAAGGGAAAAAAGAGATGAGTGAAAGAAAAGAAGAGATAAGAAAGAGGAAAAAAGGGAAAGAAAGAAAAAGAAGAGATGAGAGACAGAAAGAAAAAAGAAGGAAAGGAAGAGAAAAACTGGAAAAGAGAGGAATGAAAAGAGGAGATGAAAGATATCAAAATAGTGAAAAGAATGCAAAGAGAAGAGACAAGAAAAGAGAGGGAAGGAAGGAAAATAAAAAAATGAACAAAAAGTAGAAATTAAAAAAAATGTGTGATGAGGAGAAAGTAAAGGGCTGAAAAGAAGAAAAGAAAGTGAAGGAAAGGTGAGAAAAAGAAGGAAACATACAAAGAAAAGGGCTGAAAAGAAGAAAGTGAAGGAAAAGTGAGAAAAAGAAGGAAACATACAAAGAAAAGGGCTGAAAAGAAGAAAGTGAAGGAAAGGTGAGAAAAAGAAGGAAACATACAAAGAAAAGGGCTGAAAAGAAGAAAGTGAAGGAAAGGTGAGAAAAAGAAGGAAACATACAAAGAAAAGGGCTGAAAAGAAGAAAGTGAAGGAAAGGTGAGAAAAAGAAGGAAACATACAAAGAAAAGGGCTGAAAAGAAGAAAGTGAAGGAAAGGTGAGAAAAAGAAGGAAACATACAAAGAAAAGGGCTGAAAAAAAGAAAGTGAAGGAAAGGTGAGAAAAAGAAGGAAACATACAAAGAAAAGGGCTGAAAAAAAGAAAGTGAAGGAAAGGTGAGAAAAAGAAGGAAACATACAAAGAAAAGGGCTGAAAAAAAGAAAGTGAAGGAAATGTGAGAAAAAGAAGGAAACATACAAAGAAAAGGGCTGAAAAAAAGAAAGTGAAGGAAAGGTGAGAAAAAGAAGGAAACATAGAAAGAAAAGGGCTGAAAAAAAGAAAGTGAAGGAAAGGTGAGAAAAAGAAGGAAACATAGAAAGAAAAGGGCTGAAAAAAAGAAAGTGAAGGAAAGGTGAGAAAAAGAAGGAAACATACAACGAAAAGGGCTGAAAAAAGAAAGTGAAGGAAAGGTGAGAAAAAGAAGGAAACATACAAAGAAAAGGGCTGAAAAAAAGAAAGTGAAGGAAAGGTGAGAAAAAGAAGGAAACATACAAAGAAAAGGGCTGAAAAAAAGAAAGTGAAGGAAAGGTGAGAAAAAGAAGGAAACATACAAAGAAAAGGGCTGAAAAGAAGAAAGTGAAGGAAAGGTGAGAAAAAGAAGGAAACATACAAAGAAAAGGGCTGAAAAGAAGAAAGTGAAGGAAAAGTGAGAAAAAGAAGGAAACATACAAAGAAAAGGGCTGAAAAGAAGAAAGTGAAGGAAAGAAATTAAAGTATGGAAGAGAATGGAAAAGATGAGAGAAGATCAAGACAAAAAGAAAAAAAAGAAAGACAGCAGAGAAAATAAGAAGGAGCATTGGAAAAAGGTTGTCATTTGGCAAAGATTAATTTTGGAGATGCAAAATGCATAAAGAAGAAAAATTGTACATTTTTGTAAAAGAGAAATAAAGAGGAGAAAGGCAGAAGAGACAAAAGAAAAAGACAGAAGCGGAGATATGATAAATAAAGAAAAAAAAGAGATAAAAGGAAGAAGAAGAAACAAAAGAAAGAGAGACAAGAGTGATAAAAAAGAAAGGAAGACAAGCAGAAAAAAACAAGACAAGTTGGGGGAAAAAGAAAAAGAGATAAATTGATAAAAAAAATGTGGAGACAAGTGGGGACACAATAAAGAGAGAGACAATGAGGACACAAGAAAAGAGAGACAAGTGGGGACACAATAAAGAGAGAGACAATGAGGACACAAGAAAAGAGAGACAAGTGGGGACACAATAAAGAGAGAGAGACAATGAGGACACAAGAAAAGAGAGACAAGTGGGGACACAATAGAGAGAGAGACAATGAAGACACAAGAAAAGAGAGACAAGTGGGGACACAATAAAGAGAGAGACAAGTCAGACACAAGAAAGAGACATGTGGAGACACAATAAGGTGAGACAAATGGGTACAGAAGAAAAGAGAGACAAAGACAAACGAGAGTCAAGAAACAAAAAAAGAGACAAGAGAAACACTGTGAGAAATGAGAGATAGATAGCCATGATAAAAGTGAAATCTATGCAGTGGCAAGAGGAAGGCAGATGCAGGGACAGAAAAAAAAGAAAGATAATAAGTCAGAAAGAGTGATAAGAGAGAGGAATGAAACAGGGATAATGAGAAAGAGAGATAAAGAGGGGGGGGTGAAAGAGACAAAAAGAGAAATGTGAAGAAAAAAACAGGAGAGAAAATGAGGCAGACTCAAGGTGAAGAGGACATATGAAAGACAAAAGGGCAAAGACAGAAGTAAAAGAAACAAAAAGTGGGGCAGAAGTGAGGTACAGATAAAGAGGGAAAGTGAACAGAAGGAAATATAGGTGAAACCAGTTATGCACAAGACTGATCGAATCAGGGTAGGGGTACATTTGTTGGGGAGACACAATTTTGGTGATCACCGCATCATAATCAGAGTACACTCATATGGGTCGGAAGGCATGACATTGCATCAAGTAAAACTATAAGAATTTACTCTCCCTTAACTTCCTCCTCTGCACCCCCCAAACAACCATGCCAAATTTAAACTTCCCAAAACAGGAGTGGCCAGGTCAGGCCTGACCAGAAAAAAAATAACCAATTCACCAGTACCTCCCAATCTATGAGCACACCCCACCCCCGTCGTGCACAGCCTTGTGTAACATTCCCACGGTTCTTTATCCAATCAATGTGATCATCATGAGATTGACCCCTCATTAGGCACCCAGAAGCAAAAGCCTGGGAAAATCTGATAAGCGACTAATTCTTTCCAAATAGGCAAGCACTGTTTTGCTATTATTTTCATCATTACTTATGACTTTGGGTAGATAAAGCATCAGTGAAGTCTTTTGGTACCCACCCTTAACCCAACCTTCATCGACACAGGAAAGCAGTAAGTGTCAAAAGTACTTACATTTGTAAACAGATTATTTCATTATTACTTATTTGCTTCACTTCTCAGTCTTACCGATTCACTTTACCCAGAAATATTTTCAAAAGATCACATTTGCTTTTCTGTTTACCCTGAGGTAGAGTAGGCAATTCCAACACGCACGCAATCCCCAAAATAAAAAGTTCATAAAAAATATCCGCAAAGCAATTTCAAGCATTGTGAAAGAAAATTTCTTTTTTTTTCTTTTTTTTTTAAGTATATGGCTGTCAGTCAAAATATAACAGAAAAATTAATTGTGTTAAACTTTGTCTTTGTTTAGTAACTTTTTTATCTCAAGGAATGTGTTATGATTTGAATTTCTCGAATTTCTTGTTCCCATCTACTGTTGAGGTTCTTTTGCTCTGAAAGCAAAATAATTTTAGGGTGATCTGCAACAAAACCAGGGAAGACCCAGGAAAAGAAGAGAGGAAAGTCTGTAAAGAAGAGAGGAGAGAGAGAAAAAGAGGAGAGAGAGAGAAGAACATAGATAAGAAAGGAAGAGAGAGAAGGAAGTAAAAGATAAGAAAGAAGGAAAAGATGAGAGGAAAGACTGGAAAGAAGAGAGGAGAGAGAGAAGAACATAAATAAGAAAGGAAGAGAGAGAAGGAAGTAAAAGATAAGAAAGAAGGAAAAGATGAGAGGAAAGACTGGAAAGAAGAGAGGAGAGAGAGAAGAACATAGATAAGAAAGGAAGAGAGAGAAGGAAGTAAAAGATAAGAAAGAAGGAAAAGATGAGAGGAAAGACTGGAAAGAAGAGAGGAGAGAGAGAAGAACATAGATAAGAAAGGAAGAGAGAGAAGGAAGTAAAAGATAAGAAAGAAGGAAAAGATGAGAGGAAAGACTGGGAAGAAGAGAGGATAGAGAGAAAAAGAGGAGAGAGAGAAGAACATAGATAAGAAAAGAAGAGAGAGAAGGAAGTAAAAGATAAGAAAGAAGGAAAAGATGAGAGGAAAGACTGGAAAGAAGAGAGGATAGAGAGAAAAAGAAGAGAGAGAGAAGAACATAGATAAGAAAAGAAAAGAGAGAAGGAAGGAAAAGACAAGAGGAGAGACGGGATTGAATGGAGGATACATAGGAAAAGAAGATAGAGGAAAAAGGATAGATAGAAAAAGAAGAGAGAGGAAAGAAGATAGATAGGAAAAGAAGAGAGAGAGGGAAAAGATGAGGGGAAAGACTAGAAACAAGAGAGGATAGACAGAAAAAAAGAAAGAGGAAAAGAGGAAAGAGAAGGAAGGAAAAGATGAAAGGAGAGAATGAGAAAGGAAGGATAGAGAGAAAGAGAAGAGAGAGAAAAGAGGATAGGAAAAGATGAGAAAGACGAGAGGAAAACCTGGAAAGAAAAGCGGATAGATAGGAAAAAAGGAGAAGCTGTCTCAGCCACTTTCATCACATAAGACGATACGCGTAAGCATCTGCCATAGAAATGGTGAAAGGCTGATTGTTTCAGGAGATAAGATTTTTCGATAATTAAAGAAAATGAATTCCCGATATAATTTTATCGAAGAGTTTTATCAAACTATGTTGCATGTGATTTGTTTCTTATTTATTCATTTGAAAATACAAAAAATTATATTTAAATTAAAAAATATACTTCTTCTCCAGACAAAAAATTATTATGAACGTCCTGCTGGTTCCCAGGCCCCATGAATTTAAGCGTCCTACGAGGCTGGCATCCCGTTCCCACCCCTTCACTGTTGAAACTGTTAGATGTAGACGTCTCTTCTACTCCAATAGCTTCATGTCTCGCACCTCTCACCTGTGGAACTCCCTTCCTTATTCCTGTTTTCCTGACAAATACAATCTCCAACTATTTAAGTGTAACGTCAATCGACATCTCCAGTTGCCTTGATCTATCCACTTCCCTTCTCCGCATCTTTTCCCCTTTCATTCCTATCTGCTCTCACTCCAAATCTTCTGTAACCCCTTGCTTTGATCTATCCACTATCCTTCTCCACATCCTTTCCTCTTTCATTCCTATCTGCTCTCGCTCCAAATCTTCTGTAACCCCTTGCCTTGATCTATCCCCTATCCTTCTCCACATCCTTTCACCTTTCATTCCTATCTGCTCTTGCTCCAAATCTTCTGTAACCCCTTGCCTTGATCTATCCACTATCCTTCTCCACATCCTTTCCTCTTTCATTCCTATCTGCTCTCGCTCCAAATCTTGTGTAACCCCCCCTGCCTTGATGGATCCACTATCTTTCTCCATATCCTTTCCTCTATCACTCCTATCTGCTCTTCCTCCAAACCTTCTGTAACCCCTTGCGTGATAGTGGCTTCCAGCCTTGCTTGGGGTGAAAAGCTTAAAAAAAATAAAAAATAAAAAAAATGATATTTACACACATGGTCTTCCTTAGTGAAAATCACCAGTCGTTTAAAATGAAGAAAACGTTACTTCCAACTAAAAGTTACAAAATTCAAGAAACATTGTGCTTAATCATTGTTTATATATGTGGTTATGTCTGAGAACATGTGTGTGAACAAGTGAGTACAAAATGAAATGAACAAAATTTTAATAAACCTTATTTTTCTCATGGAATTCTGCGTGCCATTCAGTAAAGCGAAATGGGCCACATGTCGCCCGTGGGCCACAGTTTGCCCATGACTGATTTATACAATGACGACTGTAAACTAATCTATCAACAGCCTTGTCTTCTTTAGAGTTCAATTTATTGAGAATCTTCTTGACACCTGCTCTCCAGGTTTCTTGGTCATCCTTTGAAATGAAAACCTCATAGTATTTGTGTGGTCAGCAACAAATCCAGGGGAGGAAGACCCGGATACCTATACAATGACTAATGTAGACTAAACTATCTACAGCCATATCTTCTTTCGAATTCAATTTATTAAGATTATTCTTGACACCTCTCCAAATTTCCTTGGCCATCATATGACATGAAACCATCATAATCTTTGGGTGGTCAGCAACAAATCTAGAAGAGGGTAGCCCAGACATTTATTTATTTATTTGACAGTAAGGTTTACCCTGTACAAAGCCCAGGTGCCACTCAAGGTAGAGAGTTACAGGAAGAGGCAGTTTATACAGATAGGAGATGTAATTGATGGTTAGCCCTAGACTTGAACAGCTTAAGATTGTAGTGATCAAGGAAACATCCTCTTGGAAGTCAGTTCCATACAATAGTGGTTCATGGGAAGAACTTACTTCTCTCCGATGGAATATGGAGGGAATGTGGGTGGTTTGCTATAATGTAAGTGGCATGATGGGTCCTAGCCATGAATGTTAGGACTGGTAGAACCAAGGAATGCAGTTTATCTGAGAACTTTCCTTGGGAGTCGCATTAGAACAGCGAGACGCTTGCCACATCCCGCCTGTGATAGAGGGCTTGCCGGGTGGAAAATAATTTGTCACCCACAAGTACTCGGAGATGCTTTCGGACTCTATTGAAACTGGAAAGTGAAGACTGTGCAGCTCCAGCCCATATACGACAATAGTTCTCCATTTTGGGCCTGATCTGGCTCTTGTAAAGGTAGAGGATAACAGAGACACTTTTGGGCTCTATCAAGACTGGAAAGTGAAGACTGTGCAGCTCCAGCCCATATACGACAATAGTTCTCCATTTTGGGCCTGATCTGGCTCTTGTAAAGGTAGAGGATAACAGAGACACTTTTGGGCTCTATCAAGACTGGAAAGTGAAGACTGTGCAGCTCCAGCCCATATACAACAATAGTTCTCCATTTTGGGCCTGATCTGGCTCTTGTAAAGGTAGAGGATAACAGAGACACTTTTGGGCTCTATCAAGACTGGAAAGTGAAGACTGTGCAGCTCCAGCTCATATACAACAATAGTTCTCCATTTTGGGCCTGATCTGTCTCTTGTAAAGGTAGAGGATAACAGAGACACTTTTGGGCTCTATCAAGACTGGAAAGTGAAGACTGTGCAGCTCCAGCCCATATACAACAATAGTTCTCCATTTTGGGCCTGATCTGGCTCTTGTAAAGGTAGAGGATAACAGAGACACTTTTGGGCTCTATCAAGACTGGAAAGTGAAGACTGTGCAGCTCCAGCCCATATACAACAATAGTTCTCCATTTTGGGCCTGATCTGGCTCTTGTAAAGGTAGAGGATAACAGAGACACTTTTGGGCTCTATCAAGACTGGAAAGTGAAGACTGTGCAGCTCCAGCCCATATACAACAATAGTTCTCCATTTTGGGCCTGATCTGGCTCTTGTAAAGGTAGAGGATAACAGAGACACTTTTGGGCTCTATCAAGACTGGAAAATGAAGACTGTGCAGCTCCAGCCCATATACAACAATAGTTCTCCATTTTGGGCCTGATCTGGCTCTTGTAAAGGTAGAGGATAACAGAGACACTTTTGGGCTCTATCAAGACTGGAAAGTGAAGACTGTGCAGCTCCAGCCCATATACGACAATAGTTCTCCATTTTGGGCCTGATCTGGCTCTTGTAAAGGTAGAGGATAACAGAGACACTTTTGGGCTCTATCAAGACTGGAAAGTGAAGACTGTGCAGCTCCAGCCCATATACAACAATAGTTCTCCATTTTGGGCCTGATCTGGCTCTTGTAAAGGTAGAGGATAACAGAGACACTTTTGGGCTCTATCAAGACTGGAAAGTGAAGACTGTGCAGCTCCAGCCCATATACAACAATAGTTCTCCATTTTGGGCCTGATCTGTCTCTTGTAAAGGTAGAGGATAACAGAGACACTTTTGGGCTCTATCAAGACTGGAAAGTGAAGACTGTGCAGCTCCAGCCCATATACAACAATAGTTCTCCATTTTGGGCCTGATCTGGTTCTTGTAAAGGTAGAGGATAACAGAGACACTTTTGGGCTCTATCAAGACTGGAAAGTGAAGACTGTGCAGCTCCAGCCCATATACAACAATAGTTCTCCATTTTGGGCCTGATCTGTCTCTTGTAAAGGTAGAGGATAACAGAGACACTTTTGGGCTCTATCAAGACTGGAAAGTGAAGACTGTGCAGCTCCAGCCCATATACGACAATAGTTCTCCATTTTGGGCCTGATCTGGCTCTTGTAAAGGTAGAGGATAACAGAGACACTTTTGGGCTCTATCAAGACTGGAAAGTGAAGACTGTGCAGCTCCAGCCCATATACGACAATAGTTCTCCATTTTGGGCCTGATCTGTCTCTTGTAAAGGTAGAGGATAACAGAGACACTTTTGGGCTCTATCAAGACTGGAAAGTGAAGACTGTGCAGCTCCAGCCCATATACAACAATAGTTCTCCATTTTGGGCCTGATCTGGCTCTTGTAAAGGTAGAGGATAACAGAGACACTTTTGGGCTCTATCAAGACTGGAAAGTGAAGACTGTGCAGCTCCAGCCCATATACAACAATAGTTCTCCATTTTGGGCCTGATCTGGCTCTTGTAAAGGTAGAGGATAACAGAGACACTTTTGGGCTCTATCAAGACTGGAAAGTGAAGACTGTGCAGCTCCAGCCCATATACAACAATAGTTCTCCATTTTGGGCCTGATCTGGCTCTTGTAAAGGTAGAGGATAACAGAGACACTTTTGGGCTCTATCAAGACTGGAAAGTGAAGACTGTGCAGCTCCAGCCCATATACGACAATAGTTCTCCATTTTGGGCCTGATCTGTCTCTTGTAAAGGTAGAGGATAACAGAGACACTTTTGGGCTCTATCAAGACTGGAAAGTGAAGACTGTGCAGCTCCAGCCCATATACAACAATAATTCTCCATTTTGGGCCTGATCTAGCTCTTGTAAAGGTAGAGGATAACAGAGACACTTTTGGGCTCTATCAAGACTGGAAAGTGAAGACTGTGCAGCTCCAGCCCATATACAACAATAGTTCTCCATTTTGGGCCTGATCTGGCTCTTGTAAAGGTAGAGGATAACAGAGACACTTTTGGGCTCTATCAAGACTGGAAAGTGAAGACTGTGCAGCTCCAGCCCATATACGACAATAGTTCTCCATTTTGGGCCTGATCTGTCTCTTGTAAAGGTAGAGGATAACAGAGACACTTTTGGGCTCTATCAAGACTGGAAAGTGAAGACTGTGCAGCTCCAGCCCATATACGACAATAGTTCTCCATTTTGGGCCTGATCTGTCTCTTGTAAAGGTAGAGGATAACAGAGACACTTTTGGGCTCTATCAAGACTGGAAAGTGAAGACTGTGCAGCTCCAGCCCATATACAACAATAGTTCTCCATTTTGGGCCTGATCTGGCTCTTGTAAAGGTAGAGGATAACAGAGACACTTTTGGGCTCTATCAAGACTGGAAAGTGAAGACTGTGCAGCTCCAGCCCATATACAACAATAGTTCTCCATTTTGGGCCTGATCTGGCTCTTGTAAAGGTAGAGGATAACAGAGACACTTTTGGGCTCTATCAAGACTGGAAAGTGAAGACTGTGCAGCTCCAGCCCATATACAACAATAGTTCTCCATTTTGGGCCTGATCTGGCTCTTGTAAAGGTAGAGGATAACAGAGACACTTTTGGGCTCTATCAAGACTGGAAAGTGAAGACTGTGCAGCTCCAGCCCATATACAACAATAGTTCTCCATTTTGGGCCTGATCTGGCTCTTGTAAAGGTAGAGGATAACAGAGACACTTTTGGGCTCTATCAAGACTGGAAAGTGAAGACTGTGCAGCTCCAGCCCATATACAACAATAGTTCTCCATTTTGGGCCTGATCTGGCTCTTGTAAAGGTAGAGGATAACAGAGACACTTTTGGGCTCTATCAAGACTGGAAAGTGAAGACTGTGCAGCTCCAGCCCATATACAACAATAGTTCTCCATTTTGGGCCTGATCTGGCTCTTGTAAAGGTAGAGGATAACAGAGACACTTTTGGGCTCTATCAAGACTGGAAAGTGAAGACTGTGCAGCTCCAGCCCATATACAACAATAGTTCTCCATTTTGGGCCTGATCTGGCTCTTGTAAAGGTAGAGGATAACAGAGACACTTTTGGGCTCTATCAAGACTGGAAAGTGAAGACTGTGCAGCTCCAGCCCATATACGACAATAGTTCTCCATTTTGGGCCTGATCTGTCTCTTGTAAAGGTAGAGGATAACAGAGACACTTTTGGGCTCTATCAAGACTGGAAAGTGAAGACTGTGCAGCTCCAGCCCATATACAACAATAGTTCTCCATTTTGGGCCTGATCTGGCTCTTGTAAAGGTAGAGGATAACAGAGACACTTTTGGGCTCTATCAAGACTGGAAAGTGAAGACTGTGCAGCTCCAGCCCATATACAACAATAGTTCTCCATTTTGGGCCTGATCTGCCTCTTGTAAAGGTAGAGGATAACAGAGACACTTTTGGGCTCTATCAAGACTGGAAAGTGAAGACTGTGCAGCTCCAGCCCATATACAACAATAGTTCTCCATTTTGGGCCTGATCTGTCTCTTGTAAAGGTAGAGGATAACAGAGACACTTTTGGGCTCTATCAAGACTGGAAAGTGAAGACTGTGCAGCTCCAGCCCATATACGACAATAGTTCTCCATTTTGGGCCTGATCTGTCTCTTGTAAAGGTAGAGGATAACAGAGACACTTTTGGGCTCTATCAAGACTGGAAAGTGAAGACTGTGCAGCTCTAGCCCATATACGACAATAGTTCTCCATTTTGGGCCTGATCTGTCTCTTGTAAAGGTAGAGGGTAACAGAGACACTTTTGGGCTCTATCAAGACTGGAAAGTGAAGACTGTGCAGCTCTAGCCCATATACGACAATAGTTCTCCATTTTGGGCCTGATCTGTCTCTTGTAAAGGTAGAGGGTAACAGAGACACTTTTGGGCTCTATCAAGACTGGAAAGTGAAGACTGTGCAGCTCTAGCCCATATACGACAATAGTTCTCCATTTTGGGCCTGATCTGTCTCTTGTAAAGGTAGAGGATAACAGAGACACTTTTGGGCTCTATCAAGACTGGAAAGTGAAGACTGTGCAGCTCTAGCCCATATACGACAATAGTTCTCCATTTTGGGCCTGATCTGTCTCTTGTAAAGGTAGAGGATAACAGAGACACTTTTGGGCTCTATGAAGACTGGAAAGTGAAGACTGTGCAGCTCCAGCCCATATACAACAATAGTTCTACATTTTGGGCCTGATCTGGCTCTTGTAAAGGTAGAGGATAACAGAGACACTTTTGGGCTCTATGAAGACTGTGCAGCTCCAGCCCATATACAACAATAGTTCTCCATTTTGGGCCTGATCTGGCTCTTGTAAAGGTGGGGGAGAGCATGAGGAGTGGTGCAGGGATGCAAAAATGTTCCTGCGTCTTTAGTGATAGTTTGTATGTACAAGTTCCACTTGAGTTCAGGGGTAAGTTTAAGGCCCGGTAGTCTCTCAAGGCATGGAACCTCTCCAAGGGGACAACGGCTCATTGTGAATGGTGGTAGTTCAGGGTCCAATCAGCAATGATGGAGGGTAACTCATTTGGTTTTTGACGCACTGAATGTAAACATCCATTCTTTCCCCCACTGTGAAGCTTGTGCGAGATCGGAAGAGAGAGCAGTTACCAATCTCTGACCATCAAGAGTTTTAGAAGTGCGCCCATATATAGTCATATAATTGGCATAGATATTTACAAATGATCTGAGAATATTCTTAAGTAGATCACTTATGTAAATCAAAAAGAGGGTTGGTCTGAGAAGTGACCCCTGGGTGATGCCTGTGTTGACCGCCAGAGCACCAGAGGACTGTCGTTAATAAATACATTCTGGGATATATTTATACACCCAATTCAGACTACATTGTCTAGAATCATGTCTTCTTTTAACTTCAATCTTTTAAAATGGTCAGTAAAAGATCCAGAGGAGGAAGGCAAAGATAGCTGTACAATGACTACTCTAGACTATCTAGAGCCATGTCTTCTTATTTTGGGAAAGGTGTGAATCCACCTCTACTCCCCCAAGATATGGGTTAATTAGTGGGACTTTAAAATGGTCAGTAACAGATCCAGAGGAGGAAGGCAAAGATAGCTGTACAATGACTACTCTAGACTATCTAGAGCCATGTCTTCTTATTTTGGGAAAGGTGTGAATCCACCTCTACTCCCCCAAGCTATGGGGTAATTAGTGGGACTTTAAAATGGTCAGTAACAGATCCAGAGGAGGAAGGCAAAGATAGCTGTACAATGACTACTCTAGACTATCTAGAGCCATGTCTTCTTATTTTGGGAAAGGTGTGAATCCACCTCTACTCCCCCAAGCTATGGGTTAATTAGTGGGACTTTAAAATGGTCAGTAACAGATCCAGAGGAGGAAGGCAAAGATAGCTGTACAATGACTACTCTAGACTATCTAGAGCCATGTCTTCTTATTTTGGGAAAGGTGTGAATCCACCTCTACTCCCCCAAGCTATGGGTTAATTAGTGGGACTTTAAAATGGTCAGTAAAAGTTCCAGAGGAGGAAGGCAAAGATAGCTGTACAATGACTACTCTAGACTATCTAGAGCCATGTCTTCTTATTTTGGGAAAGGTGTGAATCCACCTCTACTCCCCCAAGCTATGGGTTAATTAGTGGGACTTTAAAATGGTCAGTAACAGATCCAGAGGAGGAAGGCAAAGATAGCTGTACAATGACTACTCTAGACTATCTAGAGCCATGTCTTCTTATTTTGGGAAAGGTGTGAATCCACCTCTACTCCCCCAAGCTATGGGTTAATTAGTGGGACTTTAAAATGGTCAGTAAAAGATCCAGAGGAGGAAGGCAAAGATAGCTGTACAATGACTACTCTAGACTATCTAGAGCCATGTCTTCTTATTTTGGGAAAGGTGTGAATCCACCTCTACTCCCCCAAGCTATGGGTTAATTAGTGGGACTTTAAAATGGTCAGTAACAGATCCAGAGGAGGAAGGCAAAGATAGCTGTACAATGACTACTCTAGACTATCTAGAGCCATGTCTTCTTATTTTGGGAAAGGTGTGAATCCACCTCTACTCCCCCAAGCTATGGGTTAATTAGTGGGACTTTAAAATGGTCAGTAACAGATCCAGAGGAGGAAGGCAAAGATAGCTGTACAATGACTACTCTAGACTATCTAGAGCCATGTCTTCTTATTTTGGGAAAGGGGTGAATCCACCTCTACTCCCCCAAGCTATGGGTTAATTAGTGGGACTTTAAAATGGTCAGTAACAGATCCAGAGGAGGAAGACAAAGATAGCTGTACAATGACTACTCTAGACTATCTAGAGCCATGTCTTCTTATTTTGGGAAAGGTGTGAATCCACCTCTACTCCCCCAAGCTATGGGTTAATTAGTGGGACTTTAAAATGGTCAGTAACAGATCCAGAGGAGGAAGGCAAAGATAGCTGTACAATGACTACTCTAGACTATCTAGAGCCATGTCTTCTTATTTTGGGAAAGGTGTGAATCCACCTCTACTCCCCCAAGCTATGGGTTAATTAGTGGGACTTTAAAATGGTCAGTAACAGATCCAGAGGAGGAAGGCAAAGATAGCTGTACAATGACTACTCTAGACTATCTAGAGCCATGTCTTCTTATTTTGGGAAAGGTGTGAATCCACCTCTACTCCCCCAAGCTATGGGTTAATTAGTGGGACTTTAAAAGGGTCAGTAAAAGATCCAGAGGAGGAAGGCAAAGATAGCTGTACAATGACTATCTAGAGCCATGTCTTCTTATTTTGGGAAATGTGTGAATCCACCTCTACTCCCCCAAGATATGGGTTAATTAGTGGGACTTTAAAATGGTCAGTAAAAGATCCAGAGGAGGAAGGCAAAGATAGCTGTACAATGACTATTCTAGACTATCTAGTGCTATGTCTTCTTATTTTGGGAAAGGTGTGAATCCACCTCTACTCCCCCAAGCTATGGATTAATTAGTGGGACTTTAAAAGGGTCAGTAAAAGATCCAGAGGAGGAAGGTGAAGATGGCTGTACAATGACTACTCTAGACTATCTAGATCCATGTCATCTTTCGAGTTCAATTTAAGTCGAGACAGTGACTATTCCAGCCAAATCTATCTACAGCCATGTATTCAGGAACTTACCGCCATATCAAAAATTATGACAAGAATTCCCAAGGCAGCTGAATAGGTTCCTGAGATTTACTTGACTGTCAACTGAGTCAGGTTGTGACAAAAAGTCGGTTTTTAATGTGGAGATCTGAGTGTTTCCACTCAGGCCGCTGGTCTAAGCTGGTCTTAGCTTGTCTAAGCTGTTCAAAGCTTGTCTAAGGTAGTCATAGCCGGTCATACCACTGCTATGTAACAAAAGTCATTCAATAGAGGTGGTGGTGGGGGAGGAGAGAATATATATATATATATATATATATATATTTATATATATATATATATATATATAAAACAGCCATTCCATTTTGACCATGATACCTGGGCTTGAATGTCATCATGGTTGATTTGTCAGGAAGGTGACTTTTTGATATTATTGCCCTGGAGAAGAATTCTGGTGTGTGGAACCTTTAAAAAGTACCTGAAAACCAGACGACAGGTTGATCTATATCTTGTAAGTGAAATCAGGTAGCTGGAAATATTTGGGAGCCATCAGTGGTTGTGCTTGCACAAAATCACAAGTCATCGTAACTGAGGGTTTGAGCACAGTGGCCTTATTCAAACTGTATGATCATGCCAGATAATGTGAAGAAGACTCACGCTATATCTCTCTGACCATAGCTCAATTAGGTCTCATTTAAATACACATGGAGACCTAGCAAACTCTATCTGTAACATACCTGTTGATAATACAAATATAATAGCATCAACCACATGTAAAAAATGA
>OZ038509.1:50097837-50137837 GCA_964036315.1 Acanthosepion esculentum | reverse complement strand
ATATATCTATGCCAACATTTATGATAACCAGATATATTTTTAAAAATTTAAATTACGTAACGAAGAGTCTATACTCAGCAGCTGACGATTGCATTGCACATGAAACTCTGAGTTGCTAATGAGTAAATTAATCAGGCTTGTTTAGACTTATTTTATATCTTAGAACCAGACCTAATGCAATTAAATTTTCCACAAAACAAATATATATGCAAAACCTATATATATTATATATATATATATATATATGTATCTTTGAATTGGACAAAATCCAACAATTTATTTAAAGACATTTATGATATATATGTAATATTGTTTATTATAAAACAGAGCATTTGCTTAAATACTTGTATCTATAAAAAGAACGTTAAACATATCATAAATGTCTTTAAATATATATATATATATATATATATATATATATATATATATATATGTATAATATGTATGTGTATATATATATATATATATATATATATATATATATATATATGCAATTTTTATATATATATTATTTATATATTATATATGCATGGAAAGAGCTCAATATCAGTGATAGAGCAAACATATTTAGTGGTGTCGATGTGAGTTTGTGGCTTGTTTAGAGTTATTTTATATCTTAGAACCAGACTTAATGCAATTAAATTTTCCAGAAAACAAATATACATGCAAAACCTATATATATATATATATATATATATATATATATATATATATATATGTATAATATGTATGTATATAAATATAAATATATATATATATATATATATATATATATAGATATATATATATGCAATTTTTATATATATTATTTATATATTATATATGCATGGAAAGAGCTCAATATCAGTGATAGAGCAAACATATTTAGCTGTGTTGATGTGAGTTTGTGACCCTGGGTTTCACGTCCTTTGTGATCATCAGACAAACTTTGCCGATTGTAAAGGGTGTGAAACCCACAGTCACAGACTCACATCAACATAACTAAATATAGGTACATATTATATATATAATTTAATCATGAAACAGACCCTTGCCATTTACATACACTCTATACCTGATACTGAACACTTTAACCCATAGATATAATATACCATAAAACTATATATATATATATATATATGTAAGCAAATATGTGGATGTAGATACGACGGTATGATGAAAATGTGGAAAAGACAAAGCAAAATCCGAATATGTGAGTTTACTGTTTTTTATTTAAAATAAAAAACAGTAAACTCACATATTCGGATTTTGCTTTGTCTTTTCCACATTTTCATCATCATATATATATATATATATATATATATATATAATGCTAATGAGTAAGTCAAACAGGGTTGTTTACTCTCATTTTATGTCATAGAACCAGACTTAATCCAATTAAATTTTCCACAAAACAAATATATATACAAGACTTATATATATATATATATATATATATATATATATATATATATATATATATATATTGTGATTCTACTTGCATACCTACTATTTAGAGACATGCACTAATAGCTTTATTGAAAGTAGCAGTCAGATCTTTTCAGCAACACATTATATCTAAAATCCGTTTTTTTTTTTTGCCAAAGGTGTTTTTTTTCAGTCGTGGATATCTCAGCTTATTCAAGAAATAAAAAGCATTAACAAGAGACTTTATCCTGAAGCATTTGTGGGGGCAGAAAAACCTTTTCATTACCCCCAAGAAAAGGTATTTAGTTCAATTCAGCTGAATTTTATGTTGAAAATGACTTTTTTGTTCAGTTTCTGGCCATTTTTTTTTTTCTTCTTTTTTATTTATTTTCTTTTAAAATTCTTACATATATGAACTGAGAGTTCTGGGAGGATAGAGAGGCAGGGGGTGGTGGCTGTGAATCGGATCATAAAACAGATGTCTATGTATACTACTGACCCCGACCTACCCACCAAATGGTTAACCTGACTTTTGCTATTCTCACCATGCCGGCTGTCGAACCTGTTGATTTAAAAGGCTTGTTGTGTAAGGATACGAAGTTGACAAAAACATGAATTTAATAAGACGAATGAATGAGAGGTTTATCTCAGTTTTATTCTTACATTTACTTATTTATTTCTTTTCATAAAATATAAATGAATTTCATTTACTTATTTGTTTGCATGAGTCAACATCAGAAGAACGACGAAGCAGTATTCATTTGTGACTTTTAATACTTTCATCTTCTCTTCCTTTTACACCAAGTAGTAATAGTTTTGAATTGTTTGGATTTCTTAGATGAAGCCTTGTCAATTATTATTAATTTTTCATTAGTATTTTTTTTATTTTGTTTCCCTTGTTGTTACACCAAGTCATAATGGCCTGAAACAGTCTGAATTTCATGAATATAGCATTGTCAATAGTTATTCAGTTTTGACTAGTATTTCTTTGATTTCTCTTGTTTTTAAACCAAGTAGTAATAGTCTTAAGTTATTTGAAGTTTTAGAAGCGATATTTAGTAATTATTAAGTTTTGTTCAGTATTTCTTTTGTTTTATTATTCCTTAATTATTTTATCTCATTCATTTCTGGCAATCTTTTTCGCTTATCTTTTTCATTTTTATTCTCACTCTTTCTCCTTCTATAACTGTTGACCTTTCTTGGCTGTCTGGTTCTATAACTTGGGGTTTACCAATTCTTGTGTGATTATTTTTTTAGATAATTTGTTGCAGTCCAACACCTGAAGAATGCCAGAATATGTACCATTGAAACACTGTGAAAACTAAGAAAAATAGTCTGATTAAAAAGACAAATTTCTGACATTTTTTTAAGCATTCATAGTTCTCTTAATGAGAACAGTAATAAAAGCAAATTACAAACAAAAAAAACATTTTAATTAGTCCTTTTATTCTTCATGCTTTTTCATTCATTCTTCCTACTTTTTAAGTCTTTTTTTTCATTTAATCTATTTTCATTTGTTGATCTTTTTCCTTTCCGACATTTTAGCTTTTAGCTCTTTTCTTAATGGGATTTATGTTCTTTTTTAATGGGATTTATGCTCTTTGCTAATGGGATTTATGCTCTCATTTTTTAATGGAATTTATGCTCTCATTTTTTAATGGGATTTATGCTCTCATTTTTTAATGGGATTTATTACTTTTATCTATTTCTCTTTTATTATTCATTTTCTTCTTTTTTTCTTCCTTCAGTTACTTTTTAACCATATGTTTCTTCATTTTTTTCTTTTTATTTCTTCTCTACACTTCCATTATTTTCTTCTTCCAACATTATTATACTTCTTCATTCTCTTCTTGTTTCATTCATTCTCTCTTGTCTGGCTTCGATTTTTTTCTTCTTCATTCAATAATATTAGTATTTATTGTTTATTTTCTTTGTGCTTTCTCTGTCATAAAATCCCGCTTTCTTTTTCTTCTTTTTTTGCATAAATTTCTTTCATTTTTTTCTTTTTCACCTTCTCAAATTCAAATGCAGTTTGACAACACCTACCCCCACCCCCGCCTGCTATAGAAGAACGCTCATCAGATGAATTGCCATGAAAGTATCTATAGAAAAGGCATAGGGACACCAGATTATAACCAATAATATTGCAGATTTTTCTTTGTGATTTTATTGAGTATCTCAAAATATATGGCAGGAGCACCAGACCATATGTAACAGCAATATTCTAAGCATGGATGATTGGTAGACTTATAAATATCTAAGATAGATCCTGGAGAGAAAAATTGTCTAGCACAACAGAGAGAACCAATTTTCTATTTTTTTTAACTTCATTATTTTTATGACTTATTATTATTAAATTTGAGTCCATATACTTGAACATTTTACCTTTCTAGGCAGATCTTCTATTATCACAATGTGCAATATTTAATCATATTATTATCCAAAGCAGGACTTGCCAGACAACAAAGATCTGATGGTGTTCAGCACTCCTAAGCAGACTATGTTGAGAGACATCTACAACAACCGACAGGAAATTTATGTCAGTTTTGTAACAAAGTATCTGGGTGAGCAGCATATCAAAAGAGTTATATGAGAATGCATAAGGACTAAATAAAATTTAAGACCTTAACCAAGTCTTTCATCTGTCATATAAATAGGAAGGCCTACAGAAGGGAAGTGGGTTTTCAGTCACTTATGCACTTACAGTCAAAACTGAAGACATGGTCTACTTTTGCCAAAAGATAGCAATCACCATCACTTCACTCATTTCATCCAAAACAAGGCAGTAATGCCACTAAGCCTCAAGGGGTTAATGAGTGTGAAATAATATAAAAAAAAGAAAAACATTATTAAGGAGAGAGAACAATAAAAAAAAAAAAGAAATTAACAAGACAAGAGATAATGATTGACAGTGAATTTAAAATTTTGAAGATCAAAGGCAATAAAGCCACTAGGATGCAAGGGGTTACTGAGTGTTAGAGAATATGAGAAAAACTACTATTAATGAGAGAGGACAATAAAAGAACTGGAATTAAGAAGACAGAAGATAACGATTGACATTGCATTTAAATTATGAAGATCAAAGGCAATAAAGCCACTAGGTTGCAAGGGTTACTGAGTGTTAGAGAATATGAGAAAAACTACTATTATTGAGAAAGGACATTAAAAGAACTGGAATTAAAAAGACAAAAAGATAACGATTGACATTGCATTTAAATTTTAGGGGATCAAAGTTGAGTGGAAAGCAAGAGAATGCCAAAAGCAAGAAATGCTAGAGTAGAAACTGTTAGCATAGAACTTACAGTTACATTTAGCCATTCCAAATGTAAAATGATGAGACCTAACAGCCAATATAATACTGGGCTTAAATTCATAAAGTCCAGGTACCAAGAAGGAAAGCTCATCAAAAGAATTACCATCAAAGTATTTATAGAAAAGGCACAGGGAAGCTACGTTATGGTGTTGGGAAAGTGACTGAAGCCAAGATGCCAGGTCAGGATTTATAACATATCTGATATTCTTTAGATTTTATCAAGAATCTCTAAATACATAGCAGAAGCACCAGCCCAGATCCAAAAGTAATGTTCAATGCAAAGAACTATATATATGTTTGGTCGTAAGTGCCACTTAAGATTATCGTACAAAATTTCATAACTGAATCAGTTAAGCTGTCAGATCCTCATACGTCGAAACGATATATATATATATATATATATATATATATATATATATATTATGATGAATCATTCATACAAAAAGTAAATTAGTAAAGTTAATGAGATGAAATGGCAAATTCACTTCGCTAACTAAATTTTAGAAATGCATAAAACCCCTAACCACTCGATGAATGTTATGATCCTTGTTTTTTAAAACTATAGACTGTATTAGGTCTTCTTTAAATATGCAAGTACTTTCGACAGGTTTTGCAGTCATCATCAGGCAGTTAGCGATGTGAATTCGCCATTTTATCTCATTACCTTTACTATTTTACTTTTTGTATGAATGATTCAAGGTAATATAAATTAAACTGCCACACATTTATAAATTTCTAAAATATCAGAACAATATTAGGCAACTGAATGACAAAGTAAAAAAATTAAATGTTAAACTGAATTTTTCTACTTTTTCATTCAGTTGCCTTATATAGGGTGATCCAAAAAAACGGGAATTTTTTAAGTGCGTATTGCCAGACATGAGCAAGTGGCAACACTGCAAGAAAGTGACTTTGAGCAAGTAAACATTTCGCCATTTTAGTAATAAGAATGAAATTCACAATATCCCAGCTGAGATATTGCATCAGTAAATAGGGATCTCAACAGCAGATTTCAAGAATGCATTCGTACAGGAGGACGCCATCTACAGGACGTAATTTTTAAAAAATGAAAATTCCATCATTGTTTCTTAAATGGCATGTTTTAAGGTTTCAATTACTATGAATTAAATATTTTTCTTCCATCACTTTTGGTTTTATTGGATTGTTAAAAAGTTCCCATTTTTTTGGGTCACCCTATATAATAGAAATTTTACATCTAACTCAATCATGTCTCTCTCCCCCCTCACTTCGTTAATTTACATATGCTTAGTACTGCCCGTCAAAAATGTGTAAATTTCTTTTTTATTTCAACCTTTGGAAGTAAAGTCTGATGATCCGCGGTCCTTTAAAAGGGCTGTGGTGAAATAATTTATTACATGGAACCTTAAAGTGGTCTGTTTTTATTTTTATTTAAATTATATACATATATATATATATATATATATATATATGTGTGTGATGCTGTGTATTCAATGAGTTTTGTTAGTCTCTTGCTCAACTATGTTCCACACATAATAATCAAGGGAGTTGTAGTCTGGGGAGTTAGGTAGCCAGATGTAAGGGGTGGTCGCAGAAATTGTTTGATAACAATGACTGGGTTCTCCTGCTTGCCTGGCATGATACAAAAGGCCTTTTGCCAGACATAGGGTCTTCCAGTAGCCACCATTTTGACGAATGACAGCACTAACTTCCCAAGACACTTGATGTAGACGTCTGTCTTGAATCTGACATCCTGTGGAAGATTAATGTGTGTGTGCATGGGCATATATATATATATATATATATATATATATATATATATATATATATATATATATATATATATATTATAGGGATGAACTAATAAAGTTTATTTCTTTCTACTCATTGTTTCCCCATTCTTCAATATATCCTGCGAGTGTCTAAATCCTCTTTCCTCATTATGTCTCCCAAATGTCCTTTTTGCTTTCATTTTCCTTAAAATTTCCTCATTACTCACATAAATACTGTAAATAGTATTCTCACCATCCTCCTGTAGAAGCACATCTCTGTTGCCTTAAGTCTACTCAAGTACACACACACACACACACATATATATATATATATATATATATATATATATATGTCTATATTTCTGAGATGAGGTATTATGTACAGTATTTACATTATTCGGACTATTGTCCTCATCTTTGTCGCCATATTTGTCACAACGTTTCGGCCGTTGTACGCTCCGGCCTTCTTCAGGTGGTTGGAATTTCGAACCGAACCCTTTATTTCGATCACTGGGGTAGACTGTTCTAGTTCCACGAGCCATGTTTGATGGATGTCAGTTATCAGTTATCTCCTGGTAATTTTTCCCTCTGAAAGTTCTCCACTGCCTGAACCGGGTATTGAACTCACACTCTTTTTGGGTCTGTTACTGGATCTAACCAACGCCTTTATCCACCGTACCATGTGTCCTTGAGGACATCTGGGTATGAATTTCTGAGTATTATAAACCTAATTTTTCAGCAACCAGTTTTTACCAGTACTCATATTGCAATTTTGCTGTTATCATTGCATGTTCTTTACCAGATCTCATATTGCAACTTTTTGTTATCATTGCTGTTCTCTGGCACTCCTTATTACTGGTTCCCATATTGTATTTATTTCTATGCTTGGCCGACTCAGGAGATTTTTGTGGCCTAGCATATGTGCTGATTCCTTAAGTTTACGAATTTTCCAATGTTGTTCCCTGTCTATGATCTCAACCTGATCCCACAGGGGACGGTGATCTCCCTTCTCTCTCCATATGTGGTCAGCCACGCCTGATTTTTCTACTTCCCCTCGCATTACAGCTTTCTGGTGTTCTTGAAGCCTTACCTTGAGGGGGCGGCCTGTTTCTCCTTTATATTCCTTGCCGCAGCTGCACGGGATAGCGTACACACAGTCTTTAGTCCCGTTCTCCTCTATGGGGGGTCTCACTCGAGAGAGATATCTGCGAAGTGTTGTCACGCTTTTGAAGGTTGTCCTGATGTTATATGGACCGCAGATCCTTTGTATTTTCTCTGATAACCCCTTCACATAAGGCAGGCAGACTGTTTTCTGAGTGTTGTTGTCCTCCTCCTCCTCCTCCTCCTCTTGTACCCGCCTATCCCAGTTTTGGGGGGCTGCTGCCATGTACCCAGGGTAGTTGTTACGTTGTAGGGTACTACTTATACTGACCAATTCCTTATCTAATGTCTCTGGGTCGCCACTTATGACTTTTGCTCGGTGTTGTAAGCAACGGACGATCCCTTTCTTTACGCTGTATGGATGGTGGGAGTTGAAATTGAGTTACTGTCCAGTGAATGTTGGTTTACGGTATACGGATGTCTTGAACCCATGCTCTGTTCGAGATATTAGAACATCCAGGAATGGGAGTGTGTTGTTACTCTCTTTCTCCATTGTGAACTGTATCGATGGTCTTATTGAGTTCACATGGTCCAGTAGAACCTGGACATCTTCCTGGTGTGGCCAGAGTATGAAGGTGTCATCTACGTACCTTAACCATATAGTTGGCTTGAGAGTGTGAGTTCAATACCCGGTTCAGGCAGTGGAGAACTTTCAGAGGGAAAAATTACCAGGAGATAACTGATAACTGACATCCATCAAACATGGCTCGTGGAACTAGAACAGTCTACCCCAGTGATCGAAATAAAGGGTTCGGTTCGAAATTCCAACCACCTGAAGAAGGCCGGAGCGTACAACGGCCGAAACGTTGTGACAAATATGGCGACAAAAATGAGGACAATAGTCCGAATAATGTAAATACTATATATATATATATATATACATATCACAGCAATAAAAGTATGAAGCTTGATATTACTAGACATATTAAAAACGGGCAACCGGTTTCGCTCCCGCTCATCAGGCTTACAACGGGAGATTTAATTTAAATTAAAAACACAGAAAATGTACAATAAAAGAAAATGTGGAGGAGGAGGGGAAAAAAAAATGAGCAAAAGGAGCTAGAGGCAAATGACAGCGAGCCCAACAAACACTCACGTTGTTTACACAAGGAAGGCTTGCGGGACCCGATGTAATGTGCCTCCAGCACCTTAAGGTGAAATAATGAGTGTGACCGGGACAACATGGTGAACCAGTCAACACTAAAATTAGCTGCACACAATCTGCTCTTTAATAAGTGCTCACATATGGCGGACCCATAGGTGTTTGGGACGAGTCCATTCAACGGCAATATATATATATATATATATATATATATATATATATGCACACACACACTACAGTTCAAAAGGTTTGAGGATACTGCTGGTAATTCTTTAAACTGGCCCAAAAAGTAGTTGTTTTATACTTTAAATGAAAGAAAATTATTATACATGGTTAAAAAAAGGGACATGATTTTTTCATTAGAAACTTTATTGTGGCAAAAAGAAAAAAAAAGCATTTTATGATTAAATTTTGCTCTCGTCAAAATATCCTCCTTTAGCTTTGATTACTGCAGCACAAATCTTTTGTAAAAGTTTATCAAAGTCCAATAACTGATTCTATTTTTTTTCCCCCTTACTCTAAGAGCTCTTTTCATTTTTTAAAAATTTTTTTCATTCTTCTGTCAAGTTCATCCCACGCTAATTCGGGGGGGGGGGGCTGTAGTGTATCATGGCCACATCATATTGAAACACTGGCTTCTGGAGTTAAGCAACACTAAGCCTAGTCAGTACCTAAATGGGTAACTCCTTGAGAATACCAAATATTTAAGCTTGGATGTGTGGGTGGTGTAATTGATAATGGCTCAGAATTTTTAATTGGCGAGCTGAGTTCCAATTCCAGTCGGGTTCGTTATATTCACTTGCGTGAAATACCCTTGGGAAAGGTATGAATCCACCTCTTCAAACATGAAGAAACAATTGGGCAAATGAATAAAACTTCATTTTTGACTACACTGAACAGTTTTTTTTTCCTTTTGTTAAAAAGAAGAGAATATAAAAGATATCAACAAATTTGTTTGACTTCTCCTCTGTGCCATATCCTTCAGGATGTTGGCAATCATGGCCCTCCACAATTTCCTGTCCTTAGTAGCTCTTAATGTATTTTGTCTTTTTGTTATTTCTCCTGAAAGTTGTTCTGCCATCCATTTATTCATGCTCTCTAGGTAGGTTATGCATTGATTTCCTCTGTCCCTCTTGTTTTCAATCTGTCCTGGTGGGAAACTAATTTTCAAAGCCCTCTTTCCACATTATGTGACCTAGAAATTTCAACTAATCCTTTCTGAAGTTAAGTAGAAGAATCCTTTTTGTTCCCATTTTCTATAAATCTTTTTTGCTTACATGTTTGGTCTATAATATCCTCAGCATCCTTCTGTAGAACGACATTTCTGTTGTTTCAAAACTCTCCTTCATCTGTGAGGAGATTGTATAGCATTCACTGCCATATAGTAGGACTGATATTATATAACAGTTCAGCTCTCTTTTCTTTGTTTCTCTTGTTTCAAGTCTCTTCTTCATCTGTGAGGAGATTGTCCAGCATTCACTGCCATATAGTAGGACTGATATTACATAACAGTTCAGCTCTCTTTTCTTTGATTCTGTTGTTTCAAAACTCTCCTTCATCTGTGAGGAGATTGTCCAGCATTCACTGCTATACAGGAGGAATGATATTACGTAACAGTTCAGTACTCTTTTCTTTGTTTCAAGTCTCTTCTTCATCTGTGATGAGATTGTCCAGCATTCACTGCCATATAGGATGACTGATATTACATAACAGTTCAGCTCTCCTTTCTTTGTTTCTGTTGCTTCAAGTCTCTTCTTCATCTGTGAGAAGATTGTCCAGCATTTACTGCCATATAGGAAGACTGATATTACATAACAGTTCAGCTTACTTTTCTTTGTTTCTGTTGCTTCAAATATCTTCTTCATCTGTGAGGAGATTGTCCAGCATTCACTGCCATATAGGAGGACTGATATTATATAACAGTTCAGCTCTCTTTTCTTTGTTTCTGTTGCTTCAAGTCTGTTCTTCATCTGCGAGGAGATTGTCCAGTATTCACTGCCATATAGGAGGACTGATATTATATAACAGTTCAGCTGTCTTTTCTTTGTTTCTGTTTCTTCAAGTCTCTTCTTCATCTGCGAGGAGATTGTCCAGCATTCACTGCCATATAGGTGGACTTATATTACAGAAGAGTACTCTTTTGTTTATTTCTCATGTCATTTTATAGAATTTATTCATAAACTTGATTTACGTTGAAAGCCAGACAACAGCAAAAACATCAGCTTGGTCAATACATATGACAGATAAAAGTCTGGTTAGGCTGTCGGATAGAAGGGTAGGTATTGTTACAGTACTTTCCAGATTTTACAAATGCTGGATTATCATTCCTTTTTAATCAACATTTAATTCATTAATGTAATTAATGAATTAGCAATAGAAACTAATCACTCTCTCTGCCATATCCTTATTTCTTAAATACTTCCTATCACAATCACTGTTCTGTGCCCCATGACTTTAGCAGTCAGTCTAGTCTAAATTTTGCATCACTGTGTATATCCCATAAATGCATTTTTTTCTACAAATCTGGAATACTAGGATAGCAGGTGGGTTGATTGTTAACATAGTCTGGCATGAGGCCAGAATTGTGGAGCACCCATGATAATTAAACTAATTACACAACCTATTTAACCTCAGCAAGTGCAAGAAAATAAGTGAGATGGTGAGGAAAAAAGGACAGGGTGAAAGAGAAAGAGAGAGAAATCAGAGAGAGAAAGACAGAAAGTGAGAAAGAGAGGGAGAAGACAAAGAAGGAGAAAACAGAGAGGGGAAAAGAGAGAGGGCGAAAAAGACAAGTTGAAGATAGAGAGAGAGAGAGAGAGAAAGACAGGGTGAAGATATATAGAGAGAAAGACAGGGTGAAGACAGAGATAGAAAGACCGGGTGAAGACAGAGAGTGAGAAAGAAAAAGTGAGAAAGACAGGGGGAAGACAGAGAGTGAGAGAGAGAGGGAGTAGGCAGAGAGTGAGAAAGAGAGGGAAAGGCAGAGAGTGAGAAAGAGAAGGCAAAGATAGAGAGTGAGAAAGAGAGGGCAAAGATAGAGAGTGAGAAAGAGAGGGCAAAGATAGAGAGTGAGAAAGAGAGGGCAAAGATAGAGAGTGAGAAAGAGAGGGAGAAGACAGAAAGTGAGAAAGAGAGGGCTAACTGAACAAAAGAAATGAGGAAAAGATAGAATAAAGAGGCAGAAGAAAAGGAGGAAAAGGAAAATGAGAAGCAGGAAAAAGTGGTGGGGAGGAGAAGAGGAAAAGAGTTAGAAAGGGGAGGAGGAATTTTAAAAGAAGGAGAAAAAGAGAGACAGAGGAAAAAATTGAGATGAAGAAACAAATACACAATCAAAGAAATGAGAAATTAAAAGAAAGGAAGTGGGAAAAAGAGATCAGTGTGAGATAAAAAAGAGAGGAGGAAAGAGAACAAATGTTATGGGGGGGAAGAAGAAAGGGAGAAGAAAGAAAAAAGAGAGAAGGAAAGAGACAAATGAAATAGGAACAATTAGAAAGAAAGAAAAAAGAGAGAGGAAGAAAGAGAAAAATGAATTGGGAAAAGAAGAAAGGAAGAAGAAAAAAGTAAGGGAGGAGGAAAGAGAAAAATAAAGTCGGGAAAAAGAAGAAAGAAAGAAGAAAGAAAAAGAGAGAAAGGAGGAAAAAGATTATGAATTAGGGAAAAATAAGAAAGGAAGCAGAAAGAAAAAGAGAGACAGGAGGAAAGAGAAAAATGAATTAGGGAAAACAAGAAAGAAAGAAGGAAGAAGAAGAGAGAGGAGAAAAGAAAAAAATGAATTAGGAAAAAGAAAAAAGAGAACTGAAAGTAAAGAGAGAGGAAGAAAGAGAAAAATGAAGTAGAGAAAAAGAAGAAAGAAAAAGTGAGAGCAAAGGAAAAGACAAATTAAGTAGGAAAAACAAGAAAGGAAGTATAAAGAAAAAGAGAGAGAGGAGGAAAGAGAAAAAAAGAATTAGGGAAAATAAAGTAAGAAAAAGAGGTGGAAAGAGAAAAATGAAGTAAGAAGAAAGGAAGAAGAAAGAAAAAGAGAAAGAAACTAATATACTTGAAAGAAAGTGGAAGAAAAAGAGAGAGAGGAGGGAAGTGAAAAATGAAAGGAAGAGAAAAGAAAAGAGAGTGAGAGGAGGGAAGTGAAAAATGAAAGGAAGAGAAAAGAAAAAAGAGAGAGAGGAGGGAAGTGAAAAATGAAAGGAAGAGAAAAGAAAAAAGAGAGAGAGGAGGGAAGTGAAAAATGAAAGGAAGAGAAAAGAAAAAAGAGAGAGAGGAGGGAAGTGAAAAATGAAAGGAAGAGAAAAGAAAAAAGAGAGAGAGGAGGAAAGTGAAAAATGAAAGGAAGAGAAAAGAAAAGAGAGTGAGAGGAGAGAAGTGAAAAATGAAAGGAAGAGAAAAGAAAAAAGAGAGAGAGGAGGGAAGTGAAAAATGAAAGGAAGAGAAAAGAAAAGAGAGTGAGAGGAGGGAAGTGAAAAATGAAAGGAAGAGAAAAGAAAAAAGAGAGAGAGGAGGGAAGTGAAAAATGAAAGGAAGAGAAAAGAAAAAAGAGAGAGAGGAGGGAAGTGAAAAATGAAAGGAAGAGAAAAGAAAAAAGAGAGAGAGGAGGAAAGTGAAAAATGAAAGGAAGAGAAAAGAAAAAAGAGAGAGAGGAGGGAAGTGAAAAATGAAAGGAAGAGAAAAGAAAAAAGAGAGAGAGGAGGAAAGTGAAAAATGAAAGGAAGAGAAAAGAAAAAAGAGAGAGAGGAGGGAAGTGAAAAATGAAAGGAAGAGAAAAGAAAAAAGAGAGAGAGGAGGGAAGTGAAAAATGAAAGGAAGAGAAAAGAAAAAAGAGAGAGAGGAGGGAAGTGAAAAATGAAAGGAAGAGAAAAGAAAAAAGAGAGAGAGGAGGGAAGTGAAAAATGAAAGGAAGAGAAAAGAAAAAAGAGAGAGAGGAGGGAAGTGAAAAATGAAAGGAAGAGAAAAGAAAAAAGAGAGAGAGGAGGGAAGTGAAAAATGAAAGGAAGAGAAAAGAAAAAAGAGAGAGAGGAGGGAAGTGAAAAATGAAAGGAAGAGAAAAGAAAAAAGAGAGAGAGGAGGGAAGTGAAAAATGAAAGGAAGAGAAAAGAAAAGAGAGAGAGAGGAGGAAAGTGAAAAATGAAAGGAAGAGAAAAGAAAAGAGAGAGAGAGGAGGAAAGTGAGGAATAAAAATTAGTTGGTAGAGTTAAAGTAGGGGGAGAAAACTTAGAGAAAGTGAAAAAAAGGACAATGAAAGAAAGTAAAATATAGTGAAAGAAAAAGAGAAAGAATGATGAGAGAAATGAAGAAGAAAATGACATGAAAAGAAAAAATACCCAGAGAGATGAAAATATGCAAAGAAAGAAGAAAAACGGACAGAAAGAAACAAAAGAAAAGAGAAACGTAAGAGAAAGAGAGAGAAAAGGCCAATGAGCCAAAAATATGCGGGAGAGAAAAGAAGAGAAGAAAAAATTAAATTAAAGATAAGAGAAAGACAAAGAAATATAAAAAGAATGATCTTTTGTAAAGAAAAAAAAAGAGTATATAGAAAGACTGGAAAAGAAAAGAGGGGGGAACGAGAGAAGGAAAGGAGAAGAAAGATGGAAAGGACAGAAAAGAGGTGGGGCGTGAAGGAAAAGAGAAAGGAAGAGAAGAAATATGGAAAGAGCAAAAGGGAGAAAAAAGGGAAGGAAAAGGAGCAGTGATACAAAATGGAAAGTGAGAGAAAAAAGAGAAGAGAGAAGAGATAGAGAAAGAGCAGAAAAGAGGAAGAGAAAAAAAGAATAAGACAGGGAATATGAAAAAGGGGGTAGAAGCCATATGGAATGTGTGGGAAAGAGAAAGAGAGGGAAAAAGAATAGATATAAAAAGAGTAGAAAAGAGGAAGAAAAGAAAAAAGAAAAAGGAGTACAGGCGATATTGAAAGAGTGGAAAAAGAGAAAGAAGAAAAAGAGAATAGAAGAGAAGAGATAGAGAAAGAGTGGAAAAGAGAATGACAGTAGGGGGGAAAAAAAAGTAAGGAAGACCGAAAGAGTAGAAAAAAGAAAGAGAGAGAAAATAAAAAGAGAAGGGAGGCGAAGAGACATAGAAAAGGTGTAAAAGAGAAAAAGTAGGGGAGAAATACAGAAAGATTGGAAAAGAGAATGACAGTGTGGGAAATAAATAGAAATGAGGGGGGGGAACGATATAGAAAGAGTGGAAAAGACAAATAGAGGGAAGAAAGAGAGAAAAAAAGAAGACAGGCAAAAAATGTGAGGGAGAGTGATGAGGAAGAAAGAGCAAAAAGTGATAGGAAAAAAATAAGAAACGAGAGGGAGAGAGAGAGAGAGAAAAGATAGCGACAGAGAAGAGAGCCAAATCAGCCAGCCTCAAATAAAGATGGGTATGTTTCAAGCCTCATCAAACTCTCATTAATATGAATCTATTGTCTTTCTACCCCTGTACTGTTGATTCTGACGACGGAAGAGTAATTTTCAAAGGATGGACATATTAGCCCTTAATGCCCTGTAATGACTATAGAGTTTGTTTCATCTCCAATTATAGAAGCTCCCCGTGCCCCTCACCAGCCAATGCATCTACTCTAACCAATTCTGCCTTTTCAATCTGCCAAACAAAAATACTTCACCCACTTTGCCCCAACTTCGGAATCGGTAATTCTGTATATTGCTTCCTTTTCTCCCTCCTTTCAGACTTCAGCAACAGTTCCTCCCTTTCATCTCTCAACAAATACCTTTGTTTCATTTCTCTTAAATTTTGTCTTTTTCTTTCACTTCTCCTGCTGTTTCTCTTTCAATCATCTATCTGTCTTTTTCACCAAATATTTTCATGGCAACTGTTCTGAGGAACTATTTTCCTTAATGCCTTGACTGCATGAATTTAAACCTGCTACTAGATTGGCAATTAGGTCCCACTGTTTTAGTGTTGAACTAGCTAGATGCAACCGTTTCTTCTATTCTAGTAGTTTCTTTTCCTGTACTTCTCACCTCTGGAACCCTCTTTCTTTTTTGTGAGACGTTGAATAAATCTTAATTTCATATTTATTGAAGGTGTTAAATATTTCTCTTTTCTTTCGTTCTTTTAAAATGCTTTCACTTTTCTTCAGTTTTTGTTTATTGTCTATATTTGTGTATCTTGTTACTTTTGAAGACTTAATTTTGAAGCTAATTAGACTACAGTATTTAGATTGAGGAATCGGAGAGCCAAGTTCGAAAACCGGTCGAATTCACTTACGTTCTAACACCCTTGGGAAAAGTATGAATCCTCTTCTTCTCCCCTACAGCTATGGGTAAATAGCAGGATCGACCGGGTTCTATAGCCTTGGATGGTAACTGGTCTACCACAGAAAGAAATGGTAACCTACTGCTGGAAAAAAATCTGCCTTGTCTGTCATGTATAGAAAGATACATGACTGCCTAAGCATATATTACACATGGCATATAACTGACTGAAATTATTAAAATATGTGAAACAACTGTAAAGGAATCTTTATTATTTACCATTTTATATTTCGAATTGATTTGAAACTTGGCAACTGTTCTGAGGAGCTTTTTTCCGTAATGCCCTGACTTCATGAATTTAAAAGCCTGCTACTAGATTGGCAACTAGGTCTCACCGTTTTAGTGTTGAATTAGCTAAATGCAGCCGTCTCTTCTATACTAGAATTTACTTTTCACCTCTGGAACTCGCTTCTGAATTCTTGCTTTCCTGCCATCTACAATCTTCAAAGATTTAAATGCAATGTCAATCGCCATCTTCTGTCTTCGTGAACCCTGTTTCTTTGTTGTCCTTTTCCTCACTTCTTCTCAATGAGGTCTTCTCATTCTCTTTCACTCCTTGTAACTCCCCAGGCATCCTAGTGGTTTTATTGTCTCGATTGGGGTGAGACGGTTAAAAAAAAATATCCTTCTCTGGTTCCTAGTCTCCTTTTTCTTTTGTCTTTTTCTTTCTCCTCCTCTTTTGCCCCCCTCTGTTTCTTTCCCCACTTTATCTCCTTCTCACTCTCTGCTGCATCCCTCTCTATTTTTCTTGTCCCATTGTGTCTCCCTCTCTCTTTCCTTCCTCTCTGCATCTCTCACGCTTTTTCCTTTCACTCTGAATCTCTCTTTTTCTTTTCTCTCTACAATTCTCTCTTTTTCCTGCCTCTCTGCAATTCCCTCTCTTTTTTCTTCCTCTTTGCAGCTCCCACTCTTTTTTCCTTTCTGCAATTCTCTCTCTTTTTCCTTTCTCTCTGTAATTCTCTCTTTTTTCCTTCCTCTCTGCAATTCTCTCTCTTTTCCCTTTCTCTCTGCAATTCTCTCTCTTTTTCCATTCTCTCTGCAATTCTGTCTCTTTTCCCTTTGTCTCTGCAATTCTCTTTTTCCTTTCTCTCTGAAATTCTCTCTCTTTTTCCTTTCTCTCTGTAATTCTCTCTCTTTTTCCTGCCTCTCTGCAATTCTCTCTCTTTTTTCCTTCCTCTTTGCAGATCTCACTCTTTTTTCCTGCCTCTCTGCAATTCTCTCTCTTTTTTCCTTCCTCTCTGCATCTGCCTCTCCTTCTCCTGCTCTACTCTGTCTTCTCTTTCCTTTTCCTCCTCCTCTCTGTCTTTGATTTATGACTAAGTGAGAATTTGACTTTTTTATTTCCATTTCATTTATCTTTTGCTAGATATTTTTTATTTTCGATGGTAAAAAAAGCCAAATTCTTTCTTACATGCGACAATAGAATTAATTCCAGAGATAAAAATCCTAGATTACTCATGCGGAAGATATAATCAATGAAATGCGTAAAATTATTTAAATATAACGATCATTTTTGGACGGTTCAATAAACTAACTATAATATAAAACACCAAATGCTTTGATATACTTACTGGTCATGCAGCCTGATGTTCCCTACATATTAATGAGATATTCCACTGTTACGGCAACATTACTCATTGTCTCTTCCTGTTTCTCTTGCTTTCAGTGTGTCCTCTGAATGTTAAGTTCTCTAGACACACTTTTATTTTTATGCGGAAATGCTTTAGTAAGGTTGATTTCCCCTGTATGTTAATGAAATATTTAGTTATTATAATTCCGGGAGATATTACTCAATATTATTTCATCTCCAATTATAGAAGCTCCTCGAGCCCCTCACCAGCCAATGCATCTATTCTAACCAATTCTGCCTTTTCAATCTGCCAAACAAAAATACTTCACCCACTTTGCCCCAACTTCGGAATCGGTAATTCTGTATATTGCTTCCTTTTCTCCTTTCAGATTTCAGCAACAGTTCCTCCCTTTCATCTCTCAACAAATACCTTTGTTTCATTTCTCTTAAATTTTGTCTTTTTCTTTCACTTCTCCTGCTGTTTCTCTTTCAATCATCTATCTGTCTTTTTCACCAAATATTTTCATGGCAACTGTTCTGAGGAACTTTTTTCCTTAATGCCTCGACTACATGAATTTAAGTCTGCTACTAGATTGGCAATTAGGTCTCACCATTAATAATAATAAAATAATAGAACATGACTTGTTTAACATAGAAATAGAATATATCATTAGTAAGTTGGTGGGACCAGGATGATAAGACATTTTTATTTATCTTGTTTTTGTTAATAAAATTGTACTACTGGGTAGAAGAGACTACTTTAGCTTATCCATATTTTGGACGATTCTATAATTATTAAGAAAATATTTTTTTTTTTTATTTGTCTGGCAAGTCTATAGTTAGTTACAATAACGTCTATTTTAGATAGAATTTGATATTCTTATTTTAAAGAAATCATTTTTCTTTACACACATTTTTTCCCCAGCAAGGGAGACTTGACTCGGGCAACACCAGTTATCATTGCAAATTACTGTGAAAGGCAAACTTGATACAATTTTAACCACCAAGCAGACATGGTTTTTTAATCATTCACAAAGGAAGGCAATAAAGCCACTAGGATGCAAGGGGTTACTGAATGTGAGAGAATATGAAACAAAGAAAGCATTATTAAGGAGAGAGAACAATAAAAGAATTAAGATGACAGAAGATAACGATTGAGATTGCATTTAACTTTTTAAAGATCAAATGCAATAAAGCCACGAGGATGCAAGGGGTTTCTGAGTGTTAGAGAATATGAGAAAAACTACTATTAATGAGAGAGGACAATAAAAGAACTGAAATTAAGAAGACAGAAGACAACGATTGACATTGCATTTAAATTTTTGAAGATCAAAGGCAATAAAGCCACTAGGATGCAAGGGGTTACCGAGTGTTAGAGAATATGAGAAAAACTACTATTAATGAGAGAGGACAATAAAAGAACTGGAATTAAGAAGACAGAAGATAACGATTGACATTGCATTTAAATTTTTGAAGATCAAAGGCAATAAAGCCACTAGGATGCAAGGGGTTACTGGGTGTTAGAGAATATGAGAAAAACTACTATTAATGAGAGAGGACAATAAAAGAACTGAAATTAAGAAGACAGAAGATAACAATTGACATTGCATTAAAATTTTTGAAGATCAAAGTAGACTAGAAAGCAAGAAGCCAGAAGAGATCTTCACAAGTGAGAAGTGCAAGAGAGGAAACTCTTAGGATAGAAGACTTATAGTTACATCAAGCCAATTCAACTGTAAAATGATGAAACCTTGCCGCAAATCATTAAATTCATAAAGTCTAGATACCAAAGAGGAAAGCTTTATCAAAACAGTTACCATGAAAATATTAAAACGCAGAAGGAAGCTCTGCTGGGAAATTGAAAGTCAAGATATAAGGTCAGGACGGATAACATTGCAGATTCTTCTTTGGATTTTATTAAGAATCTCTAAATATATAGCAGAAGCATCAGACCAGATGTGGCAGCAATATTCAAAGCAAGGATGAATGGTAGACTTATAAATATGTAAGATAGATTCTTCTTTGGATTTTATCAAGAATCTCTAAATATATAGCAGAAGCACCAGACCAGATGTGGTAGCAATATTCAAAGCAAGGATGAATGGTAGACTTATAAATATTTAAGATAGATTCTTCTTTGGATTTTATCAAAAATCTCTAAATATATAGCAGAAGCACCAGACGAGATGTGGCAGTAATATTCAAAGCAAGGATGAATGGTAGACTTATAAATATGGAAGATAGATTCTTCTTTGGATTTTATCAAGAATCTCTAAATATATAGCAGAAGCACCAGACCAGATGTGGTAGCAATATTCAAAGCAAGGATGAATGGTAGACTTATAAATATTTAAGATAGATTCTTCTTTGGATTTTATCAAAAATCTCTAAATATATAGCAGAAGCACCAGACCAGATGTGGTAGCAATATTCAAAGCAAGGATGAATGGTAGACTTATAAATATTTAAGATACATTCTTCTTTGGATTTTATCAAGAATCTCTAAATATATAGCAGAAGCACCAGACCAGATGTGGCAGCAATATTCATAGCAAGGATGAATGGTAGACTTATAAATATGTAAGATAGATTCTTCTTTGGATTTTATCAAGAATCTCTAAATATATAGCAGAAGCACCAGACCAGATGTGACGGCAATATTCAAAGCAAGGATGAATGGTAGACTTATAAATATTTAAGATAGATTCTTCTTTGGATTTTATCAAGAATCTCTAAATATATGGCAGAAGCACCAGACCAGATGTGGCAGCAATATTCAAAGCATGGATGAATGGTAGATTTATAAATATGTAAGATAGATTCTTCTTTGCATTTTATCAAGTATCTCTAAATATATGGCAGAAGCACCAGACCAGATGTGACAGCAATATTCAAAGCAAGGATGAATGGTAGATTTATAAATGTGTAAAATGGTTTCTTGCTAGAAAATTTGTCTCATCTAAAGAGAGAATTTAATCATCGTCTTCCTCCAATTTTTAGTTTTTCAGGATTTTATTCTTTCTCTTCTTTCATATCTTATGTTGTCGTTCTTTTGTTCTTACCTCTCATTTTTTCTCTTCCCTTTCACCCTCTCTTTCTTCACTCCTTCTCTTCTACTATGTTTTCTTCACTCACTCTCAGTTTCTTTTCCCATCTAATCTTCCTCTTCTTTTTTGCACCTTGTTTCGATCTCTTTGCGTTCTCTTTCTGTTTTCCCTCCTCTTGAACCTCACCATCTCGCTTTCTATCTATTCTTTCTCACGCTCCCTTCTGCTTCTACCATTTTCCTCTTTTTTTGCACCTTCTCTCTCGCCTTTTCTAACTCTCTTTCTTCCCGAACTTATCTCTCCCCCGCCTTATGCAAATTCTACCCTTTCTTTTGTGCTATTTATATCTATCTTTTTCTCTCCTCCCTCTTTCTCTTCTCTTTCTCCTGTTTCTCTCTTTTTTCTTCCCTTGTTTTGCCTTCTCTTTCTTAGTTTCTCTCTCTCTCTCTCATCATTTTCTTACTCTTCTTCTTTCTCAATTTCTCTCTTTCCATTCTTCTCTGTCTTCCTCCTTATGCAAATTCTACCCTTTCTTCTATGCCATTTCTAACTCTCATACTCTTTAGGGTTCCTGGGTGCCCCACCCTACTGAACCAATCCCACCCTCAGTTAGTCTTTCTTCTTGATTGCATCAATTTCTACCCTCATTTGCATGATTTCATTGCTTTGGTCCCCATTTTTGTCCTTTTGATACCCACGAATAATTGCCTTTTTCACCCCTTTTTCTTTTCCTTCTATGCTTTTTCTTCTTTGGCCTCCCTTTTTAACCATTTTCTTACTTTTCACTCTCTTTTTCTTTCTTTTCTTTCTCTTACTTCCTTGTCAATCACTTCCTTTTTTTTCCTTTTCGATACTTGGCTTTCTTTCACATATTCTTTTGCTTTCTCTTACACCCACCGTTTCTCTTTATTCATTCATCTTCCTTTCACACTTTCAGTTTCTCATACTCCCCATATCCTTAGCTTTTTTTCCTACCCCCCCTCCATCCATCTCTGTCTGTCATTTCCTATTTGAAATTCATTTCAACTTCTTCTCTTTTCTGTTCTCTTTCCTATCCTCTCTCTTTCGCAATCTTTTTCTTTAATATCCACTCTCTTTCACAGTCATGCTCTCTCTTTCATACTCTTTTTCTTTCTTATCCTCTTTCTTTCATACTCTTTTTCTTTCTTATTCTCTCTCTTTCACACTCATTTTCTTTCCTATCGTCTCTTTCACACTCTTTTTCTTTCCCATCCTCTCTCTTCCACACGCTTTTTCATTCATATCCTCTCTCTTTCATATTCTCTCTCTTTCACACTCTTTTTCTTTCCTATCCTCTCTCTTTCATACTCTTTTTCTTTCTTATTCTCTCTCTTTCACACTGTTTTTCTTTCCTATCCTCTCTCTTTCATACTCTTTTTCTTTCTTATTCTCTCTCTTTCACGATCTTTTTCTTTCCTATCCTCCCTTTTTCACACTCTTTCTTTCTTATTCTCTCTCTTTCATACTCTTTCTTTCTTATTCTCTCTCTTTCATACTCTTTTTCTTTCTTATTCTCTCTCTTTTACGTTCTTTTTCTTCTCTTTTCTATCCTCTCTCTTTCACACTCTTTCTCTTTCCTATTATCTCTCTTATACATACTTTCTTATCCTCTCTCTTACACATTCTTTTTCTTTTCTTTCCTCTTTCTTTCACATTCTTTTTACTTCTCTTTCCTGTCCTTCCTGTCATCTCTCTTTTACACTCTTATCCTTTCTCTTTTCTATCCTCTCTCTCTCTTTTGTTTTCTTTTAAAATGTATATATCTTTTAAAGCATATATAAAAAGCATATATCAAATAGCATAATTAATAATCAAGATATAATAGCAGATCATATATATATATATATATATATATATATATATATATATATATATATATATATAGGATGCGATGGATAAAATATTGTTTAAATTACACAAAAATGTAACACTGACATCACATTTACCAAAATTACAAAAAAATTTCTTGAAATACTAAAGAGTAAATTTATTCAATAAAATCACCATTGGCTTCAACCACAGCCTCAAGACGATTTTGGAATCTCCTGCATATCTTCTGAAGAGTCTCTTTCTTTAAGCTGATGAATGCTGCCATAATCCTTACCTTCGTCTCAGGTGTTACAAGGAGTTTTGTTGGTCTCTTGCTCAGAATGCAGAAAGCACTGGATGGCCATTTTGTAATAATTTCCCTCTCTCTATATATATATCCTTGCTTGAACTGACTTCTAATGCTCTGGATGGAGTGGCTTGGGGGATAAAAGATGTGATTCATAGGGGCACAGTCTATTGGTATAAGTAGACTTGGATGAGTCAACCAATGGAATATGTGACGAGCAGGCACTCTATCGAGTCTAGTTTGTTACCTCTTTGTCACTGAGACCCGTTGGTCTAGTGGGTATGATGCTTGTGTCCTATTGTAACAGTCTGAGTTCGATTCTCAGTAGTGGCTGTGCACTGATGAGTCCCAAAGGAGAACAAAACGGCCGTCCAGTGCATTCTGCATTCTGTTGAGGATTCTTCTAGACTCAATGAATTTACTTAATTATGATTATTCAAATCCCCCTAATAATTCATATATATATATATATATATATATGAAAGGCAGGATGTGTGTGTGTGTGTGTGTGTGTGTAACGAATGCTCTGCGGCAATTTTCGACCGAATTTGCACCAAAATTTACATGCACATGCTCCAAGTTAGCGGGAAAGGCCAAGACTGACTTTGCATTTCCCAACTCCCATCGATAGTGGAAATAATCAATTCTTCATGCTTCTACGGCAGTTATCATGTAGTTTGTGGCCATTTTCTACTGGCCAGAGTGAGAGCCTAGAGCTGGCTGCCACGAATAGGCAGGAAGAAAGTTTAATAGTAACACAGGTTTGTCTTTTGGTACATAATCCCAGGTGATAGTTGGGTTTCCAGTACCATTTTTATTTTCTAGAAAAATTTAGAGAGAGCATTGCTGTCACTATATTTAAGATTGCCTAATTTCATTTGGTGATGGTAGAAACATGACTTCCAATGGTTTTCAGTTTAACCAAAATAGAATTTGACCTCACTTTCATGTTTGATGCTAGCTCTATAAATTGTACCTGCATTTGCAGTTCAGGGGGAAGGTCTTGTTTTTTTCGGCAGTTCAGTTCTTTAATTGTGGGGTTGTGTTTATCTTGTAGGTTGGTCAAGTGCTTGTTTAGTATAACATTGGTGTTCTGTGATATATATTGGTCAATGATTTTGGTGTAACTGTAGCTAACTTTAACACTGTTTTTATTGAAAATCTCTTTTAGCATTGGGGAATGGCTGAGATGCTTATGAATTAAATTCGAAAAAAAATCGCCTGATGTTAGTTTTGACATTTCTGCTAAAGTGTGGGTTAAACCATATGATATTGCATTTATGCTGTTTTGGCTTGTCAACATCATTTTTCCTTATGTCTAAGTACTCTATCTGATTATATATATATATATATATATATATATATATATAAAGAAATATACTCTTATGGTGTGCTATATTTATGGGATAAAGTGCTCAATATCAGAGATAGAGCGTGTGTAAATATAAAAGTGAACATAGAAGTCAACACAGTCTGTTTCATGCTAGATGCAATCGTCGGGCCACGATTGCATCTAGCATGAAACAGACTGTCGCCTCAAAGTGTTGACTTCTATGTTCACTTTTATATTTATATATATATATATATATATATATATATATGAAGAAATATAGTCTTAGGGTGTGCTATATTTATGGGATAAGGTGCTCAATATCAGAGATAGAGCGTGTGTAATATATATAAATAGCCAAGAAAAATAACAGCACTCATGGCCTGATGATCGCATCTAGCATGAAACAGACTGTCGCCTCTAAGAGTTGACTTCTATGTTCATATTTATATATATATATATATATATATATATTTATATTTATTTATATATATATATATATATATATATATATATATATATATATATATATACATATACATATACTCTGTTATAATAAATACATCAATTTCTTATTTTCTTTTTTGTTTTTGTTTTTTGAAAACGTGAGGCCAAGAAGGAGCAGTGAAACGTTCCCACAGAGACAAGCTCCCTGCTATAAATAGGAGCAGGTACTGCCTTTTGGAGAGGGAAGTTTCCAGCAGTTGGACCGAACATTCTTGCCGTAACACTCTCGTTTGTATATGCTTGTATTACTGTTTCTGTTAATATATTTGTTTAACTCAATTCCTCTCTGTGTGTGTTTATTTCTGGCCCTAACAAAACCACAATATGGAGGCATAGAAATTTACAAGCAATTTCCTGCCCCAGTCAATCACTGATTGGAGGTCCTTTTCAAAAGCAGCAGCCAGGTTAACTTTGTCTGCTTTGATGGATTTGCTATTGAAACAGGAGTAAGTGGTAGTGTAAAGCATCAATGGATTCTTTTATATCCCTCATTCATTCCTACTACACCAAACCTTATTTTCTGGATCCATATGTGATGTTATGTTCAAGAAATGGCTGAAAATTTCATGGGCTGACCAAGATATAAATGTAAGTAGACATGCCAGTTGATAGACTAAAAGACATTCAATTGTCCCAGAATACAACAGCTGGTCGACCTGCTCTTGTATTCGGGTATAATTTGTATTCTGCCTACAATCTTTTTCAGCCAACCTTTGTAAAACAAAATCCATAAGAGCATGAGAAAAACTGAATAAAAGAATTTTTTACAATCGATGATACGTGTATAAAAGAAAAATTGCTGCCCAAATATCTGATATAAAGAAATGTGAATATCTATATGTTTGTATGCGTGCGATAGTGTGTGTGTGTGTGTGTGTAGGCATGTTAAAAATGTGGTGTGTGTGTGTGTGTGTAAAAGAAAACAATCATTTTTGTTCCTGTAAATAAGAATCTATGAAGGGCTCTATCCTCGCACCTACTTTGTTCTAAATTTTCATCAATGACCTTCTTGATGGCATCAGCTCACAACTTGGTACCTCTACTGAAGACACAACCATTTACTTTTGTCTCGATAGCAAGTCGGATCAGTTCGATAAAATCAAATTGGCTGCTGATATCAAAATTATTGTTAACCGAGGCAAGGAATGGCTTGCTAATTTTATAACCTCCAAATCAAAACTTCTCTCTATTAATCATCCGAGAGACCATCTTCGGCTTTCCATCAACATGGCTGATGCTAACCTTCACTGGCTAACATGAAATGGAAAGACTATATTGAATCCACTGCTAAGTCCCCTGCGAAGAAATTTGGTTCATTATGCCATGCTAGACAATTTCCCTCTCCAGAATCTATCTTATATATCTATAAGTCAACCATTCGCCCATTCTTTGAATATTGCTACCACACCTGATCTGGTGCTTCTGCTATATATTTAGAGATTCTTGATAAAATCCAAAGAAGAATCTATCTTACATATTTATAAGTCTACCATTCATCATTACTTTGAATATGGCTGTCACATCTGGTCTGGTGCTTCTGCTATATATTTAGAGATTCTTGATAAAATCCAAAGAAGAATCTATCTTACATATTTATAAGTCTACCATTCATCCTTGCTTTGAATATTGCTGCCACATCTGGTCTGGTGCTTCTGCTATATATTTAGAGATTCTTGATAAAATCCAAAGAAGAATCTATCTTACATATTTATAAGTCTACCATTCATCCTTGCTTTGAATATTGCTGCCACATCTGGTCTGATGCTTCTGCTATATATTTAGAGATTCTTGATAAAATCCAAAGAAGAATCTATCTTACATATTTATAAGTCTACCATTCATCCTTGCTTTGAATATTGCTGCCACATCTGGTCTGGTGCTTCTGCTATATATTTAGAGATTCTTGATAAAATCCAAAGAAGAATCTATCTTCCATATTTATAAGTCTACCATTCATCCTTGCTTTAAATATTGCTGCCACATCTGGTCTGGTGCTTCTGCTATATATTTAGAGATTCTTGATAAAATCCAAAGAAGAATCAGCAATATTATTGGTCCAGAACTGGCATCTTAGCTTCATTCACTTTCCTACTGCAGTAATGTAAATTCCCTGTGCTTTTTCTATAAATACTTTCATGGTAATCACTCGGATGAACGCTTCACTATGGAACCTCGGCCTTATGAATTGAAGCACAGTACTGGACTGGCGGATAGGTCTCATCAATTCACAGTTGAATTGGTGAGATGCAACTCTAAGTTCTTTGCTAACAGTTTATTTTCCTGCACGTCTCACTTGTGGAACACTCTTCTAATTCCATGCCAACTTTGATCTTTAAACATTTAAATGCTTAACTCTGGTGGCCGTACTCTTGGTTGGTACCTAGTTAGCTGACCACTTGGGAATACCAGCTGCTGCAAGCTTGGATGTGTGGGTGGTGTAATGTATAGTGACTTGGAATTGGAAAGAGGAGAGCTGAGTTCTGATTTCAGTTAGATTTGTTATATTCACTTATGTGAGAATCCATCTCTTCTCTCTCCAGCTATGGGTTAATTAGTATTACTTATTTCAGTAAAACATTATTATCTCCCCACCTCCAAATTCTTAAAATCTAAAAATACTTTCTGGCTTTAAATAACCTAAAAAAAGGTGTGATAAGTCAATTAATCAGTCAATATAAGAAGACAGAATGCATCGTTTTCCACAAGAGTAAAAGATACAAAAAAAAAGAAAAAGACACAAACTACAAACTGGAGACGACAACAACAAACAACTACAAAAGTTTAAATATTTGGCATATTTTAAGGTTGATAACCCGTAAAAAATAAACCACACATTCAATCTGTTGTGGTTTCCATGAAAATGAATAGTGATTTATTCACTGTAGCTTAGATGTGGCACAAGGCCAAAAGTAAGGAGCACCCATTGATGATCAAACTCACTATTCAGTTGTAAATGATCTAGCAAGACAAACTTGCTAACCATCTTTTCTACAAATACTTTTACGGTAACTGCTCCGACGAGCTACTTTCACTAGTTCCCAGAATTTAAACATGCAACTAGGCTGGCATCTCGATCCCACCCTTTCACTGTCAAAACAGTTAAATGTAGCCATGTCTTCTACTCCAATAGCTTCATGTCTCATGCCTCCAGTCTGAGGAATTCCTTTCCTATTACTTGTTTAATATGTTTATTTTTACTTATTTATTACTTGTTATTATTTTTACTTTACTTGTTTAATATAATAATAATTGATAGCTATAATCTCCAACTATTTAAATGTAATGTCAATCGATATCTCCAGATGCCTTAGTCTATTCCCCATCCTTCTCTTCATCCTTTCCTCTATCACGCCCCTTTACTCTCGCTCTCACTCTCTGTAACCCCTTGCGTGCTAGTGGCATCACACCTTGCTTGGAGTGAAATGCTTAAAAAGAAAAAAAAAAAAAGAATTACACCATGTTGAATTGCTCCAGTGATTTACTAAGCATAGCTTAGTTGTAGCAGCAGGCCGAGATTAAGGAACACCCAGTGAGGATCCAACTCACTTCTCTGTTGTAATTGGTCTCAAAAGACAAGCTTATTAACACTCATACAAAGCCAATGTGCCTAATGATGATTTTCTAAGTGTAGTTTAGATGTGGCACAAGGCCTATCGTATGGAGCACCCAGTAAGGATCAAACTCACTGTTCAGTCGTAATTGATCTAGCGAGGCAAGCTTGTTAACCATTACCCCACGCCAATGTGCCCAAATGATTTTCTAAGTGTAGTTTAGATGTGGCACAAGGCCTATCGTATGGAGCACCCAGTGAGGATCGAACTCACTGTTCAGTTGTAATTGATCTAGCGAGGCAAGCTTGTTAACCATTACCCCACGCCAATGTGCCCAAATGATTTTCTAAGCTTTGCTTAGATAGGGCACCAAGTCCAAAGCCAAAAGTGTGGGGGACCGAATGCAGATTGAACTCACTACTCAATCATAATTGATCTTGTGAGACAAGCTTGTTAACCATTACCCCATGTCAATGTGCTCTCTCCTGGAAATAACTGAATAGGTAGCTTTACTTTCAACCCCCCCCACTTATATTAGAGTAAGTATCAGAGAATAAAATTTCAGTTAATTAGCATATCACTGTTCATTGTCTAATTATCAACTGAATTAATTGCAATTTAATGAATATTTGAGCAAACACAAACTACAAAGAAAGTAAATGTGACCCAGTGTCAGACTATTTAAAGCGTCATTTTGGTTGATTGCATTACCCTGGCACAAATTTAAAAGCTGCGCCAGGATTAACAGAAATTTAGAAAGAAGAAAGGCGATTCTTGAATAGACAAGAAACTTATCAGGAAAGCTCAAATGAACCAATAATTGAGAAGCAATAGAGAGAATTCAAAGGAAAATCCAAGGTGAAAATGTGAGGTGGTGGGAGGAAGAAAAAAAGAGGGACAGGAAGACGAGTGAAAAGAAGAAGAGTAGGAGATGTAGGAAGTAGATGATAAAAAGAAAACCAATGAGAGGAAGAAGGTGGAGAGGAAAAAGAGAGAAAGAAGTTAAGTGAAATTAAGAGGAGGAGGGGTAATGGAGAAGAGGAGGGAGCAGACGAAGATAGGAAAGGGAAGAAAAAGAAAGTAAGTGTCTAAATCAAATAGAGGTGGGCAATAGAGAAGAGGAAAAAAGAAGACAGAAGAAAAAGAGAGGAAGGCAATAAAGAAAAGGAGGAAGAGAAATAGGATAGGAGAAGGAAGAAAAAGGAGAAGGTAAAAGAGAGGAGACAGCTAAATGAAATAAGAGGAGGAGGGGCAATAAAGAAGAGAAAGAGGAGGGGGAATAAAGAAAGAGAGGAAGAGAAATAGGATAGGAGGAGGAGGAAGAAAAAGAGGCAGGGAATGAGAGGAGGAAGCTAAATGAAATAAGAGGAGGAGGGGCAATAAAGAAGAGAAAGAGGAGGGGGAATAAAGAAAGAGAGGAAGAGAAATAGGATAGGAGGAGGAGGAAGAAAAAGAGGCAGGGAATGAGAAGAGGAAGCTAAATGAAATAAGAGGAGGAGGGGCAATAAAGAAGAGGAAGAGGAGGGCAATAAAAAAGGGGAGGAAGAGAAATAGGATAGGAGGAGGAAGAAAAAGAGGCAGGGAATGAGAGGAGGAAGCTAAATGAAATAAGAGGAGGAGGGGCGATAAGAAGAGGAAGAGGAGGGGCAATAAAAAAGGGGAGGAAGAGAAATAGGATAGGAGGAGGAAGAAAAAGTGGCAGGGAATGAGAGGAGGAAGCTAAATCAAATAAGAGGAGGAGGGACAATAAAGAAAAGGAGGAAGAGAAATAGGATAGGAGAAAGAAGAAAAAGAGTCAATGAAAAGAGAGGAGGAAGCTAAATGAAATAAAAGGAGGGGTAATAAAGAAAAGAACTAAGATAAGAGAAGGAAGAAAACGAGGAAGGCAAAAGAGAGGAGGAAGCTAAATGAAATAAAAGGAGGGGTAATAAAGAAAAGAACTAAGATAAGAGAAGGAAGAAAACGAGGAAGGCAAAAGAGAGGAAGAAGCTAAATGAAATAAAAGGAGGGGTAATAAAGAAAAGAACTAAGATAAGAGAAGGAAGAAAACGAGGAAGGCAAAAGAGAGGAGGAAGCTAAATGAAATAAAAGGAGGGGTAATAAAGAAAAGAACTAAGATAAGAGAAGGAAGAAAACGAGGAAGGCAAAAGAGAGGAGGAAGCTAAATGAAATAAAAGGAGGGGTAATAAAGAAAAGAACTAAGATAAGAGAAGGAAGAAAACGAGGAAGGCAAAAGAGAGGAGGAAGCTAAATGAAATAAAAGGAGGGGTAATAAAGAAAAGAACTAAGATAAGAGAAGGAAGAAAACGAGGAAGGCAAAAGAGAGGAGGAAGCTAAATGAAATAAAAGGAGGGGTAATAAAGAAAAGAACTAAGATAAGAGAAGGAAGAAAACGAGGAAGGCAAAAGAGAGGAGGAAGCTAAATGAAATAAAAGGAGGGGTAATAAAGAAAAGAACTAAGATAAGAGAAGGAAGAAAACGAGGAAGGCAAAAGAGAGGAGGAAGCTAAATGAAATAAAAGGAGGGGTAATAAAGAAAAGAACTAAGATAAGAGAAGGAAGAAAACGAGGAAGGCAAAAGAGAGGAGGAAGCTAAATGAAATAAAAGGAGGGGTAATAAAGAAAAGAACTAAGATAAGAGAAGGAAGAAAACGAGGAAGGCAAAAGAGAGGAGGAAGCTAAATGAAATAAAAGGAGGGGTAATAAAGAAAAGAACTAAGATAAGAGAAGGAAGAAAACGAGGAAGGCAAAAGAGAGGAGGAAGCTAAATGAAATAAAAGGAGGGGTAATAAAGAAAAGAACTAAGATAAGAGAAGGAAGAAAACGAGGAAGGCAAAAGAGAGGAGGAAGCTAAATGAAATAAAAGGAGGGGTAATAAAGAAAAGAACTAAGATAAGAGAAGGAAGAAAACGAGGAAGGCAAAAGAGAGGAGGAAGCTAAATGAAATAAAAGGAGGGGTAATAAAGAAAAGAACTAAGATAAGAGAAGGAAGAAAACGAGGAAGGCAAAAGAGAGGAAGAAGCTAAATGAAATAAAAGGAGGGGTAATAAAGAAAAGAACTAAGATAAGAGAAGGAAGAAAACGAGGAAGGCAAAAGAGAGGAAGAAGCTAAATGAAATAAAAGGAGGGGTAATAAAGAAAAGAACTAAGATAAGAGAAGGAAGAAAACGAGGAAGGCAAAAAAGAGGAGGAAGCTAAATGAAATAAAAGGAGGGGTAATAAAGAAAAGAACTAAGATAAGAGAAGGAAGAAAACGAGGAAGGCAAAAGAGAGGAGGAAGCTAAATGAAATAAAAAGGAGGAGGAGCAATAACGAAGACTAGGAAGAGGAAGAACATAAATAAGAGAAAAACTGAGGCAGCCTCTAAATGAAGTAAAAAGGGGGAGGAGGTAATAGAGAAGAGGAGAAAGAGGAAGAAGATAGAAGGAAGAAAAAGAGAGGAAGTGTTTAAATGAAATAAAAAGAAAGTGTGGCAAAAACAGAAGAGGAGGAAGAGACATAGAAGGAAGAAAAAGAGAAAGGGAAAAGAGATGAAGAAGCTAAACGAAATCTGATGGAGGAGGGTGTAATAAGGGAAAAAAGTGAGGAAGAGGCATGTTTGAAGCATGTATACTTTGTACACATATTAAATAGTTTATACATGCTTCAAGGTACTTCTCTACTGCAAGGGTTCCGTAAACTTTTGGCGTCATTGCCCACTTTCCCAAAACTTTTTGTTAAAAGTTAGTTCTTTTCTTTTTATGTGCTATATCCTTTCAGGACATAAGCAATCATGGCTCTCCACTTCTCCCTATCCCTTGTGGCTCTCAATAAGCTTTGTGCCGCTGCCACCTCCCCTAGACGACGTTCTGCCATCCACTTGCTTAAGCCCGCCAGGTATGTTATGCATTGCTTTCCCTTGTCTCTTTTTCTCTCTATTCGACCTGTGAGTATCAGATTCTCCAGACCCTCCTTTCTCATTAAGCGTCCCAGAAATTTCATCTGCCTCTTTCTTAAGTTAAGTATAAGCTTGCTCTTTACTAGTTCATAAAATGACTTTATGATGTAGTAAAAAATACCAAAGGGAGGTAAAAAATAACAGAGACTGCTGCTACAAAGGGAGGTAACAAATAACAGTCACTGCTGCTACAAAGGGAAGTAACAAATAACAGTGACTGCTGCTACAAAGGGAGGTAACAAATAACAGTGACTGCAGCTACAAAGGGAGGTAACAAATAACTGTGACTGATAACAGTGACTGCTGCTACAAAGGGAGGTAACAAATAACAGTGACTGCTGCTACAAAGGGAGGTAACTGATAACAGTGACTGCTGCTACAAAGGGATGTAACAAATAACAGTGACTGCTGCTACAAAGGGAGGTAACAAATAACAGTGATTGCTGCTACAAAGGGAGGTAACAAATAACAGCCACTGCTGCTACAAAGGGAAGTAACAAATAACAGTGACTGCTGCTATAAAGGGAGGTAACAAATAACAGTGACTGCAGCTACAAAGGGAGGTAACAAATAACTGTGACTGATAACAGTGACTGCTGCTACAAAGGGAGGTAACAAATAACAGTGACTGCTGTTACAAAGGGAGGTAACTGATAACAGTGACTGCTGCTACAAAGGGATGTAACAAATAACAGTGACTGCTGCTACAAAGGGAGGTAACAAATAACAGTGACTGCTGCTACAAAGGGAGGTAACAAATAACAGTCACTGCTGCTCCAAAGGGAGGTAACAAATAACAGTCACTGCTGCTACAAAGGGAGGTAACAAATAACAGTGACTGCTGCTACTAGCGTATTAAAGAACAAACAAAATCAAGCATGAACATTGAAAACCATATTTTATGGTTAGGTTTAGTGTTGACAAAAAAAATTGAAGAATTTTTGTTCATAATGATAAAATTAAAATGAATCGACGCAACGAGCAATTAATAAAAATTCAGCCAATGTTTTTGTTATTCTTGCTCTTCTCTTATTTAATTTACATCCACCCAAAAATGTTGTTTCATCTGAAGAACAATTTCAATATTAATGCTCCTTCTCAAGATTATAGAAAATACCAAAATATTCCTTGTTTGTGGCAATATTTATATCTTTTCTAGGAATTTTATTCCCAATTAGCTCCCAGTTTTCTGATTTCGGACCATCCAAAATTTGGCAAGGACCACTGGTTGACAAGCACTGTTTTAAAACACATAACATTGCTGAGGAGTGAAAGCAGTTAAAATAATAGAAGTGTCAAGGGAAAAACCGTTCTTTTGATGCTCCAATTTTTTTTACGCATGGAGGTCCAAGTTTGCCAAAGAATCTATAGGATTTGACTGACAATGATCAAAATGAATGCAAAGTAAAAAAAAGTAAAAAGATATTTTAAATTTATCTTAAATTTCACTCACCTCTCGACCTTCGACTGTAAAGAATTTGGATGCTGCAAGTAAAAAGATTAGAAATTAACAGAATGTTAAATTTGAATAAAATGTGTGAGGGGAGATATATTATTATTTTGAAAGACAAATGAGTAACTTGCTTTTCTGTTTTCATTATTTTCTCCTTTCATTTGATAATACACGTTTTCACTTTGTTAGTTTTTTTCTTTTTGTCCTAGCATCAAAATTATGATTTTTGCTTAGAACTGTAGACCAATTTCTCTTTCATAATCAAATTTTATCAATTTTAGAAAATTATTTTTGGTTGTTCAGTTACATAACTATTGGTTTGGTTTGTTTTATGGCATATCAACTTCAATCACTTATTTAATGCCGACAAAATTTTTTTTACACTATTTACATTATTCGGACTATTGTCCTCATCTTTGTTACCATATTTATAAATAGTGTACATAATACCTCATCTCAGAAATATAGACAAATACTGAAGGGCCAAAATGTTGTCATAAATGTGGCAACAAAGATGAGGACAATAGTCCGAATAATGTAAATAGTGTATAATACCTCATCTCAGAAATATAGACAAATACTGAAGTGCTGAAACGTTTTGATAAATATGGCATCAAAGATGAGGACGATTGTCCGAACAATGTAAATAGTGTACATAATACCTCATCACAGAAATATAGACATATACCAAAATTTTTATTGCTGATAATTTTTTTTTTCAAAAATGTATTGCTGGAAATATTTTTTTTCTTCAAAAATGTTTTGCTGGTAATATTTTTTTCTTTAAAAGTGTTTTGCTGATAATATTTTTTTCTTCAAAAATGTTTTGCTGGTAATATTTTTTTCTTTAAAAGTGTTTTGCTGATAATATGTTTTTCTTCAAAAGTGTTTTGCTGGTAATATTTTTTTCTTCAAAAGTGTTTTGCTGGTAATATTTTTTTCTTCAAAAGTGTTTTGCTGATAATATTTTTTTCTTCAAAAGTGTTTTGCTGGTAATAATTTTCCTCCAAAAATTTATTGCTGGTATTAAAATCTATTTTTACACTTTCATAGTGCTTTAAGCCCAGTTTGTGGATCTATTTTACCCATAGCTGGGACCCTAACCAGGACGCGGATGTAGTTTATTGTCTTACCCATCAGTACTAGATTGGCAATTGGGTCTCATCATTTTATTGTTGAAAATTTAAATGCAATGCTAATTCCTCTTCTTTAACTGTTCTCTCCCCATTAAAGTTTTTCTTTTACTCATATTCTTTCATACATAGTAACCTCTAGCATCTTTGTGGCTTTATTGCCTTCTTCGGTGTGAAATGATATATATAATTAATAAACAATAAAATCCCAAATTACCTCATATGGGAATTGGGGAATAGCCTATTTCAGCAGACAAAGATATCGGTCATCTCTCTTATCAACCCGTCAGTCCACCCTGGGTTTGATAAGACAGACGATAGATATATTTATCTGCCAAAATAGGCCATTCTCTATATGAGGGTTACAAAAAGTGGGAGCAAGAGTAAAGAGGCACGATAGAGGAAAGGATGAAGAGAAGGATGGGGAATTAGATCAAGGCATCTGGAGATTATGATTGACATTGCATTTGAATAAATGAGGATTACCGTTCGATAAACTACGCCCAACAGCAAGGCCTTTAATCAGGAGGCTTTGAGGAGTGTGGAACCACCTCTTAATTGCTGGTGTTCCCAGGTCCACCCTGACCTGGGGTGGTAGCACCTGTTAGGGTCCCAGCTATGGGAAAATAGTTAACCCCGAAACTGAGGTAAAAAGCATTATAAAAGTTTAAAAATAGGTTTTAATACCAGAAATACTTTGTAAAAAATTATTACCAGAAATGAATTTTTGGAAAAAAAAAATATTACCAGCTATACATTTTTGAAAAAATATTACCAGCTATACATTTTTGAAAAAATAATATTGCCAGCAATACGTTCTTGAAAATTAATATTACCAGCTATACGTCTTTGAAAAATATTACCAGCTATACATTCTTGATGAAAAAAATATTACCAGAAATAGATTTTTGACAAAACAAAAATATTACCAGAAAAAAAATAAGTTGTCAGAATTAAATGACCCATTGAGGTTGATATGCCATAAAACAAAACAAACCAAATGAGGATTATAGGGAAGCAATTAAGAGGAAGGGAGATCCACAGATGGGAAGTGTGAGACATGAAGCTATTGGAGTAAAAGAGACGGCTACATTTAACAGTGGAACTGAGATTCTAACCTAGTAGTATGCTTAAATTCATGTAGTTTGGGAACCAGCAATAGTAGCTCGTAGGAGAAGTTGCTGTGAAAGTACTTGTAGAAAAGACAGAGGGAAGCAACGGCATGTCTGTGAAAAGTGACTGTAGACGAGATGCCAGATCAGGACCAATCACATTGCATATCCATCTCTGGATTTTGTTGAGGACCATGAGATGAACAGTGGGGGCTCCATTTCTTCAGGACAATGGCTGGTATCCTGTCCCCACCGCTAGCCTTATGGGGTTCAAATTTAGAGATGATGCCCAATACCGTCAATGGGGTTATATGTAACTTACTCAATAGTGCCTCAGTTCTAGGGGGAAAATTGGGTGTGGGTACACCGGATGAGTCGAGCGTTGAGTTGGATGAGAATTTCTGAGCAAAGCATTCAGCCTTATCAGCTGAGGAAGTCAAGACCTCAAATTGATTGAATAGAGGAGATATTGCAGATTTGCTGGTGTTTAGTATGCTCTTACAGAGACATCAATAATCTTTGGAACTGAATTTGAAAGATGCAATATGTTGTTTAATTCTTTCAGCAAATAGTGACTTTGCTTCATTGAGGACACGCTTGCACTCATTGTGAGCTGAGACAAAGAGACGTCTGTTGCAATCTGACATGTCACTATGGTACAGGCGGAAGAAGTGATTCCTATGGCCAATGGCAGCTGAGCAAGCAGTTGCGAACCAAGGGGATGAGCACAATTTAACTTTATATTTCCTTGTGGGGATGAAAGCCTCGAATCCAGCTTTTACTCAGGAGGAGACCTCGGAAGTGCATTTTTGAACAGGGAGATTAAAGACCAGATTCCACGGGTCCCAGTCTGCTCACTGATAACAGAAAGATGTTGTGTTGATAGGAGGTTCTTTGCTAGGGATGGAGCAGAAGATGATGTTAATAGACACTACAGCATCATCAGAGTTGCTGGGAGGGCAGAGCTGCATGGCTCAGCAAGACTTGGAGATGGTGGTGAAACAGAGATCGAGAAGGGAAATTTTACCCTGCTGGTTTTTGGGGAAAACATGTAGGAAAGTCAACCATCTGTGTGAGGGATTGAGTAATTGAAAAGTTAAAGGTTTGTTTATTAATTATGTTGGTCTGTATTAATAAATACACTGAGATCTTTTTGTGGATCAGTTTTAATATTTTATATTACTAGGATCCACTTGGATTATATACCAATGGATTAGTTACCTCTACTATGTGTGTGTGTGTGTGTGTGTGTGTGTGTGTGTGTTTGTGTTTAAGTAATGTATTCTCATATAAGCATGTTTGGTTAAATAATTAAGACGTATTATGTCTATATATCTTAATTTTAATCCTTTCAAATCCATGGATAATTTCTTGTTAGCTGTAGAAATTTAATCAAGAAAAATTCTAAAATTTTCTTTCAAATAAATTTTATTTTCCCAAGTACTTTCAATCTTATCTGAGATCATCTTCAGGGTTGAGAGTCTATGGATATATGTGCAGGAACATCACAAAATTTAAAATATTTACCCATTATACAAGGAAGGTATGTGATTTTTTGGGAGTATATTTTTGTGCATGTTCACTGTAAAATTCAAAATATTTACACATTATGCAAGGGAAGTAACTTATATGATTTTTGGATTATATTTGTATAGGTTTAAAAGATTTTTTAAATTGTAGTTTTTAATAATTATAATTTAGTATTTATAAAAAAATTTGCTGTTATAAACACTTAAGAACATTGTTGCTATACTCGTAGTAGACGTTATTTTTGGCTGCAATTCTCTTATGAAAAAGAACTTCTACAAGTTTTAGTTTTTGCTTATTATCTTGGTGGAGGACTTGTATTTTAGACTAATATCTGTCTAAACTGTGAATACTGACATGAGTGTTCATTTAAATGCTCTGAGATTGAACTATGATCATTTAAGTGAAATCTAAGCCTTGTTGTCATGGTTGTTGTAGTAACACCAACATACATAGTATTAAGTCTTTTATCAGAGATGCAATCTCCTAAAGGACATTAAATTGATATACAACATTGGTCTTTTGTAAAATGCCAGTTGACAAAGAAGAGTTGTTATGAATGACTAATTAGGTTGTATTAAATTTAGTATAATATATAATTAATTTTATTTTTTTGCTGGGGTCAGTTTTGTAAAAACTCATCAGTAGTCAGTAAAAATGTTCCCATATCAACATACAAAAAATACAACAAACATAATGTCTACACACACACACACACACACGCACGCACACACAATTATGAATATACATTATTATTTGATGCCCACATAGACAAACTAGAATTTTTATAAACTTATATACATATAGTAATTTTATGCAATTTGATATACGTAAAATACTTATAGAAAATACTAAAATCTTAGAAGCATTACATATTAAAAGCAAAAGACCTCTTATTAATCGTATAGATTACAATATTACAATGTTTATAATATATTTAAATTTTATAATGTATTCTTCGATCTTTTGGCTTGTATAATAAAAATCTTTTTCACACTGTCACATGATAAAAATCTTTGCCCTGCACGTGATAACATCATCGTGTCTTTTGAATTTAAAAGGATTTTAACGTTTATTTAGTTTGTAAAAAAGTAGCAACATGATTACACTACAAGATAATTGGCAAATGTTTGTTAAAAAAAATTTTGACTAAAAATATTGACCCTGAAGATGAACAATGATGTTCGAAAGCGCTAGGTCATCGTACGGACAATACTTATTTCGAAATCATTTTCAAATAAAAAGTCTCATTAGAGAATATGAGAAAATTCAAAAGAAAATATGCAAGACTATGTTGTCTTTAACATTCAATACGACATGTATATATACATAATATATATATATATATATATAATATATATATATATATATATATATATATATATATATATATATATATCTTAAATCAAAGATATGAACTACCAGTTAACTGTAAACATCAGTATAAATTTAACTTATTATTGGGATTGTGATACTTTCAATGATAATGATATGTCACTGTAAATTTAATAGGTTATTACTTTTATTACCTGATAGTCCTCCTGTCGATATGAGTGTGTATCGGTGTACCTATACTGTGTTGTTCGTATATATATATATATATATATATATATAAATAAGAGGTTTGGTAATGGAGTTAACTTTGCTAATAGCTAATAGGAGGTTGTAGGAAGCTATGAGTGCTTATGTCTTGAACAGAAATAGCATTTTAAAAGAAGTTTGGTTCCCATTTTATAAGGGCCATGTGCAACATTCTTCCTATTGTAAGCTAAAGGCACATCCAAGAAACTTAGATTAATCTTCTCTTTTTTAATATCATGTTAGCTTGGGACTGTTTTTCTTCTTTTGCCCTTAAGACCAGAAGGAGTCATTAAGGCACCGACATGCTGAGCTGTCCCCTATTCTCCTTCGTCTGTCGTGGTCGTGAGTCAAATCCTGAGCCTCTACGAAAGGTTTCTTGGTGCGCTCATAAAATGGCTAGGCTTGGGCATTTTACTCCAGGTTAGACCACAGTTAATATCTTCCGATGGGGTGGTTCACCTTGGTCATGAACATGTGGCTGTTGAAGTTGATCTGAGGAACACTTCCATCCTGACGTCAGGGAGGACCCTTGCCCAGTGGTGCCATGTTTAATCCACCCCACTTACATGTGTTTAGCCTGCCAGCTGGAATGGTTTACTGCGGCATGGCAACTTGGAGCCGTCACGTGAGAGATTTAGTAGACGGTTCAGGACCAGTGATGACAGTCCAACGGATCGTGGGATTGCCTCATTAGAAAAGAACCATATCTACATTCTGCCTGATTCAGAAAGTATATTAAAATATACTTACCTTCAAAATCCCATATTTCTGCTACGTCAACTTCTTCATGGACAAAATAAAGATTCCCCAGTGCCTAAAAAAAAAAAAAAAAAAATGAATTAAATGTTTGGTAGGTTAACACCTTGATGGATAACGTAACACCTTGATGGATAACGTAACACCAAAAAACATTTTCTTTTTATATGTCAGAATATGATTAAATATAACAGATTTATTGAGTAAATATTATAGCACACAAGACAGACCTTCTATGACCTCTTTCCTGTTTAAATTTTAGACTAAAACGTGTGTTTCTTTGCAATATTTTCCACTGAGGAACGAGAAGAAAGAACTCTCAATTGCAAGAACATTGTAAGATCCAAGCTGCAAAGTGGAGACACAAAAA
>OZ038509.1:50070337-50087837 GCA_964036315.1 Acanthosepion esculentum | reverse complement strand
AAGCGAGAACTTTTGGTCAATAATGTTATGGGGAAGATTCAGAGATAGGGGCACAGGTTATAAAGGCAGGCAGAGGCTGGTCGGAAATCAGGAGAGATGCTGAGAAAGTAAAAATCAAATATAAAAATCAAACAGACAAAATATATTAAAAAATAAAGCAAGACTAAAATGAAAAAAAATTATGCTGTCAAAAGTAAGAAAAAAAATCAGATTTTGTAATTCTATAAGAATAAAAATGAATTACTTAATATAGTTTGTAGTTTCTTTCTGTGAAGTTACTAGTCAGGGTTGCGTTGGGGTGTGGTTCTTTTACCCCCCCCCCCACACACACACACAGTGAAGCATTCATGTCGAGATAATTCAAAGACAAAATTTATCTGAAGCAGTTAGGACAGAAAAGAAAGAAAGAAAAAAGAAAAAGGAAAATAGTGAAAAATTTAAAAATGGAAGAAAAAGAAACAGAATCAAAGAGAAAAGAAAAAAGAAAAATGAAGGAAAGAAATGAAGACTGTAGATTTGCAAGAAAGAGATTGAAAAATGAAAACAAAAGAGAAAGAATGGATGTGATAAAGATAATGAGAGGTAGATAAATGAATAAGAAAGAAAGAAAGTAAGAAGGAAAGAAAGGAAGAAAAGAAAGAAAGAAAGAAAGAAATTATGAAAGTTGCTTTGGAAGTGAGAAGAAAAGAGTGTACAAAAAAGAAAGAATGCATGTCATTGAAAGAATTACAATATGAGAGAGGGAAAACGAGAGAGAGAGAAAGGAAGAATGAGAGAGGGAGAGAGAGAGAGTGGGAGAATGAGAGAACAGATAATTCAGAGAGAGAGAGTGGGAGAGGAAAGGTGAAATGTAGAAATTAGGAGTGAATGAAATAATATGAGAAACAAAGAATGAAATAAAGAAAAAGAAAGAGAATGAAATAAAGAAAAAGTAAAGGAGAGAAAAACTCAAATAATGAAAGTGAGATGGAGAGAAAGAGTGAATGAAGAATGGAGAAAGGGTGGCAGGTACAAAAGAAGAATGATAGAATGCTATAAAGGAAGATGAAGAATTGATTAAGTTTTTGACGCCATCATGGGTTGTTTCATCCTAAAAACATATTTGGGATTATAAGAATAATTCTCTTTCTTGCAAGTGAATTTTGCATTAACAATTCTTTTGCAGATAACAATTTTTCCTGATGCAAGTGCAATTATTTAACCCATAGCAGGAGGAAACGAGATGAATTCATAATTTTATAGTAAACTAAATGTGAAAAGGCTTTGATAGATAGATAGATAGATAGATAGATAGATAGATAGGAACAAACCATGATAGATAGATAGATAGATAGGAACAAACTGTGATAGATAGATAGATAGATAGATAGATAGGAACAAACCATGATAGATAGATAGGAACAAACCATGATAGATAGATAGATAGATAGATAGATAGATAGATAGAGACTGGGAAAGATAGAGAGCAACAGATTGGGATAGATAGATAGATAGATAGATAGGAACAAACCATGATAGATAGATAGATAGATAGATAGATAGATAGGAAAAAACCATGAATGATAGATAGATAGATAAATAAATAGATAGATAGATAGATAGGAAAAAACCATGAATGATAGATAGATAGATAAATAAATAGATAGATAGATAGATAGGAAAAAACCATGAATGATAGATAGATAGATAAATAAATAGATAGATAGATAGATAGGAAAAAACCATGAATGATAGATAGATAGATAGATAGATAGATAGGTAGATAGATAGATAGAGAGAGAGAGAGAGAGAGAGACTGGGATAGATAGAGAGCAACAGATTGGGATAGATAGATAGATAGATAGATCGATAGATAGGAACAAACCGTGATAGATAGATAGATAGATAGATAGATAGATAGATAGGAACAAACCATGATAGATAGATAGATAGATAGGAACAAACCATGATAGATAGATAGATAGATAGATAGATAGATAGATAGATAGAGACTGGGATAGATAGAGAGCAACAGATTGGGATAGATAGATAGATAGATATTCACACAGATAGATAGCTAGAGAGACAGACAGACAGACAAACACTAGTATGAATAAAGTGACTTAGTCAATTGCTATACTAGTTTTTACATGGAATGAAAAGTGACCTTTTGCTGAGTGCAGACATGTAGGTGATCGCAAGTGTATGTTTTTGCCATTGCATGACATCCGAGCATGCTACTCATTAGGAAAAAAAAAGGGATTTAAAGGTTAAATATTTCCAGATGGCAAGAGAATTCCACCAAAATAGAAATCATTTTAAATAAAGCTAAATAACAGAATCATTTTAGTGCATTTGGGTGTATATATATATATATATATATATATATATATATATATATACACAAAATGAATATGATATAGAAAATTTACCCAACCAGACATGAATTCAATTCATTTTGCAAGCATGCAGTGAAGATTAAATTCTAGTGAAATATATATATATATATATATATATATATATATATATATATATATATATATATTGAATTGGACAGAGTCCGACAATTTATTTTAAAGACATTTTTGATATATTTAATACTGTTTATTTTAAACAGAGCATTTACTTAAATACTTGTATCTATAAAAAGAACGTTAAACATATCAAAAATGTCTTTAAAATAAATATATATATATATATATATATACATATTATTATTAAATTCTAGTGGTGTGTGTGTGTGTGTTTGTGTGTGTATATATATATATATATATATATATATATATATATATATATATATATATATATATATATACACACACACACACACAAACACCATGTGTGGGGAGAACATTTGCTTTCCTGACCATGAAACCCGAGTTCAAATCTCATCATGACCAATTTGTCAAGAAGGTGACTTCCTGATATTACTGGTCTGGATGAGGCAATCACAGCAGGTGGCACATTTGGAAAGTGCCTGAAAACCAGACCACAGATTTACCCAAGCCTTTTTAGTGAAATTGGGTAGATGGAACTCTTGTGATCTGTTGAAGGCTGTGCTAGCATGAAGTCACAAGTCATCGTGACCGAGGGTTTGAGCATGCTGGTCTTGTTCAGACTGTTGATCACACTAGAGAACACACTTCTCTCAGAAACTGTAACTAAGGTCTGCTCAGCATAGTTGCAGTATAAACCACAGGTGGAATCTGTGGGTGTTGAACAAAAACAAAATGTTCCTGAGTAAAAGTCAGCAATAGGGATTAACTAGCCGCCATAGTAGACAGGTGTCCTCCACTACAAGTGGCTAGCCATTATTATAATATATATATATATATATATATATATATATATATATCCCAAAAATTTTAAGTCAAATATGTGGTGCAGTTAAATTTATATTACAATGAATCATTCATACAAAAAGTAGATTAGTAAAGTTAATGATATAAAACGACAAAATCCCTTCGCTAACAAAAATTTTAAAGATGCATTAACCTACAAATCACTCGATGAATGTTATGATCCTTGTTTTTAATGACTACAAACTGTATAAGGTCTTTTTTTTAATATGCAAGTACTTTCAACTGTACATACAGTCATCCTCAGGCATGGAAATTATTTTGTTTTTAGTAAATCCAGGTAGCATCAGAGACAAAAAATTAAATGCGAATCAAAATATGTTTTTTAGAAATGTGTTATTGTTAACGGATACAAACTTTTAGAGCGTGCAGTCGCAACGCTAAGGTTGAATTTTTTGATTAAGAGAGTGAGTTTTTTTTACTAATATGGCAATTTGAGAAATTTTTTTGTTGTTGTAGGAGTTTATCAGTCAATGTGGCATGAACTACATAGTTCAATAAATAGAGTAATGTCTCACTTGTTTTCCCGAAAATTTGAACGTCGGATCAGTTCTTTTAAATCAAATGTGGTGAAGTTCAATTTATATTACAATGAATCATTCATAGAAAAAGTAGATTAGTAAAGTTAATGATATAAAATGGCGAAATCCTTTTGCAAACAAAATTTCAAAGGTGCATTAACCTACAAATCACTCGATGAATGTTATGATCCTTGTTTTTAAAATTATAAACTGTATAAGGTCTTCTGCAAGTACTTTCAACTGTACATTCAGTCATCCTCAGGCATGGAAATTATTTTGTTTTTGGTAAAATTCAGGTAGCATTCGAAAAAAAAAAATGAAATGCGAATTGAAATATGTTTTTTTTTAAATGTGTTATTGTGACAAGAGGAAAAACTATTCGTAGTGAATGTGTTTCATTCGCTGATGGACTTTATCGAGGCAAAAAGCAAAGATTTATTTTGTTGCATATGTTTATATACAAGACCAAGAATGTCATTGGTTTATCAAGGGTTTTAAATCTGAGAACATTCATGAACGTTTATCAGGTGGTTGAAAACTCAGTCAAAATATATGGAAGACACAGAGTGTCATAATTCAAAGTCTCATAAAACAAAAATAAGTGAGTGATATTCAAGAAAATTTTTTTTTTTTTTTTAAATGAATATTGTTTAAATTGTACTCAGGTCTGGGATGAATGCACTGTACATCTTCAAAAACATGAGGTAATGGATTAAACCATTTTCTTTTGATTTTTTTCAACATATTTGTGGTTGTGCATGTTGACCTGGGAATGTAGTAATTCTTTCAGGAAAGGTGAGATCGGAAAGAATTCCGGGTGTAGATTTACATTTTGATGAGATTCAATCATGGTACTCTTGAGAACTTTCTGAGTAACTTACTTAAATGTAGCATTTTTTATATCAAAACTGTGGTTGAATGTATTTCTATGTATGACAAGTGAATTTGATTAGTTGTTATGTATAAGGTCCCTTTTGTGTTCATAGATACATTTTTTTTTAATTTCTGCATGTTTCTCCAATGTATTGTGAGGAACAGTTTTGGCATTTTATCTTATATATGCCTGCTTCGGAATTATTATTGTTATGGGTGTTTTTAGTTCTGATCATATCCATTTGTGACTATTTGGATGTTGTTTAGATGGGATAAACTGTTGTGAATAGTGAATGGTATGAAGTTAATAGTTAGTACTAAGCATCTGTTTTTGTCTACTTTATTGTTGTAGATAATGTTATCTTTTTTTGCATTCGTGTAATTTGTATGCCTTTCTCTTTATGTTATGATAAGGATTTACTTTCAGTAACACCTTCTACAGACAAAAATTTGGCCTACCAATGGGATCTCCTCAAAGTGGCATTTTAGCTTGTTTATTTCTGAAATTTCTGAAAAGTAACCCTTTCAAAAATATTTTAACACAAAACTTCTTATTTCAGATACATTATATAACATTCCCCAGCTATGGGTTAATTAGTAAGATTTGTATTACAAAACCATTATTATCTCAAAAAAAAAAGAAAGAAATTCTTACAATCTAAAAATATTTTCTAGCTTTAAATAAACTGCATAGGGTTCATAATCCATAAAAAATATTTTCTAGCTTTAAATAACCTGCATAGGGCTGATAACCCATAAAAAATATTTTCTAGCTTTAAATAACCTGCATAGGGCTGATAACCCATAAAAAATATTTTCTAGCTTTAAATAACCTGCATAGGGCTGATAACCCATAAAAAATATTTTCTAGCTTTAAATAACCTGCATAGGGCTGATAACCCATGAAAAATATTTTCTAGCTTTAAATAACCTGCATAGGGCTGATAACCCATAAAAAATATTTTCTAGCTTTAAATAACCTGCATAGGGCTGATAACCCATAAAAAATATTTTCTAGCTTTAAATAACCTGCATAGGGCTGATAACCCATGAAAAATATTTTCTAGCTTTAAATAACCTGCATAGGGCTGATAACCCATAAACAATATTTTCTAGCTTTAAATAACCTGCATAGGGCTGATAACCCATGAAAAATATTTTCGAGCTTTAAATAACCTGCATAGGGCTGATAACCCATAAACAATATTTTCTAGCTTTAAATAACCTGCATAGGGCTGATAACCCATGAAAAATATTTTCTAGCTTTAAATAACCTGCATAGGGCTGATAAGATGCATGTGTACAAATGAAAAGATCTGACAACTTTTTTCTATTTCATTGAAACAGACTTTAAACAATTCTATCTTCCCTTCTTTCTTTCATTCTTTCCTTAATTCATTCATATGTTTTGCTTTTCTCTGCAATCAAAATGGAACAGTTCATTACTTATGAGGTATTGACAGGAGACAGTAAACACTTATATCTTACCTTTATTCATTCACACACACACACACACACACACACACACACACACACACATATTACTTTCTTTTCTTACTCAATTTTCTAAGTCTACCAAAAAATTAATCTGTGAACTTTGATCACAACAAAAACTAATCAACATGTTATGTCTAAGCTATTAAACCAAACCTGTTTGAATAAAAATATGCTGCCTAAATATGCATATATATATATATATATATATATATATATATATATATATAGTCAAAATATATTCTAAAACCGAGATCCTTAACAAATGTAGACACAGAAATACTTGGTTACTGAAATAAGCTTCTCTCCCCCGGTTGTATCATTATCGTTATTGTTTGTGTTTTCTTAAAATATCCCCTCCCCTTTTGCTTTTTCTCTTCCTTTTTTCTTTTTCTTTTTTTTCTTGGTCACGTGGTGTTGTCTTGTTTGTCGTCTATATATACGCCGTTCGCTGTTGCCTCTTTAGCCAGCTGACCCTGTCAATCTGCCTAAGTGAAACCTTGGTAGGTTTGTCTGGCTCATTAGGTTTGCTCTACGTTTGTATCGAGCTCTTTAGTTAGTTGTTTACTCGTATCGGGGTTTTTTCTTTGGGCCTTGAACCTGTATCTGTGCGATTATTTTTGACATGTTCCTGGCTCTTTCTTTTTTTAAAACCTTTTTTCCCCTTCGTGATTGATTTGGCTATTGTTAAATCAAGAATTCGAAGGTTTTTCGACACGAGTATAGTTACCTATATTTTTATATATATATATAGGGTACAATGGGAAAATTGCTGCCATATTATATTTTTAATTTCATGCATGTACATTGTTTTTGCTTTTTTGAGGTGAATTAACAGAAGATAAATGATAACTGGCATCCATTAGACATGGCACGTGGAACTAGAACAGTCTACCCCAGTGAGCAAAATAAAGGGTTCAGTTCGACTGAAGAAGGCCAGAGCATACAACGGCTGAGACGTTGTGATAAATATGGCAACAAAGATGAGGACAGTAGTCTGAATAATGTAAATAGTGTACATAATACCTCATCTCAGAAATATAGACTGATGTATATATATATATATATATATATATATATATATATATATATATATATATATGATGAACTCTCCCATCGGTTTCAACATATGAGGTTCTGACAACTGTGCTTATTCAACCCTGTGTGTAAGTTGCAAGTGACTTTCAGTCCCGCTAGTGATTTACAAAGAAGTCTACAGATGGTTGGAGTGTGGATTGTTGGAGTGTGTGGCCGGTACAGCAGCAGATATTTTAGTCCTTTCCCTAGTGTGACGAAGCTTGGTGATGTTTGATGCTGCATTGTTCTTGATGTCATTGTAGCAAGTAGTCCTCCACTCATTGCGATCAATTGCTATGTCCTCAAACGTAGCATGATCCATATTCGCAGCTGAGAGGTTACTTTTTATATATATATATATATATATATATACAGGGTACTTTATTCATATATATATATATATATATATATATATATATATACAGGGTTACTTTATATATATATATATATACAGGGTACGATGGGTAAATTGTTGTCATTTTATATTTTTAATTTCGCACATGTGCATTGCTTGTTTTTGACTTTGTCGACTGCACAGTATGGAAGGGTCAGTTGTGAGAAATATACGTACCATGACGCAATTCATTCTGCCAGAAATTTGAAAACAACATGCTGTATTGCTTGGCATTCATGCTGGAAGCTCCAATAGAAACATTTCAGAGTATTTGGATATGAATCTGAGGACAGTGCAGAGGATTCGGAAAGAGTTGGATGAGTCTGATGGTGATTAGGAAGGAGCGGCAGCTTGGAAAACTCACTCTGATCGTTGTGATAAGAAAAGAACTCCCAAATTTGTTGGTGCCCAGACTCAACATGTAGGCCTACATCAAGTGCCTTGAGAAGTTAGTGCTGCTCTGGGTCAAGAGGGTGGCTGCTGGAAGAGTCTATATCTAAAAACGGGACTCTGCACCAGGCCACACAAGCATGGCTGTTAGACAATCTCTGTGAACATATTATGCCTTTCATCTGGCCACCTAACTCTCCAGTCTGCAACCCTCTTGGTTATTATGTGTGGGGCACAGTTGAGTGAGAGGGAGACCAACAAAACTTGTAATACCAAAGATGAGCTGACGGCAAGGATTATGGCTGCAATCACAAACTTATACAATGAGACCATCCAGAAGAGTTGCAGGAGATTCCGAAGTTTTCTGGGGGCCATGGTTAAAGCCAATGGTGATTTTATTGAATAAATTTACTCTTTAGTATTTCAAGATATTTCTGTGTAATTTTGGTAAAATTATCAGTTAGAATGAGATGTCAGTGTTACGTTTTTGTGTAATTTAGATGACCATTTATGCATTGCACCCGCTATATATGCACACACACACACATATATATATATATATATATATATATATATTTATTTAAAAATGATCTAGAAATGTGGCTGTTCAAGACAAACCTCATTACACAAAAAATATAACATTAAACAAACTCTCATTAATAATGACTTTCCTAATTACATCGTTGATGAACAAATTAGACGAGCCATTAGAAATATTAACATAAATCAAAAAGAACATAATACTTCCTCAAATAACCCCAAACATATCAACCTACCATACTGTAATCAAAAGCATTCTAAGTATAAACAAGATTAAGAAGTCCTAAAAAAATCTTGTAAGTACTAATATATTCCCCACTGATCCCAGTAAAATAAACTAATTATATATTATACTAAATGTAACACAACCTACTTAATCATATGCAATAACACTTCTACATCAACTAGTGTTTGGGAAAAAAAAACAACATTGTATATCAGTTTAAATGTCCTTTGGGAGATTGTATCTCTGACAAAAAAGTAAGTACAATGTTGCTTTGACAAGATGTCTTGCAATTCATTTGTCGGATACAAGTTCTTTTGCAGAACATTTAAAAAAAACATTCCTGTCCATCTTCCCAGTACAGGAAAATCCTTGTTGACATCACCGATATGCTACACCACGAATATAATAAACAAGATGGCCCTCAAGAGTTCAGTCTACCCAATTTCACTCACAAGGCTTGGGTCAACCCGTGGTAGGGTTTCCAGGCACTTTACAAAAGGTGCTGCTCGCTGCGATTGACCTTGATCCATTCCGATAACATCAGGAAGTCTCTTTCCTGACAAATCGACCATGGTGAGATTTGAACCCGTGTCTCATAGTCAGAAAGCAAACATTCTATAATATATATATATATACACACATAGATATATATGCACATACACACACAAACACAGATATACTCACACATACACACATATATATACACACACATACATATATATATATAGATGCGCATATATATAGACACACATACATACACACACATACATATACACATACAGTTAAAGTAAAAAAATATAACAATTTCTTTTGAAAACCCATTTGTAAGTAACACATTTTTAATTTTAATATTTGTCTGTAAAAATACATATATTATAAATATTATATATAAATATTAGGTGTTTTTTCAAAATCTTATTTTCTCATTCCCTGCCCCCTCTCCCTCTCTCTCTCTCTATATATATACATATACATATATATACATTTTTCAAAAATTTTTGACTAAAATATTGACCCTGAAGATGAACAATGATGTTCGAAAGCGCTAGGTCATCGTATGGAAAATACATATTTCGGAACTATTTTCAAATAAAAAGTCTCATTAGAGAATATGAGAAAATTCAAAAGAAAATATGTAAGACTATGTTGTCTTTAACATTCAACACTACATGTTTGAAATATATATATATGTATATGCAGTAAAAATTCATCCAAACAAGCACCATTAAATTTAACGATCAATCGATAGATCTTTTTGACTGAATTTAAAATGTGTGCATGTACATATATCATAGAATATTCTAACCAAATAAGATAACCTGTTCAGACTCATCTTCCCATATTTGTTAATTATTAATGTTGTTTGTTGATATGGTACCCTTTATTTTTATAAAGACTGCTTGCCTTAAATGCGTTGCCCTCTAGTCTGACCAGTTACATTATTTTTTGACAGAGTACAATCTTTGTTATTATTAATATCATCATCATCTGTAAAATATTTTTTATATCTATATATATATATATATATACGCATATACATTTCTCAATATATATCTACCTATCTATCTCTCTCTCTATATATATATGTGTGTGTGTGTGTGTGTGTGTGTGTGTGTACATATATATATATATATATTAAAATTAAAGGGCAATATCTCATCCTGTTTCATTTTTGCAAATTCCGCACCCAAATCAGCTTGTTCATGGCAAATTTAAGAAAATAAAAACGAGATTGATTTATTGCAAAAGAAGGAAAGACTTGTACTGATTTACCAGAAAATGACACGATGAACAGAAGTAGAGTTAATATATGCGACAAATGAAAGATTTTGTCAATAAATTAGAAAAAGAGAGAAGAGAAAAAAATCTTCTTGGTACATATGCGGAAAAGCCATCAACCAATTATAAAAGTGAGAGCGAGAATGAAGAAGTGAATTTTAATAATATTGTGCATGTTTATATTCTCTTGTTTCACCCCAAGCAAGGCAATAAAGCCACTAGGATGCAAGGGGTTACTGAGTGTTAGCGAATATGAGAAAAACAACTATTAACGAGAGAGGACAATAAAAGAACTGGAATTAAGAAGACAGAAGATAACGATTGACATTGCATTTAAATTTTTGAAGATCAAAGGCAATAAAGCCACTAGGATGCAAGGGGTTACTGAGTGTTAGAGAATATGAGAAAAACTACTATTAATGAGAGAGGACAATAAAAGAACTGGAATTAAGAAGACAGAAGATAACGATTGACATTGCATTTAAATTTTGGAAGATCAAAGGCAATAAAGCCACTAGGATGCAAGGGGTTACTGAGTGTTAGAGAATATGAGAAAAACTACTATTAATGAGAGAGGACAATAAAAGAACTGGAATTAAGAAGACAGACGATAACGATTGACATTGCATTTAAATTTTGGAAGATCAAAGGCAATAAAGCCACTAGGATCCAAGGGGTTACTGAGTGTTAGAGAATATGAGAAAAACTACTATTAATGAGAGAGGACAATAAAAGAACTGGAATTAAGAAGACAGAAGATAATGATTGACATTGCATTTAAATTTTGGAAGATCAAAGGCAATAAAGCCACTAGGACGCAAGGGGTTACTGAATGTTAGAGAATATGAGAAAAACTACTATTAATGAGAGAGGACAATAAAAGAACTGGAATTAAGAAGACAGAAGATAACGATTGACATTGCATTTAAATTTTGGAAGATCAAAGGCAATAAAGCCACTAGGACGCAAGGGGTTACTGAATGTTAGAGAATATGAGAAAAACTACTATTAATGAGAGAGGACAATAAAAGAACTGGAATTAAGAAGACAGACGATAACGATTGACATTGCATTTAAATTTTGGAAGATCAAAGGCAATAAAGCCACTAGGATGCAAGGGGTTACTGAGTGTTAGAGAATATGAGAAAAATTACTTTTAATGAAAGAGGACAATAAAAGAACTGGAATTAAGAAGACTGAAGATAACGATTGACATTGCATTTAAATTTTTGAAGATCAAAGGCAATAAAGCCACTAGGATGCAAGGGGTTACTGAATGTGAGAGACTAAGAGAAAAAGAAAACATTAAGGAGAGAAAAAAAAAAGAACAGGAATGAAGAAAACAGAAGATAACGATTGACATTGAATTTAAATTCTTGACAATCAAAACTGACCAGAAATCAAAAGTGAAAAGAGAGTTTCACAAACGAGAAGTGCGAGAGAAGACAATGTTTTATTGTTGAACTAGATCGATGCGACCATGTATTCTATTCTGATAGTTTCTTTTCTCAGACTTCTCTTCTACGGAATTCTCTTCCAGCTTCTTGCTAGCATGCCACCTACAATCTTCTATAATTTAAATGTAATGCCAATCACCATCATCTGTCTTCCTGAAAGTTGTTCTTTTAGTGTCCTTTCTCCTCACTAAAGTCTTTTCATTCTCTTTCACTCCCAGTAACCCCTTGTGTCTTAGTGGAATTATCACCATCTTCTGTCTTCCTGAAACTCGTTCTTTTATTGTCCTTTCTCCTCACTAAAGTCTTCTCATTGTTTTTTACTACCAGTAACCCCTTGTGTCTTAGTGACATTATCGCCATGTTTTTAGTATAATTCTGCTTATTCTTTCAATCCTTAGTTATTAAGCATGTGGGTAATCATGGCTCTCCACAACTTTCTATCCATTGTAGACCTTAGCATCGCTTGTCCCTTTACCAAAATATCCTGCATCATGTTCCACTACCCATTCACATGTTATCTAGGTGGTCTGCTGCCTTCCATTGCTCCCCTTTTCCCGTTGATATGTCCCGTAGGTATCAGATTCTCCAGGTCTTCCTTCCTCATATGCTCAAGGAATTTCAGTGAACACTTTCTGATTCTGGGTTTGTCGGCTTTTTGTTTCCATTTTCATTTAGATTATTTTTTCATTGCTTATGCTTTGTTTATGGAATAGATGCACATTTTTTTTTTTTTTCACAGATATGTAAGCGTCCATATTTTCTTTCTGATTCAGCAAATTCAAGGAGAAGACGTCGCAACAGAGGAAAAGCAAGAAGCCAATATTCTAGGTTTTGGGGACAAAGGAATGTTCATTTACAAAGGACCAAATGTATTAGTGTGTATTCTCGATAAAGAGGATTGACGCCATAGGACAATCAAATCCATCTTTTTTGTTTTCTTGTTCTTTGGGGAGCTTCTAATACTGAGTTTTGCAGAGATACAAAAAAAAAAAAAGTCGGCTGTCAACAACAGAGGAAGTTCTGGGCTGGGTTGGAAAAAGGGGTTTTGTTGCCAAGCAAGAAATATTATGATAAATCTTTTATTAATAAGTAAGTAATGTTTTTGGTTCTGCCAATCTGGTGATTGTGTTCTTTAAGATGAATAAAAAATGGTAACTCTCCTTTGTTTAATCTCTAAACTAAAATGGATAAAAAATTATGTGATAAAATTGTTTCCAAACAAGAGTTTACTTCGAAGTTTATATATATATATATATATATATATATATATATATAATATCACTCAGACCAAGTACCAAATACTGAGGAAAAAACCGTATATTTTTAAGTAATAATAATAACAAACACAAAAATGTAAGAATTCTGGAAAAGATAAATAAAAAATTAATCAAATTTCCCTTGTCTGCTATATTCAATGAAAATGTTTAAAAGAAAGGTTGCCGCCCAAATATACATTATATATATATATATATATATATATATATGTGTGTGTGTGTGTGTGTGTGTATATATATATATATATATATATATATGTATATATGTATGTATATATATATATAGATATATATATGTGTGTGTATATATATATATATATATATGTGTGTGTGTGTGTGTGTGTGTGTGTGTGTATATACTTCTTACTACTCTAAACATTATACACATACATATACATGCATAAATACTAAAACACACAGACACACACATATATATATACATAGATATTTATACACACACAGACACATATGTATATACACATAACTACATCCATGTATATATACATAAATACACACAGAAACACACACACACATATACATACATAAATACACACAAATAAGTAAATATATATAAATATACAAACATATGTATATATACATAAATACACATACACGTATATATACATACACATATATATACACACACACATGTATATATATGTAAACACACACATACATAAATACACATATATATATATAGACATACATACACACACAAATATATGCATTCATAAATACAGATACACACATTATATATACACATAAATTCACACACACACACACACATAAATTCACACACACACACACACATATATATATATATATATATATATATATATATATATATATATATATATATAGATAGATAGATATAGATAGATAGATAGATACAGTACTGTGTAAAACTAACAGAACCCCTAAGATAATATTTTTAAAAATTCTTTCTTTTTTCCAGATGATCAACAAATCTTAATTAAAGAATATATTCATTCAGAAAAAAACTTTATTACATCAATTACAACCATTTTCAAAGATTTTTATCAAGCTGGAATAAATATATTATTTAAAAAATTAAGATGTGCAAAGGTTAGTGAACCCTTACATTTAATATTTGGTGACTGCTTCTTTTGAAGTTACAATGTCAATTAGTCTTTTTCTAAAATCTTTAAGAAGTTTCTGACAGTAGACAATTTTTGACCATTCTTCTTGGCAAAACTCCCACAATTGCTTGATTTTCACTGAGTTTCTTGCATGCACTGCTTTCTTTCACATGAATCCCAGATCTTCAATTGGGTTTATATCAGGACTTTGGCTAGGCCATTCCAAGACATGAAATTTCTTTTTACGAACCCATTATTTTCTGGATTTGCTTTGATGCTTCAGATCATCATCCTGTTGGAAGTTCCAGACTCAACCTAAACCCAACTTTTGAACTGAGGATAAAGCACTTTCATTCAAAATTGCTCGGTATCTTGCAGAGTCCATTTTGCTATCAATGCGTACTATATTTTTCTTGTGCCAGCTGCAGCAGAGCGCCCCCAAATCATAATACTGTCACCGCTATGTTTAATGGTTGGTATCAAATTCTTCTTATCATTGACAGATATACCACCTATTGTCCCTTCCAAAAAGCTCAAATTTGGTCTCATCTGACCATAAAACTTTTTGTCAGAACGTCTCTAGCTTATTAATATGCTTGTGCTATTTCATAAGTAGTGGCTTTTTTCTAGGCATTCTGCCATGAAGATCGGCATTGTTCAGACTTTGTAGCACTGTAGATGTATGCGCATTGATTCCGACATTGGCCAGTGAGCGTCGGAGAACCAAAAAAGGTCACGCTAGGATTTGCCTGGGCTTGCTGAACTAGATGTCTGCTTGATCTTTCTGTTATTTTTCGTGGACGGCCACTTCTTGATTGTCATGCCAAAGGCCTCCCATTGATAAATAATTTGTTTGAGAAGTGCACTCCAAATCATTTTCATAGCGTTTTGTCGTCTTCTCCATCATTATAGGCTCCAACTATGCAATTTTTTAAAGCTTCAGGAAGTTCTTTTGATCGTTGCATATATATATATATTTTTTAATTTAGTCTCTACATTGAGTTATATTGTTTGACTGCACTATACACAGCTTGCTAAAAAAATGGCCACGTGTAATTTTGATTTTTGCGTGTTCATAAAAATTATTTGCACTGTCAACCATGTAAAAAATAAAAATGCAGAGCATAAATGTAAGGGTGCACTTACGTTTGCACATCTTAATTTGTAATTAATATTTTTATTCGATCTTGATAAAAATGTTTCAAAGTGGTTGCAATTCATTTAATGAAGGTTTTCCTTAATGAATATACTGTTTAATTAAGATCTGTTGATTATCTGGAAAAAAGAGACACTTATTTTAAATATTATCTTAAGGGTTCATTTACTTTTGCACAGTACTGTATATACACATGAATACACACAAACCTTTTATATATATACATATATATATATATATATATATATATAGATAGATAGATAGATAGATATAGTTTACGAAAAACTAGGTAATCCGTATGGAAGTAAAGTTTGATGATCCGTGGTCCTTTAAAAGGGCTATGGTGAAATAATTTATTACATGGAACCTTAAAGTGGTCTGTTTTTATTTTTATTTAAATTATATATAGGATGAATGGTAGACTTATAAATATGTCAGATAGATTCTTCTTTGGATTTTATCAAGAATCTCTAAATATATAGCAGAAGCACCAGACCAGATCTGGCAGCAATATTCAAAGCAAGGATGAATGGTAGACTTATAAATATGTAAGATAGATTCTTCTTTGGATTTTATCAAGAATCTCTAAATATATAGCAGAAGCACCAGACCAGATTTGGCAGCAATATTCAAAGCAAGGATGAATGGTAGACTTATAAATATGTAAGATAGATTCTTCTTTGGATTTTATCAAGAATCTCTAAATATATAGCAGAAGCACCAGACCAGATGTGGCAGCAATATTCAAAGCAAGGATAAATGGTAGACTTATAAATATGTAAGATAGATTCTTCTTTGGATTTTATCAAGAATCTCTAAATATATAGCAGAAGCACCAGACCAGATCTGGCAGCAATATTCAAAGCAAGGATAAATGCTAGACTTATAAATATGTAAGATAGATTCTTCTTTGGATTTTATCAAGAATCTCTAAATATATAGCAGAAGCACCAGACCAGATCTGGCAGCAATATTCAAAGCAAGGATGAATGGTAGACTTATACATATGTAAGATAGATTCTTCTTTGGATTTTATCAAGAATCTCTAAATATATAGCAGAAGCACCAGACCAGATGTGGCAGCAATATTCAAAGCAAGGATAAATGGTAGACTTATAAATATGTAAGATAGATTCTTCTTTGGATTTTATCAAGAATCTCTAAATATATAGCAGAAGCACCAGACCAGATCTGGCAGCAATATTCAAAGCAAGGATGAATGGTAGACTTATAAATATGTAAGATAGATTCTTCTTTGGATTTTATCAAGAATCTCTAAATATATAGCAGAAGCACCAGACCAGATGTAGCAGCAATATTCAAAGCAAGGATGAATGGTAGACTTATAAATATGTAAGATAGATTCTTCTTTGGATTTTATCAAGAATCTCTAAATATATAGCAGAAGCACCAGACCAGATCTGGCAGCAATATTCAAAGCAAGGATGAATGGTAGACTTATAAATATGTAAGATAGATTCTTCTTTGGATTTTATCAAGAATCTCTAAATATATAGCAGAAGCACCAGACCAGATGTGACAGCAATATTCAAAGCAAGGATAAATGGTAGACTTATAAATATGTAAGATAGATTCTTCTTTGGATTTTATCAAGAATCTCTAAATATATAGCAGAAGCACCAGACCAGATGTGGCAGCAATATTCAAAGCAAGGATAAATGGTAGACTTATAAATATGTAAGATAGATTCTTCTTTGGATTTTATCAAGAATCTCTAAATATATAGCAGAAGCACCAGACCAGATCTGGCAGCAATATTCAAAGCAAGGATGAATGGTAGACTTATAAATATGTAAGATAGATTCTTCTTTGGATTTTATCAAGAATCTCTAAATATATAGCAGAAGCACCAGACCAGAT
>OZ038509.1:50052837-50057837 GCA_964036315.1 Acanthosepion esculentum | reverse complement strand
AAATAGTGTTTTTTCCTTTTCTTAAATCGCACTCTTCACTTAGTGTTAAAAATATATTGGAAGAGTTACCGCAATCATTTCATTTGTTTGGTAATAATGATAATAATAAATGAGATAAAAAAACAGAGATAATATTACCTACCAATTCCCTAACATCTGCTATTCAAATTAATATGTCCAATCTTAATATGAAATTAATCCAAACTACATCCAGAACTCTTGTAGAGAGGATCAGGGTCAAAAATTATAATTATAGGATTTTATTTAAAACACCAAGAATCGACTGCCACCAATATTTACTTGAAGAAGAAATATATATTGAGAATACTTTTCAAAACCTCAATATCTTTATTTCATCCACAATGAAAGCATACAAAATCTACAACAAACAAAAATGTTGATAATAATAATAATAATAATAATAATAATAATATACAACTTACAAAGGGCTTTATCAACATCCTTGCACAAATTAATTAAAACAAACATTTTAGTTTCCTTTCTTTCACCAAATAGTCAGTGTCAGACTCACTGCAGAGACAGGGTGTAATCAAATTCTATTTTTTCCTCTGATTAGGTCATTTGCAGTGGTGTGCAGAAATATGAATCTATTTTTGGGGTGTATGATGACATTTTGTTTGGTCTTGAAAAATATTACTTCATCCATGATGGCATCAGATTTTTATCACGCCCAGACACTATTGTCTTTACTGTCGATTAGTTGTCCTACGGCCATTGTCTGTGATGGATGTTACTCTAAGGAAACGTACAAAAACTGTAACACTGCACGAACACACTGGCAATCCCTACCAGTGAGCAAATCAAAGTACTATAGACTGGCCCAGATATTCTCCTGATTTAAATCCAGTCGAGAATCTGTGGTCAATCTGCAAGGAACGACTTTGTGGAATGAACGTACAAAGTACTATCTTGTGCATTGGGTTATGTTTCATTGGAAAAATACAAAAAAATAAATAAACAATAACGGATTTGTTTTGTTTCAATTAATTTGCACAAGGGTGTATGTAAAATGTGTGTAGTCTTAGGTTGTTTTTATTTTTACAGAAACCCTCAGAGGCAAATGTCATGATGCCCTTTCTGACCTTAGGTCTGTGGTTGGGACCCAGGAGTAAATGAGTAGACAAGAGAAATCCAAGGAAATAATAATAATACAACACTTACAGAAGTGAGCATTTTCAGAAAAAAAGAAAAGATATAGTGTTTGACAATATATGACAATATTTAACAATATTTCAACAGTTTGTCTTCTTCAAGTTATTTTTAAAAATAGCATACAAAGTATAAAGATATATAAAGTCTATAACAAATTTCAAGTCTTTGAACAAACGTCGCTTGTCTTGAGAAATATTGTTTAACGTTGTCAAGCACTGTGTCTTTTCTTTCTTTTTTCTTTCCATAAACTGTGTTCTTCACTTAACTGTCGAAAAATATTGCAAGAGTTACGTCAATCATTTTGTTTATTTAATAATGGTAATAATAAATTAGATAAAAAACAAAGATATTATTACCTACCAACTCCTTGACACGTACTATTCAAAATAATCTATACTATCTTAATATTAAATTACAGTATTTGACGGCATATAAAGCACACTTTTTTTTTACTAAAATATCTTTTAAAATTCCCTTGCATCTTATAAGCCATACGTAAGTTTAAAATTCGCGATAGTCGGCCGAAATTAGCTACCTGGCAACTTCTATTAGCTTAGACTTTAGAGTAACTTTCCTATATTTATTGTCATTATTTAAAAAACAGATTAAAAGTGTTATCATTGATAATATTCATTATATTAATTCCATCACGTTTAATATTAGTACTTTGTTTCACTAAAATTATAGGCAATAAATTCAAATTATATATTTGTAAAATATATTTGTTTCATTAATATTTATTTTGCGATAACTTCTGATTGCACTGGTATAAATACAGTCAGAATTTTTATATCCTAATTAGTCCACTAAGACGTTTACAAGACGCAGGTCGTACAGATCATATAAAGGATATCAAAGTTTTATTCATTTAATTGTAATGATGGCTTGTTTAACCAAAATAGTACCTCATAAATATAGCCGAGGCTGTACCATTTACTAATAATTTTACTAATTTTTTCTTGGTCTGTCCTGCTGAAATTAGGGTGTGTCTTATACACCCATGTATCTTACATGCTGTCAAATACGGTAATTACAACGACATCCAAAAATATATAGATAGGATCAGAGTCCAAAATCATCATAATGACAATAATTCTATTGTAGGCATATATAAAATAAATGGAAACATCTGTCCTAACAACATATTGGTAAAACTTGCAGAAATTTATAAAAACATATTCATGAACAAAACATCACCAAGGTTGGCTCAAGGTACTGGCAACTTGAACAGTTGCCCAGAGCACCATCAAGGCCAAGGGTGCCCTCATGCTGCCACGTTTAGTATCTTCCAAAACTAATACTCATACTAATGGTTGTAATGCTAACTCAAGACAGATTAATGCTTTGGCTATTTTGTCAATAGAAAATGATCTTTTAAAGAGAGTTGTAGAAAGTGCCATGAAAAGATTTGGAGATCTAAAGCCTAGGATAATGAATGTTTTCTTTCACTTGTATTAAGTTGTATCTTGTAATAAACTCGTTATTCTATATTTTGAGTTTTTCTCATTGTGAAGATTTAAAAAAAATATTTACATGTCAGGACGTAGAAGTTCAGCTTCCCCGGGGTGCGAGCAATATTAGGGGTCACTCCTCAGACCAATCCGCTTTTTGAATTACATAAAAGATCTTTGGCTATTTTGTCAGTAGAAACTGATATCGTAAAGAAAATAGTTGTAGAAAGTGGCATAAAAAGATTTGGAGATCTAAAGCCTAGGATAATGAATGTTTTCTTTAGCTCGTATTAAGTTGTATATTGTAATAAACTCGTTATTCTGCATTTAAAGTTTTTCTCCTTGTGAAAATTGTAAAAAATGATATTTGTAAGGTTGCCAAAGATCAGCTGGCCCAGGGAGCCAGCAACCATAGGGATGTCACTAAAGATATCCTGCATAAAAATGTATACAACGCATTGAAATATCAAAGTAGTGTTCTGACAAAGAATGGAAAATATAACACTGAAATCCAAAGGCAAATAGTGACAGCAAAAGATGCTTTATAAAAGCTAAGCAATGCATTAAGAAACAAAAATTTAATTAGAAACAAAGAGAGCTGAATTGTTATGTAATATCAGTCCTCCTATATGGCAGTGAATGCTGGACAATCTCCTCACAGATGAAGAAGAGACTTGAAGCAACAGAAACAAAGAAAAGAGAGCTGAACTGTTATGTAATATCAGTCCTCCTATATGGCAGCGAATGCTGGACAATCTATTCACAGATGAAGAAGAGACTTGAAGCAACAGAAACAAAGAAAAGAGAGCTGAACTGTTATGTAATATCAGTCCTCCTATATGGCAGTGAATGCTGGTGAATCTCCTCACAGATGAAGAAGAGACTTGAAGCAACAGAAACAAAGAAAAGAGAGCTGAACTGTTATGTAATATCAGTCCTCCTATATGGCAGTGAATGCTGGTGAATCTCCTCACAGATGAAGAAGAGACTTGAAGCAACAGAAACAAAGAAAAGAGAGCTGAACTGTTATGTAATATCTGTCCTCCTATATGGCAGTGAATGCTGGACAATCTCCTCACAGATGAAGAAGAGACTTGAAGCAACAGAAACAAAGAAAAGAGAGCTGAACTGTTATGTAATATCAGTCCTCCTATATGGCAGTGAATGCTGGACAATCTCCTCATATTTGAAGCAGAGACTTGAAGCAACGGAACTGTGGTTCTACAGAAGGATGATATGGATACCATGGACTGAAAATGTGAGCAACAATGAAGATTAAAGATAAATGGAAGCAAAAAGGACTCTTTTACTTACAATCAGAAAGAGAGTTAAAATTTCTCAGGCACATAATGAGAAAAGGGTGCTTGGAGAATTCAACTGAGTCAGGACATACGGATGTCAAGAGACACATAGAGAAACTGAGTTACCTACCAAATGAGCTTGTGCAAATAGTTGGGATTAGGATGAATAGGGAAGAAACAAAACTTACTGTGGGTTACAAAAGAGAGGAAGCTGTAGAGAGCCATAACTACCTTCATAGAAGATGGAAAAGAATCATTGCAAAATTCAAAGCATTTCTGTATTTAAAAACATATTATTATATCATTACATATTACTAGAAAATATTGCAACATTCTTCTCGGCAGGAAGCTTCCTCAGTCATCATCAGATTACTGGGGAAGGCCCCAATGAGAGTCGGATTAAAAAAAATTAAAAAATTATGAATTGGGGGAAGAGATTATTAAAAGGAGTTACAATACTTAAAAGAATACTGAAATATTGAGAAGACTTGCTGTCACATGATCTTCAATTTTTACTGGCATGAAAATTCAATTATTGCAATATATTAATGAATATGGACACAGATAGGGCATACTACCCCCAAACACCCAAACCTGGGGGGCCTGATTGCGTGCCCTAGACAGTGCTTTGTGACCCTCACTAACTTATTAATATTTGTTTTGTTTTTTTGATACATTTATATGCGGTACAATTTAAACTAAGCACAACTGACTTTTAAAGGACGAAAAATGTTTGCGGATTTTCCCGGGTCTTTTTTCTTTTCAGCCAAATCTACAAATTTGTTTGGCTCATGCTAAGTCTAAAAAAAAAAAACCCGAAAAAACACTATAAAAAATTCGACATATCTTTTTCATGATGTTGATCGTGTTACAATTATTCAACTTTTCAACAAGAAAATTCTCGAGCTGACGTTAAAAAATTCTCACGAAACATTGTTGATTTATTTCAGATGGAATGACATGTCTCTAATTTGTATTTAAATACATTGTATTTATTTTCAATTTTTCTACTTGAATTGTTCACCTACATTGTATATCATCCTTTATTGTACATAATTTGTATTTCATATGAATA
>OZ038509.1:50037837-50047837 GCA_964036315.1 Acanthosepion esculentum | reverse complement strand
TGTGACACAAGGCCGGGTTTAATGTGGGGGCATTTCAACTAGAATATCTAACCACCCCACCACGAGGGTCGTATATGGCACAAGGCCGAGTTTAACGTGGGTTCTCCGAGCCTGTAGGCTCGGCCAAAAATATTCCCTTTCGAACCCGTATAAACGGGTTCAGGGTCAGTCTACCTCCCCCAAATGAAATGCTGACCTTTGGCAGAGCCTTGTCTGGGTTCCTCTCTGCCCAAAGGCAGAGAGTTTGACTGTTTAGCCAAAAAAAGATGTCGGCTAGACACTGTAGTCCGTTGTCTTACAGATACTTACAGGTAGTTACTACCTATAGTGTAGTCACTCATAGGGGTGACAGGTTATTCCATTACATCACTTACACTGACATTTAAATTTATAAACAATAGATCTACTTTGAAGGTAGGGCAAACTACCATTGACGAACAAAGAGACAAACAAAGAGAACACAAGAACAGTATCAAAAACAACACGTCACTTAATGGGGGGGGAAACATGTTGCACTTGTCAACACCCTATTGTCAAGTGTCTTGAAACCTTCACCTAACCAGGGTAGTTTCAAATACACTGAACACAAACAAGGACCAAAAATCATCGGAGCCCTAAAACTATTTTTTTCTATTTTATACCGACAAGGAACCTATATACTTTGGTTTATTGCTTTTATTCTTCAGCCCTAATCTCCTTTAGATACTTGGTAAGTGGTGGCACCGTGAACTGTCCAGAATGAGCAGCAAAATTAAAAGCTAAAAGCAATATGTTGATCAGTTATATTGAAAATGGAAAAAAAAATCCTCGTCTTTGTTGCCATATTTATTAGAACGTTTCGGCCGTTGTACGCTCCGGCCCTCTTCAGGTGGTTGAAATGTCGAACTGAACCCTTTATGTCACTCACTGGGGTAGACTGTTCTAGTTCCACATGCCATGTTTAATGGATGTCAGTTATCAGTTATCTCCTGTTAATTCCGCTCTGCAAGTTCTCCACTGCTTTAACTGGGTATTGAACTCACACTCTTTGGGTTCTGTCACTGGATCTAACCAACACTTGCTGGTTAGATCTAGTGACATATAGCTTCTTGACATTGTTTTTAACAAATTTTGCTGCTCATTCTGAACAATTCATATTGCTACTGTGTATCAATTTTCTAAACGAGATTACAGCCAGATTTCTTTAGATTAAATGTTTAGATCCTGTCACTTGTTGGTTAGATCCAGTGACAGGATCCAAAGTATGTGCCACTGTGCCATGTGTCCTTGAGGATAAATGGCACAGTGGATAAATAGTCTGAATAATGTAAATAGTGTACATAATACCTCATCTTGGAAAAACAGACAGATACTGAAAGGACGAAACGTTGTAATAAATATGGCGACAAAGATGAGGACAATAGTCCGAATAATGTAAATAGTGTACATAATACCTCATCTCAGAAATATAGACAGATACTGAAAGGCCGAAACGTTGTAATAAATAAGGCAACAAAGATGAGGACAATAGTCTGAATAATGTAAATAATGTACATAATACCTCATCTCAGAAATATAGACAGATACTGAAGGGCCGAAACGTTGTGATAAATATGGCGACAAAGATGAGGACAATAGTCCGAATAATGTAAATTGTGTACATAATACCTCATCTCAGAAATATAGACAGTAAAGAAATATACAAATTTTTATAAGCGAATATTTTTATTTTGTTTAATGTCAACCAGAAATGTTGAAATAAATTTTGGGTAAACAAATATATATTTAGTTTTAGTTTTCCTTAAACAGAGTCAGTACCAGCAAGCAAGGCGTGGCAGGAATGACGGTAATATTAGAAAATATCTTCACTATGCACTTTTGAATATTTGAACAAACACGTTAAAAAGCAAGAGACGCTGATCTGACACTTTTTGTCATCATTACATGAATTATCCGTTGACATTTCCAGGACAGGTTCTTGCGCTCACTTTAGGACGGCCAGAGAATGAATCAGCTGAAACATTCATTTATGCAACAAAAAAACTCAGGAGTCTGATCCACGACATCCATCTCTAAACATTTAATCTACAGAAATACGTCTGTAATCGCGCTTAGAAAATTGGCAAGCAGTAGCAATGTGAATTGTTCTGAATGAGCGGCAAAATTTGTTCAAAACTATGTCAAGAAGCTATATTGTTGAGGGAAGATACACGTGAAGCGATATTGTACAGGGAAGACACACGTGAAGCGATATTGTAGGGAAAGACATACATCAAACAATAATGTTGAGGGAAGACACACATGAAGTAATAATGTAGAGGGAAGATACAAATAAAGCGATATTGTTGAGAGAAGACAAAGTGATATTGTAGAGGAAAGACATACATGAAGTGATTTTGTAAAGGGAAGACACACATCAAACAATATTGTAGAGGAAAGACATCATGAAGTGATATTATAGAGAGAAGACACACATGAAATGATATTGTTGAGGTAAGACACAAATGAAGCGATATTGTTGAGGGAAGACACACATGATGTGATATTGTAGAGGGAGGAAACACATGAAGTAATAACGTAAAGGGAAGACACACATGAAGTGATATTGTTGCGGGGATAATACATACATGATGTGCAAATATTTATAACTGAATCCCTTTTTTTTAATATCAATGGAAACTGTTTAGAATGGGTGGCAAGGCATCAAAAGATGCAACAAAAGGTGCATAAACATGTTAGTAATGGAGATGTTAGGCTAGAAAGAATATCCTCAGTTTCCATATCCCATTATAGGCATTTATATAACACCTTAATACACAGATGAAACAGAATAACTAAAAGAAAGGGATGACAAAGACGCATTGTTCTCAAAGAAACTTTTTCTATCACCAAAGACATCATTTTTTTTTCTTTTTTAAGCATTTCTCACCAAGCAAGGTGGGAGTTCCACTAGCATGCAAGGAGTTACAGAGAATGAAAGTAAGAATAAAGAGAGTTGTTTGAGGAAAGGATAAATAGAAGGATTGGGCTGCATTGCATCAGAAGGTTTTTCTCATCTGAGTCCATTCTTCAAATCTACCATTCGTCAACGCATCGAATACTGTTGCCATATCTGGTCTGGTGTCCCAGCTGTTCATCTCGAGGTTCTCGACAAAATCCAAAGACCGATATGCAATGTGATAGGACTTGACTTGAAATGAAATTCTTAGAAAGATTCCGTACAAAACTTGTTGCATAAACTAAAATAAGGATGGGGAAGAAAGGCACCTAATTTGTATATTTATTTATAATATACGTATTTTTACAGATAAAAATTAAAATGAAAACTGTGTTACTTACAATTGGATTCTCAGTGTCTTTTTTCCTAGAAAAATAATTTGTTTTACTTCTTTAACTTTAACCGGTTTCGCTTATCTTTTCAAAAAGTGTTTAACTATTTATATCTCCACGTGTTGACACTTATGCTTTGAACAAATGATAAAAATGAAAAAAAAATCAAGGGGCATAACTGACTATATATATCAATTATGATAAAGAAAATTTGATAGAATCTATTTATGCAATGACTTAAGCATTGGTTTAAAACTGTTGACGAAAAATATTTCCTTATTAATCCGCCTTTGTTCAGTGGTTCTGTAGTCACATTGTTAGAATGGGAAGACATTAAAATTTGGCAGATTTTGTCCTCCACATTCCTCTATATGTTAGCTAAGTGGTATTTTTCTGGGGGTCCCTAATTTGTTGGTGATAAACTGTCGTCTTTTACTGGAGCGACTGGCCGGTTTGGCCAATGTAATGCTCGTGGCAGCATTTGCATGTAATTATGTATATTAAATTCTTTGAGACACATGAGAAATTATTTTTAATTTTGATCTGTCTTTGAAATGAAATTCATGGCCCCCTAATAGGTAGTTGCATACTCTGCAAAGGGGTCAGTTGCATTTTTCCACCTGAGAGTCTTTAATTGTGTTCTGCAGTTTTGCACTTATCAGTATATTATATATATATATATATATATATATATATATATTACATGAATCATTCATACAAAAAAGCAGATAGTGAAGTTAATGATATAAATGGCAAGAATCACTCTCGCAAACAATTTTTAATAAAATACATTAACCTCGAATGCGTTGATGAATGTTATGATCTCTGTTTATAAATTCCAGTTGTATAAGCTCTTTTTTTACTACAAGCTTTCGATTGTTCATACAATCATGCTCAGGTATTGAAATAAATATGTCTTTTTTACATCCAGGTAATAACAGGACAACAAAAGTTAAGATGTACTCCGAAATATGTTTTTTAGAAATGTGTTATTGTTAACTGTGAGAAATTTTGGAGCGTGCAGTCGCAATGCTGAGGTTGAACTTTTTAAATTTTAAATTGTGCGTTTTTGTACTAATATAGTAATATGAGAATTCTTTTGTAGAGGTAGTTTTTTTTTTCAGTCAATGTGGCATGAACTAAATTGCTCAATAAATAGAGGAATGTCGCTGCTATTATCAGAAATTGGCACATCGGATCAGTTATTTTAATACCAAGTATGTGGTGCAGTTCAATTTACATTACATGAATCATTCATACAAAAAACATATATATATATATATATATATATAGGGTGACTCCAAAAAACGGTAACTTTTGAAGTGCGTATTGCCAGACATGAGCAAGTGGCAACACTGCGAGACAGTGACCTTGAGCAAGTTAACATTTCGCCATTTTAGTAACGAGAATGAAATTCACAGTATCCCAGCTGAGATGTTGCAGCAGTCAATGAGGAATCTCAACAGCAGATTTCAAGAATGCATTCGTACAGGAAGACGCCATCTACAGGACGTAATTTTAAAAAAAATGAAAATTCCATCATTGTTTCTTAAATGGCATATTTTAAGGTTTCAATTACTATGAATTAAATATTTTTCTTCCATCACTCTTGGTTTTATTGGATTGTTAAAAAGTTCCCATTTTTTGGGCTCACCCTATATATATATATATATATATATATATATATATATATATATATATATATATATATATTCTTTTATACATATAAAGAAATATACTTTTCAGGTGTGCTATATTTATGGGATAAAGTTCTCAATATCAGAGATAGAGCGTATGTAAATATAAATATCAAAGTGCGGGACGCAATCGTCAGGCCACGAATGCTGGATTTTTCCTCGGCTATTTATATATATGGGTCAGTGGTGCATTGTGGTTTATCTATTCTGGCGTTTATTTTTACGGGAGTGGGTTGCTTGTTTATTTATTTGTTGGGGCTAATTTATTTTAATTTTTTTTTCATTTTCATTTTGTATTATTTATTCTTTTCGGTTTTTGATGTGAATATCGAAGTCAACACTCAGAGATGACAGTCTGTTTCATGCTAGACGCAATCGGCGGCAACCTGACAAATGCGTCTAGCATGAAACAGCCTGCCGCCTCTGAGTGTTAACTTCAATGTTCAATTTTATATTTATATTTGTGTGTGTGTGTATGTATATATATATAATAGTATAAAGAACAAGTAGGAAACAAGTCTCAATCTAACACGTTTCACTTTATTAAAGCTTCGTCAGAGATCAAGATAGAAATGATAGAAGATGATGAAAAGCAAAGAGACGTAGATTAATGGTATTTTGTGTTTGGCTATTTCTTATTCGTTAGATATGTTACTTCATGACACATGACATTTAACCACGGCCAATTACTCTACAAGAGAGATAATAAAAAAAGATATGTAAAACATCTTACCGTGAATTTGTCAGCGGCAGTAAAATCTTCGTCCAAAAACACCCTGACCCGGTCATAATTTTGAAGCTCTTCACAGCCAAGGAGTGTACTGCAAGAAAGAAAGAAAACAAATTTTTATTGTTTCAGACTGACTGGTATTGCCAACAGGTTCACTAAAAACAATTCACTCAGTGCATTAGTTCTTCAATGTAACAGGCTGACCATAATTTTAACTTAAAGACAGAAGTTAATTTATTCAGGTGAAGATACAGTATTTACATTAGTTGGACTATTGTCCTCATCTTTGTCACCATTTTTGTCACAACGTTTCGGCCGTTGTACACTCCGGCCTTCTTCAGGTGGTTGGAATTTTGAACCGAACCCTTTATTTCGATCACTGGGGTAGACTGTTCTAGTTCCACGAGCCATGTTTGATGGATGTCAGTTATCAGTCCTCAAGGACACATGGCACAGTGGATAAAGGCGTTGGTTAGATCCAGTGACAGACCCAAAGAGTGTGAGTTCAATACCCGGTTCAGGCAGTGGAGAACTTTCAGAGGGAAAATTAGCAGGAGATAACTGATAACTGACATCCATCATTAAATTATCACCTTCAATGTCCAGACTCAAGAGAGTATCTGTCTGCCTGTTTCTTTGCTTGTTTTATATCTATATCTATCTATCTATCTATATATATATATGTATATATATATATATATATATATATATATATATATATATATATATGTGTTTGTGTGTGTGTGTGTGTGTGTGTGTGAAAAAATATAGTTTTAAGGTGTGCTATATTTATGGAATAAAGTGCTCAATATCAGAGATAGAGCGTATGTAAATATAAATATAAAAGTGAACATTGAAGTCAACACTCAGAGGCGACAGGCTGTTTCATGCTGGTCGCAATCGTCAGGCCACGAATGCTGGATTTTTCCTTGGTTATTTATATATATGGGTCAGTGGTGCATTGTGGATTATCTATTCTGGCGTTTATTTTTACGGGAGTGCTTTGCTTGTTTATTTATTTGTTGGGGTTAATTTATTTTACTTTTTTTTCATTTTCATTTTGTATTATTTATTCTTTTCGGTTTTTGATGTTTTATTAACGTAGAAAAAATTTGGGGGAGCATTTGCTTAGGTCGCTTATTTAATAGTCTATTTTGGTCTGGGAAGATAATTAAAGCTTTTTATTCATCCAATGTTTAGATTACTTGCCATAGTCTATTCTGTTATTTTGGCTGGAGACAGTTTTTAATTTGTTTTTAATTAATTAATTTATTTGGATTTATTATTTTTATTTGTTTTTTGCTTATTTATGCTTATTTTTATTAGTTCTAATGGTTATTTTAGCGGGTGCAATTTGTTAATTTGTTCATTTATTTGGATTAATTTTATTAGTTTTTTTTATTTATTTACTTATTTTTTATTTTGTATATTTTTATTTATTCTATTTGATTTTCAATTTTTTGGGTAACGTAGTGATGTTTTTACGTTACTACTTTCAAAGGATGAAATGTATCATATGGAACTTTTTCTATTTTTGTCATTCATTAACCCCTTATTGATTTGATAGGGTTTGTATATTATATAATAGCTGTTTGTCTTGAAAGACGACTGGATGGAACATATATAAATCTGCTTAGAAAAATCCAGAACATCAGTTGAAGATCCCATGCAATGCTTAGCACAATTTACAGGAATGTGATACCAATCTCTCTCTTAAGCTCAAACAGAAGCAATTGCAGTTTGCTGGCCACTACCACCGAGCAGACAAAGAAATTATCTCATCCTTATTCCCATGGTTTCCTTCTGGAAGTGTCTTCTCACGAAAATTGACTTTCCCAGACACCATAGCTTGGGATTCAGGGTTGGACATTGGGGATCTGGGAACAGCAATACAGGACCGAACAGTGTAGAAAAGGATTGTCAATGGAGTTCCGACAAACCACAGGGTGGTCAAAGGGTGATGATGCTGATCTTCGTTAAGATGAATTGAGTTCACTGGTCACTGGAGTGTTTATCTAAAAAAATAAATATGTCTAATCTCACCTTCATCCCTGCTGCATGCCAATGGCTTAGGAGTAAAATCTCCGACTGATACCAAATCAGTCAGGTTTCAATCCCAACATGAGGCAATCAAATGTCTAGCCACACTGATGAGTCTGTCTGTGAATGACAATATATGTACATGCTCCTGAAAAAATTATTTCGGTTGAGCTCTTCAGGGAGAAAAGTGAATTTGTAAACAGTGACTACTGCTGCTGATGCAAGACTCTTCATTAAGATGAATCGAGTTTTCCGGTCACTGAAAATTAGTCTAAATATAAATACATCTAAATTCACCTTCATTCCTGCTGTGTGCTAATGGCTTAAAGGTAAAATCTCTGACTGATATCAAATCAGTCGAGTTTTGCTTGAGGCAATCGAATGTCTAGCCACACTGATGAACTGTGAAACAGCGAAACAGTCTATTTATTTGCTATAAAATATGTCCAGGATGATGCCCAGTATGGCCATATTTGACCACAGTAGGCCAACTAGTATTGATCAGAATTTGGGGTCGCATTATACATGAGCTGTATGAAAAAATCAGGTTTTTCACAAAATAATTCAGGGGTCGTACTATATATGAAGTTGTCTTATACACAAGTATATATGGCATGATAGATAGATAGATAGATAGATAGATAGATAGATAGATAGATAGATAGATAGATATAAACGGAGATAGATAGATAGAAACAGAGATAGATACATAAATAGATGTGAACAGAAATAGATAGATAGAGACAGACAGACAGAGATAGATATATAAGAACAGAGATAGATAGATATATAGGTATGAACAGAGAGATATAGATATGAACAGGGATAGATACATAAATAGATGTGAACAGAGATAGATAATGAAGAGAGAGAGATATGAACAGAGATAGATAGATACATAGATATAAATAGAGACAGATAGATATGAACAGAGATAGATATGTAGATATGAACAGAGAGAGATATATAGGTATGAACAGAGATAGATACATAGATGTGAACAGAGATAGACACATAGATGTGAACAGAGATAGATAGATAGATAGTTAGATAGATAGATAGATATGAACAGAGAGAGATATGAACAGAGATAGATAAATGGATTTTTAGATAGAGATAGATAGATACTGACTGACTGAGATATATGAATAAATAGGAACAAACTGAGATAGATAGATAGATATGAACAGAGATAGATAGATATATAGATAGAGAGAGAGAGATAGAGAGAGAGAGATAAGAAACACTGAGGTAGCTAGATACGAACAGACTGAGGTAAATAGATAGAAACAGACATAGATAGATAGATAGATAGATAGATAGATATGAATGGACTAGGACAGAGAGATAAATAGATAGCTCTGAACAGTCTTAGATAGATAGAGATAGATGCCCTGTACAGCAATATTTGACTACATTAGGCCTAATAGTATAAATCAGAAACTCGGGTTGCATTATACACAAGCTAGAGAAATAAATCAGCATGGTCTGTCTATATTTCTGAGATGAGGTATTATGTACAGTATTGTGCTCATCTTTGTCGCCATATTTGTCACAACGTTTCGGTCGTTGTACGCTCCGGCCTTCTTCAGGTGGTTGGAATTTCGAACCGAACCCTTTATTTCGATCACTGGGGTAGACTGTTCTAGTTCCATGAGCCACATGGCACAGTGGATAAAGGCGCTGGTTAGATCCAGTGACAGACTCAAAGAGTGTGAGTTCAATACCCGGTTCAGGCAGTGGAGAACTTTCAGAGGGAAAATTAGCAGGAGATAACTGATAACTGACATCCATCAAAACATGGCACGTGGAACTAGAACAGTCTACCCCAGTGATCGAAATAAAGGGTTCGGTTTGAAATTCCAACCACCTGAAGAAGGCCGGAGCGTACAACGACCGAAACGTTGTGACAAATATGGCGACGAAGATGAGGACAATAGTCCGACTAATGTAAATACTATAAATCAGCATGTTCAAAAAAACCCCCCAAAAAACAAAAAATTCAGGGTTTTGACGATACATGAAGTATAAACAAGTATATAGAGTTATGTATAAATGGATACTTATTAGCTCGACTTTGAATATCACTCGATAATCTAATAAGCAATCAAAACAAGAGATTCTGCGTCTTCTTTGCAGCAAAGAGTGTCAATTTGTTGTAGAGTTCAAGAGTCTTTGTGGATCAGATAATTTATAGGTCACTTGTATTGATTTTATTGTCTTT
>OZ038509.1:49920337-50027837 GCA_964036315.1 Acanthosepion esculentum | reverse complement strand
GCACATAAAGAGCTCACCCCATACAATGCCTGCTCCCCCCACCTACCATTAGTAGAAGCAGTGCTAGACAAATGCGATAAGAATGAATATAAGGTGAATATGGCAGGTCGGGTAGAATGCACCAATAAAATTCCAAATTTTAGTTTTTTTATTCTCAGTGTATGTGACCTTGTATTGTCACGGAAGAGAACAACATTTTTCATATTGACAAGAGCATGGCACTTTTCAACCAAACTTCTATTCATGAAACATGCCTCTACCAATTTGGCAACAGAAGCTGTATTGATAGAGCAAGGTTTCCCATTAATTTATTCTTTTTTTTAAACACATCACACTAAACTTGTCGATGAATAAAAAACAGTATAACATGATGAAAAAAGTCCTCAAACTTAATAAAAGCCAAGTTTTCTCATCAAAATGTTTGTGTTATTATTAAGAGGAAAATATTTTTTTATTATTTTATTAAATTTTTTCATTCTTTCTAGCACGTTCGACATTTTGGTTAAAAATCTTGTTTTTTTACGTCATATTTATGATTAGTGTTTTAGTACCTTTTTTTGGTGAATTTTTGTTTTAGTACCTTTTTTAGGTGAATTTTTGTATTAGTACCTTTTTTGGTGAATTTTTGTTTTAGTACCTTTTTTAGGTGTTTTAGTAACTTTTCTGGGTGAATTTTTGTTTTAGTACCTTTTTTTAGGTGAATTTTTGTTTTAGTAACTTTTTTTGGTGAATTTTTGTTTTAGTAACTTTTTTAGGTGAATTTTTATTTTAGTACCTTTTTTTGGTGAATTTTTGTTTTAGTACCTTTTTTAGGTGAATTTTTGTTTTAGTACCTTTTTTAGGTGAATTTTGTTTTAGTAACTTTGCTGGGTGAATTTTTGTTTTAGTACCTTTTTTATGTGAATTTTTGTTTTAGTACCTTTTTTAGGTGAATTTTTGTTTTAGTATCTATTTCAGGTGAATTTTTGTTTTAGTACCTTTATTGGTGAATTTTTGTTTTAGTACCTTTTTTAGGTGAATTTTTGTTTTAGTACCTTTTTTAGGTGAATTTTTGTTTTAGTACCTTTTTTAGGTGAATTTGAAAACTGTACAAATAGATAACACAAATAGATACATGCAATTTCAAAATGTGGGGATTATAAGAAATATACATATAAATTGTCGATGCTAAATAAATGAACCTAGTGAATAGAGTTTGTCTTTGATTTATTACACATAAGTCACAGTGCAAAATGTGGTTCTTACTGTGGGTCGCTGTAAAAAAAAAGTTTGAAAAACACTGCTCTATGGTGATTGAAAGAGAGCAGTTTCATTTTTGAAACATTAAAATTTACAAGCCATTCCTTGCCCCAGTTAACATCTGCACTAAAAATAACATTTAATATCAGATAAAAAATGCATTAAAAAATTAATGTGCATATTTGTGCATGTGCATTAAGGCAAGTGAATATTTTGGAAATGTGTTGAAAGCTTCCAAGAAGCGTTGGTGTTAAAGTGACTAAAAGCTGCAGTAAATTAAGATTGATGGCAAAAATTATTTTGAAAAGAAAATACGTCCAAATTGAGTTTTAAGGCAAAGGAAAAGGAGGGTAAATGAATTAAAGAAAGAAAGAAAGACTAAAAGGAGGGAGGATGCAAGAAAGAAAGAAAGAAGGACTAAAAGGAGGGAGGATGCAAGAAAGAAAGAAAGAAGGACTAAAAGGAGGGAGGATGCAAGAAAGAAAGACTAAAAGGAGGGAGGATGCAAGAAAGAAGGACTAAAAGGAGGGAGGATGCAAGAAAGAAAGAAAGAAGGACTAAAAGGAGGGAGGATGCAAGAAAGAAAGAAAGAAGGACTAAAAGGAGGGAGGATGCAAGAAAGAAAGAAAGAAGGACTAAAAGGAGGGAGGATGCAAGAAAGAAAGAAAGAAAGACTAAAAGGAGGGAGGATGCAAGAAAGAAAGAAAGAAGGACTAAAAGGAGGGAGGATGCAAGAAAGAAAGAAAGAAGGACTAAAAGGAGGGAGGATGCAAGAAAGAAAGAAAGAAGGACTAAAAGGAGGGAGGATGCAAGAAAGAAAGAAAGAAGGACTAAAAGGAGGGAGGATGCAAGAAAGAAAGAAAGAAGGACTAAAAGGAGGGAGGATGCAAGAAAGAAAGAAAGAAGGACTAAAAGGAGGGAGGATGCAAGAAAGAAAGAAAGAAGGACTAAAAGGAGGGAGGATGCAAGAAAGAAAGAAAGAAAGACTAAAAGGAGGGAGGATGCAAGAAAGAAAGAAAGAAGGACTAAAAGGAGGGAGGATGCAAGAAAGAAAGAAAGAAGGACTAAAAGGAGGGAGGATGCAAGAAAGAAAGAAAGAAAGACTAAAAGGAGGGAGGATGCAAGAAAGAAAGAAAGAAAGACTAAAAGGAGGGAGGATGCAAGAAAGAAAGAAAGAAGGACTAAAAGGAGGGAGGATGCAAGAAAGAAAGAAAGAAAGACTAAAAGGAGGGAGGATGCAAGAAAGAAAGAAAGAAAGACTAAAAGGAGGGAGGATGCAAGAAAGAAGGACTAAAAGGAGGGAGGATGCAAGAAAGAAAGAAAGAAGGACTAAAAGGAGGGAGGATGCAAGAAAGAAAGAAAGAAGGACTAAAAGGAGGGAGGATGCAAGAAAGAAAGAAAGAAAGACTAAAAGGAGGGAGGATGCAAGAAAGAAAGAAAGAAAGACTAAAAGGAGGGAGGATGCAAGAAAGAAGGACTAAAAGGAGGGAGGATGCAAGAAAGAAAGAAAGAAGGACTAAAAGGAGGGAGGATGCAAGAAAGAAAGAAAGAAGGACTAAAAGGAGGGAGGATGCAAGAAAGAAAGAAAGAAAGACTAAAAGGAGGGAGGATGCAAGAAAGAAAGAAAGAAAGACTAAAAGGAGGGAGGATGCAAGAAAGAAAGAAAGAAGGACTAAAAGGAGGGAGGATGCAAGAAAGAAAGAAAGAAAGACTAAAAGGAGGGAGGATGCAAGAAAGAAAGAAAGAAAGACTAAAAGGAGGGAGGATGCAAGAAAGAAGGACTAAAAGGAGGGAGGATGCAAGAAAGAAAGAAAGAAGGACTAAAAGGAGGGAGGATGCAAGAAAGAAAGAAAGAAGGACTAAAAGGAGGGAGGATGCAAGAAAGAAAGAAAGAAAGACTAAAAGGAGGGAGGATGCAAGAAAGAAAGAAAGAAAGACTAAAAGGAGGGAGGATGCAAGAAAGAAAGAAAGAAGGACTAAAAGGAGGGAGGATGCAAGAAAGAAAGAAAGAAGGACTAAAAGGAGGGAGGATGCAAGAAAGAAAGAAAGAAAGACTAAAAGGAGGGAGGATGCAAGAAAGAAAGAAAGAAGGACTAAAAGGAGGGAGGATGCAAGAAAGAAAGAAAGAAGGACTAAAAGGAGGGAGGATGCAAGAAAGAAAGAAAGAAGGACTAAAAGGAGGGAGGATGCAAGAAAGAAAGAAAGAAAGACTAAAAGGAGGGAGGATGCAAGAAAGAAAGAAAGAAGGACTAAAAGGAGGGAGGATGCAAGAAAGAAAGAAAGAAGGACTAAAAGGAGGGAGGATGCAAGAAAGAAAGAAAGAAGGACTAAAAGGAGGGAGGATGCAAGAAAGAAAGAAAGAAGGACTAAAAGGAGGGAGGATGCAAGAAAGAAAGAAAGAAAGACTAAAAGGAGGGAGGATGCAAGAAAGAAAGAAAGAAGGACTAAAAGGAGGGAGGATGCAAGAAAGAAAGAAAGAAGGACTAAAAGGAGGGAGGATGCAAGAAAGAAAGAAAGAAAGACTAAAAGGAGGGAGGATGCAAGAAAGAAAGAAAGAAAGACTAAAAGGAGGGAGGATGCAAGAAAGAAAGAAAGAAGGACTAAAAGGAGGGAGGATGCAAGAAAGAAAGAAAGAAAGAAAGACTAAAAGGAGGGAGGATGCAAGAAAGAAAGAAAGAAAGACTAAAAGGAGGGAGGATGCAAGAAAGAAGGACTAAAAGGAGGGAGGATGCAAGAAAGAAGGACTAAAAGGAGGGAGGATGCAAGAAAGAAAGAAAGAAGGACTAAAAGGAGGGAGGATGCAAGAAAGAAAGAAAGAAGGACTAAAAGGAGGGAGGATGCAAGAAAGAAAGAAAGAAAGACTAAAAGGAGGGAGGATGCAAGAAAGAAGGACTAAAAGGAGGGAGGATGCAAGAAAGAAAGAAAGAAAGACTAAAAGGAGGGAGGATGCAAGAAAGAAAGAAAGAAGGACTAAAAGGAGGGAAGATGCAAGAAAGAAAGAAAGAAAGACTAAAAGGAGGGAGGATGCAAGAAAGAAAGAAAGAAGGACTAAAAGGAGGGAGGATGCAAGAAAGAAAGAAAGAAAGACTAAAAGGAGGGAGGATGCAAGAAAGAAAGAAAGAAGGACTAAAAGGAGGGAGGATGCAAGAAAGAAAGAAAGAAGGACTAAAAGGAGGGAGGATGCAAGAAAGAAAGAAAGAAAGAGTAAAAGGAGGGAGGATGCAAGAAAGAAAGAAAGAAGGACTAAAAGGAGGGAGGATGCAAGAAAGAAAGAAAGAAGGACTAAAAGGAGGGAGGATGCAAGAAAGAAAGAAAGAAAGACTAAAAGGAGGGAGGATGCAAGAAAGAAAGAAAGAAAGACAAAGAAGTGCTTAGAGAGAAGAAAATTTTAAAATATAGGGAAGAGGAGAGAAAAGGGAAAAAGAGAGGAAAAGGATGGGGGGAGAACATTGGAGAGAAGGAGAAAAAGGAGGAAAGAAAAAAGATAGTGTGGAGAAAGCAAGTGGGGAGAGTGAGCAGTAAGATAAAACAGAAAAAAAGTGTGAGAGAAGGCAAATAGAGAGAGTGAGTGAAGATAGAGTAAGTGGGTGAAGAGATGGTAAAAATCAAAACTGAAGAGAGAGTAAAGACTGACAGTGTGAGTGAGGAGAGCGTAAAGAACGACAGTGTGAGTGAAGAGAGAGTAAAGACCGAGAGTGTGAGTGAGGAGAGAATAAAGAGAGAACAAATGGAGAGGACAAAGGGAAAGAGTATGAAGAGAAATGGAACGAAGAGCTATAAAAATTAACAAAAGGAGAGAGGGGTAGAAAGGAGGAGAGAGACGAAAAAAATATGGAAAATGGTAAAGGTGAACTTTGCCAAAAGAAAAAAAAAATGGAAAGTAATCAAACATGAAAAGGAAGCAGTAGAAGCAAAGCCAAAAAGATGTTAATGGAAAACCAAAGAAAAATAACAAAAAAAAAAAACATTCAATACTAATGATGGTAATAATAATAATACTAAAAATTTTTAAATATTTAAATAAAAAGGTGTAGCAAAAGATTTAGAACATCTGAATTTGGAAAAAAAAAAAATGTGCTGATGTGGTTAAAAACGAAGTGAGATTGATTTAATTTTCAAAAAGTAAGGAGGAAACAATGCCGAAAACGAACCAAAGAAATGTCTGTCGAAATAAAGACAAACGAAAAATTTTGCCACAAGTCATTCAGAAGTGCCATTAAGAATTTTCCACATTTCTAGAAGACTTTATCTTGGCAGATCCATTACATAAATCACAAGGTCGCTGGGAGTGAAATATGGGAAGAGAATTGTAGTTATTCTCAATTATGTTGATTTCCAACCCTACTCCGACAACAGATTGATTCGATAAGGTTCAAATTTCCAAAGAGAAATACAAATTCTTTTGGAAACAAGAATGGCTGACAGCTACTCTCGAAAGTAACCTCCAATCAGTTGTTAACTGGGACAAGGAATGGCTTGCAAATTTTAATGCCTGCAAAACAAAACTGCTCTCTTTTAATCACCATAGAGAACATTTCTTGCCTTCCATCAGCATGGCTGATGCTAACCTCCAGAAGAGCAACACATTCACCTTCTTGGTCTCACATTTTTCAATGAAGGGGAGTTATTATTTTGAATCTCTTGCTAGGTCTGCTGCTAGAAAAGTTGGTTTCACAACAAAATCTATCCCTCCCCATCTCTCTCCATACTCCCCTCCTTCTCTCTCCGTGCACCTCTATCTCCCTACTCCCCTCCCTCTATCTTCCTACTCCCCTCCCTTGCTTTCTCCCCCTACTCTCTCTCTCTTTCTGTTTATCCGTAAGTTAATACGAAGCTGAAACAAATTAAACAGCCATTTTCAACAACAAACTTCATATCTCCCATCTACTCCTTCCACCCCTCCCCATCTCTCTCCATACTCCCCTCCTTCTCTCATTTGCATATTGCAAAATAATATTCATTCACTGAAAAGCTATAAACAAGATATTGGTGTCGTAGCTCATTTAGTGTAACTACTGTGGGATGAGGTCAACGGAACATGTAAAAGTCCAATCTGACTAAAAAGACAAATCTACATGAGGAGAGAGACAGAGAGAGAAAAAAAAGATGATTAGCACAGCAGAAGTATGTAAAATATATAAGTATGAATTGGGATCTAATATGGTTTAGAAACTCAGAATAATAGCATAAGGAACAAATAGGAAATGTTTATAAATTTAACATGTTTCACTTTTATTTATACTTCATCAGAAAATGAAATATGGAGACTTCCTACAACCAGAATCAGTGTAACCTAAATTCTTTCACTCACACAAAATTTTTCCCAATCAACATACATACCAGATAAATAAAAATACACACTTGATACACAAACATTATCAACCAAATCCCACTAAAACCAATTAGAATTGTGATACACAAACTAGAATTATACAGATAAATGCTGCTTGACAGGATAAATACATACAAGGTCTGAAAAACAAACACAAAAATAAAAAATACCAAAATTTTCTTTCCTCCTCTATATTTCATTTTCTGATGAGGCTTAAATAAAAGTGAAACATGTTGAATTTAATAGATGTTTCCTATTTGTTCCTTATCCTATAGAAGTATATTATAATATTTGATTTTCTTTTTGTCATCATATGTCACGGATTATCATATTTAATCAATTGCTAGATCCACTGCTAGAAAAGTTGGTTCACTATGTCGTGCTAGACAATTTTTCTTGCCAGAATCTATCTTACATGTTTATAAGTCTACCATTCCTCCTTCTTTTGAATACTGCTGCCGCATATGGTCTGGCGCTTCTGCTGTATGTGATTCTATAGTGCCACACTGTAAAGTTTGAAGAAGGTCCTCGCTAAGATCTACAGGCTTCATTCACTAAAGGCCATTTCTAAATACTGAAAGTCCTCAAGAGATATTCTTTCTTTTATTTGGTACAGTTCTTTGTGATTCCATAGTGCCAGTTCACAAGGTTTGAAGAAGGATGGTCCTCACTAAGACCTACTGGATTCTTTCACTCAAGGCCATTTCTAAATACTGAAGGTCCGCAAGAGATATTGTTTCTTTTATTTGGTACAGTTCTTTGTGATAGCATAGTGCCAGTCCACAAGGTTTGAAGAAGGAAGGTATTTTCTAAGACTTTATATGCCTGTAGACATTTTTAATCATTGATCTGAGAAAGTGGTTGTATACAGCAGAGAGTTTTGATATTTCTGAATAAGTCTGCAACTAAGAAAGTTCGTTCACTATGTTGCACTAGAAAATTCTTCTCATCAGAATCTATCTTGCACATTTATAAATATACCATTTGAGCGTGTATTGAATATTGCTGCCATATCATGTCAGGTGCTCTTAGTATATATCTTGAGATTTTTGCCAAAATCCCAAAAGGGTCATTAATGTTACTAGTCCTGACTTGGTATCTCCACTCCAATCATTTTCTCGTGACCATGACATGCAAAAGCGTTTGATAAAGTACACCACATTTTTGAACATATTGTTCAGCAACCTTGACATATTTGGGAAGAATATTAGAATGATCAAGAATCTATACTGGCAGCAAACTGCCTGCATGCGGATAGAAAATGAGTTCATCAGATATGGAAAAATCGAAAAACATCTAAGACAAGGGTGTGTCGTCTCACTGGACTTATTCAAACTATACAGTGAGGCGATTCAGAGAGAATCAGAAATCCTATCAGGGTTCATTATTGGCGGCCACAATCTTAACAATATAAGATATGCAGATGACACAGTGTTAATAGCAGACACAGAAAGAAAGCTACAAAAAATCCTACAGAAGATAGTGAAGGAAAGTGAAAAGAAAGGATTAAACATCAACTGCAAGAAGGTAGAATGGATGGTTGCAAATAGAAGATACAAAAATCAAACAAGTAAAAAAATTTAATTATCTAAGAAGTGTTTTAACAGAGGAAGGAAAGAGTGTCACTGAGATCCAAAGGTATATTGGGATAGCAAAAGATGCCTTCCAAAAGCTAAGCAGAATATTAAGAAATAGGAAAATTTCAGATAGAGTATAAACTGAGGGAACTAGAAGTCCTACCAGGATTCATTATTGGTGGCCACAATCTTAACAATATAAGATATGCAGATGACACAGTAATTGATAGAAGACACAGAAAGAAAGCTACAAAAAACTCCTACAGAAGTCGGTGAAGAAAAACAAGAAGAAAGGACTAAACATCAACCACAAGATGACATAATGCATGGTTGTTAGCAAAAGGCACAAAATATAAAGTTACAAAGTGAAGATACCAAAATCAAACAGGTACAAAAATTTAAATATCTGGGAAGTGTTTTAACAGAGGTCGGAAAGTACGACACTAAAATCTGAAAATGCATTGGGATAGTGAAAGATGTCTTCCAAATGTTCTTATGATCTATCCTCCTTGGTACCTTGACTGCATAAATTTAAGCGTACTACTTACAAAAGAGCAATACAAATGCAGGGTTTTTATAGATTATGCAAAGGCGTTTGATAAAGTACACCACGAAGATCTGTTGTAACTGCTCAGCAACCTTGATATATTTGGGAAGAATATTAGAATGATCAAGAATCTATATTGGCAGCAAACTGCCTGCATGCGGATAGAAAATGAGTTCAGCAGATATGGAGAAATAGAAAGGGGTGTAAGACAAGGATGCGTCCTCTCACCGGATTTATTCAACCTATAAAGTGAGGCAATCCTGAGAGAATTAGAAACCCTACCAGCATTCATTATTTGGGGACCACAATCTTAACAACATAACGTATGAGGCTGACACTTGGTTGACACTGAAAGACACTGAAAGAAAACTACAGAGACTCCTACAGAAGACGCAATGCAGGGTTGTGGTTGTTAAAAAAAAAGGATGAGCACAAAGTGCGAATTACAAATTGGGGATAGCAAAATCAAACACGTACAAAAATTTAAATATCTGGGAAAGGGTTTAACAGATGGCGGAAAATGCAGAGTATTAAGAGATATAAAAACTGTCAGAAACAAAGAAAAGAGAGCTGAAAAGTTTTGTAATATCTGTTCTATATGGCCATGAATGCTGGACAATCTCCTCAAAGGTGAATAAGTAGAAATGTGGTTCTACAGAAGGATGCTGAGGATACCATGGACCAATTATGAGAGCAACAATGACATTTTAGAGAAAATGGGAACAAAAAGAAAACTTATATTTAACATCATGAAATTTCTCAGGCACATGAGGAAAGGAGGCTTGGAAAATCTGATACTCACAGGACAGACTGAAACAACGTATAACCTACTTAGTGAGCTTGAGTAAATGGATGATGGAACAGTGTTTAGAGGAAATAACAAAAAGATAAAATTTATTAAGAGCAACAAACGACAGGAAATTGTGGAGAGCCATGATCACCTACATCATGAGGGGACACAGAACATAGAAGAAGAGGAATCAGTTTGTGTAAATGGATGGTGGAACAGGGTTTAGGAGAAATAACAAAAAGACAAAATTTATTAAGCGCTACAAAGGACAGGAAATTGTGGAGAGCCATGATCGCCTACATCATGAGGGGACACAGAACATAGAAGAAGTGGAAGGAGCTTGAGTAAATGAATGGTGGAACAGGGTTTAGGAGAAATAACAAAGATAAAATTTATTAAGCGCTACAAAGGACAGGAAATTGTGGAGAGCCATGATCGCTTATGACATGAAGGGACATAGCACATAGAAGAAGTGGAAGAAGCTTGAGTAAATGAATGGGGGAACGGGGGTTCGGAGAAATAACAAAGACAAAATTTATTAAGCGCTAGAAAGGACTGGAAATTGTGGAGAGCCATGATTGCCTACATCCTGATGGGACACAGTACATAAAAAAAAGACTAGATTGGCAAGTAGATTTCATCGTTTTCTCATAGTTTATTTTCTCACACTTCTAACCTGTGGTCTTCCAGTTTCTTGCTTCCCTGTCAGCTAGAATCTTCAAAATTTAAATGCAACATTAATTATAAACCTCTGTCATCCTGAATTTCTTGCATTGTCTTCTCTCCTCGTTAAAGTCTCCCTCAGGTAAGATTTCCAAATTGAATCCAAAATTTACTTTCATCTGAGAAGAGAACATTGAACTATGGCATCGATCCTTGTTTTCTTTTTTTTTTTGTTTTCTCTTTAGCCCAGGTAAGATACTTCTGACTTTGTCTATTGTTCAGGAATGGCTTGCCTAAGAATGCAAGATTTGTAGCCCATCAAGCACCTACTGAGATTTAAACTCATCCCAGACCTCTAATGGAACTCGTAGATCCGATCCATTGTTAAAGATGCTGGAAATAATAGTCAGTTCTCCGTACCGCTCCAGTAAGTACCTGACTCCTTCTCTTGTCCTCTACCTTTTTAGAAAAGTGAGATCAAGCCACAAACGGAATACAGGAGCTGCTCAGTCTTCCCTTTCCAGTTTTGATAGAGTCCGAAAACATCTCCACATCCTTGTGGGTGATGAATTATTTTCCAACCTACATCCCCTTTCTAACAGATGAAACCTTGCAAGCCTATCAGTAATCTATTACGCAGTTCCTGTCATGGCTAGGACCTGCCGTTCCATACACAGTGAAGTGAACCATCCTCATTCCTTTCACATTCCATTGATGAGATGTAAGTTCCACTTCAGCAGCTTCTTCCTGGGAACTGCTTCTTTGTGGAACTGACTCCGCAATCACTACAGTTTTAACCCATTCAAGCCCAGCGTTAATCGTCACCTTCCCCCAAATACCCCATAAACTATGCCCTTTATCTCTTACTCTGTAACATTCACTTGAGTGGCTCTTGTGCATTGAACAAAGTGAACATCATTGTAAAAAAAATATAAAATAAGGTTTCATTTGAGAAAATCCCATAGGGTCTAAGGGGTACAAAACCTACTGCAGCCATAGCAGTTCCTTAGGGTCTAAGCAGCACAAGATCTCTTTTCCATCCTAGTTTCTCACAGATATGCAAAGTTCTCAGACAAACTACATTCCTCAGTTCCAACTTTCATGGCTAAAACCCGCCATGCCACTCACACTGTAGCAAACCACCCTCATTCTTTTGGTATTCCATTAGTGATATGCAAATCCCACTTGAGCAGCTGCTTCTTACAAAATTCTGCTTAGTGGAACTGACTCCCAAGTGGATGCTTCCCAGATAACTACCATCTTAATCTATTTAATTCTAGGATTAACCATTATCTTCCCCAGTTTTACCCATAAGCTTACTCTGTAACCCTCTACCTTGAGTGGTTCTTGAGCATTGTACACATCTCCAGCATTAGTCCTCTCCTTGTGAAGCTGCTACAAGCGCTTGAATTGGCTTTGCTTAACAAACCTCTCAAGACTTCAGTTATCCATCTTGCTCATGCATCTTTTCCAACCATATTTTTCCATTCCTCGATATGCTTTCATGCAGGAGACTGTGAACAGCCATCTTTTTCAGCAATCATTTCACCCCACGCAAGGCAATAAAGCCACTAAGATGCAAGGGGTTACTGAGTGTAAGAGAATATGATAAAAAATATTAATGAGAAAGAACAATAAAGGAAAAGGAATTAACAAGACAGTAGATAACAATTGACATTGCATTTAAGTTTTTGAAAATCGAACTTGAACGGAAAGCAAGAAGCCGGAAGAGAGTTCCACAAGCGAGAAGTGCGAGAGAAGAAACTGTTAGTATAGAACTTACGGTCACATCTAACTATTTCGGCTGTAAAACGATCAGACCTAACTACCAATTTAGTACTGTGCTTAAATTGATAAAGTCTAGGTACCACAGAGGAATGTTCATCAGAACACTTGCCATGAAAGTATTTATAGAAAAGGCACAGAGGAGCTATGTGATGGCCTTAGGAAAGTGACTGAAGCCAAGATGCCAGGTCAGGACCAATAACATTGCTGATTCTTGTTTGGATTTTATCAAGAATCTCTAAATATATAGCAGAAGCACCAGACCAGATGTGCCAGCAATATTCAAAGCAAGGATGAATGGTAGACTTATAAATATGTAAGATAGATTCTTCTTTGGATTTTATCAAGAATCTCTAAATATATAGCAGAAGCACCAGACCAGATGTGGAAGCAATATTCAAAGCAAGGATGAATGGCAGAATTATAAATATATAAGATAGATTCTTCTTTGGATTTTATCAAGAATCTCTAAATATATAGCAGAAGCACCAGACCAGATGTGGCAGCAATATTCGAAGCAAGGATGAATGGTAGACTTATAAATATGTAAGATAGATTCTTCTTTGGATTTTATAAAGAATCTCTAAATATATAGCAGAAGCTCCAGACCAGATGTGGCAGCAATATTCAAAGCAAGGATGAATGGTAGACTTATAAATATGCAAGATAGATTCTTCTTTGGATTTTATCAAGAATCTCTAAATATATAGCAGAAGCACCAGATCAGATGTGGCAGCAATCAGTTGAAATTTCTGGGACACATAATGAGGAAGGAGGGCTTGGAAAATCTGTTGCTTACGAGATGGAAGACCTAACTAGATCTATTTACATAGAACTGCCTAAGAGGCTAGGTTCACTCCATCGTACGATCAGTTTAATGATCCTTATAATTAAACTGATCATCCAAATACTGATGAACAGAGAACGCAGCAGAATCAGACTGGAAATAGGACAAGAATAATGCGGGTTTATCAAAGACACTGGAACAAGGGACATTATATTTATGCCCAGAATATATTATCAGAAAGAGCATTACAAATGCAGAAGGACATCGGCCTGTCTTCTATATATTACACAATGGTAGTCGATAAATAATGCCACAAAAATATGTTGGAACTGCTCAGCCTTAAATGATTTTGGCATAGACAAGATTACAGAAATAATAAACTAAATCTACGGCAGTGGTGATATACTGGAAGACTGAACTAGATTTATTTACATAGAACTGCCTAAGATGCCAGGTTCATTCCATTGGACGGTCAGCTTAATGAACCTTATAACGAACTTGATCGTTCAAATTCGGATGAACAGAGAACGCAGCAGAATCAGACTGGAAATAGGACAAGAATAATGCGGGTTTATCAAAGACACTGGAACAAGGGACATTATATTTATGCCCAGAATGAAAAAAAAGCAATACAAATGTAAACGTTATGTGTACCGGTGGGGGTTTATAGTCGGTGCAAACACGTTTGATAAAGTATGTCACAAAGATATGTTAGACCTGCTTAGCAACCTTGAGCTGTTTGGAAAGGACATTAAAATACTGCAGAGCCTATACTGGCAGCATATAGATAGAAAATGAGTTCATCAGATGTACAAAAATAGAAAGGGCTGTAAGACAAGGATAGGTCTTCTCACCAGACTTATTCAACTTATAGAGTGAGGCAGTTCTGAGAGAATTAGATGTCCTAGCAGGATTCAGTATTGGTGGCCACAAATCTTAACAACGTAAGATATGCAGATGACACTATGTTGATAGCAAATACATAAAAGAAACTACAAAAATTTCTACAGAAGGTAGTGAAGGAAAGTGAGAAGAAAGGACTAAGCAAGAACAAATTGCAATCCACAGAATGCATGGTTATTACGATGAGCCCAAAATGGAAATTACTAATCAGAGATACCAAAAGTCAACCAAGCAAAAAATTTAAAAATCGGAGAAGTGTTCTAACAGAGGCTGGAAAATGTGATGCTGAAATCTGAAGATACATTGGGAGAACCAAAGATGCTTTCCAAAACTAAGCAAAGTATTAAGAGAGAAAAGAAGTGTAGCTTTCCTCTGCATTTTCCATGAACATTTTTACAACAGTTGTTTGCATGAGGTTTGTTACCATGACAACATGACTTTAAGCCTACTACTAGGTTTGCAACTAGTTTTCATTGTTTTCCCCTCCACTCAAATCTTCTCATTCTCTTTTGTATTAAGAGACAGAAAAATCTTTATTAGAAACCAAGAAAAGAGTACTGAACTGTTGCATGATATCAGTCCTTGTATATAGCAGTAAATGTTGGACAATCACCTCAAAGATGAAGAAAAGACTCGAAGCAACAGAAATGGATGCTGAGGATACCATGGGCTGAATATGTGAGCAACGTCGAGCTTTTAGAGAATATGAAACCTTGACAGGAAGAGAGAGTTAAAATTTCTGGGGCACTTAATGAGAAAGTCAGGCTTGGAAAATCGCAGGACAGACTGAGGGCAAGAAGGACAGAGGAAAGCAGCGTGTAACCTACTTAGTGAGCTTGAGTAAATAGATGGCGGAATAGGGTTTTAGGAGAAATAGCAAGAAGGCAACATTTCTTAAGAACTACAAAGGACAGGAAATTGTTGCAGGCCACGATCCCCTTTTGTCCTGGGGGGTGGGGACGTGGCGCATAATAAAGAAGAACAGCTTACTTAGTGGCATTATCACCTTGCTTGGGGTGAAATGATTAAACAAACAAAAAACAAACCTAAGACTGTCCCAAGATGACCCCCACTAGGCACTGCTATTGTGCTTTCTGAAGCAGCTAGGGTTTTCTGGAGTTGAGTTACCGGCACCATTCACAACCAGGTTTGAATTAAGACTTGTCCTCTACAGATATAGGCTGTAGTTATCGAAGTTAAAATTTAAAAAAGAAAAAGCTTGAAACATTTTAATTTAGAAGTAATATGGAAACCAGTAATAAGGAGTGCCAGAGAAAAGCAAAGTTGCAATATGAGCACTGGTAAAAAATGGTCGTTGAAAACATTAGGTTTATAATACCCAGAAATTCATACACAGATGTCCTCAAGAACACATGGCACAGTGGATAAAGGTGTTAGTTAGATCCAGTGACAGGACCCAAGTTCAATCCCCGGTTAAGGCAGTGGAGAACTTTCAGAGGGGAATTATATGTTCCATCCAGTCGTCTTTCAACAGTCTACCCCAGTGAGTGAAATAAAGAGTTCAGTTCGACATTCCAACCACCTGAAGAAGGCCGGAGCGTACAAGGGCCGAAACGTTGTAATAAATATGGCAATAATAGTCTGAATAATGTAGAAGTAATGAGTTGGGAATAGATAGAATCTTCACTTTCTGAAATGACAGAAGATATTCTAATCATATGAAATACAATATACTTTCACCATTTCTAAACAGAAAAAAAAGTTCAACTCTCATATAGTCTAAACCAGGAGTGGGCAAACTATGGCCCGAGGGCCACATGCGGCCCGCTAAAAGAATTCATGCGGCCCGCCAAATGTTAATAAATTTGAAAGTGAAAGTTACCAAGCAACGCTACAAGCAATTTGACGCCTAATTTTAAAACAATCAGGTAAATGACTGCAGTCAGATACATTATTCTAATTGAGTCATTGGGATCCTTTTGTTGCTGAATTACTTTGTTTTTCAAATTAATCTGTTTCATATGAAGTTACTACTTCAAAATATCAATATTTTTTTTCTTTAAACTGAATTAATTTGTTTTCAAACAAATCTGTTTCATGCAAAGTTTCTACTTTAAAATCTAAATAAATTTTTCTTTAGATTCAGTTAGTTTATAATATGTGCTTTATTTGATGTTTCTATTTTAAAATATTAGTAAGAATTGTTTTTTTTATTTCTTTACGCAGAGTTAATTTGTTTTTCAAATAAATATTTTCTGCTTTATTAATTAATAAAAATATTTTTTTTTTCTTAAAACAAGGTTATTTCGTCATTCAAATGTGTTTCATGTAAAGCTTCAACTTAAAAATACTTATTAATATTTTTTCTTTAAAGTATTTTAAACTGAGTTACTTTGTCTTTCATTCAAATAAATGCGTTTAATGTGAATATTCTACAGTACTTTAAAATATTAATTAATAAAAATCAATTATATTTTTTTTCTTTAAAGGCCTTTTTTGTCTATTTTAAATATTATTAATTATTTTAGGTTAATATACAATGCGGCCCAATAAAATTGTTTAATTTTTTAATGTGGCCCTTGCGCTGAAAAGTTTGCCAATCCCTGGTCTAAACCCTTCTGAACATGCTTAGAAAATCGTCTGGTTCACATTCCTAACATAAAATAATTTCTGAATAAGTGATGGAGTTTTTATTTATTAATCTGATAGATTTTATTATTATCCTTCGACCTCCCTATGATTGGTCGGAACTCCAGTGACAATCCCTTTCCAGACTGTTCGGTCCTGCATTGCTGTCTCCAGATCCCCAATGTCCAGCCCTGAGTCCCGAGCTATGGTGTCTGGGAAAGTCAATTTTCATGAGAAGACACTTCCAGAATGATGTCATAGGAGTAAGGATGAGACGATTTCTGTGTCCACTTGGTGACAGTGGCCGGCAGAATGTGGTCATTTTTGTTTGAGCTTAAAAGAGATTGGTCTCAGTTCTCCGTCAATTTTGTTACCTGTTGTATGGTATCTCCAACAGATGTTCTGGATTTTTCTAAGTGGATATGTATCTGTTCCATCCAGTTGTCTTTCAAGACGAACAGATAATGTCCAAGTTTCTGATCCATACGGTAAAACTGGTTCAATCAATGTTCAAAAAGGTTTGAACTTTTAAGGAAGATGGAAGGTTTGAGCACCAAATCTTGTGAAGTTTGTTACACGCCTTGTGGATGTTGAAGTTATTATCATCATCCTTCAACATCCCTGTGGCTGGTCGGAACTCCAGTGACAATCCCTTTCCACATTGTTCGGTCCTTCATTGCTGTCCCCAGATCCCCAATGTCCAACCCTGAGTCCCAAGCTATGGTGTCTGGGAAAGTCAATTTTCGTGAGAAGACACTTCCAGAAGGATGTCATAGGAGTAAGGATGAGACGATTTTCTGTGTCCGCTCGGTGACAGTGACCGGCAGAATGTGGTCGTTTTTGTTTGAGCTTAAGAGAGATTGGTCTCAGTTCTCCGTAAATTGTGTTAAGCGTTGCATGAGATCTCCAAATGATGTTTCAGATTTTTCTAAGGAGATTTGTATATGTTCCATCTAGTTATCTTTCAAGATGAGCAGATAATGTCCAAGTTTCTGATCCATACAGTAGGACGGGTTCAATCAATGTTCGAAACGTTTGAACTTTTAAAGAGGATGGATGGTTTGAGTGCCAAATTTTGTAAAATTTGTTTCACGCATCCCATGCAAGAGCATTGCGGATGTTGACATCTTTAACATAAGGGCATACCTATATTTGAGTAAACTCTCTCTTTATTCCCAGTGGGATGCAGGTTCGAATCCTTCTGGAGAGCACTTATTTATTTTTAACAAGATTTCTCGAATCTTCAGGCCGGTAGATGAAAATAAATAAATATACTGTTTAATGAATAAACGGTCTGTCTAATCAAATATGAGTATCCACCAAAAATAACGTTTAAGTAAGGAAAATATATATACATACATGTATAGATTCACATCTGTCTCCTTTCTACCCTCTCTCTCTCGATCTCACTCCACCCTCTCACCGCTTTCTGGCCTCTCTCTCTCTCTCCTCTCTCTCTCGGTCTCACTCCACCCTCTCACCTCTTTCTGGCCTCTCTCTCTCTCCTCTCTCTCTGTCTCACTCCACCCTCTCACCCCTTTCTGGCCTCTCTCTCTCCTCTCTCTCTGTCTCACTCCACCCTCTCACCCCTTTCTGGCCTCTCTCTACTTTATCTCTTTTGCCCCTCTCTTCTCCTCTATCTCTCCTTCCATCTCTCTCCCCACACCCCTCTCTCTCTCTTACTCAATATGAACTCTCCAGTAGGACTCGAACCTGTGTCAAAGGTTTGTTTACATTTGAATACGAAACAGAGCAGATATGATAGTTTCAAATAATCTACGGCAATAAAGATTTCACTTAATGGCACCGTTCTTGAAGGAATCTTTGTAGCTCAGTTGGTTAAGGCTTGTCAATTTCCCTCAGTCCAGACAGGGGAGGCAGGTTCGAATCCTGCCAGGGGTGCATCTTTTCTTTTCAATAAGATTTCTTGAATATTCAGGCCAGTATACGAAAATAAATGAATATAGTGTTTAATGAATAAATGGAGCATCTACTCAAATATAAGTAATAAAATATTTTGGATTAAGAGATAAAATATCCACCACTTCTTTAGGAATTGCTTTGTTTACGTTAGGATATGTTATGAGTAGTTATGTATAGTTTGAGAGTCAGGGAAGATTTGTATGTAAAGGCACTATTCAATTTTGCTTGACCGTCAACACACTTCGTGGCCACGATGTCTAAAGCATGTCGGATCTAATGATGCTTTTCTCTGTCCAGAGGGATGCAGGTTCGAATCCTGCTGGAGAGCGCATGTTTTTTCTTTAATATGATTTCTCGAATATTCAGGTCAGTAGACAAAAATAAATAAATATACTGTCTAATAAATAAAGAATGTCTAAAATAATAAGTTAATGATAATACTTAATGAAAATCTTTAGACTTAAAACAGGAGCTGAAATGTCTCAAGCAAGACAACAATGTTAAAGACATGACATTGAATAATTCTTCAAATAATAAGAACACTTTGTCTCAGCAGCAGGAGGCAACTGTTTATCTTGTCAGATAAAGGTAGTGCCTTGATTGGTCAAAATTCAGTCCTTTGGTGCTGAGAGATTGGAGTGGGTTTTCCAGGCAAGGACAATGGTATATGGAGGTTGAGTGCTGCCCAGACCACATGGTTCCAATTTTGGCTATAGCGACAAGATCCAAAGTAATACAGGATATTACATTTGGGGCCAGCTTGGTTGCGGGAGTTGCCAGAAGATTATCAGTGTTGAAAGCCAACCAATTTTCAGGGCTCCACTCCAGATCTTCTGTTTGGATTTATGTGGCCGAAAAAGCAGCTGAAGTTTAAAATCAGGGTTTTCCTTCCCCTGGATAGATTGCCTGCATGGCTAACAAGCAGCTGGTTATGAGGCGCCAGGCATTCACCTTTGCCTCTTCTCCACCTTGGAGCTGGATTTAGTTGTCAAAATCGATTTGAGACCTATGTATCTCAAATAACTTTCTCATAAAAATTCTGACTAATCTAAACGGACAAAATTTCCTGATGAGAATACGAGACACATTAGATGTCACATTGTTTGGCCAAAATGAATTAAAAAAAATAAAAGATTAGAATACTAGTCTGAATAAATATATTTGGAGGAGAGAATGGAGTGAGCTCTTCAGGCAAGAACAATGGTATATGGAGGCTGTGTGCTGCCCAGTCAACATGGTTTCCTTTTTGGCCATAGTAACAAGATACATAGGAATACAGGGACATTTGGGACTAGCTTGGATGCAGGAGTTGCCGGAATTTGTCAGTGTTGAAAGCCAACCAATTTTTTGGGATTCAACTCTAGATTTTCTCTCTGGATTTACTTCCATAAACTTTTCTGTGTTTCTGGGATACCCAAAAGCAGCTTTTCTTCCACTACATGGATTGCCTTACCAGGTTGACAAGCTCCATGTACACAAAGCAACTGGTTATGATCCACCTTTGGCCCTTCTTCAGATTGGCCCGTGGCTTAGTTGTTGGAGGCTATTTCAGATGCATGCATCTCAAATAACTTTCTTAAAAATGCTGATTAATCTTGAACCATACGTGGAAAGCAGAGGCAGATCTGGTGTCTAATTTTACCATAAAAATGTTTTCCAGTAATCACCCTTCATCCTCCGACCTCATCTTTTAGCTTTCCCCATGAAAGCATTTTGGTAATTTCCTGATAAACAGGAAGCGCTTATAGATTTGATGACATATTCTGATAGTGAAAATGTCTGCTGCTTAGATTCGACAGAATCGGCAGATGGTTGGTTGGTTGGCTGGCAGGTGCTGGGAAATTCAGTGTACACTGATGTGAGGAAATATCATATACATGAGGCAAAAATGTGAATAAACGTAGAAAGCGGTGGGGGGGTTAGTGGAGATAGAGAGGGAGTGATAGATAAACAGAGAGGCATACAGGAGGAGGAGGAGGAGAAAACCTGAGAGAAAGGAGGAGACCAACGCACTGAGAGAAAATGGGGGAAGGGGAGAAGACAGGGAGGAGAAGGAGGAGGAGGAGAAGGAGGAGGAGGAGGAGACCAAGAAAAAGAGAAGGAAAAACCGAGAGAAAGAGGAAAAAAAACAGAAAGAAAGGGGAGGAGGAAAATCTGAGAGAAAGAGGAGGAAGAAAGAACTGAGAGAAAGAGGTGGAGGAGGAAAACTGAAAGAGAGAGGAGGAGGAGGAGGAGGAAAACTGAAAGAAAAAGGAGGAGGAAAAAACTGAGTTATGTATGAAGAGAGTGGGTCTAATCAGATGGCTAGAGAGGGAGAGATGAGCTAAAAGAAAGAGATATATAAAAAATGACTAAGCAGAGACAGAGAGGGGAATAAGCAGAATGATACAGAAAGGGGGAGGTGAGTTAGAGAGAAAAGAATGAGCAGACAGAGAAAGAGAAAGAAAGAGATAAAATGGAATGGGAAAGTAAAAAAAAGTTTAATCAAGAACACATTCCAATGACAAATGGCAGATTTGCTCTTGTGGCCAAATTACAAAGACATTATCCATGTCAAACAAACTCCAATGTTTATATGAGTGTGTCTCAACCATTTTTACTTCTGGGCCACGTACTTGTAGAATAGCTAAAACTTTGGGGCTCACTTTAAATTTTAATAAAGAAAGATTATTCATAAAACATGAAAGTAGGAAAACAATAAAGAAGTTTCATGAAATAAACATTTATTTTTAAGACATTACATCGTATATTTAAGTCTGCTTGTGTGAAACGACTTTAACAAAGTATTGTAATAACACTCATAAGTAAGAATGCAAGACTGAGTAGTGAGTTTGATCCTCACTGGGTGCCCCATACTTTCACCCTTGTGCCACAACTAAGCTACATTTAGTAAATCTCTATATTGAGCAGTAAAAACTCGGATCTTTATTTAAATAAGTAAGAGGGTACAAATGAAAAGAATTGAAATTGAAAAGTTTTTTCATTTCACTGAAGCAGACGGTAAACACACAAGAGTGTTATCGCCGCCTACGCTTAGAGAATCTCTATATTTGGCTGTAAAAACTCGGATCTTTATTTAAATAAGTAATAGGGTACAAATGAAAAGAATTGAAATTGAAAAGTTTTTTCATTTCACTGAAGCAGACGTTAAACACACAGGAGCATTATCATCACCCTTTTCTTCCCTTTCTTTCTTTTTCTCACTTGAAACCAAATAGCTTCTCTGACACATTGTTCCATGTTTTCTTGTTTGAAACCTGGACTTGATGTGTTCTGGCAATTTTTTGAATGTTTGACCTTATGGGATAATCATACTTTCATTTCTTCATCAAAAGAATTTAATATTTGATCTATTTTTGCAATGGTGTTCATAAGTGCAGAAAATCATAACTCACAGAGATATGACATGGAAATAAAATATCCAAGACTTCACTAGCTATTGTAGGATATTCTTCTTAAATAGAAATCCGAAAATGATCAATGGATACCTATTTATGCTTGATTTGTAAGCCAGGATCAGCAGCTATAGTGACCAACTTCGTTTCTTCTAAGTTAAGGAATTTAGCATCCGGTTGAAAATATCAAATGACAAAGAGTTCACTTCGATATGGAGGACATATGCTTGGTGTCTCTAGCTTTTTAATTATAAAAATAATTAATAAATTACTCTTCTGTTAACTTGGGACAGACCTGGCTACATTTCAAGGAATTAATCTGTTTGGAGACACCAGTTGAGAAACACTGAGTTAGAGGATGCTATCTCAATTTTTGATAAAATCCAAAGAAGAATCTGCAATGTTATTGGTCCTGATCTGGCATTTCGGCTTCAGTTCCTTTCCCACCGCTGTAACATAGCTTCCCTGTTCCTTTTTTGTATTGGGTTGGTGCAAAAATAATGTCGTTTTTTGACGTTCAACTTCATGTGAGAAAACGACATTATTTTTGCACCAACCTAATAAATACTTTCATGGTAATTGTTCTAATGAACTTTCCTCTATGGTACCTGAAATTTATGAATTTAAGCTCAGTACTGGATTGGAAGCTAGGTCTCATCATTTTACAGCTGAAATGGCTAGATTTTTTGATTTTTTTAAAGAAATTCACCCCAAGCAAGGTGGGAGTGTGACTAGCATGCAAGGGGTTACAGAGGATTGAGAAAGAAGTAAAGAGGTGTGTTTGAGGAAAGGGTACAGAGAAGATGTCGATTGACATTACACTTGAATATTTGAAGATTATAGTCATCAGGGAAGTAGGTGAAGGTAAATGCGAGAGAAAAAGCTGTTTGAGTAGAAGAGATGGTTACATTTAACCATTTTGTCAGTGAAAGGGTGGGACCGAGATGCCAGCCTGCTAGCTTCCTTAAATTCATGCAGTCTGGGAACCAGCGAAAGTAGCGTGTCGGAACAGTTGCTGTGAAAATACTTGTAGAAGAGACAAAGAGAAGCCATGGCATGTCTGTGAGAAAGCGATTGTAGACGAGATGCCAGATCAGGACCTATCACATTGCATACTCATCTCTGGATTTTGCTGAGGACCTCAAAACGTACAGCAGGGGCACCAGTCCATATATGACAGCAATATTCCATGCAAGGACAGGTCGTTGATTAACCGTAAGTTCTATGCTAACAGTTTCTTCTCTTGCACTTTTTATTTGTGGAACTCTCTTCTGACTTTCTGCTTTCCAATCAACTTTGATCTTGAAAAATTTAAATGCAATGTCAATTATCATTTTCTGTCTACCCGAATCCTTCTTTTATTGTCTTCTCTGATTTTTTCACCCTCAATAACCCCTTGCACCTTAATAATGTCTATGGCTTAGAATTGGATGGAATGATTAAGTGTAAGTTCTATGCTAAGAGTTTCTTCTATCGCACTTCTTGTTTGTGGAACTCTCTTCCGGCGTCTTCCTTTCCAGTCAAGTTTGACCTTCAAAATTTTAAATGCAATGTCAAAAAAGAAAAGCAAGAAATAAAGAAAACTGAAACTGGTGATTGAAACCTGAATGAAAAATTAAGATTGGAGGATTGATATATAGTTATTTGTATTATTTATCTCTCAATTTGAAAAACATGATAATCCACTTTAAAACTTTCCATCTCACAACTTATACAACAAGAAGAGATATTCATTGAAAGGCTTAAAGAATATTCCCTTTTCTGTTCAAGGCTACTACTTGATTGGCTGCAAGGTCTCATCATTTTATGCTTGAAATGCATACATTTAACCGTAAGTTCTATGCCAACAGTTTCTTCTCGCTTATGGAACTCTCTTCCTGCTTCTTGCTTTCCGGTCAACTTTGATCTTCAATAATTTAAATGCAATGTCAATCGTTACCTTCTGTCTTCTTAATTCCAGTTCTTTTATTGTCCTCTTTCATTAACAGTAGTTTTTCTCATATTCTCTAACACTCAGTAACCCCTTGCATCCTAGTGGCTTTATTGCCTTTGATCTTGAAAAATTTAAATGCAGTGTCAATCGTTATCTTCTGTCTTCTTAATTCCAGTTCTTTTATTGTCCTCTTTCATTAACAGTAGTTTTTCTCATATTCTCTAACACTCAGTAACCCCTTGCATCCTAGTGGCTTTATTGCCTTTGATCTTGAAAAATTTAAATGCAGTGTCAATCGTTATCTTCTGTCTTCTTAATTCCAGTTCTTTTATTGTCCTCTCTCATTAATAGTAGTTTTTCTCATATTCTCTAACACTCAGTAACCCCTTACATCCTAGTGGCTTTATTGCCTTTGATCTTGAAAAATCTAAATGCAATGTCAATCGTTATCTTCTGTCTTCTTAATTCCAGTTCTTTTATTGTCCTCTCTCATTAATAGTAGTTTTTCTCATATTCTGTAACACTCAGTAACCCCTTGCATCCGAGTGGCTTTATTGCCTTTGATCTTTAAAAATCTAAATGCAATGTCAATCGTTATCTTCTGTCTTCTTAATTCCAGTTCTTTTATTGTCCTCTCTCATTAATACTAGTTTTTCTCATATTCTCTAACACTCAGTAACCCCTTGCATCCTAGTGGCTTTATTGCCTTTGATCTTCAATAATTTAAATGCAATGTCAATCGTTACCTTCTGTCTTCTTAATTCCAGTTCTTTTATTGTCCTCTTTCATTAACAGTAGTTTTTCTCATATTCTCTAACACTCAGTAACCCCTTGCATCCTAGTGGCTTTATTGCCTTTGATCTTGAAAAATTTAAATGCAGTGTCAATCGTTATCTTCTGTCTTCTTAATTACAGTTCTTTTATTGTCCTCTCTCATTAATAGTAGTTTTTCTCATATTCTCTAACACTCAGTAACCCCTTACATCCTAGTGGCTTTATTGCCTTTGATCTTGAAAAATTTAAATGCAATGTCAATCGTTATCTTCTGTCTTCTTAATTCCAGTTCTTTTATTGTCCTCTCTCATCAATAGTAGTTTTTCTCATATTCTTTAACACTCGGTAACCCCTTGCACCCTAGTGGCTTTATTGCCTTTGATCTTCAAAAGTTGAAATGCAATATCAATCGTTATCTTCTGTCTTCTTAATTCCAGTTCTTTTATTGTCCTCTTTCATTAACAGTAGTTTTTCTCATATTCTCTAACACTCAGTAACCCCTTGCATCCTAGTGGCTTTATTGCCGTTGATCTTCAAAAATTTAAATGCAATGACAATCGTTACCTACTGTCTTCTTAATTCCAGTTCTTTTTTTATTCTCTCTCCTTAATAATGTTTTTCTTTTCCCTATGTTCACTCACACTCAGCAACCCCATGCATCGTAGTGGCTTTATTGCATTGCTTTGATTGAAATGATAAAAAAGAAAGATATGATAGAACTGTAGTTGGTGTTCGCTTGTAAAGGAATCAATTTCACTGTCTTTCTCATTGTTTCTTTTATGGTCACCTTGGCAACAATAAATCTTTTCTCCTTTCCTCTTCTTCTTGTTCTCTTCTCGATCTCTTGTGTTCTTACCATTCGTCCACTGCAGAAAACCCACACTCGATGATGCGACGATCGTAGGATTTAAAACATTTTAATATTTTTTTCTTTTTCCTTCAGTTCTCCAATCACAGGAACCTAGAAATTGTTTCAATATAATCGCTCCACTTTATGTCAGATGAAAGCATCTAGACTAAAAAGTCGTAATGGATTGCTTTCCTGGTGGTTGACATCAATGATGCTGATGGTTCTCTATCATGATTAAAGGATACATTTCGTTTGGGAGGCATTAAAAGTTACAAGCCATTACTTGCACCAGTTAACAAAGGTTTTTTCAAGAGCAGCTGTAAAACGGTGATACCGAGTTGTCAATCTAGTATATATTTAAATTTATGTGATCGAGGTAGCAAGGAAGATTAGAACAACTGCCATGAAAATATTTATAGAAAAGACAGGGAAGCCATATCACAGTTTCTTCTCACTTCCAGCTTCTTGCTTTCCATTCAACCTTGGTCTTCAAAAATTTAAATCCAATGTCAGTTGTATTCTACTGTCTTCTTGATTCCTCTTCTTTTATTGTTCTCACTCTTTAATGATGTCTTTCTTTTTCTTTCATGTCCAGCAACATATTGCGTCTTAGTGGCTTTATTGCCTTGTTTGAGGTCAAATGATTTTTCAAAAAAAGCATGTTTAGAAGGAAGTACAGGAATTATTAGATGCATCGGCTGAATATATACACAAGTCTATTAGGATGCTTTTGCTGCTTCTGGAATGAGGCCAACCAAGATAAAAATAAAAAAAAGGATTGTATTTCGCAAATGTTCTAAAACGGGAGGATCTGGCTGTGTGCCTGTTCTGAAAAGGCTGGCCTTTTCAGCCCGGCTGGCCGAATAAAAAAATCACAATGAAATATTAGGAAGGCAAAAGCGGGGAGAGGAAATATTGTGGGAGGTGAAAGAAGAATTGAAAAAAGGATCTAATAAACAAAATAACATGGTAATAGTAAGAGGTGTAATTTTGTGGTCGAGAATTGTTACAGGTTTAATGAGAATGCCAGGTGTGTGAAGTAAAAGCGGCAAAGCAACAAAGCAACATCTCATCAGGTGGGAAGGTACAACATATCGAGAAAAGGTGGTATGAAGCTTAATTAAAAAATCTATAAAGAACCTGACGAGGAAGGAGAAGAAAGACAGGAATAATAATGGGATGAAGGGGAAGGAGAAAAGCATTAATAGTGATGATAATACTAAAAATAATAATAATAATAATAATAAGGTAGAATAATAATATACTACTACTAATAATAAAAATAAGATAAGGTGCAATAATAATAAATAATAACAATAATAACGGGATGTGGGAGAGAAAAACTAATAATGATAATAATTGGATGAAGGGAAGAGAAAAAAGTAATTATAATAATAATAATAATAATAATAATAATAATGAGACCAAGGGGAGATGATGATGATGATGATGATGATGATGATGGAAGGGGAAAAAACTAATAATGATGATAATTAGATGAGGGGAAGACAAAAACTAATAATGATGATGATAATAATAATAATAACAACAATGGGATAAAGGGGAGAGAAATAATTATAATAATGAAAGGGGAGAGAAAAAATAATGATAATAATAATAATGGGATGAAAGGGAAAGAAAAAATAATGATAATAATAATAATGGCATGAAGAGGAGAGAAGAACTAATTATAGTATATATATATATATATATATATATATATATATATATATATATATATATATATATATGTATATATATATATATATATATATATATATATATATATATATATATATATATAATGTAAATCTATTTAAACTCGATGGGTGAAAAAAATATGGATAGCACAATTTTCAAATAAATTGGCATCTGAGGAAAAATGGAAAAAAAAAAGAAAGCACCAGAAACCCCCAAATAGAGCGAAAGAAAATGTCCAGTAACTTAAATCTCTGGTACAAAGAAAAAAAAAAACCAGCGAGTAATAACCCTGATGATCCCATATGGTGAAACCTAGATAGGTAGTACCTGCCTCATTAGGATTTATTATATATATATATATATATATATATATATATATATATATACATACACATACAATAAGGAATGATATTAGTTGATTATCTGAAGTGCTACTTTAGAGTAAATCCTTCGTTCACAGTTAGCTGCATGTTGTGGAATTTTGCTTCACTAATCTGGCCATATTTGTTAAGATGCAATGTTGAGATGGACCTATATTGAAAAAAAAAAAAAAAAGACCCCAAATGTAAAATACTTTTTTTTTTTTAATGAATCCCTTCCCCTACCCTCTAGTGGGGAGGGTGATCTACCCAATAAAGGTTGACTATTATGACTTGAACTGGCGTTGAGGAAATAAACAACTTTTGGTCAGAGAAGTCTCTGTATATTCACTTGTCTTATTTATCAACTGTGTGAACTTTTATACAATCAAATTGAAATTACGCTTTTAAATTGAAATTATGTTGTTTTTTTTTTATTTTATTCCATATTATTCTTAATATAATTTTATTTTATTTCATGTTTATTTTTCATTTTACTTTATCTTATTTAAGTTTTCTTTTTTGGTTTCTTTCTTTTTATTTTATATTTTTTCTTTTTTTTTTAAATGAGTATTCCAATCTCATTTCCCCTTTCACCTATGGTAATTGATATTTTGACAGGTAAACTTTCTTATAGTTAATACCCTTGCCATGCCTCTAAGTTACCCCACTGTAGTGCAAGTACTCGACCATGTCCCCACCAACTTTGGACATCTGAACGTAACTCCTGTGGTTCATGAGCAGGACAAGCTCTTCAGCCATCCTAGAGGTGGTATCTTGAACAAAATTACCTTTTGGCAATCAAGGATAAAATGAAAAAAAAAAAACATGGGGAGACAACAAATCTCAATGCTTACAAACAAACACTCATACAGGAATGGTTGTCACCACGGTCAAAGAAGAGCAGCATACCTGAGAGACAAACCAGCCTGGGTTTGAAAAATGTGTCAGTGGAATAAACTCTTCCAACAACAGTGAGACATCTAGTCATCAAAACCAGATTAACTCCAAACTTGGACCTGATTACTTAATGCCAAATCAATTAATAAAGAGAAAGCAAACAAAAAGAACAGTCTAAATACATAATGACATCTTTTTTCATTGCACTCAAAAATCTACAGAAGAACGTTACAGATCAAACATAGCAAATATGGAGAGATATAGTAGGAACTAAAATAAGACCCTATCCTAATCCAAATATTCCTAGAAGGTATTACATATCTCCTACTGAAAATGGGTGAAACAGATAATCCCAAAAAAATTATAGGCCAATAACATGTTTGCTCACCATATATAAATTGATCACATTTGTCCTGACAAACTGTATTTACTCTTTTTTCAATGAAAACAACATTCTTCCATTAGGACAGAAGGGATATCAGAGAGGTTCATATGGTTGCAAAGAAAGAATGAAGGATAAAACTGGGAAAGAATGGAAAAATACAATCAAAAACAATGTTAGGCAACTCAAACAAAATCCCCAAAATGGAAATCCCCAGGAAATGACAAGGTACCCATCATATGTGATCAAACCATAAAATTCTTACACAAACTTTATCAGTGCTAATTAATAACCCAATGAAATTCCAGAATAGATCACTGAAGGTACTACATATCTCCTCCCAAAAAACGTGTGAAACAGATGATTCAAAAATTGGAGGCCAATAACATATCAGTCCACCACTTATAAAATGATCCCGTGTGACCTGACGAACTGCTAATTAATAACCCCAATGCAGTTCCAGAATGTATCACTGAAGGTATTACATATCTCTTACCAAAAATCAATAATATATCAGTCCACCACTTATAGAATGATCCCGTGTGACCTGACGAACTGCTAATTAATAACCCCAATGAAGTTCCAGAATGGATCACTGAAGGTATTACATATCTCTTACCAAAAATCAATAATATATCAGTCCACCACTTATAGAATGATCCCGTGTGACCTGACAAACTGCTAATTAATAACCCCAATGAAGTTGCAGAATGGATCACTGAAGGTATTACATATCTCTTACCAAAACCCAATAACATATCAGTCCACCATTTATAGAATGATCTCATCTGGCTTGACGAACTGTAAATTAATAACCCCAATGAAGTTCCAGAATGTATCACTGAAGGTATTACATATCTCTTACCAAAAATCAATAATATATCAGTCCACCACTTATAGAATGATCCCATCTGGCTTGACGAACTGCTAATTAATAACCCCAATGAAGTTCCAGAATGGATCACTGAAGGTATTACATATCTCTTACCAAAAATCAATAATATATCAGTCCACCACTTATAGAATGATCCCATCTGGCTTGACGAACTGCTAATTAATAACCCCAATGAAGTTGCAGAATGGATCACTGAAGGTATTACATATCTCTTACCAAAACCCAATAACATATCAGTCCACCATTTATAGAATGATCTCATCTGGCTTGACGAACTGTAAATTAATAACCCCAATGCAGTTCCAGAATGTATCACTGAAGGTATTACATATCTCTTACCAAAAATCAATAATATATCAGTCCACCACTTATAGAATGATCCCGTGTGACCTGACGAACTGCTAATTAATAACCCCAATGAAGTTCCAGAATGGATCACTGAAGGTATTACATATCTCTTACCAAAAATCAATAATATATCAGTCCACCACTTATAGAATGATCCCATCTGGCTTGACGAACTGCTAATTAATAACCCCAATGAAGTTGCAGAATGGATCACTGAAGGTATTACATATCTCTTACCAAAACCCAATAACATATCAGTCCACCATTTATAGAATGATCTCATCTGGCTTGACGAACTGTAAATTAATAACCCCAATGCAGTTCCAGAATGTATCACTGAAGGTATTACATATCTCTTACCAAAAATCAATAATATATCAGTCCACCACTTATAGAATGATCCCGTGTGACCTGACGAACTGCTAATTAATAACCCCAATGAAGTTCCAGAATGGATCACTGAAGGTATTACATATCTCTTACCAAAAATCAATAATATATCAGTCCACCACTTATAGAATGATCCCATCTGGCTTGACGAACTGCTAATTAATAACCCCAATGAAGTTGCAGAATGGATCACTGAAGGTATTACATATCTCTTACCAAAACCCAATAACATATCAGTCCACCATTTATAGAATGATCTCATCTGGCTTGACGAACTGTAAATTAATAACCCCAATGCAGTTCCAGAATGTATCACTGAAGGTATTACATATCTCTTACCAAAAATCAATAATATATCAGTCCACCACTTATAGAATGATCCCGTGTGACCTGACGAACTGCTAATTAATAACCCCAATGAAGTTCCAGAATGGATCACTGAAGGTATTACATATCTCTTACCAAAAATCAATAATATATCAGTCCACCACTTATAGAATGATCCCATCTGGCTTGACGAACTGCTAATTAATAACCCCAATGAAGTTGCAGAATGGATCACTGAAGGTATTACATATCTCTTACCAAAACCCAATAACATATCAGTCCACCATTTATAGAATGATCTCATCTGGCTTGACGAACTGTAAATTAATAACCCCAATGCAGTTCCAGAATGTATCACTGAAGGTATTACATATCTCTTACCAAAAACCAATAACATATCAGTCCACCACTTATAGAATGATCACGTATGTTCTGACGAACTGCTAATTAATAACCCCAATGAAGTTCCAGAATGTATCACTGAAGGTATTACATATCTCTTACCAAAAACCAATAACATATCAGTCCACCACTTATAGAATGATCACGTATGTTCTGACGAACTGCTAATTAATAACCCCAATGAAGTTCCAGAATGTATCACTGAAGGTATTACATATCTCTTACCAAAACCCAATAACATATCAGTCCACCACTTATAGAATGATCCCGTCTGGCCTGAAGAACTGCTAATTAATAACCCCAATGAAGTTGCAGAATGGATCACTGAAGGTATTACATATCTCTTACCAAAAATCAATAATATATCAGTCCACCACTTATAGAATGATCCTGTCTGGCCTGACGAACTGCTAATTAATAACCCCAATGAAGTTGCAGAATGTATCACTGAAGGTATTACATATCTCTTACCAAAAACCAATAACATATCAGTCCACCACTCATTGAATGATCACGTATGTTCTGACGAACTGCTAATTAATAACCCCAATGAAGTTCCAGAATGTATCACTGAAGGTATTACATATCTCTTACCAAAAACCAATAACATATCAGTCCACCACTTATAGAATGATCACGTATGTTCTGACGAACTGCTAATTAATAACCCCAATGAAGTTCCAGAATGTATCACTGAAGGTATTACATATCTCTTACCAAAACCCAATAACATATCAGTCCACCACTTATAGAATGATCACGTATGTTCTGACGAACAGTACTTACTTTTTTCTCGAAGCAAACAACATTCTTATACTGGAATATAGGGTATGTCAAAGAGGTCGATATGGTTGCAAAGATTAAAATTTTGATAAATAAAATGATTCTGGAAAATTGCAGGTCTAAAGGTAGAAAACTTGCACAGCTTGTATAGATTAGCTTATTATATATCCACCTTAAAGAAATTCACGTCATCCGCACTTTCTACTACTTTGATTATCTCTCACCCCTAACCAACTATTGCAAAGGCGAGAGGAGATAGGGAATGAATGACGCGATTATGTTCTGGGAAAAATGGATGTTTCTAGTCCGGAACCTGCATATTGGCATCGAATTTAGTCATCAACTCCATCATCATAAAGAAAGCGATCAGCAAAGAATTTCACTTCTTGGATACGAGATAAAGCCAATTATGACTTTAACCAATTATTTTCTCATCCGATTTATTGAATAGTGTCACATACTCATGGATCCTTAAGGCTTTGTAAATGTACCAAGTCTTTCTAGAGATAGTAAACATCCTTAAATATGGCGTAGAACTGTGGAAAACCACATTATTAAAAAAGAAAACTATAGGCCTATAACATGTCTTCCCACCACATATAAATTAATCACCTCTGTCCTTACAAACTGTACTTACTTTTTTCTCAATGAAAACAACATTCTTCTACTGGAACAGAAGGGATGTCAAAGAGGTTGATATGGTTGCAAAGATCAACTTTTGATAAATAAAATAATTCTGGAAAGTTGCAGAAAAAAAGTTAGAAATCTTAGCTTAGCTTGAACAGATTAGCATAAAGCCTTTGATAGTGTGCCACACTCTTTAAGACTTTGGAAATGTACAAAGTCTCCTCGGTGATATTAAATTTCCTTAAATTTAGCCTGCAACTCTGGAAAACCACATTATATGTAAATCAGACCAAAGGTACAGCCACTGCTAATTGTTTAAATATCCAACAAGGAATCTTTCACTGAAACTCCCTGTTACCCCTTCTGTTCTCCTTTCTCATGAACTAAGTAATAACTATGGATACAAAGTAAACAAGACCATCCTGGGTAAGACGACAAACTACTCTGCATCCTGGGTATGATGATAAACTATGTCCAGCAGCAAGGCCTCTGATCAGGAGGTTTTGAGGAGTATGGAACCACCTCTTAATTGCTGGTGTTCCCAGGTCCACCCAGACTCGGGGTGGTAGCACCTGTTAGGGTCCCAACTATGGGCAAATAGTTAAGCCCAATACTGGGGTCAAAACACTATGAAAGTGTAAAAATAGGTTTTAATACCAGAAATACTTTGTAAAAAATTATTACCGGCTAGACATTTTTGAGGAAAAAAATATTACCAGCTACACATTTTTGAGAAAACAAAATATTACCAGCAATAAAAATTTTGTCGGCATTAAATAACCCATTGAGGATGACATGCTGTAAAACAAAACAAACCAAAGTAAACTAGAATGTATTTAATTACCTACTCTACATTGAGCATATCAATTTCTTTGCCAAAGACGACAATGAGTTGAAGGGTCTCCTCAATGCTGCAAAATGTTTCAGTGATGACATTGGTATGGATTTTGGATTAGATAAATGTGCAAAAGTAACACTCAAAATAGTCAGAATTACAGAAACACATTCAATACATCTAGTCACAAAGATTAGGGAACTGGAACAAGACGAAGCCTATAAATACCTAGGAGTCAGCAAAGGAGACGGGATGCAGTATACCCAAATGATGGAGAATGTAAGAAAAGAATACTACAGGTGTGTGTACCTGGTGTTAAATAGTGAGTTGACTTCACAATACAGAATAACAGCCATAAACACCTTGGCTGTCCCTGTTGGGCAATACAGTTTCAACATCTTTAATTTGACCATAGCTGACATTAAGTGGATGGATGCCAAAATGAAAAAGCTTCTCACTTGCCACCACATGCATCATCCTAAGGCTGATGTTGATCATTTGTACGTGGTCAGATCTAAAGGAGGTAGAGGATTAGTTCAACTAGAACTGACTTTATAAACTACAACAATCAGTCTTCACATGTACTTGGAAACTATAGAAGACTGGATGATGATCTGTGTCAAAGGACATGAAAGAAATAAGCAACTTTATTTAGGAATAAAGGAAGCCAACAAATTCAAATTGGAATTTCAAGTGGGTGAAGAATTGCACATACGCCATAATGCACCTACTGCAGTGGCAAATAACCTAAAAAAGACAGCAAAAGTAAATGCAATGTACCAAATGCAGAAACAATGGCAAGATAAGCCTCTTCATGGTCAATACTCTACCTGTACCAAACAAGCTGATGTAGACAAACCCCATAACCATCAATGGTTACATAGTGCAGGGTTAAAAGCTGAAAACGAAGGTTTTATTCTTGTTGCATAAGACCAATGCTTGTTAACTAGAAATAACCAATCATACATACTGAAAAATTGTATTGACCCCCAAATACAGATTCTGTGATAAATATTCAGAAATAAGTGACCATCTTGTATCAGATTGCACAGTGTTAACACTCACTGAATATAAAACTCAGCTTGACACGGTCGGCCAGTATCTGCACTGGAAAATCTTCAATTTTACGGAAAGGAAACTGCACGAAACTGGTATGAATACCCAACAGACACAGTTACAGAGATAGGACCTGGAACAATTTTTATGGGACTTTACAATACACACAGACAGAACAATCAAATCTAATCACACAGACATCGTGATCAGAGAGCACAAAGACAAAATGTGCCTTCATATTGATATGGTAGTCTCTGCACATTGTAATGTATCTTTGAAGACGTCAAAAACTATCAAAATACACGAATCTTGAAGTGGAAATCTAAAAATTGTGGAACAAAAGTACATCAATAATTCCAGTTGTGGTTAGAGTTTTCGGTTTCATTGGAAAAGGTTCCAATGGACTCATAGAGGGGATTCCTGGGGGATCATGCCTTAAAGAAATACAAGAAGTTGTTTTCACAAATAAAGCTCACACTTTACAAAGGGCTTTATATATATAAAATGTGTGTGCTCTTAGGTCTCCCCACCTTTTTCTTTGTTTATTCTTTTTTTTTTTTTACAAAAATACTCATTGGAAAAAAATGTCATGATGCAATTTCTGACCTTAGGTCTCTGGTTGGGACTCAGAAGGACATAAGTAAACAACAGAAATCAAAGGAAATAATAATAATAATGTTGTATCCTTAAAAGAGGTTACAAACAGATAAAGGTGGTACTTGAGAGAAAGGACCAGCAACACTGGTGTAGATGAAAGAAAGAGAGGTTTATTGTAAAAGAGAAGACACACTAATGAAAGCAAGGTTATTTACCTTACCTCCCTGCAAGGCCGTTTTTTAATGTGGGGCAATACTGAGCCTGTAGGCTCATTCAAAAATTCACCATAGACCCAGTAAAAAATGGGGTCAGGTAGCTGTCTACTACCCCAGACAAGACTCTGTCCTTCAGCATAGCCTCATCTGGGTTCCTCCCTGCCTTCAGGCAGAGAGTTCGACCAGCACGGCTGGAAATGAATCTCCTCCTAATTCCTGAAGCAAAGTTATTTACCTCAACCCCTTCCCGCAAGGTAGGATGTGGCACAAGGCCGTTATTTAATGCAGGGTAGATCCGAGCCCATAGGCTCAGGCAAAAATTCCCCATATACTCTGTTAAAACAGGGGTGAGTAGCTGTCTAGCACCCCAGACAAGACTGCCCTTTGGCATAACCTAGTCTGGGTTCCTCTGTGAAGGCAGAGAGTTTGACTAGCTTAGCTGGAGACGAATCTCCAACTAATTGCTGAAGCAAGGATATTTGCCAACCGCCCCAAACGGGGTCAAGTAGCTGTCTACCACCCCAGATGAGACTCTGCCCTTTGGCATAGCCTCGTCTGGGTTACTCTCCACCCAAAAGGCAGAGAGTTTGACTAGCTTAGCTGGAGACAAATCTCCAACTAATTGCCGAAGCAAGTCACCAGGTAAATCCTGTGCTTACGATATATATTTACTGATACAGTCAGTCCACTATAGGCAGTTGGGAGAGTGGGACATTCCATTACAATAAATAATGATAATAATAATAATAATGATAATGATGATGATAATAATAATGATAATGATAATGATGATGATGATAATAATAATAATAATAATAATGATGATGATAATAATAATAATGATAATGATGATGATGATGATAATGATGATGATGATGATAATAATAATAATAATAATAATAATAATAATAATAATAATATTTTGTTGAAGAAGGAATATTAATACTAAAAATAATAGAATAAGGTGGATATTGAAAAATGGTCAGACACTGTTACCTCAGAATAGGGAATATTTGAGTCATGCCTTTTTCATGGTCATGCCAATTTAATAATTTATAAGTACAACACTGCTTTACAACCTTTTATTTAATTTTATTTTTTTTTTGTTTTTGCATTCAACAGAAATTGCTTGCAGTTTTTTGATGGGATCCTGTTTTTTGTCAAACTGCATCTCACCTGAACACAAACGGATTAAAAAGAGAATGAGAAAACTTTACGTACGTGACAAAGTTATTAACATGTTGCATAGAATCCTCATAATTTTTCCCTCCAACCTCCTGGCAATGCATTGCCAAAAACCGAGGCTCCAGTCTGCGTAAACACTGAAAAGAAAATCAATAAATTAAAATTGATTGCCATAAGAAAAGAAAAACAAATTCAAACATAAAACCTAACAAGTGTTAAAATAGGTCATAACTGTAGTTTTATATATATATATATATATATATATATGAATATATATATATATATTACAGTTCAAAAGTGTGAAGCCACCACCAGAATTAACATGTGATGAACTTGACAGAAAAATGAAAAAAAAAAAAAAATGAAAAAGAGATCTTAGAGTCATTGAAAAAAGAATGGAATCAATTATCAGATTTATACTTTTTTCTTTTTTTTTTTTTTTTTTTTAATCGTATCACCCCAAGCAAGGCCGGAGGCCACTATCATGCAAGGGGTTAAAGAAGAGTTGGAGGAAGAGCAGATAGGAGTGGCAAGGGAGGGGATGTGGTGAAAGAGAAAGACAGTGGGTCGATCCCTGGATAGACTTTTGCAATGAATGCCCAAAAATTGTGCTGCAGTAATCAAGGCTAAAGGAGGATATTTTGACGAGAGCAAAATTCAATCATAAAATGCCTTATTTTTTCTTTTTGTCATGATAAAATTTCTAATAAAAAATCATGTCCCGCTTTTTTTAAACCATGTAAAATAATTTTCTCTTATTTAAAAAACAAAACACGTATTTTGGGGGCCAATTTGAAAAATTACCCAGGGTTTCCTCAAACTGTAGTGTATTCTGTTTTCTCTCAATCTCTGATGAAGCTTTAATAAAAGTGAAACATGTTAGATTGATATACGTTGCCTATATGTTCTTTATTTTATCATCCTGTCAGATTCCGACCCATATTTGATTTGCATTTGATCTTCAACTCATCTCTATCTATAAAAGGCAGGATGTGTGTGCGCGTGTAACGAATGCACGCCCGCAATTTTCGACGGATTTGCACCAAAATTTACATGCACATGCTCCAAGTTAGCGAAAAAGCCAAGACTGACTTTGCATTTCCCAACTCCCATCGATAGTAGAAATAATCGATTTTTTCATGCTTCTACGGCAGTTTTCATGTAGTTTGCGGCCATTTTCTACTGGCCAGAGTGAGAGCCTAAAGCTACCTGCCAGGAATAGGCAGGAAGATTCTATTGGCCAGCGTGAGAGCCAACAGCTGACTGACACGAATGTTAACTAGCATTCTAGCATGCAAAAGAAAAAATCAATAGCTGCATTTGTCACAAGTGGGAAAAATTTAAATCTGCATGGCACTTTACTCCAATTGGTTCATTTGCTTGCTCAAACTCAACATTAATTCTGATTCTGCAGAACTGGGTTGGGTGTGAAAAGTATTTGTTGTTAACATTCTTTTTTCATTCGGTTTTTCCAGTAACGAGTCCTTTTTTAAAGCTGATCATTTTGTGTTCATTTTGTTTAGTTCTTTTTTCGTAACAGATTTAATGTTTAGTATAGAGCTTAGAAAAAATTCGCAGTGTGAGATAGGCAGGAAGTAAGGCATGTAGCAACATCAGCACGGCAAAGGGCACTCCTTTAAAGGTAAGGAAGGGCAAAAATATTTTAAGTCAAGTGATAGCGATTGCTGTATGAGTCGTACGATTTTTGAATGAAGCATGGGCAACGCTGGGCCATGCTGCTAGTATATGTATATATATATATATATATATATATATATATATATATATATATATATATATATATATGTTGTTATCCACAGACAGAATGTTCAAAGCTCATCAGTGTGGCTAGACATTTAAATGCCTCAAGCCAGGATTGAAACCCAACTGATTTGGCATCAGTTGCAGATTTTTCCCCCTGGCAGAGAGGAAGGTGAATTTTTATGCATTTATTTTTGAATAAACATGCCAGTGACTCAGAGTGTTCGATTCATGGAAGAGCTTTGCATTATTAGCAGTAGCTGTCAATGTTTACAAGTTCACGCTTAACCTCTAAAGTGCTTGAACAAATGAAAACTGAACTACATGAATTTAAGCATGCTACTAGATTGGCAATTAGGTCCCACCCGTTTACTGTTGAAGTAGTTAAATGGCACCACCACTACTACTCCAACAGTTTCTTTCCCTACACTTCCCAGCTTACATTTACTTACTTCCCTGATAATTACAATATTAAAAAATTTAAATTGCTGTTTTCTATCTTCTTGAATATCATTCGTCTTCTGTCCTTTCCGCAATCCTCCCTATACTCAGACTTTGCTCTCATTTTCACTCCCTGTAACCCCCCGTGTACTAGTGGCATTCCTGTCTTGCTCGGGGTGAAATGACTAAAAAAAAAAATAGTGCAGTCATATAAACAAGTACTTATTTTGCCATCTAAGCATGAAATTAAAAAAATAAATGAAAACTCAGTAAGAGTGAGAATATATTTATATGTTTAATATATTGCAGAGTATATATATATATATATATATATATATATATATATATATATATATATATATATATATGTATATATATATATATATGTATATATATGTATATATATATATATATGTATATATATGTATATGTATATATATATATATATATATATATGCATATGTATATATGTATATATATATATGTATATATATATATATATGTATATATATATATATATGTATATATATATATATATATGTATATATGTATATATATATATATATGTATATATGTATATATATATATATATATATATATATGTATATATGTATATATATATATATATATATATATATATGTATATGTATGTATATATATATATATATATATATATATATGTATATGTATGTATATATATATATATATATATATATATATATATTTTTTTTTTTTTGTGAAAGTATTTATTTATATTTTTTTATATATTTGATATTTCAGATCACCCCGATCTTTCGTCAGAAATGAATTAAATAACCGTATTCAGAAGTTTGTTTTCAAGTAGCGTTCGTCGCGAGACGCGGATGTTACGTGATGTGGAATGCAACTGTGTTTGAATATTTCTAACGTAAATCTAACGATAATATTTTAGATGCTGTTTAAAAAGGTTTTTTTAACTACATCTAAAGAAATTTTTTAACTATTGAAATTTTTATACAGATTTAAAATTCCTAAGTCTTTGTTTAACCCTAATTTATATGTGTCTAATTTTAAAATCCAGTATTTCTCTTTTTTTCTGCATGTGTATGTTGAACTAAAATTGGAATCTATCAGTAAACAGTTGTCTAATGAGTGTCTTGATTGATTAAAGTGTTCAGCTATGGGGGAATAAGGATTGTTTTGACGTATGGATAGTTTATGATTGTTGAAACAAAATCTAAAATTAATTCCAGATTCGCCAATATATCCACTATTGGGACATATTGTGCAGAATAGATAGTAGATTATGTTATGGCTATCACCGGTGAGGCGAGGTGGATGTATTTTGATATTGGTGTTGGGTACAGAAAATACACTATCGGTTATTAAGTGTTTGCAAACTAGACAACGAGTTTTATTACATTTGTAATTTCCTGATTGGTTTGTATGTATATATATATATATGTTGCACTGTTTGATGCTATAAGTTTGTTAACATATTTTCTAGAACATTTGGACAATTTTTATGTACATATATATATATATATATATATATATATATATATATTTATTATGTCTAATATACTGCAGTCCTGAGAAGAGGGGGAGACATGGTGGAGTAATGGATAGAGGCTTGGATTGACGAATTGGAGAGCTGAGTTCGAATTCCATTTGAATCCATTACATTCACTTATGTGCTAATACCAGTTGGGAAAGGTATGAATCCTCTTCTCCCTCCAGCTATGGGTAAATATAGCAGGACAGACTGGATTCTATAGCCTTGGATGGCAACTGGTCTACCGCAGAAATAAATGGCAACCTACTGTGGCCAAAATATCTGTCTTGTCAGATTGAAAGATACATGATCGCCTAAGTGTGTATCACGCATTGCACATAACTGACTGAATGGATAGCGGCTCAGATTGAAGTATCGAAGAACTGAGTTCAAATTCCAGTCGAATCCATTGCATTCACTTAGACTGGGTTCTATAGCCCTGGATGGCAATTAGCCTAGAGGAAGGACAACTCTGAATTCAAAACGGAGAGTCGTTTGTGGACCTTGTGGCACATAGTGCATCAGGTTTCTGTATTCGGCCCTTCAAAAAGTGTGGATGGTTCAGCACAAAAACTTCGCCACTATAATCAAATCTCATGTGCTGGTTTCGGGCTTTCAGTTCCTAGGAACTGAGCTGCTTGACCCTAAAACGTCAAATACGATGGGAGAGTTGAATATATACTATCAGAGATTATGTCTAATATACTGCAGTCCTGAGAAGAGGAGGAGCGATAATGGAAAAAGAGATAGCTAACAAAGTGGAATAATGAAAGACAAAAGCACATGAAAGAGTTGTTTGGGAACTCAAGAGACAATTCCTTCATCATCGAATGAGTATCCCAGATGTAAACACCAAGGACATACATGTGAATGCTGGAATCATTCTAGCCAAGAAGAAGATAGCCTGGAACAGTGAATTCATTGGTAGCAATTTAAATTGGTTTCACAAAGTGCAAAGATTACCTCAGTTAACAACAGAATGTAGGCCGTTTTTGAGATCAGCTGCCAATTTCACCTTAACAAACTGCTTGCTATTAAGACAAGAATAAATAGATCTGTCATCAGCATAGTTACCAAGTTGAGAACTGATGCCATCAGTAAAGGTTGTTGGTAAAAAGTTGAAACAATGTGGGTCCAAGTACAGAGCCTTGGTGGATGCCTGCATTAATGCAAAAAGATCTAGAAGAGTGGCCATTCAGGATGACTTTCATTTTGTCATTTTGTAATTTGATAAGAAAAACTGAATCAGTTCAAAAATTTATCTAGAAATACCATAACCTTTCAACTTGTGAATAAGACCAATATGCAAAACTATGTCAGATGCCTTTGAGATATGCAAAGCAACAACCCAAGCTTCACCATTCTTATCTAAAGCTTGATAGACTCTTTCAGCAATAACAATTATCATATCAGCAGTTGACCTGGAGAAGCAAAAGTCATATTTCTTACCTGAAAGAAGATCCTTAATCAATTCAGAGTTGTCTAGAGCCTCTCGTAATTTGCCAAATAGAGGTCGAAGGCTAATAGGTCAATAGTTGGAAAGATCAGGCTTTTTTTTATTTTTTTTTCACTGATAGGAAGAACAGAAGAGAATTTTCAAGAAGAAGGAAAGCAAGAAGCAGCGAGGCAGTTATTGTACAGTTTAGAGGGGAGAGGATTTTGTTGGTTTTCAAGGAACCTATGTTGCATTGTTTGATGTTATAAGTTTGTTGACATATTTTCTAGAACATCTGGACAATTTTTATGCCCTTTATGTCCAGAAAAGAAAACACTTATACAAACACAAGAAAAATTAAATAAAAAGATTAATTGCAGTTATCAGTTGTCTTTCCTCAAACTTGTATAAAAGAGGGATTGCTGCCCAAATACACAATATATATATATATATATATATGTGTATGTATGTATGTATATATGTATATATATAAAGAAAAAGAGATTTATTAAGCAAGAATACATTTTAAAAGGTTTTTTAAATCTTCCTTTTTTTTCTTTTCTTCCTTCCATTACATTTAATTCCTTTTTTGTTTCCTCTATTCTTCCTTCCTTTGCCCTTTCTTTCCTTCCTCAGCTTACTCTCCTTTGCCCTTTCTTTCCTTACTCAGCTTACTCTCCTTTACTCTTTCCGTCATTCCTTCCTTCCTTCCTCAGCTTACTCTCCTTTGCCCTTTCTTTCCTTCCTCAGCTTACTCTCCTTTGCCCTTTCTTTCCTTACTCAGCTTACTCTCCTTTACTCTTTACGTCTTTCCTTCCTCAGCTTACTCTCCTTTACTCTTTCCGTCTTTCCTTCCTCAGCTTACTCTCCTTTACTCTTTCCTTCTTTCCTTCCTCAGCATACTCTCCTTTACTCTTTCTGTCTTTCCTTCCTCAGCTTACTCTCCTTTGCCCTTTCTTTCCTTACTCAGCTTACTCTCCTTTACTCTTTCCGTCTTGCCTTCCTCAGCTTACTCTCCTTTGCCCTTTCCGTCTTTCCTTCCTCAGCTTACTCTCCTTTGCCCTTTCCGTCTTTCCTTCCTCAGCTTACTCTCCTTTGCCCTTTCCGTCTTTCCTTCCTCAGCTTACTCTCCTTTGCCCTTTCCGTCTTTCCTTCCTCAGCTTACTCTCCTTTGCCCTTTCCGTCTTTCCTTCCTCAGCTTACTCTCCTTTGCCCTTTCCGTCTTTCCTTCCTCAGCTTACTCTCCTTTGCCCTTTCCGTCTTTCCTTCCTCAGCTTACTCTCCTTTGCCCTTTCCGTCTTTCCTTCCTCAGCTTACTCTCCTTTGCCCTTTCCGTCTTTCCTTCCTCAGCTTACTCTCCTTTACTCTTTCCGTCTTTCCTTCCTCAGCTTACTCTCCTTTGCCCTTTCTTTCCTTACTCAGCTTACTCTCCTTTACTCTTTACGTCTTTCCTTACTCAGCTTACTCTCCTTTACTCTTTCCGTCTTTCCTTCCTCAGCTTACTCTCCTTTACTCTTTCCGTCTTTCCTTCCTCAGCTTACTCTCCTTTACTCTTTCCGTCTTTCCTTCCTCAGCTTACTCTCCTTTACTCTTTCCGTCTTTCCTTCCTCAGCTTACTCTCCTTTGCCCTTTCTTTCCTTACTCAGCTTACTCTCCTTTACTCTTTCCGTCTTTCCTTCCTCACCTTACTCTCCTTTACTCTTTCCGTCTTTCCTTACTCAGCTTACTCTCCTTTACTCTTTCTTTCCTTCCTTTCTTAGCTGACTCTTGTTTACACTTTGTTTGTTACACTTACTTTCCTTTACTCCTTTCTTTCTTTGCTTACTTTTCTTGTCCCTTTTTTTCATTCTCAGTTTCCTTTGTAAAACCACGTTTATGTTGCCTCAATTCTCTTTTTCCTCTGTGCGAAGAGGGTCCAACATTCACTGCTGTATAAGAGGACTGATATCACATATTTCATTTTCTTAATACTTTACTTACTTTTTGGAAGACATCTTTCTTTATCCCAATTCACCTTCATTTCAGCCCCCTGTAAAAAATATTTCTTACATATTTAATTTTTTTTACTTTCTTGACTTTGCCATCTCCATTTTGCAATTTGCATGTTGGGCCGCCCGTTTTGATGAAAACCATACATTCTTCCATTTGATGCCTACTACTTTCTTCTTACTTTCCTTTACTACTTTCTGTAGGAATTCCTATAGTTTCATTTCCATATCTGCTGTCAACACTGTATCATCTGAATATGTTAAGATTGTGGCTGCTAATAATGAATCCTGGTAGGATTTTGAGGACCGACGATTAGGTGGCATTATTGATTACTGTTAACCAGAATCGACTTGTGGGGTTACACTTGGAGCCATCAACCTGTATACATACTGAAAATTAATTCAATAAATATTCAAAAATAGAAATGGGTGTAAGACAAGGATGCGTCTTCGCATTTTAAAGTTGTTCAAAGTTTACAGTGAAGCAATCCTAAGAGAATTAGAGTTTCTTCAGACCACCATGTTCACCATTTAGCTGATTCTTCAGTCATCAGCACATGGCTCATTGTTGCTGGTATCGTGACAGTATGCATGATTCCAATCAACCTAGCTGGTGTTTGTCTGTTCACGATCATTCACTCCTCTGCCACATTGTGTTTTTGATCTGAGGGTGAGAAGATCGCTTGATGAAGCCAACTGAAGTGAAGACGATCCAACGAAAAAAAAAACAGGAAACCTTTGGAATAAAGAATTATCTTGGCATAAAAACGTAACACTGATTTGGATGATATATGATTTGTTGTATACATATAGAGTGGTTTTCCCACTTGTTATAATCAAATGAAACTGGGATCCCTTTCAGAGTCTGCAGCTTGTGTTAGTAGTAACCAAAATTTGTAAGTTCTGCTCTTCAGGTCTGTCACAAGGTCTTGGTCAGGAGGTCTCAAAAACAATAGCAGCAGTGTGGGGGGACTGTGTGTGTGTGTGTCTCTCTCCTCTCTGTGTCTCTTGTATCTCTAAAATCTCCAGTTTATATGGAATCCTGCATCCGGCTAGAGTGGAGTTGACTAGGGTCGGGGTTTGGTTGTCTTGTACCCTAAGCAACAACCTTTTCTAAAATTACTCAAGTGGTTTTTTGGTGGGGTTGTCCAGTGCCACTTTGAGAGTGTTCAGAAGGCTCAAGCTACCCTCTTAATTACAACTCACTTTACGTCTCACCTCATACCACAGCTCCATATAGGCAGTGCTAATCTTTCTCTCTTACTTCTTCCTTCTCCCACTTTCTCAGTAGCCGACTTCCTAGGCTGGAATGACAAATCCAACTTCCAGATGGCACAGTGAAAATAAAAGGGATTTTCAGTCATTAATCCTTATCTATCAGCACGTCCCATGCTCTCGATCGACCAGAACACTCAAGAACTGGAAAAGGAAAGAAAAATCTATTTCCACTCTCCTTAAAATAAAGGTTTAATTTTTCTCTGTCTTACGCATTTTTTTTACAATTGCACAGACCACCTGCCTTCTTATTCCATGGCCACTTCAAAATATTGATTAATTTTTCCCTACCACTTGTATCCAAAGGAATCCAAATTAATGTTTGGATATAAATTTTTTTCTGGATGAATGTAACAGAAATTATAATGAACAAATGCACCAGGTGTCCCTATTTCTGTAGGGTACTTTTCTTCTGGGTGGCTGCTTCAAAACAGGTGTTTTTTTTTCAGCCCTTTTTCTCTAGAGGAATCGTGAATGTTATTTATTTCGGTGACCGCCCGGATTTCTTTATCAACAATGTTTTTTTTCCTATTTGGCATCTTTGCAGATACATTAATGGTCTCTTTCTCATCAGCGGAAAGAGGGGAAGGACAGGAAGTCTTGGTTTTGCTCAATCATAATGAACTCTGCCTATTTAAACTTGGGTTTGATTCTACCTGGAATTATCTCAAAACATGATTTTTCAATGCATCTTGTTTTTAAATTTCTTCTCAACATTTCAATCCATTTTCCCCTGAATTTCAACAATTACCATCTCGTTAGATCCTTTCCGCTTCATTCTTTCTTTCTTTCCCCTTTTTGCTTGATCTACCTTCAGAGATCTCAGTTTCACACGAGTATAAATTCTGGATACTTCTAAAATTCTGCCCAAATAAATCAAGATTACCTAGCATTTCAAACAGTTCTTTGTGAAATACTTTATCGAATGCTTCTGTATGATCTAGAAAACATATGTGTGTATCCTTCTGCATTTATATTACTGTATCTGATATCATTCTGAGCATGAATATCACATTTCTTACATGTTTCTTTCTTCCCTTTTCTACTCCTTCCCTTTTTCTCTTATTCACTCTTTTTTACTCTTTCCTTTCTCCCTCCAATTCTTTATTCTTTCTTTTCTGCCATTATTTTCCTATTTTACTCTTTTCTTTCTTCTCTTTTCCCCCTTTTTTGTTCCTTCCTTTCACCTTTCCTTTTTTTGCTCTTACCCTTCTTCTTTTCATTTTTTGCTACTTTCTTTCTTCTTTCTTTTTTTTCTCCTTCCTTTCTTCTTTCTTTACTTCCTTTTTTTTTTACTCTTTCCTTTCTTCCCCCACTTTTTTATTCTTTCCTTTCTGCCATTATTTTCTTTCTTCTCTCTTTCCCCCTTTTTTACGCCTTCCTTTCACCTTTCCTTTTTTTGCTCCTACCCTTCTTCTTTCTTTTTTTGCTTCTTCCTTTCTTCTTTCTTTTCTTCCCTTTTTTTTACTCTTTCCTTTCTTCCCCCACTTTTTTATTCTTTCCTTTCTGCCATTATTTTCTTTCTTCTCTTTTACCCCTTTTTGTGCCTTCCTTTCACCTTTCCTTTTTTTGCTCCTACCCTTCTTTTCATTTTTTGCTACTTTCTTCTTTTTTTGCTCCTTCCTTTCTTTTGGAGATTTTGGGTACCCTGGTGTACTAGTGAGCCAGCCAAAATGAGCTGACTCATTTTATAGTTCAACAATAGAAGTGATAACCAATCAGAAGGCTCAAAATATTCAAAGGGACATGTATAAAGGCGGCCATGTTTTTTCCGAATATTCACTGCCAGCCTTTGATATCGAAGACTGAAGAATTACGGAACAGCTGCTGGTGGTATTGGTGATATAGTCAGATTTAGTAGAGTGTCTGACTCATGAGTGTTAATCTTTAACATTGTTTCATTGAACAGATTACGTACAGCGCTGGATTCTATATTCATAGACTATGGTGAACATGGTCAACATTTTCTTCTTTCTTTTTGTTGTGGTGGGATCCACCTAATCTGCATAGGTGACTACCAACTATATAAATAATATCGGAAGACGAGGGAAGAAGGAATCACGAGATCCAACTAGAGACTCTGATCGACTGCGACTAGTCAACACATTCTCCAGGAACGTCTTCCCAGAAATATACAGAAATACTATATGTACTTATTGTGTACACTTTCTTGTTATAATACATTCTTGTTCTAAGTACATTTTGTGTTGCATTATTATTCCATGCATTAGGCGAGATTCAACATTGAGTCAAGACTCAACACTTTTCTTCCTTTTTTTTTTACTCTTTCCTTTCTTCCCCCACTTTTTTATTCTTTCCTTTCTGCCATTATTTTCTTTCTTCTTTTTTTCCCCTTTTTGCGCCTTCCTTTCACCTTTCCTTTTTTTGCTTCTACCCTTCTTCTTTTCATTTTTCGCTACTTCCTTTCTTCTTTCCGTTTTTGTTCCTTTCTTCTTTCTTTTCTTCTTTTTACTTTCTTTTTTCCTTTTCTACTCTCTTCTTTTTCCCTTATTGTTTTTACTTTTTTCTTTTTTCCTTACTTTTCTTTCCTCCTCTTTTTTTTCTTGATATATTTTTCTTCCTTCTCTTTTGCTTCTCATTTCTTTTTCTATCTCTTTTCTTCCCTTTCTCTTTTCTTTCTGCCTATTTTTCTTTTATCTTTTTCGTCACTTCATCTTTTGCCTTGACACGTCTTTCATTCCACCTCCTCTTTCTTTAATATCTTTTCTTCCGATTCCTATCATCACATCATATCAAGAATAAGGAACGTCTTTAAATACTTTCTTTTTGGATTATAGAACATTTCAAAGATTTTATTTTATTACTTTCTCCAAACTATCATTAGTTCTAGCCTGAATACGATAAAAGAAATTTCATCAAACATTTTTTTTTGCTTTTTTTCTTTAGCTTCAGCAATTTTTGCTTCGGTGAAGAAAAATCTCTTTTATAAGCCAACATTCTGGCATGGAGTAAAGGCTATTGACTGTTCACCCATGTTTTTAATCATGGATGCTTTTGTGAAATATAAGGCTAGAAATGTGGTTCTACAGAAAGATGCTGAGGATACCATGGACCAAATATGTCAGCAATGACAAAAGAAACTTATACTTAACATCAGGAAGAGACAGTTGGAAATTCTAGGGCACATAATGAGGAAAGAGGGTTTGGTAAATTGAATACTCACAGGACATTCAAGGCAAGAGGAAAACAATAGCTAATCTAACTAGGAAACAAGAGAACAGGATCAGCCATGATCTCCTAAGTCATGAGAGGACACAGCACATAAAGAAGAAGAATATTATTGGGAGTGTGAGTGGTGTTACAGTTAACAACAATGAAAATGGAACCAGCAGGCCGAGTTCAAATTCTGATTGAGGCAGTGTTTGTTTTTGTTTTTTTTTCATTTTTTTTTTTTTCATTTCACTCAAAACAAGGCAATAAAACCACTAAGGGGATTAGTCAAAGTATATGACAAAAAGAAAACTTTAAGGAGAGAGAACAATAAAAGAACAGGAATTAAACAGACAAAAGATAGCGCTTGACATTGCATTTAAATTTTTGAAGATCAAAGTTGACTGGAAAGCAAGAAGCCAGAAAAGAGTTCCACAAGTGAGACGTGGAAGGGAAGGAACTTTTGCACAGAACTTACGATTCCATCTAGCTATTTCAAGTGCAAAATGATGAGACCTTATCTCTAATCTAATACTGTACTTAAATTTGTAAAGTCGAGCGAGCAAAGAGAAAAGTTTATCAGAACAATTACCATGAAAGTATTTATAGAAAAAGCATAGAAAAGCTACGTTATGGTGATGGGAAAGTGACTGAAGGTGTGATGGCATGTAGAGATCTCTCCAGAGATAGAGAAGGAGAGAGAGAGAAGATTATAGGGAGATAGAGAATTATTCAGTGAGTAAGAGATGGAAAGAGAGAGAGCGAGAAGATATGGAGAGATAGTATAACATATTATGAGAGCAGAAGATGTAAAGATCGACTTAGAGAGAAAATAGAGTACTATCAAAATAGAGAGAGAGAAGGAAACAGAAAGAGAGAAAGACAAAGAAAAAAGAAAGAGGAAGATGTAGAGAAATAGCCAGGGAGAGAGAGAGAGAGACAGAGGTGCAAAGAAAGAGCCAGTGAGAAAGAAATTTATGTAGAGATAGTGAACTGCCTGTCTGTGTATATTTCTGAGATGTGGTATTCTATTTACATCATTTGGCATGTTGTCCTCATCATGTTTCGGCTGTTCTACACTCCAACCTTCATCAGGTGATATACATTGGAATTTTGAACTGAACCCTTTATTTAGTCCACAGGGGTAGATTGTTCTAATTCCATGGGCTCAGTTTTAGTTAATACCCTCATCTCTCCAAATTTTTGTTCCCTCTGCCGTGGCCAGGTATTGAACTCACAACTCTTTGGGTCATGTCCCTTTTTGAATTACTTCAACACTTTTATCCACTGGGCCGTGTGTCCTTGGTTGACTAAATAAAGAATCCATTTGGTTGATTTTGTTTAGCGGCATATCAAAACCTCTATGGGTTATTTAATGCTGAAAGCTAAGTATTTCAAATACAATTTTATGACTTCAACTATATAATATAATGTATTGTTGGTAATTTTCCTATAAAGAGGTATTGTTGTTAATAATTTTATATTAAAGTGTATTACTAGTATTTTTACTAAAAAAAATGTATTTTCAAACTTTCATCATATTTTGCTTGGGGGTTCACTATTTGCCCACAGCTGGGACCCTAACAGGTGCTACCACCCTGGATCAGCAATTAAGAGGTTAAAGAGTTTGGTTTGAAATTCCAACGTATATCACCTGAAAAAAGGTCAGAGCGTACAATAGATGAAACATCGTGAATATGGCGATAAAGATGAGGACAAGAGTCCGAACAAATTAGTGTAAATAGTGACTATAGTTTGAAAGAGAAAGAGAGAAAAGTGTGGAATGAGAAAGTGAGAGACAGAAGAAAGAAAGAAAGAAAAAAAAGAGAAGAATAGAGACAGAGATTTATCCACTAACCCAGACACGAAGAAGACGAGTCATGAGCGAGAGAAGAGAAAACAAACAATATTTGATACAAAATAAAAGAGAAAAAAAATAAACAAATGCAACAAATATACAAAAAAAATATTTGCAGAAATATCTCTCCTCCCACTCAAAAAAAAAAAAAAAAAAAAAAAAAAACCCTTAAACAAACGTGCCATAGAATGTTGTTTTGGCAGAAAATCAAGACCAAGTTTATTTGTCTGAAACGGAATCCAATTCCTATCGGGACAGATTCGGCCCAAAATAGCTGAGATGACATCTCCCCAAAGAACCAGCATTAATTTGGAATCTTGTTCAACAATAAAAACGTTTTTTTTTTTAACTCTCTGTTATCAATTTTTCAATCAGATTGTCAAGTAAATGAAGAAAAGAAACAAGGGTTTTCTTTTTGTCAATTTCATTTTTCAACATAAGCACATCAATAAACAATGCAGACAAGTTAAAACCAATTATCTGGGGCTTAGAAGAACTAAAAAAAAAAAAAACTATATGAGAATTGAGTAAAACTTGAAAGATGAGGACAAGGATGAGGATGCAGGAAGTCGGTAACATTTGGCAGATAAAATAGAGTAAAATGCAAGAAATGCTGAATTGTGATGGTGTATGTGTGTGTGTGTGTGTATATATATATATATATATATATATATATAAAGATAGAGAGAGAGAGGGGGCAGGGAATGAGAAAATAACATTTTGAAAAAAACACCTAATATTTATATTTATATGTAATATTTATAATATAGTTATTTTACAAAGAAATATTAAAATGAAAATTGTGTTACAAGTGAGTTTTCAGAAAAACTTGTTATACTTTTTTTACTTTAACTGTATGTGTGTATGTATGTGTGTGTGTGTGTGTATGTATGTGCATCTGTATATATGCACATATAAAAATATATATATGGCAGATAAAAATAGAGTAAAATGAAAGAAATGATTTTATACTTTTTTTACTTTAAATTGTTTTACTTTTTTTAATTTTAACCAGTTTCACTTTTAGCTTTACAAAATTTCTTTCTAGAGTTGTCTCCCCTGCCACCGCATTTTTTTTGAGGTTGCAAAAGCATGAACACCTACTGTTTTAAAATTGTTATAATTTTCTTTGTATTGTTTGTATAGATTTTATTTTTTTGTATACTAATAAAAGAATGGATGAGCAATATTTTGATGTAATGCATTACATTTTGCATGTTTTGAAATTGAAAAAAAAAAAAAAAATTGTAACAAAATAAAAAACATTAACAATTTAACGTACTTCAACTTTTATTACTCTTTGTGGAGTTCTGGGATGCAATAAGAAGCAAAATGCCTAAAAAGGCTTTCATTTCATCAAAAGACATAATTGCACCCAGAGAAGCAAAAGGAGAGAATTCTACAGCAACAATTTTTACCTCCAGTGTAATAAGGGTTAAAAAAGCCAGATCAAGCCAAAAATGGAGTACCGTTGTCTGCTGCCCAGACCTCACTCTCCAGCCTTAACAGTCCAAAAAAGTCTCTGAATTATTCCCCCCCCTCCAACTTCTCTTACATAGACAGCATATGGCAAGCCTCTTTCTACCCTATTGCTACTTTCATGTAAAGTGCTCAGATGAACTACATTCCTTGATTCCAACAGTTTTAACCTTCACGGCAAGGACTCGCTATACCACTTACATACTAGCAAACCACTAACATTCCCTCCGTATGACCTTGGTGAGAAGTAAGTTCCACTCAAACACTTTGTTCCCACGAACAACTGCTCTGTGGAGCAGACCCCGGTCACTACAATCTTAACCTGTTCAAGTCTAGCATTATCTTCCTCTGCTATACATACAAACTGCCTCCTAACATAACTCTCTACCTTGAGGGTCCCCAGGCCTTGTTCAGGGTGAACCTTAGTGTAATATATATATCCGATCTGACGTGCAACTCTCGAGATAATAGCTGCGACATTGCTCTATTTATGGAACAATTGAGTTCATGCCACATCGACTGAAAAAAAAAAACTACTACAACAAAAGAATTCTCCGATTACCATATTAGTTAAAAAATTCACAGTCTATCAAAAATTTTCAAAAAATTCAACCTTAGCGTTGCAACCACACGCTCCAAAATTTCTTACCGTTAACAATAACACATTTCTAAAAAAAAACATATTTCAATTTACATCTAATCTTTCGTGTCCCGTTCTTACCTGTATGTACTAAAAAAAACAAATCAATTTCCATGCCTGATGATGTCTGTATGAACAGATGAAAGTACTAGCAAAGAAGAGACCTTATACAGATCGAATTTATTAAAAACAGGAATCATAACATTCATCTGGAGGTTCGTGGGTTAATGTAATTTTAATAAATTTGTTTGCGAAGATGTATTCTCGCAATTTATATCATTAACTTCACTAATCTGTTTTTTGTATGAATGATTCATGTAATATAAATTGAACTGCACCACATATTTTGATTTAAAAAGAACTGATCCGATGTGCAACTTTTGGGATAATAACTGCGACATTCCTCTATTTATTGAACAATTTAGTTCATGCCACATCAACTGAAAAATCTACTACAACAAAAGAATTCTTCAATTACCATATTAGTAAAAAAAACGCACTCTTTTTTAAATTTTCAAAAAATTCAACCTTAGCGTTGCGACCGCACGCTCCAAAATTTCTTACTGTTAACAATAACACATTTCTAAAAAAAAAAACATATTTCGATTCAAATCTAATTTTTCGTGTCCCATTATTACCTTGTTGTATTAAAAAAAACAAATCAATTTCCATGCCTGATGATTGTATGAACAGATGAAAGTACTAGCAAAAGGAGACCTTATACAGCTCGAATTTATTAAAAACAGGGATCATAACATTCATCTAGAGGTTTGTGGGTTAATGTAATTTTAATAAATTTGTTTGCGAAGATGTATTCTCGGCATTTATATCATTAACTTCACTAATATGTTTTTTGCATGAATGATTCATGTAATATATATATATATATATATATATATATATATATATATATATATATATATATATATATATATATATATATATATATATATTACATTATTTACATTATTCTGTCTGTTATCCTCATCTTCATTGCCATATTCACCTCAGTGGATAAAAACATTGGTTATATCCAGTGACAAGACCCAAAGACTTGTGAGTTCAATACCAGGCCACAGCAGTGGTGAACAAAACTTGGAGAGTTGATTTAAAGGGAAATAACTGAGACATTCAGAGGGGGCATGGCACATGGAACTAGAACAATCTACCCTGGTGGATGAAATAAAGGGTTCAGTTTGAAATTCCATCACCTGAAGATGGCCGAAACATACAACAGCTGAAACATTGTGAATATGGCAATGAAAATCAGGATAACAGTCCAAATAATATAAATAATGTAAGTAATCATAATGCCTCATCTCAGATATATACATTATATACACATGACAAAATCCAAAAAAGTGGATCGACTCCAGTTACATTCCAACTGCCATGACATGGTTCCCTCTGTCTTTTCTGTAAATATTTTCAGGGCAGTTATTCTAATCTTCCTTGGTCCATATAGCAGGAGCACTGCACCATATGTGGCAGCAATATTCTAAGCATGGACAAATGGTAGACTTATAGATAAACTCTGGAGATGGGAATCAGTATCACCTAAAGAAGGTCAGAGCATACAACGGTCGAAACGTTAAGAATGTGACAATAAAGATGATACCTACTTTTGCACCCCTTTATATATATGTATATATATATATATATATATATATATATATATATATATATATGGAGAGAGAGAGAGAGAGAGAGAGAGAGAGCTCAATGGGTGTGCATGTACACACCTGTATGTATGTAGGTAGGTAGTGAAAATATAAATATGTTGTGTATGTGTGTATACGTATGTGTTTTTGAACATAGAAATATAGGTCCTTGCTGGATCCGATAATCGTTATTTTTCTATGTTTATATTAGATTTGTAACCTGTAGTCGATATTACCTTTGTCAAATTTTCTTGATTACACAGCGGCCCCTTTATAAATGCCCTTCGATTTTAGTTCCACCCCCCATCTCCCCCTACCCTTTTTCTTTTCCTCTCCCTCTCTCATCTTCTGAGCTTTAAGATTATCGTCTATTGTGTGTATGTCACCACAAAATGTATACTCTTTTCCGGTGTATCTTTAATGTATTAGACATTTGAAAATATTCCTATTTCTCTCACTTAAACCGTCTTTGACTCGCCTCTTTAAAACTTCTCTCTGTTAAATTTTAATCTCCACTTCATCTTTACCTCTTCCTGTCCTTCTCTCGTCTGTTACCCGTCCCTATAGCTTTCATTTACTCTAGCAAGCGTCCCACACATTTTTCTCCCCGAAATCGATCCTTCAAATCTATAAATCGACCATTCACCCTTGCATGGAGTATTGCTGCCATATATGGTCTGGAGCCCCTGCTGTTTGTCTCAGGGTTCTTGATAAGATCCAGAGATGGATATGCAATGTAATTGGCCCTGATCTGTCATCTCGTCTGCAGTTGCTCTCTCACAGACGCGACGTTGCCTCGCTCTGTCTTTTTTACAAATACTTTCACGGCAATTGCTCCGACGAGCTGCTTTCGCTGGTTCCTACGCCTCATGAATTTAAACGTCCTACGAGGCTGGCATCCCGTTCCCACCCCTTCACCATTGAAACTGTTATATGTAGACATCTCTTCTACTCCAATAGCTTCATGTCTCGCACATCTCACCTGTGGAACTCCCTTCCTTATTCCTGTTTCCCTGACAAATATAATCTCCAACTATTTAAGTGTAACGTCAATCGACATCTCCAGTTGCCTTGATCTATCCACTTCCCTTCTCCACATCCTTTCACCTTTCATTCCTATCTGCTCTCGCTCCAAATCTTCTGTAACCCCCTTGCCTTGATCGATCCACTATCTTTCTCCACATCCTCTCCTTTACCACTCCTATCTGCTCTTCCTCCAAACCTTCTGTAACCCCTTGCGTGCTAGTGGCTTCCAGCCTTGCTTGGGGTGATAAGCTTAAAAAAAAAATAAAAAAAATACATACACTCTCACTAAATTTTATTTTTTATTCCCGGAGTTGTTTTTTCTGTTTTCTTTTTGAATTTGTAGGTCTGATGAATTGGATCGTATTTACAATTCCAATGGAATAAATTATGACCATGGAATATTAGTGTTTAAGCCTTTTTATTATATATATATATATATATATATATATATCTCACGGTACACAAGTCACACGTTAAAACAAAACTGTGACTCAAAACTTATCTTTTATCTTTAAACGTTCTATTTTTATTTATTTAAATATATTTACTTAGTCTGTAAATATCATAAAGCAAAACAAAGAGAAATTGAATGTTTTTGAATTATTTCACCCCAAGCATGGTGACAATGCCACTAGGACGTAGGTAGGTGTACAGGGTGTGGAAGAGTATCAGAAGACTTTAGTGATGAGAAAGGAAGAGGATTCGGGAGAACAGTAGATAACGATGGTCGTTGCACTTAAATTTTTGAAGATTAACATCGACTGGAAAGCAAGAAGCCAGAAGAGAGTTCCACAGGCGAGAAGTGTGAAAGAAGAAACTGTTAGCATAGAACTTACAGTTATATCTAGCTATTTCAAGTGTAAAATGATGAGACTTAACTGCCAATCTAGTACTGTCCTTAAATTCATAAAGTTGAGGTACCAAAGTGGAAAGTTCCCTAGGACAATTACCATGAGGGTGTTCAAATAATGTGGACCAATTTTAAATGTGAATTAATTTTAAGCGTCTAATGATTTTTTTGTTTTGTTTTCTTTCAGGTTTAACAACTTAAGTCTTTGGCAAATTCAAGTATGGAAAGATTAACAATCAAACAACGTGTTGAAGTTATCGAAGCCTATTACGAAAATGGCTTTATTGAATGAGAAGTTCCCAGGTTGAATCATCTCTTGAAAGAGTTGGCCACCACGATCGTGCGATTTGACGCCTTTAGATTCCTTCCAAAAAGTTTTCTTTTGCTATTATAAAGAGCGTTGCAATAAATTGGAGCGATTTTAAATGTGAATTAATTTTAAGGGTCTAATATTTTTTTCCTTTTCTTTCAGAATTAACTTAAGTCTTTGGCAATTTCAACGATGGAAAGATTAACAATTAATCGATGTGTTAAAAGTTATTGAAGCCTATTACAAAAATGGACATTCAAACAGAAATGCAATGAGAAGTTCCCAGGTTGCATCACCTCTCAAAAACAGCAAAGTCAATTGGCCCCCATGATTGTGTGACTTGACGCCTTTAGATTTCTTTGTTTGGGGTCATCTCAAAAGTAAGGTCTATGGCAACAAGCCAACAACAATTCAACAGCTGAAGGATGAGATAATAAGGCATATTGGTGAGATCGAGGAGCAACTATGCAGAGACGTCATCAAAAAGTTTGACCATCAAATGGAAGTGTGCCACCAAAGCCCTGGTGGCAATATTATTTTTCACACATAATTGCCACGACTTAAATAACAGGATGCAATAGAGAAATTAAATAAATTTTCGCCAATAACTGATTTATTTACTGCTGACTTTGATCCATCTTAATGAAACACCCTTTATTTATAGAAAAGGCAGACGGAAGCTATGATACAGTGGTGGATCTTCATTGGTTTTTATAAAGATTTTATCAAAATTGTAAATAATCAATTGATTGGTTTGTTTTTTACACCTTATCATCCTTTTGCAGGTTATTTAAAGCCAGAAAATACTTTTTCAGATTGTAACTTTTTTGGAGATACTAATGATTTACTTATATAAGTCCTGTTAATTAACCCATAGCTGGAGGGAGATGAGGCAAATTCATACTTTATTTGTGAGTAAGTGAATATAAGGAATCTGACTGGAAATGGAACTCAGCTCTGCGATTTCCAGTGCTGAACCATAAGCCTCAAATAACAATCAAACAAGGTAAGTAATGATGCAGGTGTATAATGTAAACCATACCTGTCTATATTTCTGAGATTGTAACTATTTACACTATTTACATTGTTCGAACTGCTATTCTCATCTTTATTGTCATATTCACAACTTCTTCAGGAACTGTCTATATTTCTGATATGAGGTATTGTAACAATTTACATTGTTTAGACTGTTGTCCTCATCTTTATTGTCATATTCATGATGTTTCGTTCGTTTTATGTTCTAGACTTCTTCAGGATCTGACTATATTTCTGAGATGAGGTATTGTAACTAATAACGCTATTTACATTGTTCGAACTGCTATTCTCATGTTTATTGTCATATTCACGACATTTCGGACACTGTATGCTCTGGCCATCTTCAGGAACTGTCTATATTTATGATATGAGGTATTGTAACATTTTACATTGTTTAGACTGTTGTCCTTGTCTTTATTCTCATATTCACAATGTTTTGGCTGTTGCATGCTCCTGCCTTCTTCAGGATCTGACTATATTGCCTAAATGAAGTACTGTAAATATTTACACTATTTACATTGTTCAGACTGTTGTCTTCATTTGTATTGCCATATTCATGATGTTTCGTTGTGTGCTCCAACCTTCTTCAGGTGGCAGATAGCCCAGTGGATAAGAGTGTTGATTAAAGTAATCCAAAAAGTGACTTCAGCCAAAGAGTTATGAGTTCAATACCTGGCCACAGCAGAGGTGAACAAAAACTTGGAGAGTTGAGTTACTAAAGGGAATTAATTGATACTGATATCCAAAAAAGGTATGGCATGTGGAATTAGAACAATTTATCGCCATGGGCTAAATAAAGGGTTCAGTTTAAAATTTCAACGCATATCATGTGAAGAAGATCAGGGCATACATTAGCTGAAATGTGAATACGGCAATAAAGATGAGGACAACAATCTGAGATAGTAAAGCATATTGTGCTAGGTAACCTTGCTAGCAGAGGAACTCGTATATTAAAGATATATACGTCTCAAAAGTTGTTTGTCCTTGTATCCTCTTGAAAAGTAAAAATAACCAAAGATCGATACTCGTTTGATTAAACGATTCAGTGAAATGCTCACAATTTAAGGAAGAATAATTTTTTTTTTTTTTCTCCAAATAAATTGCCATCGTTTTGTGATATTTTCTAAAGCAGAAGAGTGGATTCTTGTTAAGGCATCTTGTTTGGGGAATTAGTGCGTTCCTGAAGTGAGTTGCTTGAAATGCTAAATTGCGTAGAAAAGAGTTCAGAAATTACAAAAAAAGTGGAGAGATTTTGAGAGAAAAGAAGTGCCGGCGGGGGGGGGGGGGTAAAAGAAAGTGAGGGAGAAGAAAGAGAAAGAGAGTGAAGTGGAGGTGAAGTGAAAACGAGGGAAAGGAACAAAGATATAGGAGGTGGAGAGACAGAGGAAAAATAGTAGGAGTGGGAGTAAGAGGAAAACGGGGAGGGATGTAGGAAGGAATGTAAAGAGGAGGTGGGAGGGACAGAATGAAGAAAGAGGAGAAAGAAAGGATAAAATCAAAGAAAAAGAGGTCAACAGTAAGAGGGTTACAGAAGGGAAAAGGAAAAGAAAGAAAAAGAAAGAAGGAAGGAAGCAGAAAGGATGAGAAAAAAAGAAGGAAACAGGTGGGAAAGAAGAAAGGAAGGAAAGGTGGTAGAGAAAGGGACTGGAAAGGAGGAGGAAGAGGAAAAGAAAGAAAATAGAAAAGAGGAGGAGGAAGATGAAAAGAAAGGAGAAGGAGGAGGCAGAGAAAAGAAATAAAAAGGAAGAAGAGGAAGTAGTGAAAGGAAATGGAAAGGAGGAGAAGAAAGAAGAGTTAGAGGAAGAAAATAGAAAAGAAACAGAAGAAGGAGGTCGAAAAATGAAAGAAGAGGAGGAGCAAGGAAAAAGAAACAAGAGAAGGAGGAAGGAAAAGAAACAAGAGAAGGAGGATGGGAAATAAACAAGAGAAGGAGGAGGAGAAAAAAATGAGAGAAGAAGGAGGGGAAAAGAAACAAAAGAAGGAGGGGAAAAGAAACAAAAGAAGGAGGGGAAAAGAAACAAGATGAGGAGGAGGTGTAGCAGGTGGAAAAGTAGACAAAAGAAACAGGAGGAGTAGGTAGAGAAAGAAAACGGGAAGAGAAGGTAGAGAAAGGAAACAGGAGGAGAAGGTAGAGAAAGGAAACGGTAGGAGAAGGTAGAGAAAGGAAACGGTATCAGAAGGTAGAGAAAGGAAACGGTATCAGAAGGTAGAAAAAGGAAACGGGAGGAGAAGGTAGAGAAAGGAAACGGTATCAGAAGGTAGAAAAAGGAAACGGGAGGAGAAGGTAGAGAAAGGAAACAGGAGGAGAAGGTAGAGAAAGGAAACAGGAGGAGTAGGTAGAGAAAGAAAACGGGAAGAGAAGGTAGAGAAAGGAAACAGGAGGAGAAGGTAGAGAAAGGAAACGGTAGGAGAAGGTAGAGAAAGGAAACGGTATCAGAAGGTAGAGAAAGGAAACGGTATCAGAAGGTAGAAAAAGGAAACGGTATCAGAAGGTAGAAAAAGGAAACGGGAGGAGAAGGTAGAGAAAGGAAACAGGAGGAGAAGGTAGAGAAAGGAAACAGGAGGAGTAGGTAGAGAAAGAAAACGGGAAGAGAAGGTAGAGAAAGGAAACAGGAGGAGAAGGTAGAGAAAGGAAACAGGAGGAGAAGGTAGAGAAAGGAAACAGGAGGAGAAGGTAGAGAAAGGAAACAGGAGGAGAAGGTAGAGAAAGGAAACAGGAGGAGAAGGTAGAGAAAGGAAACGGTAGGAGAAGGTAGAGAAAGGAAACGGTATCAGAAGGTAGAGAAAGGAAACGGTATCAGAAGGTAGAAAAAGGAAACGGGAGGAGAAGGTAGAGAAAGGAAACAGGAGGAGAAGGTAGAGAAAGGAAACAGGAGGAGTAGGTAGAGAAAGAAAACGGGAAGAGAAGGTAGAGAAAGGAAACAGGAGGAGAAGGTAGAGAAAGGAAACAGGAGGAGAAGGTAGAGAAAGGAAACGGTAGGAGAAGGTAGAGAAAGGAAACGGTATCAGAAGGTAGAGAAAGGAAACGGTATCAGAAGGTAGAAAAAGGAAACGGGAGGAGAAGGTAGAGAAAGGAAACAGGAGGAGAAGGTAGAGAAAGGAAACAGGAGGAGTAGGTAGAGAAAGAAAACGGGAAGAGAAGGTAGAGAAAGGAAACAGGAGGAGAAGGTAGAGAAAGGAAACAGGAGGAGAAGGTAGAGAAAGGAAACAGGAGGAGAAGGTAGAGAAAGGAAACGGTAGGAGAAGGTAGAGAAAGGAAACGGTATCAGAAGGTAGAGAAAGGAAACGGTATCAGAAGGTAGAAAAAGGAAACGGGAGGAGAAGGTAGAGAAAGGAAACAGGAGGAGAAGGTAGAGAAAGGAAACAGGAGGAGTAGGTAGAGTAAGAAAACGGGAAGAGAAGGTAGAGACAGGAAACAGGAGGAGAAGGTAGAGAAAGGAAACAGGAGGAGAAGGTAGAGAAAGGAAACAGGAGGAGAAGGTAGAGAAAGGAAACGGTAGGAGAAGGTAGAGAAAGGAAACGGTAGGAGAAGGTAGAGAAAGGAAACGGTATCAGAAGGTAGAGAAAGGAAACGGTATCAGAAGGTAGAAAAAGGAAACGGGAGGAGAAGGTAGAGAAAGGAAACAGGAGGAGTAGGTAGAGAAAGGAAACAGGAGGAGTAGGTAGAGAAAGAAAACGGGAAGAGAAGGTAGAGAAAGGAAACAGGAGGAGAAGGTAGAGAAAGGAAACAGGAGGAGAAGGTAGAGAAAGGAAACAGGAGGAGAAGGTAGAGAAAGGAAACGGTATCAGAAGGTAGAGAAAGGAAACGGTATCAGAAGGTAGAGAAAGGAAACGGTATCAGAAGGTAGAAAAAGGAAACAGGAGGAGAAGGTAGAGAAAGGAAACAGGAGGAGTAGGTAGAGAAAGAAAACGGGAAGAGAAGGTAGAGAAAGAAAACGGGAAGAGAAGGTAGAGAAAGGAAACAGGAGGAGAAGGTAGAGAAAGGAAACAGGAGGAGAAGGTAGAGAAAGGAAACAGGAGGAGAAGGTAGAGAAAGGAAACAGGAGGAGAAGGTAGAGAAAGGAAACAGGAGGAGAAGGTAGAGAAAGGAAACGGTATCAGAAGGTAGAGAAAGGAAACGGTATCAGAAGGTAGAGAAAGGAAACGGTATCAGAAGGTAGAAAAAGGAAACGGGAGGAGAAGATAGAGAAAGGAAACAGGAGGAGAAGGTAGAGAAAGAAAAGAGAAAAGAAGAGAAGGTGGAAGGGAAAGTAAACAGAAGTAGAAAAAAGCATGGAACAGAGAGGAGGAGGAGGAAAAAGAATGAAATAGAGAGTAAGAGGAAGGAAAAAGTGAAGAGAAGGAAAAAGTGAAGAGAAAACAGAGGAGAAAAATATTCGCTACACCCACACACACATTTGAGAATGATTTCAAAAACAGAAAAGAAAACCATAAAACATTTTCATTTCTTCATTTATTTCGGCTCAGCAAAAAATTCCCAGAAAACAGGCAGACAAAAATCTCTTGAACGCATTTGCTGTGCTTACTGGATGCAACGTTTAATAGATTTACCTAAAAATTGGAGAAAGCAATTTGAAGCTAAGGAAATCATGATAAAACAACAAACATTCCTACTTACAAAAAAAAAAGAAGAAAAATACACGATTTTCAAACATTTGCTTATGTTGTAGAATTAAGATTTTGAAAAACAGAATGACACTTAGAATTCATAGGGAAAATAGTAAAACATATTTTTCTATGCAATTGTTTTTGTCATTGTTATAAAGTAGTATATTACAATGACTGATACACAAATAATAAATTTTGTGGACTTCAGAATTCTAATTTCATGAAAAGAAAATCTCTTTTAATAAAATGATTTTCACACATTATGAAATGGACAAAGTCCGACAATTATTTTAAGACATTTTTATATTTATACATTTTTTTTTTATAGATACAAATATTTAAGTAAATGCTCTGTTTATAATAACAGTATTAACAACATTTACCGGCCTGAATGTCCGAGAAATTGTGATTGAAAATATGCGTCCTCCGACAGGAATCGAACCTGTATCCTATACGGAACCGTCATATAGCCTGACATGCTTTTACCGATTTTGCCACAGAGGAGTGTTTGGTTAGCAAGGTCGATTTTTAACCGAACTCTCCTCTGTGGCGAAATTGGTAAAATCATATCAGGCTATATGACGGTTCCGTATAGGATACAGGTTCGATTCCTGTCGGAGGACGCATATTTTCTATGAAAATTTCTCGGACATTCAGGCCGGTAAATGTTGTTAATACTGTTTATTATAAACAGAGCATTTACTTAAATATTTGTATCTATAAAAAGAATGTATAAACATGAAAATGTCTTAAAATAATTGTTGGACTTTATCCATTTCATAATGTGTGACGTCATTTGTTTACATTTGGATACGCATTGAGCAGATATGAACATACGAGAGATTCATGGAAGATTGTAGTTTAAAGACAGTAAAATCGACCTTGCTAACCGAACGCTCCTCTGAAGCCCAGTTGGTTAAAGGTACATCAGGCTATATGACAGTTCCATTATATAGGATACAGGTTCGATCTCTGGCAGAAAACATATACTTAGGAAATAGCAACCAAGGAGAATTTGCATGACATCATCTTCCATAATTATATATATATATATATATATATATATATATATATATATATATATATATATATAACATAAATCATTCATACGAATAACAATTAATGAATTCAATTTATATAACATAAATCATTCATACGAATAAAAATTAATTCATTAATTGTTATTCGTATGAATGATTTATGTTATATAAATTGAACACGTACCACATAATATATATATATATATATATATATATATATATATATATATATTTTAAGACATTTTTATGTTTATACATTCTTTTTATAGATACAAATATTTAAGTAAATCCGCTGTTTTATCATAAACAGTATTTATAACATTCACCGGTCTGAATGTCTGAGAAATTTTCATAGAAAATATTCATCCTCCGACAGGAATCGAACCTGTATCTGATACGGACCCGTCATTTAGTATAGGATAAAGGTTTGATTCCTGTTGGAGGACGAATATTTTCTATGAAAATTTCTCGGACATTCAGGCCGGTGAATGTTATAAATACTGTTTATTATAAAACAGAGCATTTACTTAAATATTTGTATGTATAAAAAAAGAATGTATAAACATAAAAATGTCTTAAAATGATTTTCATAAACTGCAACTGACATTAACACTAATGATTCAATCAATGAATGCCAAATGTTTCCTGTATGGAAATGGTTAATATTTGTATCTATAAAAAGAATGTATAAACATAAAAATGTCTTAAAATAATTGTTGGACTTTGTCCATTTCATAATGTGTGACGTCATTTGTTTACATTTGGATATGCATTGAGCAGATATGAACATACGAGAGATTCATGGAAGATTGTAGTTTAGGATTGTAGTTTACCATTAGGTGCCTAATTTTGAGTTTGAAAAACGTTTTCTGAACCCATCGAGTTTAATAAGACCACTTGCTTATTAGTTTCATGCTTTTTGACCCTTTAAATGATTTTCCAACCCTCCCTTTTATTAAGACACCCCCTGTTTATTGCATATTAAGAAAAATTAGACACCCCAACTTTATGATCAATAAGAAGGCTAGGAAGGGATCCCCCATCAGTATTAGGAGCTATAACTGCTAGTGAACATGAGATATTTCTTTCTTTCTGTGCCGTGTCCTTTCAGGATGCAGGCAATAATGGCTCTCCACCTCCCTCTATCTCTTGCAGCTCTCAACAAGTTCATTCCTTCTGCCACCTCCCCCAGACCACGTTCTGTCATCCACTTGCTTAAGGCCGCCAGGTATGGCATGCACTGTTTTCCTTTGTCTCTCTTTCCCTCTATTCGACTCATGTGTACCAGATTCTCTGGGCTCTCTTTCCTCATTATGTGTCCCAGGAACTTCAGCTGCCTCTTCCTGACATTAAGTATAAGCCTCCTGCTTGTTTGCATCCACTCTAAGACCTCATTGTTGCTCACACGCTCGGTACATGATATCCTTAACATCCTTCTGTAGAAACACATCTCCGTCACCTCGAGTCTCTTCTTCATCTTTGAGGTAATTGTCCAATATTCACTGCCGTAAAGAAGAACAGATGTCAGGTAACAGCTCAATATACTTTTCTTCGTTACCAAGGAAATCCTCCTGTCTCGCAATACTCTGCCCAGCTTCTGGAATGTGTCCTTGACCATCCCAATATGTGTACGGATCTCAAAACTGTTTTTACAAATTTTAACTATTCATTCAATAAAAGTCAAATGTTTCCTGTATGGAAATTGCTAATTTCACAATTTCAATTAACATTTCTGTTTCTTGATACTCTGCTTAGCTTTTGGAAGGCATCTTTGCCTATGCTAATTTCACCATTACTATATAAGAAAAAAATCTGTCTGTGTACACATATACCAAAATAGTAATGCAAAGAGTCTGCTTAGTGGTTGAGAGAGTTGTACATTTTCTGTTGAACCAGTGATTGGTGCTTGAATCTTGGTATTAAAAAAAAAAAATTTAAATGCAGATTTTCTACTTTGGAAATCCCTCCTTTCTTTGAAAACTGGTGCAACATAATCTTCATTCTCGACACTCACTGTGCTAAACAAATCTAAATATCTGTACACATGTACACACCTAATCGTTAAGACATTAATGGCTTTTATTTATTATCCAGCATTATTTGTTATTATTTTAAACTTGCTTGGCTGTGAAAGCTTTCTGTGGCTGAGCAGCCTATAGCACATCTAGCCTGGTTTTTGTTTCCATTGAAAGGCAGATACAGGTTTTGAACCAGACTGGAAGGTACATTTCTTTAAGACTCCGGTTGGTAGACATAAATTGACACTGTTTATGACTGAGCAGTATGAATTCAATCAAGAATTCAATCCTTGGGCCAAAAGAAATGCTGTCAGATTATGTCGACCTTTCACTATCTGTCTATATTTCTGAGTTGAGGTATTATGTACACTATTTACATTATTTGGACTATTGTCCTCATCTTTGTTGCCATATTTATTACAACGTTTCGGCCTTTCAGTATCTGTCTATATTTCTGATCATCATCATCATATGTGAGACTGTATGTTACATGAGTATATATGGTAATTATTTAAAATTAAAAAAATATAAGTATCTGTCTATATTTCTGAGATAAGGTATTACGTACACTATTTACATTGTTCGAACTATTGTCCTCATCTTTGTTGCCATATTTATCACAATGTTTCGGCCTTTCAGTATCTGTCTATATTTCTGAGATGAGGTATTATGTACACTATTTACATTATTTGGACTATTGTCCTGATCTTTGTCGCCATATTTATTACAACATTTCGGCCTTTCAGTATCTGTCTATATTTCTGAGATGAGGTATTATGTACACTATTTGCATTATTTGGACTATTGTCCTGATCTTTGTCGCCATATTTATTACAACATTTCGGCCTTTCAGTATCTGTCTATATTTCTGAGATGAGGTATTATGTACACTATTTACATTATTCGGACTATTGTCCTCATCTTTGTCGCCATATTTATTACAAAGTTTCGGCCTTTCAGTATCTGTCTATATTTCTGAGATGAGGTATTATGTACACTATTTGCATTATTCGGACTATTGTCCTCATCTTTGTTGACACATGGCACAGTGGATAAAAGCGTTAGTTAGATCCAGTGACAGGACCCCAAGAGTGTGAGTTCAATACTCAGTTAAAGCAGTGGAGAACTTAGAGAGGGGAATTAACAGGAGATAACTGATAACTGGCATCCATTGAACATGGCACATGGAACAAGAACAGTCTACCCCAGTGTGCAAAATTTAATTGTTCAGTTCAACATTCCAACCACCTGAAGAAGGCAGGAGCATACAACGGCCGAAACGTTGTAATAAATATGGCGACAAAGATGAGGACAATAGTCCGAATAACGTAAATAGTGTAGAAAAATATCAGTTAAAACCTTCTGTATTCAGATTTGGTATCTACTGCCAGTAATATGTACCATACACTGTAATTACTAAGAAATACACATTTTTGTACCCTTTCCATATGTATTTTTTTGAAAAATTTAATTTATTCATTATGGAAATTAAATGATAGCATTGTAATTGGGGTGAACACCCTTTGTCTCCTGGCAACTAATATTTTTCGATAATCATGCCAGTAGATTATCAGGATCGACATCTACCTGATAGAGGATGGAGGGCATAATGAACAAAAAATTGTTATAACAACAAGTCTTTATTAAGACTCTCAAATGCACAGGCTGATAGACACTATTTAAAAAAAAAAAACAGGTATGTCTATTCAAACACAAGACAATAGTCTAGTCGATTAAAGTGGATTATAAGCTGAGTGGATTAATGTGTTGATTCACAAATTTGATGACAGTAATTGTGGGGGTTAATCCCTGGGCCAAACATTTAAAGTGATAAGAAATGCTCATTATTTACATTATTCAGACTATTGTTCTCATCTTTGTTGCCATATTTATTACAACGTTTCGGCCTTTCAGTATCTGTCTATATTTCTGAGATGAGGTATTATGTACACTATTTACATTATTCGGACTATTGTCCTCATCTTTGTCGCCATATTTATTACAACGTTTCGGCCTTTCAGTATCTGTCTATATTTCTGAGATGAGGTATTATGTACACTATTTACATTATTCGGACTATTGTCTTCATCTTTGTCGCCATATTTATTACAACGTTTCGGCCTTCTTCAGGTGGTTGGAATGCTGTTGGATTATAAGTAAAATCCATTAATTTCCTAGAAATCACTTTACTTATGTTTTGGATATGAAAATAAAAGTTAGTACATGTGGGCTTTGAGGGATCTATGCAAGAGATGTGCATTTCTTAAATAGGGTAATTGAATCTTGTCTGGTTGTGAGTCTTCTGTGACTGAGCAGTCTATAGTACCTTGGGCTAAACAGCTACTTCCCTTAGAAAGGGGACACAGATTCAAACCTTACCAGAAGGCATATGATATAATGGAATATGCATTACACCTGTGTTCCCCCTCACTGGAATATGATTGGCTGATGTCAGTCATAAATACAGACAGATGGAGAAACCAAGGAAGAAGAGGATTGACGACGCCCATTGGACTACGCCATTTGCTATCCTATTTGTCTACACCTATTGCCTAAGTGTATTACCTGCGACTACGACAAGTCGATTACTGCTACCGTGTACTACTTGGTTACAGTAGCCAAAACCACTTAGCTACTTCGATCAAATATATCCCTTTCCGGGACATATCAGCATATTTCCTTTATTAAGACTCTCAAATGCACTGGCCGGTAGACATAGATTTATTGAGGAGGCATGGTGGATTATAGCACTGGCTCATGAATTTGGTGAGAGAGTAATTGTGAGTTCAGTCCCTGGTCCGGGCAGTGTGTACTTGGACTCAGTTGAAACAGGGCAACAAATAACTGAGCAGTATTAAAAATAAAAGCTAGACAAGATATCCCGAGGCACGGGCAGTAGAATGAGAACAGTCTACTCCCATACGATTAAATAAAGGCTTCATTTCGAGAATTCCCTGTAGGTTAGCTGGGTTGATATATACCAGATGAAGGTCTGGAGCTTCAGGGTTCTTTCATCAGATACATGATGTGCACTTTGGTAAACACGGTTTTGAATTTGCTCTGCTATTTAACCCATAGCTAGGGAGTGGAAAGAAGTGTTGGATTCATACCTTTCTCAACGATATCTATGCAAAAGTGAATGTAGAGGAACTTGACTGGGATTTAAACTCAGCTAACCGATTTCTTGTTCCAAGCCATTAGCCATTACACTAATTGCACTTAAGAGAAGCTGAAAATTCATATTTATCTGTATCTCACACATTTAAACCGTTATTTAACTCCTCTCTTTAAAACTTCTCTCTCTTAAATTTTAATCCCCACCTTCACCTTTAGGCCTTCCTGTTCTTCTTTCTTCTGTTACACCTCTCTAGAGTTTTCATTTCCTTCTCACACTTGTCTCCCACTCTCACTAAAATTTTGTTTTTTATACCCAGAGTTATATTTTCCAATTTCTTTTTGAATTTGTAGGTCTGATCAATTGGATCGTCATTACGATTCCAATGTAATAAATTATAACCATGGAATATTAGTGTTTAGGCCTTTTGTATTATATTCTTACTCTGTCCTGGACATTGAGTTCTACCTGGATTCTATCCTCTTAGGAATTTATTAATATATATGTATATATACTGACCACTAATATTATATATATATATATATATATATATATATATATATACATACTGACCACTAATATTATATATATATATATATATATATATATATATATATATATATATATATATATATATATATATATATATATATCTATCTGGTGTAACAGCAAAATTGTCCAAATCATGTAACAGAAAATTGTCCAATTGTTAGATTAAGCTCTGAAATGTTGTATCTTAGAAATGATTAAAGATATCTTACTGGAATTCTTTAAGATTTTTATAACACTATTGGACTCTACTTTGAGCAGTAAGAATATATAATTACTCACCAAGCATAACAGAAGAATCATGATGAAATTGATCATAAAAGGAAAATAATTAAATATAATTATTTATTCATAGCTAAGGATCGGAAGCTCTTGAACGATTGAAATAAAGTCCAAGTATATATATATATATATATATATATATTATTCTATTTTCCAACTTATTCAAGATGATCCTCACCCTTCTAACTTTCTGGAGTAACAAGGTGCCTCACCATTGCTCAGTTGGGAAGACTTTAGATCTGACACAAAACAATTTTAACCTTCTCTATTTTAGCTGAATAACTCAAAGGATTTTTCAGCGATTCTTACAAAAAATGATGTCAATATGGCTAAATAACTTATCTGAAAACCTGGAAAAAAGAAACTCAATTTCCTGCCCTTTGTAAAGTTTGGTAAAGTTTAATTTTTTGGCTTTCCCCCTTAATCCCTGTTCTGATAACCATTTACACAAGCTAGTTAAGTAGGGTATTATTTCTGACCTTCTTGCCGTCAGTATGTTCTGTGAGAGTCAAGCACCCCCCTAAGCTCTAAGTTGAAACGATGATCGCTCTTGCAGTTGTGACTTCCTGATCCACTTTTCCTCTCTGCAGTTACCTCTATTTTAAACTTAGTCACCGTTCTCTTAATAGTGCTTGAACAGACTTTGAAAATGGGAACCAGAGTTTGAATGTTGGTACCATTACTGAAGGCCTGAATGATCTTTGTTGCGTCAGATGGGAAGACATAGTGGGGCTGACACAAAACGATTTTAACCTGTTCTCTTTCGAGCTGAATAACTCAATGGATTCTTCAGTGATTCTTACGGCAAATGACGTTAAGAAGGGTGAACTTTTTATCTGAAAACCTGGAAAAAAGAAACTCATTTTGTTTAGCGGTTTTTAGATATTAAACATTTTGTAGGATGGACAATTATCCCATGCTGTGACACGATTTGGAAAATTTTGTTGTTACACCCGGTATATATATATATATATATATATATATATATATATATATATATATAGCAATTATAAAAAATATTTTTTTACAGTGAACTAAAGAATATAAAACAAACACTTATTAATAATAGCTTTCCAAACTATATAGTTGATGAACAAATAAGATGCTTTCTTAGAAATCTCAATACTAATAGTACATAATACTGCTTCTACTAATCTCAAACATATTAATCTCCTATATTGTAATCAAATGCATACTAATTATAAACAAGATGAAAATATACTAAAAAATTAGTAAATACTAATATATCTACAACAGATCCTAGTAAAAAAAATAAGTTAATCATATACTACACTAAATCTAGTATATTCAACTCAATTATTCGCAATGATTCTTCTCCCCAGTAAGCGATTTGCAAAAAACCAACATAGTTTCAAATTCAAGTACCCTTTGGGAGATTGTTTCTCCAATGAATTAAATAATATCTATGTTGGTCACACCACAAACAAGCTTTTACGACGCTTGACAATACATTTGAATGATAACTCTAACATTTTTAGGCATTTAAAACAACATGCCTGGCCGCATACACAATTCCGGAAAATCCTCGTCGAAAACACAACTATACTTAAACATGAAAACAATAAACAAAAACTAAAAATTCTTGAAGCTATATACATAAAACAGTTGAAACATAACCTGAACAAAATAAACTACGGAATCTCCACAAATATTCTTAAATGCCTATAATTAGTAACAGAAGCCATTGGTTTATACCAACGGCTTCCCATACTTAATACTTCTTGAATTCACTCTCGCATGTCATGTGTGATGTCATGAGCTGTGGTGCGATTCTCGCTTCCAGCATCTTATATGCACAAGTTTGTTGTTGCTTGGAAATCTTCCATGTAAACAGAAACAGACTATCATCACTGTTTTGTCCGTGTATTGCTTAATATATTGTAATGTAATTGTCATCTTTGATAATGGCTTATGTAAGCCGAAAGCTTAGATTGGATTAAAAAATATGTATCAATATTGTGATTTTCTTTCTTCGTTTAATGATAATGTTATTAAGCTTATCAGACGATATGAAAGAATTTACATAAAATAAATAGACAACACTTGTGTATATTATTTAATGAAACATGCATCAATATATATATATATGTATACACACACGCATACACATAAACACAAAGCATTTAACAAAGAATGTGTGTGTTATTAGGTTTAGATAAATATGCACCTCAATCATTATATATGCAGAACATTTGGAATCAAGTCAGCTGAAATTTCCAGGCTCCAATCCCACTCTCCTCTGGTCAAAGATTCCAAATAGAAACCTGCCCCACCCCTAACAAATGCAGACCATCAAGCCGCCACTGTGCTGCATTCTTGTTCTGACAATGGTACAAGACACAATTCAATTCCAGCTCAAACAAGTTCGGAGATTCTATCTTCGGTATATATCCAGTCTTCTCTAGAGATCTCAGAATAATCAATGTTGGTAAACTTGCAGGGATGACTTTTACAGACAGCCAAGAACATAATCCTAGCCAGGCTGCAGTTACGTTTCCAAAATGCCCAGTCTGTTCTGACAGGTTTTTAAATTATCCTGGCATTGGACGAATATATATATATATATATATATATATATAAATTAAAATATAATAATTGTAGTTGATTATATGTATATATATATATATATATATATATATATATATTGAAATATAATAATTGTAGTTGGTTATATGTATATAAGAATAATAATATATATATATATATATAAAGAATAATAATTGTTGGTTATTGGAATTTACTCCGTATATACCAATCCCACACTTGGATACATATATATATATATATATATATATATATATATATATTAAAATATAATAATTGTAGTTGGTTATATATATATATATATATATATATATATATATATATTAAAATATAATAATTGTAGTTGGTTATATGTATATATATATATATATATATATATATTAAAATATGATAATTGTAGTTGGTTATATGTATATATATATATATATATTAAAATATGATAATTGTAGTTGGTTATATATATATGTATATATATATATATATTAAAATATGATAATTGTAGTTGGTTATATATATATGTATATATATATATATTAAAATATAATAATTGTAGTTGGTTATATATATATGTATATATATATATATATTAAAATATAATAATTGTAATTGGTTATATATATATATTAAAATATAATAATTGTAGTTGGTTATATGTATATATTTACACAAGATTATTATGTATGTTCCTCATGGCTTTCCTCTGCTTCTCTTGGCTTCAATCTGTCTTGTGAGTATAAAATTTTCCAAGCATTCTTTCCTCATAATGTGCCCTAAAAATTTCAACTATCTTTCTGATTCTAATTATACAGAGTGTCCATAAAATCAGTGTGCAATTTAAAATACTTGTAGGATATGAGCACTCATGGCTCTCCACAACCTCAAGTCCTTTGTAACTCTCAGTAAAATACTTGTAGGTTTGTAACTCTGCACTACAGAAACAATCTGTAAAAAGGATAAGAAAAATCTTTATATGTCAAGTTGTTTTTTGTTTTGTCTTCGGAAAATTTATTTATTTTACCTATTATCTTTTTTTCAATTTCTTGAAACTTTATTTCTTTTCCTTCTTATTTTTTTTTAGAATTGCTGACAACCCATGGCTTCACTCACAGAGAAAATAGACTGTGTTCTTTGCTTGTCTGAGTTAAAATCTGTCGCTGTCCGAAGAAGATTTAAAACTCATTACAATGAACAAGTACCAAAGAGGAATTCCATATCTAATTTGATGAAAAGATTTAAAGAACTGGTTCTCTTATTGATAAGCCACAGTCTGGTAGACCATGTGTTAGTGAATGAACTGTAATGTCCAAAGAGCTCGTCTTTGTGAGAAAAATGAACATTCCCAATACTAAATTTAAATGCTTCCTCTTTCCTATCTTTTTACAGATTGTTTCTGTCATGTATTAAACTAACCGCTAACAACCCCAAAGACCCCAACAGTGGAACAAGTGGATGACAATTACAAATGATCTCAAAACAGAGTCAGTGACAGTCTATTGCAGTTTCATAACTGGATTTTGCATGTCTCATTTCATATGTTTTGCAGAGGAAGGCCATGAAATTAAGTGTGTGGGTCACTTCCTGGCAAGTTGAGGTCCACCTTAAACAAATTCATGCTGTCGGCACTTTCTTCTACTGATTTTATGGAATACTTCTGCCATATATGGTCTGGTGCCCCCACTGTTCGTCTTAAGGTCCTCGACAGAATCCAGAGACGTATATGCAATATGATTGGCTCTGATCTGGCATCAATTCTATAGTCACTTTCTCACAGATGTGCTGTTGCCTCCCTCTGTCTTTTCTACAAATACTTTCATGGTAACTGCTCCGACAAGCTACTTTCGCTAGTTCCCAGACTGCATGAATTTAAACGTGCTACTAGGCCCGCATTTTGGGTCACCTTTTCACTGTCGAAAGAGTTAAATGTAGCCGTCTCTTCTACGTTTCACACTTCCCATCTGTGGAATTCCCTTCCTATTACTTGTTTCCCTAATAGCTATAATCTCCAATCAATCAACATCTCCAGATGCTTTGATCTATTCCCTGTCCTTCTCTTCATCCTTTCCTCTCTCACGGCCCTTTACTCTTGCTGCCACTCTCTGTAAATAACCCCTAGTGTGCTCGTGGCAGCCCACCTTGCTTGGAGAAAAATGCTTAAAAAAAAAAAAAACAAACCTTCCAACCAATTCTTGCAAAGACAAACAGTAATAGGGAATAGATGACGGGAGCAGGTTTTGGCGAAACAGGAAAGTTCTAGGACTGAACCTGGATGTTGGCAGTGAATTTAGTCATCAACGCAATCATCGTAAAGGAAGAGATCGGCAAAGAAGAAATTACATTCTTAGATACGGATAAAGCTGATGACTATCATGTAGAATTCCAAAGCTGTAAGTATTTTAAATTGCACACGGACTTTACGGACACAATGTATGGAGAGAAATGAAACGGTGGAAAATCTTTTTATTGACGATATGTTTCACTTTTGTTAGGTAGTTATCTTCAGATCAGAATGAAAGAAATTTCTCCATTTTTGTTTTTATTCAATATCCTACTAACACACACACACACACATCCGGTACCTCCTGCCAAGCAGATTGAGTGATTACTTAAAGGTCTGTCTAGGAAACTCTGGAGTCGGGGAGCTGAATATAACATCAATAACTAACTGACAAATTTCATATTTGTATTAATCCTTATTCCTGCACAAACAATCGTTATAATATTATTGATACAAACAATAATAATATATGGCAGAAATTTTATAATAACAACCAATTAAATAACAGGCTCTCTTGCAATTGTAGAACCAAACACAACTGCCCAGTTGGAGGTATATGTAAATCTGAAAATGTTGTATACCAGGCAATTATGTATTTGGGCAGCAAATTCTCATTTTAGGCATGTTTTATTAAAAAAATTACAGACATTATGTCTGTTTAATTTTAGCATAATTCTTTCATATTCACAAATATTTTTCCGTATATTACAATCAAATGAGGCAAGAAATGAACTGGAAAGTGAAAATAACTTTTATTTCCCAAGTTCTTTCCATCTCTTTATAAAATCGTTTAACTGGGAAATAAAAGTGATTGTCACTGTTACAGTGCATTTCTTGCCTTATTTTATTGTAATATACGAAAAAATATTTGTGAATATGAAAGGATGATGCTAAAAAGAAGCAGACATAATGTTTGTAATTTATTTAACGAGACATGCCTAAATATGACGCGTTTATTGTTAATTGTCATTAATTTCTTTCAAATCTAATTGTGTGATGCACATTGTATGCTAGTAGCATTTATTCCAAGCCACATGAAAGGAACATGGCTTGAATTCAAGTTGGCTTTCTTTTGTTTTAAAAAAATCTTTAGTGCATTGCTTCCATTATTGAATAAAATAATTTTAATACTGGGTGCCAGGTGTTTTATGTAAAGTGTGTCTCTCAGATGTTTTTGGTTATAGGATTTATGAAGGATAATCCTGTTATCAACCAGAATTTTCCTTATGAGTTCTTGAAGATTGCAGGTGGCTAAAAGCCTTTTTATAGCACTTTGATCAGATAAGTGATCAACCAGAAGTGTATTGACTATATATATATATATATATATATATATATATATATATTTAAAGACATTTTTTATATATATTATGTTTAACGTTCTTTTTATAGATACAAGTATTTAAGCAAATGCTCTGTTTTATAATAAACAGTATTAAATACTTGTATCTATAAAAAGAACGTTAAACATAATATATATAAAAAATGTCTTTAAATAAATTGTCAGACTATGTCCAATTCTAAAAAAAAAAAATATATATATATATATATGTGTATGTGTGAATAAATCAATGAATGGTCAATGGATTATCTCATTTGGGTGATTGAGAAGAATTCCATGTAATACTGCTATGTGCCTTTCAGTTGTATCATATATATATATATATATATATATATATATATATATATATATATATATATATATATATATATATATATATACACATATATAGCAATCCAAAGATATATATATATAATATAGCAATCCAAATTTTTCTCATATATATATATATATATATATATATATATATATAGGTATGAGAAAAATTTGGATTGCTACTAGACACAAAAGACAATGGTTAAACCTCAGAATGCATAAGGAAAGTTAATTCCTTTTAATATCTGGAAATAACCACTCTTTGCCTGATGAAGGTTACAAGACCGGAAACGTGTGTAGCAAAAATATGAAAAATAAACTATAATATATATTCACAAAATCTACATTATAACTAAAAATGTTTGCGCCTTCTCTCTTGTCTATATATATATATATATATATATATATATATATATATATATATATATATATATATATATATATATATATACACAAACAACATAAAACAAACAATTATTAATAACGGATTTCCTAATCAATTGTTGGATTTCCATATTAGGCATTTTCTGTCTAAGGTAGCTAATAGCAACGACGAGAATAGAAACATAAACAATAACATTAATATTTTCTATAAAAATTAAATGAATGAAAATTATAAACAAGACGAAAGTAGAATTAAGAACATTATAAAAAAAAATGTATAACACCAGTTGACAATAGCAAAAAATTTAGACTAATTATTTATTACAAATAATTTAAAACCTCTAACCTTATAGTTAAAAATAATAATTCACCTCTTAGAACAAAATTAAATAGGGCAAATATTATTTACAAATTTAAATGTCCATTGAGGAATTGTATTTCTGATTATATATATATATATATATATATATAGGAAATTGTATGCTAAAGTAGAAAAAGTTTACTTGTGACGTGTTTCATCCTTCAGGACTTCATTAGATTAAATTTGTTATGTTGGTCGGACTACAAACATTCACAACAGAGATGTGTTGGAAATTTTAGAGTTTTTTTTTCAAGTTTTTTTTTTATCTAGCTGAATTCATTTAGAGACTTTTTCTTTTTCCTTCCATCACTTTTGTAAGCAGGAATTCCACACTGTGATATTAGAAGATCTGCCAGGAATGGTGAAATGTTACAAGAGCCAGGGTGCAAATTTACTGTAGATGATCTTGTGATTATATATATGATATAAAGATATATAATTTTATATATCAACTAACAGTGTGGTGATACATTGTGAAAACCTGGACATAAATTTACCATGGCTGAACTAGCGATCAAGGCACTTTCCAGGCATTTTCGTCTCAGTGGATTATTTTCTCCTTTAATCTAAGTAACATACCCTATGTCAAAATTGTGGCCAGTTTCATTATGAACAACCAATGCATTTTGTGAGTGTTTTTTTTAAATATCCCTTTTATGTTCATATCATCTTTTGTTTAAACTCCTTGAAGTTTCTCCAATGTATTCGTTCTGACAATTCCTGCACAATTCCTCCTTCAAGTTTTGGCTGCTTGTTCTGTTTTTTATTGATTAAGTCTTTCATTCTTTTAATAAGTTTACACAAAATAAATTGGCTGTTCACCATAATGAAACTGTCCACAATTTTGACACAGGGAATGCTACTTTGATTAGAAGAGAAAATAATCCACCGAGACAAAAAATGTCTGAAAGCCGTCTTCATCGCTAGTTCAGCCTTGGTAAATTTGTGTCCAGGCTCTTACAATAAATCACCATTCTTGGTAGATTTTCTCTTGTTACAATGTGAGATAGTCAGAGTGAAAAAGAATACAGATGAATTTTGATGAATAGATTGAAAAAATATTCTTTCAAAAACAAAAAAAATAAAAATAAAACAAAAATTATTCTTTAAAAAATTTTGAAACTACCAGCATCTCTCATTACATGCTCACGTGTAAATGTGGCAACATCAACAAAGCCCAGTTTGATGAAATCCTAACAGATGAAACACATCACAAAAACTTTTTTCCAATGTGTCATACTATTTTTCTAAATATATATATATATATATATATATATATATATATATATATATATTTGTGTATTTAGGCAGCAATCCTTCTTTCATGCACATTTCATTAAAAACGACTGACAAGGTGCTTTTATTTAGTTGCGATCTAATAATGTTTTTCTTTTCAGATGATAAATTATATAAAAATGTCCGAATGTTCTTTTTATCCGAGCGCTTTCGGCTATACATTTAGCCATTTTCAAGGATTATATTTCAACTGTTAGAATTAGAAATAACTAAATAAAAGCACCTTGTCAGTCGTTTTTAATGAAATGTGCATATATATATATATATATATATATATATATATATATATATATATATTACTTTAAACATTATTAGTAGTAATATTTGAGTAGATGGTTTGTTTATTTTTATACAGTAATTTATTTTGTTTACCAGCTTGTACACTTTTGAAAACTTATTAAAGAAAATGCACCCTGCAACAGAATTCAAACCTGAGTCCCACTTTGCAGGAGAATATTTTTTTATATATTATGCCTTTAAATTCCTTTAGGAACATAGGGCTACAAGATATCTTGGCGGTTTCTATAACAAGCCAGTTTTTGTTTTAAGTGAGTAGGTTGTTAAACGACTGCCCAACCCCAACCCGGAGGATCAGGTTTTGAATTCAGAGTTGTCCTTCTCCTAGCACAGTTGCCACCCAAGTCTATAGAACCTGGTCTGTCCTGTTATTTAACCATAGCTGGGGAGAGAAGAGGATTCATGCCTTTTCCAAGGGTAATAGCATGTAAGTGAATGTAATGGATTTGATTGGAATTTGAACTCGGCTCTCCGATTCCTCAATCTGAGCCACTATCCATTACCCCACCGTGCCTCCTCTTTGCAGGAAAAACCTCTGTTTAATCTTTCATGCTTTGACCACTCAGCTACATAGTGTTTTATAATCAAGCAAAGTTGATTTGCCATTAAAGTACATTTGCTTGTTCAGATTTTCTCAAAAGTCATAACCGCTCAGTTTTTTTATCTGAAATGTAAACAATGACTTTCCATGTTATGCATGCCAGTTGGCAAAACACAATACTGTTTAAAGTAAATGGAGCATCTACTTAAATACAAATATCCACTAAAATAAGAGTCTGTCTATATTTCTGAGATGAGGTATTATGTACACTATTTACATTAGTCGGACTATTGTCCTCATCTTTGTCGCCATATTTGTCACAACGTTTCGGCCGTTGTACGCTCCGGCCTTCTTCAGGTGGTTGGAATTTCAAACCGAACCCTTTATTTCGATCACTGGGGTAGACTGTTCTAGTTCCACGAGCCATGTTTGATGGATGTCAGTTATCAGTTATCTCCTGCTAATTTTCCCTCTGAAAGTTCTCCACTGCCTGAACCGGGTATTGAACTCACACTCTTTGGGTCTGTCACTGGATCTAACCAACGCCTTTATCCACTGTACCATGTGTCCTTGGTTGCTGAAAAATTAGGTTTATAATACTCAGAAATTCATACCCAGATGTCCTCAATACCTAAAGTCTATCGAAATAAAGGGTTCGGTTCGAAATTCCAACCACCTGAAGAAGGCCGGAGCGTACAACGGCCGAAACGTTGTGACAAATATGGCGACAAAGATGAGGACAATAGTCCGACTAATGTAAATACTGTACACTAAAATAAGGTTTAAAGTAATAAAGATATGTTGGATGAAAATATATACAATACAGTTCAAAAGTTTGAAATGACCCCCAGATTTAGCATGGGATGAACTTGACAGAAGAAAGAAACCTTTCCATACAAAAAATGAAAAAGAGATCTTAGAGTCATTAAAAAAAAGAATGGAATCAATTATCAAATTTATACTTCAAGAAACTTTTGCAATGAATGCCAAAAATTTGTGCTGCAGTAATCAAGGCTAAAGGAGGATATTTTGATGAGAGCAAAACGCTTTTTTTCTTTCTGTCATCAAATTTCTAATAATAAAAAAAAAATATCTGACTTTTTTTAAGCATGTATAATAATTTTCTCTTATTTAAAGTGCAAAACAACTTTTTAGACCAATTTAAAAAATTACCAGCAGCGGACTCAAACTTTTGAATTATAGCGTATATATGTACTTTTAGTTGATGTTATTGATTTTTTTATGTAATTATTTATTTTATGTATTTTTATTTTATTTTTATTTATTTTATTAATTAATTTATTTCTAAAGGTCATGATTTAACCATTTTCTGCTAACTAGCAACTTTTAATTAACAACTTATATTTGAGTCTATAAAGATTCAACTGGTTTGGGGATAGCTAAATAATGGTAATTTTTATTTGAGTCTATAAGCGTTTTGGTTCTTGGATAGTCTATAAGAGTCTTGGTTCTTGGATAGTCTATAAGAGTCTTGGTTCTAAAATAGTCTATACGAGTCTTGGTTCTGGAATAGTCTATAAGAATCTTGGTTCTGGAATAGTCTATAAGAGTCTTGGTTCTGGGATAGTCTATAAGAGTCTTGGTTCTGGGATAGTCTATAAGAGCCTTGTTCTGGGGTAGTCTATAAGAGTATTGGTTCTAAAATAGTCTATAAGAGTCTTGGTTCTAAAATAGTCTATAAGAGTCTTGGTTCTGGAATAGCCTATAAGAGTCTTAGTTCTAAAATAGTCTATAAGAGTCTTGGTTCTGGAATAGTCTATAAGAATCTTGGTTCTGGAATAGTCTATAAGAATCTTGGTTCTGGGATTGTCTATAAGAGCCTTGTTCTGGGGTAGTCTATAAGAGTCTTGGTTCTAAAATAGTCTATAAGAGTCTTGGTTCTAAAATAGTCTATAAGAGTCTTGGTTCTGGAATAGCCTATAAGAGTCTTAGTTCTAAAATAGTCTATAAGAGTCTTGGTTCTGGAATAGTCTATAAGAATCTTGGTTCTGGAATAGTCTATAAGAATCTTGGTTCTGGGATTGTCTATAAGAGCCTTGTTCTGGGGTAGTCTATAAGAGTCTTGGTTCTGGGATAGTCTATTAGAGTCTTGGTTCTGGGATAGTCTATAAGAGTATTGGTTCTAAAATAGTCTATAAGAGTCTTGGTTCTGGAATAGTCTATAAGAATCTTGGTTCTGGAATAGTCTATAAGAGTCTTGGTTCTGGGATAGTCTATAAGAGCCTTGTTCTGGGGTAGTCTATAAGAGTCTTGGTTCTAAAATAGTCTATAAGAGTCTTGGTTCTGGAATAGCCTATAAGAGTCTTGGTTCTGGAATAGCCTATAAGAGTCTTGGTTCTAAAATAGTCTATAAGAGTCTTGGTTCTGGAATAGTCTATAAGAATCTTGGTTCTGGAATAGTCTATAAGAATCTTGGTTCTGGGATTGTCTATAAGAGCCTTGTTCTGGGGTAGTCTATAAGAGTCTTGGTTCTAAAATAGTCTATAAGAGTCTTGGTTCTAAAATAGTCTATAAGAGTCTTGGTTCTAAAATAGTCTATAAGAGTCTTGGTTCTAAAATAGTCTATAAGAGTCTTGGTTCTGGAATAGCCTATAAGAGTCTTAGTTCTAAAATAGTCTATAAGAGTCTTGGTTCTTGAATAGTCTATAAGAATCTTGGTTCTGGAATAGTCTATAAGAGTCTTGGTTCTGGGATAGTCTATAAGAGCCTGGTTCTGGGATAGTCTATTAGAGTCTTGGTTCTGGGATAGTCTATTAGAGTCTTGGTTCTGGGATAGTCTATAAGAGTATTGGTTCTAAAATAGTCTATAAGAGTCTTGGTTCTGGGTTACGCAAGTAGTTTATATTTGAGTTTATAAGGATTTACTTGGTTAAGGAATAGGTAAATATTGGGAGATGAAAAGTCTGTAATAATTTACTTGGATCAAGAATAAATAAATATTGGTAGTGAGTGGCCAAACTTAGGCAGGCAGAGAGGAGCAGACACCCCAGGGGGGAACCATCATGAGGCAAAAATTTGCTCGGTGATTGAAAAGTTTATTGCCAAAACAGTGAGTGAATTGCAAGCAAAATGTCCTACTTCCATTATTTTTATAAAAAAATAACACATGTAAAAATCTCACTTAACTAACTCAACCCAATCTAACCAAAATTATTTAGATGTGCTGATAAAGTTAGGGTAGGGTAGGCCATATTTTAGCATATTTATTGGTGAAAATGTTGGGAAATTAATTTAAAAAATGGTGAAAGAAGACCTAAAATTTCCTCCTTTTTATTTAGTTTAATATCCTTATTGTGACTTTTTGTTACTGATACTTATTTTGTTAATGGTGCATCCAGGTCATGAATTATTTTGGCAACGGCGCTCAGTAGTTCTTTGATCATGCACAGTGCGGATGGAAGTGCATGCTCGTCAAAACATGAAGTGTGTTAAAGAAACGACAAAAATTGTTGTTTAATTCTGTTTTACCTCAATTGAAGCCATATTGAAAATTAATCTATATTAATGTTTTAAGATGTATTCCTGGGATGGTAAATCCAGCGTTGCTTTGTAAAATGATAATAATGATATTTTTCTCCTTGCCTCAATTGGTAGATTACAGCATTTCACTGAATATATAAAAGATTTAGACAAAATGATCTTATTGTAAGTCAGTGTCAGATATAATGTGCCGTATATTTCCATATACAGGGTTTTAATGCAAAAAGTTTTATAGCATAGTTTTGGTTGTCGCTAGCGATGACAAGAGCTTTGTCGGGTGTTTTTTGTAGCCTTCACTGCAAATATTATTATTAAGTGACTAAACTATGCCGAGAAACTCAATGAAGGTCTTTTAAGTTTATTACGAAAAACCATGCACTCCTTCTGAGAATATAGGGGGAAAATGCTTTATTGAAACTTATATATGTATTCGGCTGTTAAGTTAGGATAGATTCTGAGGCAAAGCAAATGGATTTATTGGATGCTTTTGATCAGCCTTCATCTTCGTTTTGTGGCCAATTCGATGAACATGTACGAAATAATGAAACTAAACATGCAGTATTGACCAAGAAAGATGCTTAAATTTGTTTGTAAATTGCGACAAACCACAAATGTCTGATGATCTGCGCATACAAATGGTGAAGATGGGCGCTAGAGCCCTTTCAAAGTTACAAAAGATCGGGAAGTTATTGTGAGCCGATGTGTCAAAGAAGTGACGAGAAGTGAAACTAGCACGAAATATGCGGGTGTCAACCACAGCCTCACGAATTACTGGTTTCAAAGAAAACTACAGGATGGGTCAGTGATTTCGCGTTATTGGTTGTTGTACAGGATTAAAAGTGATACGGTGTGTTGCTTTTTCTGTTTATTGTTTTCAACAGACCCCCCCTCAACCAAAGCATGATATTCGAAAAAACCATGTGGATTTCGAAAATGGAAAAAATGCAACGAAAGAATACCAGAACATGAACAGGGCACTCACCACTATGCGTCATTTCGTGCATGGAAAGACTTTGAAAGATGCATTTCAGAAGGGTCTATATGATTGACATAGTAATACTGAAGCATATGAAGGGACAGAAGCAATTATGGAAGGATCTGCTCATATATCTTGTGGATTGTATCAAGATTTTGGCACCTCAACATCTGGCATTTCGTGGACACCGAGAAAACATTGCATCAGGTAATAATCTCAGTAATTTTCTTGCACTCACTAAGCTACTTAGCAAGTACAACCCTCTGTTGCAGCATCACTTGGATTAAGTCAAGTCGCATTCGACATTCTGCAATATTTTTGTCTGGCAAGATATAGAATGAGTTCACTGAGCTACTGGGCAACAAAGTACATCAGTCTATCCTACAAAAGAAGCAGATAATATGGGATTATGTTTGACACTTCCTTGAAATTGGAACGAGATGGTCTTGATTTGAATGACTGTCATGGACAAATGTATGACAATGCTGCAACAATGGCTAGGAAGATGTCTGGTGTCCAGAAACACATATCACTGAGAAACCCGAAAGCAATCTTTGTGAATTGTGAAAACCATTCTTTAAACCCTGCAGGAGTGCATGCAGCATCAGAGCAGGTGTTTGCGATATCATTTTTTGGAGATTCATTGTACAATTTTTTTCTCCAACTCAACAATGCAGCAGGAGAAATTAAAGGAGACAGTAGGGATGGCTGTAAAGCATCCCTCGATACAAGATGGAATGCTAGGCATGATGCTGTTTATGTTGTAAAAAACGAAGTTGGATGACATAGCTAAATTGTTTGGAGGATAAGGCAAGTGACACTTCAGTATCAGTCGACAAAAGAAGTGACACCAGCTGCTTGCTGCACAGCATGTGAACTTTCAGCTTTCTAATTATGCTGCGATTCTTGGACGATGTCCTGAATTTCATCGGCCAAGTACAAAAGAGACTTTGGTGCCCTAGAATGAGCTACAATGAAGCTCAAGCTGACATTCAAAGTCTGGGAAACTCTGTTATGAGTGACCAGGATTCTCACAGCAAAAATTCAATTTTAAACGGCTAGGAAAAATCCTTAGAATGGGGTATTGACCTTAGTCAACTGAGAAGGATGCATCGTAAAAAGAGAATGGCTGGAGAGGAGAGGAGATGAGCCTCTAAATGTGAGAGAAGAAATGGATGTTGCCTTAAAGGCAGTATTGGACAGGTTGAATACAGAACTGAAAGATCGATTAGCAAGGTTGAGTCAATTACATGAGCAATTTGGGTTCCTCTTGGATACTGAAAACCTCATTGACTCGGAACGAAGACATGGTAGAAAAAAACAAAGTAGCCTACAAGCGTGATTTTGATGGAATAGAACTCAGTCGTGAAATTACAGACTGCCAAATGTTAATACAAAAAAAGAAAAAGTGACAATGCCTTCATTAAAACAAAAACCCTAATTGAGGTTTTCGTACTCACAATATCTTACAGTGTTCATGTGTTCCCCAATTTACAAATAGTATTGCACATAATGTTGGCTATTGCTGTCTCTGTGGCATTCTGTGAATGCTCTTTCAGCAAACTAAAATAGATAAAAACTATCTCTGAAGCACAATGGGTTAGGAACGTCTAAGCAATTTGGCTTTATTAAACATTGAAAATGAAGAATTTGAACATATAAATGTGGATGGTGCTATTAACAAATTTTTGACCACCAAGCCTGGTCGTACGTCTCGGCTTTACAAATTCTGGTAGATTAAATTCATTTCTTTAGTCTTTCCATTTTGTAACTCGGGTTTTGTCAATGTACATTGCTTGTCTGTAGTGGCGGATCAAATAAAAATGTATTTGAATTGCATTTAGATACTTTTTCAGGGCATTCGTATTTAGATTTTTGCCTAGTTTCAGAAGTATTTGTTTTCATATTTGGTGAATTGAGAGTAAAATTAATTGCATTTATATTTGTATTTCCGATTATATTATGTCAGTCATTGCGAGAAGTATTTGTATTTCTAAAAAAATTTGTATTTGATCCATCCTGGCTTGTTGTGGTAGGGGCTGCTGAGTCAAGCTTTTGCCCCACCTTGGAACCAAGATCTCAGCACACCACTATTGGTAGTTTATATTTGAATCAATAAGCATTTACTATAAGCAATCAATTGGTTTTGGGGATAGACAAATATTGGTTATGTATTTCTGTCCGAATTTCTGGGATGAGGGGTTAGCGTTAGTTACCACAACAAAGATGAGGACAATAGTCAGAAGACAAATAGTGTACATAATGTTCATTTATAGTTGAGTTTATAAGGATTTACTAGGTGGTAAATATTGGTTGTTAGGCTGCTGCAGATGAAATTTGTGTTGTTTAGGATAAGCTAATACAGTAGATATATTTTAATTATATATATAGGGTGTCCATAAAGTTTGTGTGCACTTTGAAAAATGTATATCTTTATTTGTATTTGCGATAGAAATAATCTGTAAAAAATGTTATAAAGTTTAATGTACCTAGTTTTAAGTACAGCTAAACTAACTAATGTGATTTCAGGCATTACTGTAAATCAGTTGGCAAATGTTTTCTGTGAACTGCAAAATCGTATTACCCTTTGTATTGCTAATGATGGAGGACATGTGGAAAGTTAAATAAAATTTCGATAAAACCTTAAAAAATATAGATTTACTTCTTTCTAATCCTTTTTACTATGAAAATGCATTGGCCAAGGATTTTTACTATGAAAATTGCATTCACCAATGATTTTTACTATGAAACCACATTGAAAATGATTTTTATTATGAAAATTCATTGCCAATGATTTTTTTATGCAAATGCATTGCCAATGATTTTTACTATGAAAATGCATTGGCCAATGATTTTTACTATGAAAATGCATTGGCCAATGATTTTTACTATGAAAATGCATTGGAAATGATTTTTATTATGAAAATGAATTGCCAAGGATTTTTACTATGAAAATGCATTGCCAATGATTTTTTTATGCAAATGCATTGTCCAATGATTTTTACTATGAAAATACATTGTAAATAATTTTTACTATGAAAATACATTGTAAATAATTTTTACTATGAAAATACATTGTAAATAATATTTACTATGAAAATATATTGGCAAATGATATTTACGATGAAAATGCATTGCCAATGATTTTTACTATGAAATTATATTGGAAATAATTTTCACTATGAAAATACACTTGCAAATGATTTTTACAATGAAAAGGTGTTGCCATTGATTATAGAGAACCTTGATAGATTTATAAATGTTTCCTATTTATTCTTTAACCTATTATTTTGTCAAATTCTGATCCATGTTTGAAGTGTATTTGAATGCAATTCATATAAAAATTGGTTATCTGTATGAATAATTCCAAAGAGGATATAAGTTCAGAGAGATCTCAATGTCAAAAACAGAGCAAATAATAATTATGCTGGTATTTATTTCATCAGAATTGAAGATTTCATCCCAACAGACCAAATTTTAAGTCTTCATCTTCATTATAATAATTATATATATATATATATATATATATATATACATGTATATAATTATTTTTATATATTATAATTATTTTTCAATAATTTAAGTAATTCTATTACATTTACTTGATTTAAAAAGAAATATAGTCTATTAGTAATTAAGAGTAAAAATAATATTTTTAAATTGTAGTTAAATATAACGTATTCTAACCCAAACAGCCCTTTTAGAAAGAATCTTTAAGCATACAAGTACTACTTTCACGAAAAAAAATGCTGAAAAACTTTGTCGTTAATAATAAAAAAAAACAGATGACATGCATTTAACGGATGTCAGAATTCGTTGAAAAGTGCCATTTAAAATTATAAAAACAATGAAATTTTCATTTTTTTTTATATATTTAAAAAATTAAGTTTTAATCTGAAAAGTGATACATTGAAATGAATATTTTAAAAAATTGGGATATGAAAAATGATAAAAATATAAACAATAAAAATAATTTCAGAAAAAAATAAGAAAGATGAAATGTGTCAGATGAAATGTGTCAGATGAAACATTTTTTCCCATTTTGTCATTGATTTTCCTCATATATAATCAAATGAAGTCCTAAAAGATGAAATGTGTCAGATGAAACATTTTTTCCCATTTTGTCATTGATTTTCCTCATATATAGTCCAATGAAGTCCTAAAAGATGAAATGTGTCAGATGAAACATATTTTCCCTTTTTGTCATTGATTTTCCTCATATATAATCAAATGAAGTCCTAAAAGATGAAATGTGTCAGATGAAACATTTTTTTCCCTTTTTGTCATTGATTTTCCTCATATATAGTCCAATGAAGTCCTAAAAGATGAAATGTGTCAGATGAAACATTTTTTCCCATTTTGTCATTGATTTTCCTCATATATAATCAAATGAAGTCCTAAAAGATGAAATGTGTCAGATGAAACATTTTTTTCCCTTTTTGTCATTGATTTTCCTCATATATAGTCCAATGAAGTCCTAAAAGATGAAATGTGTCAGATGAAACATTTTTCCCATTTTGTCATTGATTTTCCTCATATATAGTCCAATGAAGTCATAAAAGATGAAATGTGTCAGATGAAACATTTTTTCCCACTTTGTCATTGATTTTCCTAATCTATATGCATTCATGTGTGGGAGAGTTAGAAAGAAAGAGAGAGAGAAAAAAAGAACGATTTGTACAACCTCATATTCCTTTTGTTTATTATTAACTTCTTTTATTAATAGTTTCACCCCAAGCAAACAGATAATGCCTAAGGGGTTACTAGGAGTCAAAGGGGAAAGGACAATAAAAGAACAGTGTCCAAAAAGACAGATGATAATTGATGTAGCATTTCAATTTTTGAAGATTGTAGGTGTCAGGGTAATAAGAAACCAAAAGAAAGTTCAAGAGGCAAGAAGCGCAACGAAACAAAATATCAGAATGGAACTTACAAGGTTACATCTATCTAATTCAATAATAAAACAATGAGACTTAATTGTCCATCTAATAGTACACTTAAATTTATGTGGTTGAGGTACCAAGGAGGAAATCTGATCAGAAGAATTGCCATGAAAATATTTATAGAAAAGGCAGAGGGAAGCCGTGTCATGGTGGGGTAGGAAAGTGACCAAAATCAAGATGCCAGGTCAGGGCCGATAACGCAACAGACTTTTCTTTGAATTTTATCAAGAACCTCAAATATAGTAGAAGCACCAAACCTGATATGGTAGCAGTATTCAATGCACGGATGTACGGTAGATTTTCTAAATGTCTAAAATGGATTCTGACAAGAAAACTTGTCTGGCACAATGAAGTGAACCAACTTTCCCAGCAACAGATCTCACAATTTTTTTTTGTAATCATTTTACTCTAAAGAAGGTAACAATGCTACTAGAATGTGGGGTGGGTGGGTGGTTGTTAGATGGTGTAAAAGTGAAAGAGAATGAGAAGAGTGAAAATGAGAAGGATTGAGGAAAGGACAATAAAAGAACAGGGTTCAAGAAGACAAGATGGTGTTTGACATTGCATTTAAATTTTTAAAGATTGAAGTTGGCAGGGAAGCAAGATATCAGAAGGGAGTTCCACTGAGAAGTAGCAGTTGCTTCTCGCTAGTTCAACAGTAAAATGGAGGGACCTAGTTGCCAATCTAGTAGCACACTTAAATTTATGTAGTCAGGGCACCAGGGAAAAAAAGTAAGCAGTAGCCATGATAATATTTGTAGAAAGACAGAGGGGAGCCACATCATGTTGGTGAGAAAGTGGCTGGAGATGAAATGGCTGGTCAGGATTGATTGTATTGTAGATCTTTCTCTGGATTTTGTTAAGACCAGATATAGCAACAAATCATTCCACTTCAAGTCAGTGGGGAACGTGAGACCAAGAAGCTTCAATGAGTTATCTACCTAGCATCTGTCCATCTCATGTGGCATCAATTGCAGTATTTAGAAAGTATGTTGATCGGTTGATTCTGTTTAGTAACATCTCAACTTCTATGAGTTATTTAATATAGAAATCTAAATATATTTTATCGCTTTAACTAAATATATTTTGAACGCAGTTGTATTCCTTTAACTACATCTCAAATTATGTTGATTATTTTACTATAAATATAGCAATTCTTTTAAGCATAGCTTAGATGTAGAACAAAGCTGAAATAAACACTTAGTGTGGATCGAGCTCACTATTCAGTCAAAACTGATCTGCTGGTTGTTTTGCTATAAATATATATTGTTGGTCATTTTACTATAAAAATGTATTGCTGGTCATTTTACTATAAAAATGTATTGCTGATCATTTTACTACAAAAATGTATTGTTGGTCATTTTACTACAAAAATGTATTGTTGGTCATTTTACTACAAAAATGTATTGTTGGTCAGTTTACTATAAAAATCTATTGTTGGTCATTTTACTACAAAAATGTTTTGTTGGTCATTTTACTATAAAAATGTTTTGTTGGTCATTTTACTATAAAAATGTATTGTTGGTCATTTTACTATAAATATATATTGTTGGTCATTTTACTATAAAAATGTATTGCTGGTCATTTTACTACAAAAATGTATTGTTGGTCATTTTACTACAAAAATGTATTGTTGGTCATTTTACTATAAAAATGTTTTGTTGGTCATTTTACTATAAAAATGTTTTGTTGGTCATTTTACTATAAAAATGTATTGTTGGTCATTTTTACTGTGAAATATTATACTCCCATAGTGTTTTGTAATGTTTTGGGGGTTCACTATTTGCCCATTGCTGGGACCCTAACAAATGCAGCCACGCTGTGTCAGAGTGGATCTGCGTACAACAGCAATTAAGAGGTGGTTCAACACTCCTCAAAACCTCCAATGTCACGATCAGAGGCCTTGCTGCCAGATGTAGTTTATCATCATACCCAGGACTATATAAAGTATATATTTTCCAAAATAAAATCCAAACATTTAGAGCAAGAACACTGTTCATGTGCTGTTAAAATTGCATTTAAAAAAAAAAGAAACAAATAAGAAAAATTGCGATATAAAGGTGCAGATGGAAGCAAAAACAAACAATAGGCATTTTTGCAGAAGAACGACGCCAAGCAGACATAGCCGTTTCTTGAGAACACATTTATCCCATGCATCTCATTGGCGAGTACGGACACTCACCAATGATAACTGTCATCATTGTTGCATTTATCGCCATCATTTAGATTATGCAGCTTTTATCTGCTGTTTTTGGTCATTGTTTCGATGACAACAGGTCTTGAATAGAGACGGAGCCTCTCTGATTGTGTTCGACCACAAAGACCAAGCCTCTCTTACACTCCAGTGAATGGAGGTAATTTTAGCTGAGAGGGTTATTTTCAATGATGCTTCTGCCGTTGTTGTCTCTGTGCTGCAATTTGGAACCACATCTGGCAATGGCCACGGTCTAATAACCAGGTCGACGCTTTCTATTCTTTGATAAACAAGATGCCATTCTCAGGTTGGCAGATTTTCAATGGAATGAATTTCATTGGTTCTAGATGTGTAATAAACACTGGTTTATTGTATTGGTCTCTTACTAGGGCATGTATAGTATATATATATATATATATATATATATATATATATATATATATATATATATACACACACACACACATGCACATACACACACATATATATATATATATATATGGAGGTATAATAAAAACAGGTTTATTGTATTTCTATATTACTAAGGGGAGAAAGGATTATACAATGATATATATATATATTTATATATATATATATATATAATTATCTATCTATATATATATTTATATATTGATGTGAGTGTACATATATATATATATATATATATATAAATATGTGCGTGTGTATATCTATGTGAGTGTGTATATATATATATATATATATATATATATATATATATGCCTACACACGTATGTGTGTGTGTATATATATATGCATACAAGTGTGTATATAAATATATATATATATATAGATGCAAACATACATGTGTGTGTGTATATATATATATGTGTGTGTGTGTGTGCACCTGTGTGTGTATATATGTATATATATATATATATATATGTAAATTTGTGTGTGTGTACATGTGTGTATATGTGTATGCATATATATATATATATGTGTGTGTGTGTGTATGTGTATGTATGTATGTATTTTAGGCATACATGGCATTACCTGGGAGAAAAATTAACTTAAAATATAAAAAGAAAATAATGTTGAATTTTCCTATGAGTACATTCTTTCAAATCTTGTAAAATATTTTACAAAAAACAAAATATACAGATATATATTTTTACCATTTGAAGATTTTTTTTTCTTGTTTGGTCTGGAGTAAAAAAAAATCTATTTTAATCCAAAATTTGAACACTTTCTTTCTGAACCTGTATGTCAACAATGTCAATTCTACCATTTTCTTTTGCCCAAGTGAGCACCAGCTGATGATTTATGTTCAAGATTGTAATTGTTTCGGCTGCAATCTAGATCACAAGGGCCATAGCTAATTCTGTCTCTGTTGAACTCTGAGGTCAACTGTATGTTGTTATTTATGTTATTCAGGCAAAAAGAAAAAAAAGAACTGAGTCTCTGACATTTTCCTTTACCCATGATGTTCACACTTATGCACAATCTTGAGTAGAGTCGTATACTCGTGTGGTCATACGTGTGTGCGTGTGCTTATCATATGGAGGTTTGTTTGGAGACATTAGGATGCATCTTGCATCATATCTCTGTTATCAGTTCTTATGCATGAGTGAATGTGTGTGTGTGTATATATATATATATATATATATATATATAAAAATAATTACATTGGTTACACAACTACTTATGTTACGCCTATCTGATCACAGCTCCATTAGAACGCATTTAAACACGCACAAAAAATTTACCGGACTCCATTAGAAACATACTCGTAGAAAACACAAATATATTAACTGCATCCACCTGCAAAAAAAGATTAAAAATAATGGAGGCTTTAATAATAAAAAAGAAAAAGGCAACTCTTAACAATATTAACTACGAACAAAGCCACAATTTGCTCACCGTATTCGGAAATTAAAAACATCCCTACTACACTCTAAGACATTTACATAATGTACACACTCAATTAAGCTGAAAAATCAAATCAGCAAAGAAAGCCCTTGTTCGAATACAAGAAAAATTAAATAAAAAGCACTATCGTAGTACCTTGTCTGTCATTTTTAATGAAACGTGTATATATATATATATATATATATATATATATATACGCATATGCAAACATACATGTTTGTGTGTATATATATATATATATATGTGTGTGTGTGTGATTAAAGAGCAGATCGTGTGCAGCTAATTTTAGTGTTGACCGGTTCACCGTTTTGTCCCGGTCACACTCGTTATTTCACCTTAAGGTGCTGGAGGCACTTTACATCGGGTCCCGCAAGCCTTCCTTGTGTAAACAACGTGAGTGTTTGTTGGGGCTCACTGTCATTTGCCTCTAGCTCCTTTTGCTCATAATTTTTTTTTCCCCCTCCTCCTCAACATTTTCTTTTATTGTACATTTTCTATGTTTTTAATTTAAATTAAATCTCCCGTTGAAAGCCTGATGAGCGGGAGCGAAACCGGTTGCCTTCGCCCGTTTTTTAATATGTCTAGTAATATCAAGCTTCATACGTTTATTGCTGTGATATATATATATGTGTGTATACACAAATTACAAATATTACAAATATTCATATATTTCAAATCTTTGAAAAAACTCCACCGAACTTTGAGCTCTGATACATGGATGAGTTTAATACACCAATAATTCTGTATTATCTCGCTTTCATCTTACTAAAGTTACCGCTTTGTTTTTTTACGTTTTTCTTAATTTCTGTGTGGATTCCTGTTGAATCAAACTTTGGCCATTAGGATGTAGGTCAGCTCATCAGTTTCTCCTTCACCCCCACCTACCCTGGGTCTCCTACCTCCCTAATATAATTCCTTTAATGGTGCCTTCTTCTGACATGTCTCCCACCATGTCCCTTTTAATGCCCTCCCTCGCTTTTTCCCCAACTAGCCAGTATCCCACTACAAACTGATACCATAAAGAGTATATATATATATATATATATATATATATATATATATATGTATATACACACACCTGACTATAATGATAGTGATTTTCCAAGTGTAGCTTAGATGTGGCACAATGCCGAAAGTATGGGGCACCCAGTGAGAATTGAACTCACTACTTAGTCATGATATATATATATATATATATATATATAAAAGTGGACATGGAAGTCAGCACTTAGAGGCATGTCCACTTTTATATTCACACGCTCTATCTCTGATATTGAGCACTTTACCCCATAAATATAGCACACTTTAAGACTATATTTCTGCATATATATATATATATATATATATATATATATATATATATACTTTTTTTATAATTGGAATTAAGGGTACACTACAAACTGATATCATAAAAAGTTTGAAAAATCCTGCGAATTTTAAAATTAAAATTCATAGGTGAAAATGGTCATTTACTAAAGGTATCTTAATTCCAATTGTAAAGAAAATTTGCTTCGTTTAATGAAAATAAACATGGAGCATTCTTTGGTGAGTCAGTTTTAACATATTTCAAATTCTATGTTGTTTTAATAGGACTCGCCTGGATTATACCAATGGAGTACTACCTATATATATATATATATATATATATATATATATATATATATATATATATATACATACACAAACATCTACAACATTCATGTCTACATTCACAATTTAGAAGCATATTAATTGATAATACCTGTATACTTCACCAAGAAAGTAATAAGCAGAAATACAAATTCTTGAAGCTATCTTTATTAAAAAATTAAAACCAACACTTATGAATATAGTACAAATGAAATGCTTATAGTTTTTAAAAAAATATGAAAGTTTAAAAATCAAGTAAATTATTACCTATTATTATTTCAATTATTAACTAAGTGATGTAATGGAATAACCTGTCACCCTATAGGTATAGTAGAAGTATCTGTAAGTCAACGGACTATGGAGACTAGCTAGGATCTGTTGAGTACGACTCAGACTTACGCGAGAACTACCGACCTTCCAATAGTAGCACTCACTACTAGATTGACCTGCAATGACCTTGTGCATAACTGTTACCTTTATTCTTATTGTACTGTTTTTTTTTGCAATAAACCTTTACTTATTTTATCCACCTTGTTTTTCAGGTATATATTCCTTTTAGCACGAAAATATAGCACTAAGTTACCTCCCTTACATTAAATCTATTTAAAATTATAAAATTAATGCTATGTTTGTGAGCATATTCCCAATTGCAATAATTCAACCATAAATAATTTTTCTTAGAACATAACATTTGTAAAATCAGCTTTTGTGACTTTGCGTATGACCTGATTTGTTAACAGTTTAACAGCCATAAAACCCTGATGAACATTGAAAATACTCAGGAAAAATAAAAATGATTAAATATAACCACAGTACCTTTCTTGCTGTCTTTAACGAGAAAGTTTATACATAATTACAAAAGGATTTTATTGACAATAAATAAACACAACATGACTAAATTGTTTAATCAGACACGTTCAAATGAAAATAGGCAGCCAATATGGCAGAGAGCAATGGTCACCCTTGAAATATTAATGATTATAGTAGTATAGAATTTTGTTTATAGATGAGAAAAATAACCTGTGGTGAAGTTTGTGCACAGAGAATCTGTGCTTTGTCAGAATTATTAATATAAAATGTCAAAACAATAGTGTTTATATGAATTTTGGAATACCAATTGAGAGGAAGAGACTGTTCATTTAATCATGAAGAGGGAGAGGTCAGTAATCAGCTTGTATTCTAAGTTTACCAACACCCCGGATTTTTGTTGCTACCCCCACGTTTATTTAAGCACATGTTTGTGCAAAAACAAACAGTTGAAGTCAATGAGAGAGAGAGAGAGAGAGAGAGAGAGAGAGAGAGGCAGTGAGAGTGAAAGCATCCCCTTTCTGCTGTAATAAGGGAGGAAATGAACTCAAGTTATCTGCAATATTGGCGGATTACAGCCAGTGAGCCCCCTTATATATCCTGATAGTGAAATAATTACAGCAACTACTAAGAACAAAAAGGGTGAACCAAAAAAGTACTTCTCTTCTTTCATAATTATTTGCAATATTTGTTGGTTTTTTTTCATATACACTTTCTTTCTTGTCTTTTTGTACCAATTTCTTCTTTATATACATATACATAAATTTTTCTTTGTACTCGAATCGACTTGTTCATATCTGATTTTTCTGCTTGGCCCGATTCTCACCCCAACAAACTTGCAGGTAGACCAGCTGAATCTTCCAGGATCTACGATTTGTTATTTATTCTCGAGGATCAAAAAAATCACAACGTGACTGGAAAGTGGAATTGAATTGACATTGTGGACCGGAGACTTTGATTGAACCTGTAATATTGGACCAGGACAGGACCAACACCCGATCTTGTAGAGTACATCGATCCAGTGGGGCCAGGATAGGTGTTACACCAAAATTGTGTATTTGGGCAGCAATCCCTCTTTTATGCAAGTTTCATTGAACATTCAGCAGTTGTAGGTGGCTTCATCATTGATATTGAGAGTTTGTTTCTTCTTTACATTATTAATGCTTGTGCTGACAAGCTGCTCAAAAATTGAACAATCATACCCATCATAGACACACACATTATGTATATATATATATATATATATATATATATATATATAGGGTGACCCAAAAAAACGGGAATTATTGAAGTGCGTATTGCCAGACATGAGCAAGTGGCAACACTGCGAGACAGTGACCTTGAGCAAGTAAGCATTTCACCATTTTAGTAACAAGAATGAAATTCACAGTATCCCAGCTGAGATGTTGCAGCAGTCAATGAGGAATCTCAACAGCAGATTTCAAGAATGCATTCGTACAGGAGGACGCCATTTACAGGACGTAATTTTTAATAAAAATGAAAATTCCATCATTGTTTCTTAAATGGCATGTTTTAAGGTTTCAATTACTATGGATTAAATATTTTTCTTCCATCTCTCTTGGTTTTATAGAATTGTTAAAAAGTTCCCGTTTTTTTTGGGTCACCCTATATATATATATATATATATATATATATATATATATATATATATTCATTCAGAAAAGAAAAAAGAGAAACTTTTGATAATGGCTAAGAGTTTAGCTCAAAGCACTCAGACCTACAGTTCTTACATACTCTATGTCCAGAAAAGAAATCCCTTGTACACATCCAAGAAAAATATAATAAAAAGCTTAATCTCAGAGCCTTGTCAGTTGTTTTCAATTATATATATATATATATATATATATATATATATGGTCTTAAAGTGTATATATATATATATATATATATATATATATATGTATATATATATATATATATATATGGAAGAAATATAGTCTTAAAGTGTGCTATATTTATGGGATAAAGTGCTCAATATCAGAGATAGAGCGTGTGTGTCTGTCGCCTCTAAGTGTTGACTTCTATGTTCACTTTTATATATATATATATATATATATATATATATATATAATTGTGTATTTAGGCAACAATCCCTCTTAAGTAAGTTTCATTAAAAACAGCTGACAAGGTACTGTGGTTAAGTTTTTCTTATTTAATTTTTCATGCATTCTTATAATTTTTTTTCTTTTCTGGGCATAAATTATATAAAATCTTTCCAAATGTTTTGTATGTCCAAGTGCTGTCGGCTATACTTTTAGCCATTATCAAGGATGAATTTTATTTTTACTTTTAACTGAATGTATGGATTGTTTTATTTATGTATATAGAGTTATAGGAATGTTTTATTTTCCAAACATGGTCAGCACATTGTGGCCATCTTCATAGTTGATATTATTGGGTGTTGGCATTATTTTCATATATATATATATATATATATATATATATATATATATATATATATATATATATATTGTCCGAATGTTTTGTATGTCCAAGTGATTTTGGCTATACTTTTAGCCATTGTCAAGATTGAATTTCATTTTTACTTTAAACTGAATGTATGGATTGTTTTATTTATGTATTTAGAGATATAGGAATGTTTTATTTTCCAAACATGGTCAGAACATTTGGGCCATGATCATAGTTGAATTTGGCTTTTTTTTTGCTTTTTTTTTAGTAATAATGCTTTCATTATTTCTAGCTTTTTTTCTACATATGGATGAGGCAATTATATTTGCATTATCAACATGTATGTTGCGAATAGTGTTTGGTAGGTTTGCATGTGTATTTAAATGAACCCTAATAGAGCTATGGTCAGAGAAGTGTAGTGTGAGTTTTCTATTTGATTAGGTCTCATTTAAATACATTTAAATATACATGGAGGCCTACCAAAATCTATGCACAGCATACTCAATGATTGTGAACTCTCTCGTCATTGATCGACATGAGCTGTTGACCCACACATACCGTGGACTCTTTTTTAAGACATATGAGGGTCAAGCACCTCAGTTCCTAGGAACTGACAGCCAGACAACCTGCACATATGATTTGATTACAGTGGTGAAGGTTTTGTGCAGAACCAACCACACTTTTTGAAGGGACGAATACAGAGACCTGGTGCACTACGTGCCTCAAGGTCCCCAAATGACCCTCTGCAGGCTTTGAATTCAGAGTTGTCCTTCTCCTAGATCAGTTACCATCCAAAGCTATAGAACCCAGTCTGTCCTGCTATTTACCCATAGCTGGGGGGAGATGAAGAGGATTAATGCCTTTCCCAAAGGTATTAGCACGTAAGTGAATGTAATGGATTTGACTGGAATTCAAACTCAGTTCTCAGATTCCTCAATCCGAGGCACTATCCACTACTCCACCATGCCTCCTATATATATATATATATATATATATATATATATATATATATATATATATAAACAAACAACAATAAAATAAGCAAAATAAATTACTCCAAACAAATCACAAAACCACACCTGTTAGAATATGCGAAACAAAATCAAAACAAAAGAACGGACAAAAGTTATAACTGTTATACAAATAAAAATAATAATAATAAAAACATTAATAAAAGATAATATACTACGTTACTTAAAAACCGAAAGCCAAAAATATATAGTGTAACAAATAAATAACAACAAGTATAATAAATCGATCTAAATACATCCAAATATATAAATAAACTAACAACCGATTACGATAAAGTAGCCGTTTAATAAAAAAACAAAAAAAAACAAATAAAGATAACCAACCTAAATAGATAAATTAAAAACTGTTCCCACCTAAATAATAGTCAGAAAAAAACCACAACATCACACCTCAAAATTCAACAAACAGATTTAATCAATGACAAATAAACAAATATATAAGATAAAAAATAAAAATGAAAACAAATAAAAACAAGCAAAACAATTTGACCCAAATAAATAAGCGAACAATCAACTTCCGGTAAATGACGGCCATTATAGACTACCAACAATAAGCTATAGAAACAAATTTTTACTACGTTAACCAAAAACACCGATCAAAATAAAAAAATAAAAGAATAAATAAATAAATATATAAGATAAGAAATAAAAATAAAAAAAACAAAAAACAAGCAAAATAATTTGACATAAATAAATAAACAAATAAGCGACTTCCGGTAAAAGTAACCGCCAAAATAGACTACCCATAATGCACCACTGACCCTTATATAAATAGCCGAGAAAAATAACAGCACTAGTCGCCTGACGATTGCACTAGCATGAAACAGACTGTCGCCTCTAAGTGCTGACTTCCATGTTCACTTTTATATTTACACACGCTCTATCTCTGATATTGAGCACTTTACCCCATAAATATAGCACACTTTAAGACTATATTTCTGCATATATATATATATATATATATATATATATATATATAGAGAGAGAGAGAGAGAGAGAGAGAGAGAATTAATACAAATATAAAAGATTTTTTCTGCAGTAGGTTGCCATTTCTTTCTTTCTGCGGTAGACCAGTTGCCATCCAAGGCTATAGAACCCGATCTGTCCTGCTATTTACCTATAGCTGGAGGAAGAAAAGGATTCATACTTTTCCCAAGAGTAATAGCATGTAAGTGAATGTAAAGGATTTGATTGGAATTCGAACTCGGCTCTCTGATTCCTCAATCCAAGCCGCTGTCCATTACTCCACAATGCCCTGCAGTACAATAGCCTAGTGGATTAAATTATTGGTTCATAAATTTGGTGGCATAGTAATTGTGAGTTCAATCCCTGGGCCGGGCAGTGTGTACTTTGGCTCATGTTTGTTTTATTTTATGGTATATCAACCTCAGTGGGTTATTTAATACCGACAAGATTTTTATTGCTGGTAATAATTTTTCAGAAAATCTATTGCTAGTAATATTTTTATTCTTTAAAAATCTATTGCTGGTAAATTTGCTAGAATCAGGGATAATTCTGGGTTGATATTCTTAAGGAAGACCACTAGAATTTTGTCTGGGTCAATGGCTTTTTTGGGGTCGAGGCGTTTGATAGATCTAGAGACTTCTTTTGCTAAAATGAGTATATTACTGTGATTGTGCTCAGTGAGAAGTGGGAAGTTGGGGAGAGGATGGCCCTTGTCATCTAATGTTGAATTCGAGGCGAAGAGCTTCACCTTGTCTGTCAAGGAGGATATGACCTCGGGGCCATTTATAATGGTGGGAAGAGCCGCTTTGCCTCTGTTCATTATTCAGTTCGTGATCTTCCATAATTTGCGAGATCCAATTTGTTTATTTTCAACCTTGGCCTGGGCACATCGTGCGTAGTCTTATGGCATATCAACACCTCAATGGGTTATTTAATGCCGACAAGATTTTTTTATTGCTGGTAATTGTTTTTTCTTCAAAAAAGTATTGATGGTATTAAAACCTTTTTTTTATACTTTCATTGTGTTTTAACACCTTTTGTGGGGTTAACTATTTGCCCATAGCTGGGACCCTGACAGGTGCTACCATCCTGGGTCAGAGTGAACCTGGGAACACCAGCAATTAAGAGGTGGTTCCATGCTCCGCAAAACCTTCTGATCAAAGGCATTGCCATCAGATGTAGTTTATTGTCTTAGTCAAAGCCATCCTGGGTTGGGTAAGTGAAGACAAGGTAAGCAATAACTGGGGAGTATGAAAAATAAAAACTAGATCAGACTTCCCTAGACATGTACAGTGGAATGAAAACAGTCTACCCCCATTGATTAAATAAATGGCTCAGTTCGAAATTCACTGGAGGTTATCTGGAGTGATATATACCTGATGAAGGATGAAGGACACAACAGGTGAAGACGTGTGATAACAACAACAAAAATGAGGATAATAGACAATGTAAACTGTGTAAAATAAGTTTAAATGTCTGGGAAGTGTTTTATTGTGACACTGAAATCCGAAGACACATTGGTATAGTGAATGACACATTCCAAAAACTACGAGTAGTAAAAAGCAGGAAAATATATAATTAGAAGCAAAAAAAAAAAAAAAAAAAAAAAAATGTGCTTACTTTGATATGAGAATCTATCTTCTCTCCTCTTACTATCCTCACGAGTATTTTTCTCTCTAGATTCATCTGTTCAAATTTTTCCCTCTCTACTAATTTTCCTTTCTTCCTTCCTACCATTTTTTGAAACTTCTTTTATCTGCCCTTTCTTTTTCTTTACTCTTCTCATCATTGCTCTTTTCTTCTCTTGCTCTCTCTCTCTCTCTCTCCTATTTTCCCTTCCCCATCTTTATTTCATCATTATCTCTCTCTTCTTTCCTTGATCTAGTTCCCTTCATCTCTCTCCTTTTCCCTTTTTTTACCCTCCCCCTCTAGCTTTTCTCTTTCTTAATTCTCTTCCCTCTCTTCTATTTCTTTACTTCTCCTCTTCACAAGCCTCTCTTCTTACTATCCTCACCAGTACGTTTCTCTTTGAATTCTTCCACTCTAATTTTCACTGCTCTCTCCCCGTCCGCATTGGCGCACAATTTTCTCGCACGTTTGATTTTTTTCTGCCATTTACACAACATTTTTCACTTTTCATTATTCAACCCATAAATGCTGTTTCTGCGAAAAACTTAATCGATTGAAATCAATGAGCAGTAATTATAAAGTGAAGTCATGTCTGCGATCTTGCGTATTTTTCTAATGTGATTCTGCTGAAATACAGCATACGGAATTTGGAAATACCACATTTAGAAAGACAAAAAAGCATTGATACGTATTGGCACGACTGTATGATTTAATTCCCAATATGTCAACAACACAAAGCAAGACGTTTATAAAAAAAAAAAAAATATATCTAAAAAGGATAAATTTTAACTTAAAAAGCTGAAAATGTGTAAAATCAATTTTTATATCAACCGTATTGCGGAGGAATAGGTTGCTTATAGCAGTGAGCAACAAAAATTCTGTTATTGGGTAAAAGCATATATATATATATATATATATATATATGTGAAAGTGAAAGTGAAAGCAAGCAAAATTAATTCAATTGATTTATTGATTTGTTTTTAGTGTCTCATCAACATTTTGCAGGTTTAAATAACAAGGAATAGATTCTAAGAAATTTGGGGAGATAATAATAATTTACTGATACATGTCAACTATTTATCCCATAGCAGGAGGTACAACATAACAAATGTATTGCATTGCAGAGGAATAGATCCGTTTTTTACAACTTATATATATATTTTATAGTAAAAAAGGGAAGAACAGTAAGATATATAATCCGGTGTTCTTATTGATATTTTTATTTTCACAAACCAGTGCTTAACGTAAATTGACAGAGCATAAATATCATAAATTAACTGATTTAAAATATGGTCTCATCGCTACACAGGAATTACCATGTTTCAAAAAATGAAACAAAAACTTCAAATTCAATTATATTAAATTAAAAGCATTAGTTCTGTTTCATCCTAGAGCGAATTTTGGAATAACTTATTTAAAATTTACTGAATTTTAAAAGCACATACATTCATAATTTTTGTTTCCAAGGATACAGAGAAATCCAATCATTTAGACAGGGGCGGTAGACGCTACAACTTTTTTACAACTTATCAACCTTTTGCAGGTTATTTAGAACAAAAAACAGATTGTGAGGATTTTTGGGAGATAATAATGACTTACTGATACAAGTCATACTAATTAACCCATAACTGGAGGAGAAGAATTGGACTCATGACAACTTTATCGTGTTGCGGAGGAACAGGCTCCTTTCCTAATAACATTGAGCAACAAAAATTCTGTTACTGGGGTGAGAGCATATATATATGATGGACTCTCCCGTCGAATTCGACGTATGAGGGTCAGGCAGATCAGTTCCCAGAAACTGAAAGCCCGACACCAACACATGAGATTTGATTATAGTGGTGAAGGGTTTGTGCAGGGACACTTTTTGGAGGGATGAATACAGGGACCCGGTGCAGCGATTGCCACAAGGTCCCCAAACAACCCTCAGCAGGTGTTGAATTCAGAGTTGTCCTTCTCCTAGACCAGTTGCCATACAAGGCTATAGAACCCAGTCTGTCCTGCTATTTACCCATAGTTGGAGGGAGAAGAAGAGGATTCACACCTTTCCCAAGGTGTACGTAAGTGAATGTAATGGATTCGACTGGAATTCGAACTCGGCTCTCCGATTCCTCAATCCAAGCCGTTATCCATTACTCCACCGTGCCTCATATATATATATATATATATATATATATATATATATATATACAGGGTGTCCCAAAAAATTTGACATTATTTTGCAGGCCAATAATTTTGGCAATTCTTGTTGAAATAACCTCAAATTTTCATACAATGTATAGAAACCGATCAAGATTTTATATTTAATGTTTTATTTTTGTTATCTCAATGAGAATCTCCCAGACAGATGGATTGGATGCGGTGGAGATGAAGACAGTTTTCTGATGAAATGGCTGCCACGGTCACCAGACCAGTCCCTGTGTGATTTCTTTTTATGGTGATTTGTGAAGGGACTGGACTATGTCCTCTCTCTTCCTGCTAGCATTGATGAACTCAAGCAGACAATCACTTTTGCACTGGATAATGTTAAAGAAGCCATGGTGCAGCATGTTTGGCAAGTGCTTAACTGCCGACTTGACGTGTGCCATGTCACAGGCGGTGCACATAATGAAAACTTATGGAATCTGTCCCATAATAAACTTATGATGTTCAACACCTAAACTGTTCAATTTCATTGAGCTAGACTTAATAGCTTTCAAGATAATTGCTTTTAAAATGATGTCAAATTTTTGGAGACACCCTGTATTTAGCTTCGAACTTTGAAAGAAACTGTGAATATGCTAGGCTATAAGGATTTCCTTAGTAGGCCTAGCGTAGAAATAAATATGATATGGGATCCATAAATAAAGAAAACGGAAGGACACCAATGCCATTCACTTCCAAAGTCATTTTGCGTCGCCCAAGACTGTGCAGCAGGGCTTCAATGCAAAATTTGGAAAAACTCCACCGACTGGCAAACAAGTTTGGAAGTCTGCTTATGCAGGGCTAAAGAACCTGCTAGACCATCATCAACATCAGCGTGTTTGGTTAGAGCTTAACTACCGACTTGACGCGTGCCGTGTCACAGGCGGTGCACATGTTGAACACTTATGAAATTGGTCCCATAATAAACTTATGATGTTCAACACCTAAACTGTTTAATTTCATTGAGCTAGACTTAATAGCTTTCAAGATAATTGCTTTTAAAATGATGTCAAATTTTTGGGGACTCTACCCTGTGTATATATGTATCAGAGAGAGAGAGAACTGTGAGCGAGCGAACTGTGTATACGTGTATGAGAGAGAGGGAGAGAGAGCTGAGGAATAGAAAGAGCATTGGAGAGGAATAGATTGTTGTTTTTTTTATGACTTATTGACCTTTTGCAGGTTATTTAAAACCAGGAATAAATTATAAGAATTTTTGGGAGATACTTATGATTTACTGATATGACTCCTACTAATTAACCCATAGCTAGGAGGAGAACATTTGGACTCATACCAACTGTATTGTGTTGCAGAGGAACAGGTTCCTTTCCTAATAATACTGAGCGACAAAGATTCTATTACTAATAATGATTTACTAAGAAATGTCTTACTAACTAATCCCAAACTGGAAGGGGAGAAGAGGTGGATTCATACCTTTACCAAGGGTATTTGCATGTAAGTAAGCCTAACGAACCCGACTTGAATTGGAACTTGCCTCTCCAATTTCCAGTTGCATGCCATCCAAGATTACAGCACCTGGAATTCGCAAACAGTCAGCCATCACGCTCAACATAGCTTAACTTCAGTTGGGCACCTTGAGGTGGTGGGTGTAACGGTTAGTGAGCTTGTCTCGTTAGAATATTTATGGCTGAATACTGAGTTTGATCCTCACTGGGTGCCCCATACTTTTGGCCTTGTGCCACATCTAAGCTACACTTGGAAAATTACTAGCTTAACTTCCGTAATCGTACAAGACCTGGTATTTCAACGTGATACTGCCATTGACTTGAATTGGAACTTGTCTCTCCAATTTCCAGTTGCATGCCATCCAAGATTACGGCACCTGGTATTCGCAAACAGTCAGCCATCAAGCTCGACATAGCTTAACTTCAGTTGGGCACCTCCAGCCGGTGTAACGGTTAGCGAGCTTGTCTTGCTAGATCATTTACGGCTGAATACTGAGTTTGATCCTCACTGGGTGCTTTTAGCTTTCAATAAGAAATTGAGCTTAAGCTTGTGACACATCTAAGCTACACTTGGAAAAATTACTAGCTTAACTTCAGTAATCATACGAGAACTGGTATTTCAACGTGATACTGCCATAAGCCACAAGCAAAATTAAGATGAAAGAAATATTAGTCAAAAATTAATATTGGCTGACAATGCCCAAATTAATAATAACAAAATTTGAAGTAATATTACTCTTGATAATACTAATGTTGGAAATAAAGTATAAAATAAAGTGAATGTTGGTTCCTGACTGGGGAACGAATGCTAAAAACCCTAATTCACCAGATTTATAAACATTTGACTGTATCCGGAGAAAATTCAAATGGAAGACACTGAAGAGAAAAAAAAACACTGGAGAGGATTGTGAAAAGGAGGAATATAAAAATGAAGAGAGTGGGAGAAAATTAAGAGAGAAAGGCAGATAAAAATGGAAAGAGAAAAAAAGGGGGACAAATTATATGAAAGAAAGAAGATGAGGGAGAGAGAGATCTAATGATGGAAGAAACGAAGATGATGAAGACAAAAAGGAGAAAAAGAAGATGAGGAGGGTAAAGGAGAAAGAAAAAATGCTAAGGAGGAAGGAAAATTAAGAAAGGGACTAAGAGGAGAAATGAGAGACAGAGAGAGAAAAGAGAGAGAGAGAAAAGAGAGAGAACAAAAAAAAAGAAAGAAAGAAATACTCAAGAAAAGAAAATGTAAAGAAGTGAAAGGAGAGAAAAATTGACAAGTGGAAAAAAGGAAAGAAAGAAGAAAAAACTTGACATGAGAAAAAAAGGTAGAGAGAGAAAATTTGAGAAAAAAGGGAGGGTAATTGAGAAGAGAAAACGAGGAGGAAAAAAAGAAAATAGAGAATGGGAAAGATATGGAGAGAGAGAGAGAGAGAGAGAGAAGAAGAAGAAAGCATAGGAGAGAGAGAGAGAGAAGAAAGCACAAGAGAGAGAAAGAAGAAAGCACAAGAGAGAGAAAGAAGAAAGCACAAGAGAGAGAGAGAAGAAAGCACGAGAGAGAGAGAAGAAAGCACAAGAGAGAGAAAGAAGAAAGCACAAGAGAGAGAAAGAAGAAAGCACAAGAGAGAGAGAGAAGAAAGCACAAGAGAGAGAAAGAAGAAAGCACAAGAGAGAGAGAGAAGAAAGCACAAGAGAGAGAGAGAAGAAAGCACAAGAGAGAGAGAGAAGAAAGCACAAGAGAGAGAAAGAAGAAAGCACAAGAGAGAGAAAGAAGAAAGCACAAGAGAGAGAAAGAAGAAAGCACAAGAGAGAGAAGAAAGCACAAGAGAGAGTGAGAGAGTGAAGAAAACTAAAAAGAGAGAGAGAGTGAAGAAAACAAAAAAGAGAGAGAGAGTGAAGAAAACAAAAAAGAGAGAGAGAGAGTGAAGAAAACAAAAAAGAGAGAGAGAGAGTGAAGAAATCACAAAAGGGAGAGAGAGAGAGAGAGAGAGAGAGAGAGAGAGTGAAGAACGCACAAAAGAGAGCGAGAGAGTGAAGAAAACACAAAAGAGACACAATAAAAGAAATGAAAAATGTTTTTGGGTTTGGTTTTTTTTTTCCCCTAATCAGAAAAATAATAGTATTGGGAGGGAAAACAAAATGACAATCTTAGTTTTTTCATTAAAAAAAGAAAAGCGAACAATTTGATCAGATTCCTGACCGATTAAGCTCAATTTCTTATTGAAAGCTAAAAGCATAAACGGAGCGAATTTTGCTTAAAACAACTCAATCTAAAAATATCTTCAATGATTTAAGTCAATGTTACCTAAACAACTCTCGTGATGTGCTATGTCGCTTCAAAATGCGGGACGCACAGTTGTTTTAATGGATAGTGGCTAATTAGAAATCAGAGATCCAAGTTCAAATTCTGTGTCCATTATATTCACTTATGCACAAATACCTTTGGGAAAGGGTATGCCTCCATTGTATCTCCCCCAGTTATGGGTTAAATAGTAAGACTTGTATCAGGAAAAATATTCTTATTCTCAAAGAATTGTTAATACAATATTCATGCATCAAAAGAAGAAGAAACAATTATTATTATAATCCAAAATCCAGATTTAAATAACCCACAAAGTAATAAAAAATAAATCAACCAAAAACTGTTAATGATAGCTCTCCATGACTTCTTTTTCTTTTGGTCTTGATCAGACATCCATTCACACAAACTTGTCAAGCAGGTTCAAACTCACTGCTCAGGAATAGTTAACTAGATAAAATTCCCAATTACATGAATTTAAGTGTGCTACTGGATTGGCATATAGGTCCCAACCATTTACTGTTGAAATAGTTCAATGTAACCGCTAATTCTACTCCGACAGCTTCTTTTCTCACACTTCCTACCTGTGGAACTCACTTCTGTTTACTAGCTTCACTGATATCTACAATCTTCAAAAATTTAAATGCAATGCCAATGGCCATCTTCTACCTTCTTGAATTTCGTTCATCATTTATCCTTTCTATAATTCCACTATACTCAGTCTTTTCTCTCACTTTTACTCTGTATAACTCCTTGTGTACTAGTGGCATTCCTGCTTTGCTTGGGGTGAAATGATTATATATATATATTTTTTTTTTTTTTTTTTTAAGCATATCGCCCCGAGCAAGGCCGGTGGCCACTATCACGCAAGGGGTTACAGAAGGGTTGGAGGAAGAGCAGATAGGAGTGGTAAAGGAAGGGATGTGCAGAAAGAGAAGGACAGAGGGCCGATCGAGGTAGGGAGGTTACGGGAGATATAGATCGAGAGCAGATAGGAATGGAAGATGTCAGGAAGTGGATAGATCAAGGCAACCGGAGATGATGATTGACGCTACACTTAAACCGTTGGAGATTGTATTTGTCAGGGAAACAGTAATAGGGAAGGGAGTTCCATAGGCGAGATGTGCGAGACATGAAGCTATTGGAGTAGAAAAGACGTCTACACCTAACAGTTTCAACGGTGAAGGGGTGGGAACGGGATGCCAGCCTCGTAGGACGCTTGAATTCACGAGGCTTAGGGACAAGTGAAAGCAACTCCTCAGAGCAATTACCGTGGAAGTACTTGTAGAAAAGGCAGAGTGATGCAACATTGCGTCTGTGAGAGAGCGACTGCAGACGAGATGACAGATCAGGGCCAATCACATTGCATATCCGTCTCTGGATCTTATCAAGAACCCCGAGGCAACCCGCAGGGGCCCCAGACCATAAATGGCAGCAATACTCCATGCAAGGTCGAATGGTAGACTTATAGACTTGGAGGATCGATTCAGGGGAGAAGAATTTCCTGGCTCGGCACAGGGAACCAACTTTTCTAGCGGTGGATGATGCAATTGACTCGATGTATTTGTTCCATCTCAGATCAGCGGACAGCGTGAGACCGAGCAGCCGCAGAGAGGAGCTCTCGAGAAGTTGGTCCTCAGGCATTCTGATGGGATGCAGGGATGGGTCCTTGTGGTGGTTAATGGAGAGCAATTTTGTTTTAGAGGCGTTAAAGTTGACCATCCATTTCTCTCCCCAGTCCACAACCGATTGGAGGTCCTTTTCAATTTGAGCTGCCAGGTTAATTTTGTCCGCCTCAGTAGATTTGTGCTTGAGGCAGGAGTAAATATATATATATATATATATATATATATATATAAGGGTCATTCAATAAATAAAGTGAATTTTTCGGTATAAGAACTTCTAATACAGATATAAGCTTACTTTTTTTTTTATTTTTCAATAATCTGCAAAAGAAATTAAATCCATGTGAGAAAGAAGTAAAACAAAAAAAAAATAAAAAAGAGTAAGCTTCTATCTGTAT
>OZ038509.1:49900337-49905337 GCA_964036315.1 Acanthosepion esculentum | reverse complement strand
AAACACACTCAAATGATTTTTAAATCTTAAAATTTTTAAGCTTTTTCATGAAAAGGATGTGAAAAAAAATGCACTAAACCAAACTAATTTCAATTTCCAGTTCAGAGATGTGTAAACCGAATTCTAGAAATGGTCTCCCTTTTGAAAAATACATAATAAAAATAAATAGAATAAAATAACTTTCAATTCGCAGCAAATTCTGGTTGTAGAGTGTGGGGATATTAGAACTGTTTTGTTTCTCGTTTCAAGTTCCATTTGGTATGAATTGTGCTAAAATCATCTGCTCTCTGCCTGACAGTAGGTCTGATTGGAAACCAAAGTTTTTTTGCAGCACTTTTAGTAAATTGCTGTCTTTCAATAGGAAATTATATAAAAGTTGAATTCTTTGATTTCAAAATGAAAAAAAAAAATATTCTTGAAATATAATTCAATGGTTTTTCTTTTCTTCAGTGACTTTTTGTTTTCTCTCTCTCTCTCTCTCTCTGCTTTTTACTTTCCCTCTTTCTATTTTTTTCACCTCCTTCTTCATTTCCCTATTTTTTCATTACATTCAAAATTTCTTCTTGCTTTTGTTTTTTTTTTAATTTCTGGTCTCATTTCCTATTTTTTTATTAGTTTTCTTTCTCTTTCTCCCATCCACAATTGCTAGTTTTTGTATATTTTTTTTATATTTCTAATAATTACTGATCTCTCTCTCTCTCTCTCTCTCTCTCTCTCTCTCTCTCTCTTTATTTACTAAACATCAAGAATAAAAAAAATAAACATCCTTTTTTTGTTTTTTTTTTTCATTTTTACTGGATTATTCTCTTTCATTTATCCTTGGATTATTTTCCAAGTTTTTCTCTCATTCCCACCAGATTTTCTTTCTCGTTCCTACCAGAATTATTTGTCTTTTTTTTTTTTTTTTTTTTTTTTTTTGCCTTTTCTTTCATTCATTCATGCTAGAATTATTTTTCACTTTTTCTCTCATTCCTGCCAGATTTGTTTTCTCACCTTTTCTTTCATTCCTGCCAGAATTAATTTTCACTTTTTCTCTCATTCCTGCCACATTTGTTTTCTCGCCTTTTCTTTCATTCCTGCCAGAAAGTGTTCACTTTTTCTTTCATCCTTGCTAGAATTTTTTTCTCACTGTCCTCCCAGAATTTTGTCTCACTTTTTCTCCCATTCCAGCCACATTTGTTTACTCACTTTTTTTCGCATTCATGACAGACTTTTATCCTTTTTCCTTTCATTCTTGCTAATTTTTTCTATCATATTTTCTACCTCAGATTTCTTCCCTCCATTTTTCCTTCTCTTTTGTTTCCTGCCCTTGCCTACTGCCTACTTGCTCTTCTTCCTCTCTCTTTTTTTTGCTTGCACTTCATTTTCTCTCCTTCACTGTTCTTTCTTTTTCTCTTTCCTCACTGTTGCTTTTTTCCCTCTCTTTTTCTCTGTCAAACTCTCAATAATTTCTATTTTCCTTTTCCCTCACCTATTACTGCTTCTTACTCTTCATTCTCTCTATTCCTCCTCCTTTCTGATTCTCTCCTCCTTTCTCACTGTGTCTACCTATTCCCCTCCCCCTAGATGTTTTTCTCTGTCTTTCCTTGTATTCTTCAGCCTCTGATTCTTTTCTCTCTTTTCCTTGCCCTCTTGGTTTTACTCTCTTTTTTTCCTTCTTTTTGTCATTTCTTTGCCCCCACCCCTCCATTTTTTCTCTGTTCTTTAACTTATTTTTCTCTCTCTTTCTCCCCTGCTCTCTTTTCTTTCTTTATTCTTCTTCTTTGTTTTCTTTCTTTGCCTTCTCAATGTCAACCTCCATTTTTCTTTCTTTTCATAGTTCCACTGCATTTCTCTCTCTTTTTTTCTTTAACTCTTTCTCTTTTCTTTGTCCCTTCCATTTTTCTCCCTCTTTTTCACCTTCTGTTGTCTCTCGTTGTTCTTCTTCCACTTTCTTTTCTCTTTTCCTCACCATTTTTCTCTTTTTCTTTCTGCTATTATTCTTTCTTTTTCACTCTCTCTCTCTCTCTATTCTTCTTTCTTTGTTTTCTCTCTCTACTGTCTTCATTTTTCTCTGGCATTCTCTTTCTCTTTTCCTCATCATTCAGTTACCTTTTCTATTTTTCTTTTTTTTTTTTACTCATCCTCTTTCTTAATTTCTTCCCCTCTCAATTATTCTTTGTGTTTTTTTCCCCCACTATTTCTTTTTTTTTGATCTTAGCTTACTTTCTTGTTTGTTTTTTTCACTTCTTTTCTCCTATTTCTCCCATCAAACAAATTTGCCCTTTCAGACTGACGATAAAACCCAACAAATATTGGTAGAATTGTCTATTTCCCTGACTTCAGCAATCGACAGACGTATGCCAAGAATTTCTATAAATGAAGCAGTTGTAATGCATCTGAACGTCTCTATCAGTTCGTTCCAAGTGGGAGGCTGGGGACAAACTCTTACATTCAGTAGAGACAGAAATTACTGTGCATCCAGTAAAGATCTTTTCTATCTGAATATCAGCATTGCTAAAACGTCTTATTCAGCTTTGTTAAAAAGAAAAAAAACATACTACGAATACATTGGCACAAGAAAATCAAGTTCAGCTGGTTAGTGTTGTAAAAGTAGATGTTTTTCATTATAAAGAATTCTTATCAGTGTTTAACCTTCACGTCTGAAAAAACAGTTTCAAAATTACAGTTATTTCCTTGACATTGCTAATACCGTTTACACTTTTGACTCTCTTGGTAATGTTTATTGTTTAAAAAAGTGATGATTAGAATTTTACTAAAACCCAAATATATGAAAGAGGATTTATACATTTTCTTTATTCTTGAAAATTGAAAATAGAAAACACATTTTCTTTTTCTCTCTAGATTTTTATTTGCCTGGTTTTCTCTCTCTTTTTCACCCTCTATGTTTTCTCTCTCTATTCTTGCTCTCTTTTTCTCTCTCTTATTTGCTCCTTCCGGTTTCCTCTTTCTTTTTCACACTCTCTGTTTTCTCTCTCTATTCTTCCTTTCTTTGTCCCTCTCTTATTTGCTCCTTCCGGTTTCCTCTCACTTTTTCACCCTCTCTGTTTTCTCTCTCTATTCTTCCTCTCTTTTTCTCTCTCTTATTTGCTCCTTCCGGTTTCCTCTCACTTTTTCACCCTCTCTGTTTTCTCTCTCTATTCTTCCTCTCTTTTTCTCTCTCTTATTTGCTCCTTCCGGTTTTCTCTTTCTTTTTCACACTCTGTTTTCTCTCTCTATTCTTCCACTCTTTTTCTCTCTCTTATTTGCTCCTTCCAGTTTTCTCTCTCTCTCTTTCTCACCATTCTCTGTTTTCTCTCTCTATTTTTGTTCCACTTTATTTTCTCCCTTTGCTTCCTCCATTTTTCTCTCTGTATGTTTCTTACTTTTTGTTCATTATCTCTTTTTTTTCTCTCACTTTCCTTTAATCATTTTATCTCTCTTCTTCACCTCATGATGTTGGTTGGGCTATTGTAAATGGTATATAAGTTGTTGTTAATTCCTGAACACAGCCAGAACATTGTGGCCATATTCAGAGCTATTTTAATGCAGTCTGTTTTTTTTTTGTTTTTGTTTTTTTTTACATAAGGGCATTTTATTATTTTTTGATGGTCACAATGTACTGCCCATATTATTTAGGAATAAAAAATGGTGACCTTTCAAAAACCTACAAACCATTTATAACATGACACTAATAATTCCTTGAACTGAATGAGCATGGGCATCATTATCAAGAGATTATCCATAGAGGTTAAAATCTTCTTTTTTTATGTTTACCGTGTACAAGGCCAGAGAGTCACTCGTGGTAGAGAGTTACAGAGAAAGAGGCACAGATATTTGGGAAAGATAATAATTAACCCTACACTTGAACAGTTAAAGATTGGAGTGACTGAGGAAGCATCCTCTTAGGAGTTATTTAAAAATAACAGTAGTGAGTGGGAAGAAGCTGCTATAGTGAAACTTACATTTCACTATTGGAATACAAAGGGAATGAGGTTGGTTCACTAAAATGTGTATGACATGAAGGTTCTTTATTGTGAAGGTCAGAACTAGTGGGACTAAAGACTGTAGATTGTCTGAGCATTGGGAATGAGGTTGGTTCACTAAAATGTGTATGACATGACTGTTCTTTATTGTGAAGTCTGTTCATATCTATCTATCTATCTATCTCAGTCTGTTCATATCTATCTATTTATCTATATATGTCAGTCTGTTCATACCTATCTATCTATCCCAGTCGGTTCATATCTATCTATCTATATATGTCAATCTGTTCATACCTATCTATCTATCTCAGTCGGTTCATATCTATCTATCTCAGTCGGTTCATATCTATCTATCTATCTAACTCAGTCTGTTCATATCTATCTATCTATCTAACTCAGTCTGTTCATATCTATCTATCTATCTAACTCAGTCTGTTCATATCTATCTATCTATCTAACTCAGTCTGTTCATATCTATCTATCTATCTATCTCAGTCTGTTCATATCTATCTATCTATCTATCTCAGTCTGTTCATATCTATCTATCTATCTATCTCAGTCTGTTCATATCTATCTATCTATCTATCTCAGTCTGTTCATATCTATCTATCTATCTATCTCAGTCTGTTCATATCTATCTATCTATCTATCTCAGTCTGTTCATATCTATCTATCTATCTATCTCAGTCTGTTCATATCTATCTATCTATCTATCTCAGTCTGTTCATATCTATCTATCTATCTCAGTCTGTTCAGATCTATATATCCATCTCAGTCTGTTCAGATCTATATATCCATCTCAGTCTGTTCATATCTATCAATCTATCTTAGTCTGTTCATATCTATCTATCTATCTATCTATCTATCTATCTCAGTCTGTTCATATCTATCTATGTATCTATCTATCTATCTATTTCCATCTGTTCATATCTATCTATCTATCTCAGTCTGTTCATATCTATCTATCTATCTCAGTCTGTTCATATCTATCTATCTATCTATCTATCTATCTCAGTCTGTTCATATCTATCTATC
>OZ038509.1:49870604-49890604 GCA_964036315.1 Acanthosepion esculentum | reverse complement strand
AAATTCAAATTCCAATTATAAGCAGGATGAAAATATAGTAAAAAAAACTAATATATCCACCACAGATTCTAGTAAGAAAATAAACATTCATCCATTCATCTAGACAAGGGGTGGTAGCGTGTTTTAATTTTCGTTGTATCAGTTAATAGTTACATTCAAAAGCGGGGTTATGTTTAGGGATGTATTTTTCAACAAATTCTGACATCCACTAAATGCATGTCGTCTGGGTTTTTTTTATAAAAATTTTATTTTTAACGGCAAAAATTCTTATGGTATTTTTTCTATTTGTATACTTAAAGATTTTTGGGGGGGCTGTTTAGGCTAGAATATGTTTTAACTACAATTCTAAAAAATTTTAATTTTTTATATTTATTATACTATATTTCTTTTTAAAACCAAGTAAATGTATTAGAATTACTTACAGTATGTAAAATTATTTTTTCTTATCGCGTAAGAGTATGTATATTACCAGGTTATATTTTTTTTTATCCTTGGAAACACTCAATTATGAATCTTTGCCGTGCCTTTAAAACTGTAAATTTAAAAAAATAAGTTACTCCAAAATTCGCTTGACGAGGAAATGGAACTAATGTCTTTAATTTAATAACAAAATTAAATTCGAAGCTTTTAGCTTCCATTTTTGAAACATGGCTATCACTGTGTAGCAAAAAAAAACATATTTTAAATCAATTAATTTGCAATATTAATGCTCTGTAAATTTACATTGTGCACTATTGTGTAAAAATACAGTGTAACCCAGATATAAGAGACCCGGATCTAAGAGAAACCCAGATATAAGATAGATTTACTCTGGTCCCAAATAAGAGCCTGTGTTAATGTATATAAATGAGACCAAACCCGGATCTAAGAGAAACCCGGATATAAGATACTTCTTCTCCGGGCCTGACAACTCTCTTATATCCGGGTTACACTGTATCTATAAGAACACCGGATTTTATATCTTACTGTTCTTTCTTTTTATATATATATATATATATATATATATATATATATATATGTGTGTGTGTGTGTGTATTTATATATGTATGTATCTGTGTGTATATATATTTTGTTATCTTCTCATTCTAAATAAAAAAAACACTTTTTTGCGATATATTTATTCCTTGTTTCTACTGCTTCTTTTCAGACAATAAATGATGTGTGGAAACCAAATGAACATGAACAAGTTGGCAGTTGGCGTGGCATATAGAATCGAGATAAAAAGTTTCTCCTGATCTATAAATAATTCACAATGAGTATGTCAATATTTTTTGCGTGTTTGCGTGTACATAATTCTTCTTAAATCCACAAGCATACAGATAGATATTGCACGCACAACACAGAAAACCACATCATATAAGATTTTTCGCAAATATACAAAGCACACAGAACAATCCAAATAATTGTTGTGACATCTGGTTTGGTGCTCCTGTGATATATTTAGAAATATTTGATAAAACCTAATGAAGAATCTGCAATTATATTATTCCTGACCTTGCATGCCAGCCTGTGTCACTTTTCCACTGCTGTAATGTATCTATCAAGTATCATTCATTTTATATCAATTAATCATTGATGACATATATCTATCTATTATTCACCTTATATCCATCTACCTATTTATGTATAAATCATTCACATCATATCTATCTACCTACACCCTTGTGCAAATGAATTGAAACAACTGCTTTAGTTTCCTTTATTTCACCATGCAGTCAGTTTTAGACCCACTGGAGTGACAGTGTGTAATCGATTTATGTTTTTTCTTCAGATTAGGTCATTTGTAGTGGTGTGCAATAATATGAATCTATTTTAGATAGATAGATAGATAGATAGATAGATAGACAGATAGATAGATAGACCAATCGATAGAGAGATAGATAGACAAGAAAAGGATAAGAAAAGAAAAAGAAAGGATAGATAAAGAAAAGAAAAAGAAAGGATAGATAGATAGGTTAGAAGAGGATAGATAGATAGATACATAGATTAGAGAGAAAAGGATAGATAGATAGATAGAATAAAAGAATGATAGATAGATAGATAGATAGATAGATAGATAGATAGATAGATAGATAGATAGATAGATAGATAGAATAAAAGAATGATAGATAGAATAAAAGAATGATAGATAGAATAAAAGAATGATAGATAGATAGAATAAAAGAATGATAGATAGATAGAATAAAAGAATGATAGATAGATAGAATAAAAGAATGATAGATAGATAGAATAAAAGAATGATAGATAGATAGAATAAAAGAATGATAGATAGATAGAATAAAAGAATGATAGATAGATAGAATAAAAGAATGATAGATAGATAGAATAAAAGAATGATAGATAGATAGAATAAAAGAATGATAGATAGATAGAATAAAAGAATGATAGATAGATAGAATAAAAGAATGATAGATAGATAGAATAAAAGAATGATAGATAGATAGAATAAAAGAATGATAGATAGATAGAATAAAAGAATGATAGATAGATAGAATAAAAGAATGATAGATAGATAGAATAAAAGAATGATAGATAGATAGAATAAAAGAATGATAGATAGATAGATAGATCTGAATAGACTGAGATAGATAGATACACCCTTGTGCAAAAGAATTGAAACAACTGCTTTAGTTTCCTTTCTTTCACCATACAGTCAGTTTTAGACCCACTGGAGTGACAGTGTGTAATCGATTTCTGTTTTTTTCTTCAGATTAGGTCAATTGTAATGGTGTGCAATAATATGAATCTATTTTAGATAGATACATACATAGATAGATAGATAGATAGATAGATAGATCGATCTGAATATACTGAGATAGATAGATACACCCTTGCACAAATTAATTGCATCAGATTTTCATCATGCCCAGATGCTATTGTCCCAACTGTTGATTAGTTGTCTCACGGCCATTATCTGTGTTGGACATTACTCCAAGGAAGTGTACGAAACGTGGAAATTTCTAGGGTACATGATGAGGAAAGAGGGCTTGGAAAATCTGATACTCACAGGACATATCAAGTACAAGAGGGACAGAGCAAAACAAAGCATAACCTGCTTAGTGAGCTTAACTAAATCTAGGGAAGAACAAGGTTTAGGAGAAATAACAAAAAGATAACATTTTTAAGAGCTGCAAAGGACAGGAAGTTGTGGAGAGCCATGCTCGCCTTCATTCTGAGGGGAAACGGCACATAAAGAAGAGAACCTCTTTTAGTTTATCAAACTAAAAGAGGGTAGTTAAATGACAAAATGGAAAAAATCTTATGTAACGTGTTTTTTGTCCTTCAGTCTGAAAAAGTCATCTTGAAGGCTGAAATGCATTATTTTTTTTTTTTTGTTTTTTATCTTTTCTGTTTCACAGTCACACTTTCAACCTTTCATATTGGAACTATGTCAATAGCTTTTGTGCACTCTGATCTGCACTTGAGTGACGCTAACAGATAAGACTTAACCCTGAGATAGCAGCAGATAGATCCACGTGAGGAAATAATCCTTTAGATTAAAGTGAAGGAATTGATTAAATAAAAAGTTAATTTTATGCAAATTAAGTAGTCATGTGTAGAGAAAACGAAGAGCTCTGTTGGGATGCTGCTTCTTTAAATGCCATATCGCTTCATGGACCTTCACAGCTTCCTTTTTTTGTGTAATACACTATTTGTAACAAATAGTTTCCTATTGCCTTCCATTTAGAATTAAAAGCTGTTTTAGCCTAGACTGGTAACCTTACCAAGGCTAAAGCGGCTAGGCTACCCTCGTATTTATTTATACGTAGAAGTAAAACTGATGGATTCATGCCTTTCCAAAGTACAGTAAAGTGAAAACAACAGCCTTGGCAGGAATTTAAACTTAGCCTGCCAATTTCATTATATACATACATACATACATACATGTACCTATATATGCTGGAGGGTCTGTCTATAAAACTCTGGAGTTGGGATCTATCAGCTAAATGAAAAACCTTTTACATTTATTAATTCTATATACATATACAGGGTGCGATGGATAAATTGTCAACTAAATGATGCAAAAAGCAAAAATAACACTGACATCTCATTTTGAGATGTTTATCAAAATTACACAAAAATAGCTTGAAATACTAAAGAGTAAATTTATTCAATAAAATTGCCAGTGGCTTCGACCACGTCCTCCGGAAAACTTCAGAATCTCTTGCAACTATTCTGGATGGTCTCCTTGTATAATTTCTTCAATGCTGCCATAATCCTTGCCTTCAGTTCATCTTTGGTGTTACAAGGAGTTTTGTTGGTCTCTTGCTCAACTGCACCCAACACATAATAATCAAGGGGGTTGCAGTCTGGGGAGTTAGATGGCCAGATGTAAGGGGTGATGTGGTTTCAGAAATTGTCTAATAGCCATGACTGGGTGCTCCTGCTTGTGTGGTATGGTGCAGAGTCCTGTTGCCAGATATAGAGTCTTTCACCAGCCACACTACTGACCCAGGGCAGCACTACCTCCTCAAGTCACTTGATGTAGCCCTCAGTGTTGAGTCTGAGGCCCTCACCAACCAATCTTCTGATATTTACACTATTTACATTGTTCAGACTGCTGTCCTCATCTTTATTGTCATATTCAAGATGTTTTGGCCGTTGTATGCTCCTGCCTTCTTCAGGTGATCCACGTTGGAATTTATCATTGCACTTAGCACAGGTCAAGTTCTGTCGGTCCTTCTGTCAGCTCATCTGTGCGGATCACTTTTAATTTAGGTTTTTGACCACCCATGCAAATTAATGATAGTTTTAAAAGCATTAGAACCACGCAGATGATTTTAGCTAAATTCCAACCAGGCAGAGGCAAGAAATTGTGGCCTCTTAGCCACAGGTAGGTTGAAATTCCTTGGTCCTATTTTCCCCACTGTTCTAGTTCCATGCCTTTTCTGAATATCTCAGTTTCATAGCAGGGTTGAACAAAAACTTGGACAGTTGAGATCCTAAAGGGACTTAACGGAAACTGAGATATCCAGAAAAGGCATGGCATGTGGAACTAGAACAATCTACCCTAGCAGACTAAATAAAGGGTTTGGTTCAAAATTCCAACATATATCATCTGAAGAAGGCTGGAACATACAACGACTGAAACATTGTGAATATAACAATAAAGATGAGGACAACAGTCCAAATAATGTAAATAGTGTGTGTGTGTCCCTGCCATGTGGCAACAACTTAGTGGTAGAATCCCTGATTGATGCCAATTCAGTCAGGTTTTGATCCTAGCTAGAAGCAACCAGGCGTCTAGCCACTCTGATGAGCTGTGATACAGCGAAACTGTCTGTGGATGAAAATATATATATATATGTGTGTGTGTGTGTGTGTGTGTGTGCTAAAGTTCTCAGAATAAATCTGTAGAGAAGACAGATTGAATAAAGTAGACAATCAGAAAATAGTATTTAGTCCTTGCCGATACATTTTCTCATTTAACTTTATCAAGACAAGATGCTGTGTAGTTAAATGAAATTCAAAAATTGTAAAAAGACGGTCCAGTGTAAGCCTCATTTTGGATATTAGTAACTTTTTTCTTTTTTTTTGACAAAGAGTGTGTTTTTGTTTTACATGCGAACAATGTGTTAAAGTTCTTAGAATATATATATATATATATATATATATATATATATATATATATATATATATATATATATATATATATATATATGTGTATGTATTTCTAATTGTAACAGTTGAAATATAATCCTTGAAAATGGCTAAATATATAGCCGAAAGCGCTCGGATAAAAAAACATTCGGACAGTTTTTATATAATTTATCATTTGAAAAGAAAAACATTATTAGATCGCACGAGAAATTATATAAAAAACTAGATAAAAGCACCTTGTCAGTCGTTTTTAATGAAATGTGCATGAAAGAAGGATTGCTGCCTAAATACACAAATATATATATATATATATATATATGTATCAGTCAGTCAGTTATGTGCCATACATGATACATGCTTAGACAATCATGTATCTTTTGATATATAACTAACGAGGCAGACTTTTTTTCCCACAGTAGGTTGCCATTTCTTTCTGTAGTAAACTAGTTGCCATCCAAAGTTATAGAACACCATCTGTCCTACTATTTACCCATAGCTGGAGGGAGAAGAAGAAGATTCATACCTTTCCCAAGGTTATTAGCATGTAAGTGAATGTAATGGATTTGACTGGAATTCCCACTCCATTTACCCCCATTACTCCACCATGCCTCCTGCCCATTACTCCACCATGCCTCCTACCCATTACTCCACCATGCCTCCTGCCCATTACTCCACCATGCCTCCTGCCCATTACTCCACCATGCCTCCTACCCATTACTCCACCATGTTACATATATTCCTTCCTTTTGTTTTTAGTGATGTTCTACAAATTATCTAAGAATAATATTTCATATGATTTTTTTTGCTTCTTACTAAATCTGATCATCCTGTGAAAATGTTGTCTATCATTATTGAAATTTGATTTCAGATTAAACACCCTCTTGAGATGAAACGCCAAGTCTACAAGGACAAGCATGTTCGACATCATCTTCTCTCTGCTTTTCATCAAGATCACAAAGCTGCCAAAGCTGCTTGAGACATTTGTGCTGTGTATAGAGATGAAATGTTTCAAAACACAATCAAACAATGAATGCTAAGCTGTATGTTGAACAAGTGAACAGGCAAAATACAAAAAGCAATTCAGCTGAAAAGACATGACCACCGATACAATGTGATTATTCAACATGACAATACTCATCCCCATGTTGCTCACATGACTAAGCATGCAATTAAATAGCTCAGTTGGGAAGTCCTGCCACATATTCTCCTGATTTAGCCCTTTAAAAGTAGCACCTTTTTAAATCATTTTCCAAAAATTTGAGGGGTGTGTTGTTCAACAATGATGTGGAGCTTAAAATGTGGATTCGTGAATTTTTCAAGTCAAAATCTAGTGATTTTTATCATCGAAGCATTGAACAGTCATTCGCAGGAGGTTGTGAAAATACTCCAACAGCACCACACTCTCCACATACATATGGCAACTAAAAAACAAAAACATCACACCAAAAATAAGCTGAGAAACCATGAAAACCACACCTGCCTACAATAAATATCAAGGAGATGTCTATTTTGTCTGCACAAAAAAGTGGCAACACTCAACAAAAAACATTACTAAACCAAAGATTGGAAATAATTTCAAAATGCAGACATGAAAACAAATATCTATTATCACAGTTCATACCAAACACATAATATCAATAACCAAACTGAACAAAAATGGGAAAGAACTTATTGAAAAAATGGTAGAACACTAAAACACAAGAACACTAAAACATCAGAACACTAAAATCACCGAAACATAACTACCAACAGGAATTGATAACACTACCAGCACTTTCGCCAACACTACCCCCATCCCCACAAACACAACCATTGCCATAACAATTAGTACAGCCAACAGAGATAAAACAATTAACACTTCAAAATTATTATTTTGTGACAACTACTATTTTGCTATTAGTATTGTTTTACCACTTTATGAACCTACCGAAAATAACTACTACTATTATTGTCGCTATTAGTACTGTTGTTACAACTTTCAGAACAATCACTTCATAACCATTTCTACCACCATAAGTACTACTTTTTATCATGGTCATTATTACTATTAGTATGATTATTATTATTGTTGCTATTATTAATATTACCATCATTATTAACTTTACCACAATTATTATCGTAATTACCATTTCCATTGTTGTAACTATTATTGTTATTTTTTTATACTGCTTTTGTTTTCATTATTATGATTATTGTCCCTATCATCATTAAGGCTAATTTTACTATTTATCATAACCATTAAGACATCAATTAGTATAATAATATCATAGTTATTATTACCATTAACATAACCACAATCATTAATAAACCACCAGCAGTTAGTGTTGCTAGTAATAAACATCATCATCATCATGTCTACAGATAGAACCCAATTTAACTAACATGGTGGTAGTGGACCCAGATCAATGAGTGTTGGTACGCGTCAACATATGTGTGTACGTGTGAGCATGTCTGACGGCACAGACGGCCAACCAGAAAAATATCAAGACCACCCCCACCTGTTCCTTATTAAGAGAACATTGCTACATACATATATATATATATATATATATATATATATATATATGTGTGTGTGTGCGTGCTCAAATGCATGGATGTGCAACTGTGCCTAACCTCAGATTATTTATATGGGTGTGTTTGTATGAACTAAAATGCATACACCTGTATGTGTGTGAGTGTGTCTCTGTATGTGAGAGTGTCATCCCAAACAAACACTGAAGAAAATTCCCCCCTCCACCAAACACAAATAATCAAACACAAATAAACATAGACAGATCGACTTCTGAAAAAATAAACCAGTTTATCCGATGATCGCAAAAGTGTGAAACCCAAAGTTACAAACTAATATCCAGGCAACTGGATATGTTAGCTCTATCATGGATATTGAGCACTTTCCACTAAGCATCACATATATAAAATATATATATATATATATATATATATATATATATATATATATATATAAATATATATATATATATATATATATATATATATATATATATATATATATATATATAAAATATATATATATATAAAATATATATATATATATATATATATATATATATATATATATATATATGTATGTATTTTATATATGTGATGCTTAGTGGAAAGTGCTCAATATCCATGATAGAGCTAACATATCCAGTTGCCTGGATATTAGTTTGTAACTTCGGGTTTCACACTTTTGCGATCATCGGATAAACTGGTTTATTTTTATATGTATATATATATATATATGTAGAGATGAGTTTAGAACACACCACCATGACAAAACGAGCCACGGTGCCTGTATTTAATGCCAAGGTGCCCTTAAAAATAACCCACATTTATGGCAATTTTTGCCTTTAACTTGAAAAAATAATTTTTTTTTTTAAATTAACAACAAAAAATGTTACATTTTTCTTTATGAGGTGGTTGTGGGGTCTTCCCCAGAAAAAAAATTGATGAGAGCCTGTCGAGTTAACTCCTAATTTTTGAAACTGCTCCTAAGAGACGCTCTCAGGACTATAAATATTCTGTGATATTTTTCTCGTCCTCTTCTTCATCAAATCTGTTTATTTGTCAGCCTCTCGCAGAGAACACGTTTCCTTTGGGAAATGCTAGAACAACACACACACACACACACGTAGGTACACAGATTCACTCACTACACATACTTTGTACCCAAAAGTCAGCACATCCATTTGTTACACACATTATTGTCTTGTCGCTTGTACACCTTTGTTGTTCATATATTATCATTTGTTTGCACATATATATTAGTTCTTGTCATTTCTTTACATTTATTTACATGGACTCACATCCTGAGTCTGCCATGTTTGTTGTGGGCATCTCTGGAGACAACCCTAACACCGATCTTACTAATCCCCTCAATAAGTTAAGAAATGCATACACCAGTCACTGCAACAAGCGCGATGCAGATATATTTTTTAAAGAAAAGAGGTACATGAAAGGAATTTCAATAAATGTTACAAGTTTATTTCACTCTTACAACATTTATGTCTACCAGAAATAAAATGAACATATCTATACACACACATCACATAAGGCATTTCATTATTAAAACAGTAATACTTAAATAGATCAGTCCTCTTAAGAACAAAAAAAAAAAAAAACTACATATATGTCAAAAAGTCAGGGATCAGTTTGACATTGTATTTATATTGTAAACAGGACTACCCCAACCTTCTAAAATAATAAAAAATGAATGTTTTTTGATTCTGACAAATTGTTTGAATAGAGGAAGTTCTTTGGAATGCAAGGTAACAAAAATTAGTTGTGAAAATATTTTTATCTATAAGAAATTACCATTATTTACATTATTCAGACTATTGTCCTCATCTTTGTCGCCATATTTATTACAACGTTTTGGCCATTGTACGCACCGCCCTTCTTCAGGTGGTTGGAATGTTGAACTGAACCCTTTATTTCGCTTACTGGGATAGACTGTTCTAGTTCCACGTGCCATGTTTAATGGTTATTTCCCTCTGAAAGTTCTCCACTGCCTTAACCAGGTATTGAACTCACACTCTTTGGGTGCTTTCACTTGATCTAACTAACACCTTTATCCACTGTGCCATGTCCTTGAAGAGATCTGAGTATGAATTTCTGGGTATTATAAACCTAATGTCTTCAGCAAACATATTTTTACAGGTGCTCATATCGCAATTTTTGCTGTTATCATTGCATGTTTTACTAGAACACATATTGCAATTTTTCTTTTTTTTTTGTTATTTCGACTGTTTTGATCTACAGCCTTACTCAGGTGTATATTAATCTAGGTAATCTACAAGGAATTCTGATCTGAGCCCTTTATTTAATCTACAGGAATAGACTGTTCTCGTTCCACTGCCCATGTCTCGGGATATCTCGTCTAGTTCTTATTTTCATTAGTCACTTATTGCTCGCCCTCCAGTCTTACTCGGATATATACCGATCTAGGTAATCTACAATGAATGCTGAACTGAATGCTTTATTTAATCTCCGAGGGTACATGTTCTCATTCCACTGCCCATGTCTCGGGATATCTCGTCTAGTTCTTATTTTCATTTAGTATTCACTTATTGCTCGCCCTCCAGTCTTACTCGGATATATACCGATCTAGGTAATCTACAATGAATGCTGAACTGAATGCTTTATTTAATCTCCGAGGGTACATGTTCTCATTCCACTGCCCATGTCTCGGGATATCTCGTCTAGTTCTTATTTTCATTTAGTATTCACTTATTGCTCGCCCTCCAATCTTACTCGGATATATACCGATCTAGGTAATCTACAATGAATGCTGAACTGAATGCTTTATTTAATCTCCGAGGGTACATGTTCTCATTCCACTGCCCATGTCTCGGGATATCTCGTCTAGTTCTTATTTTCATTTAGTATTCACTTATTGCTCGCCCTCCAGTCTTACTCGGATATATACCGATCTAGGTAATCTACAATGAATGCTGAACTGAATGCTTTATTTAATCTCCGAGGGTACATGTTCTCATTCCACTGCCCATGTCTCGGGATATCTCGTCTAGTTCTTATTTTCATTAGTCACTTATTGCTCGCCCTCCAGTCTTACTCGGATATATACCGATCTAGGTAATCTACAATGAATGCTGAACTGAATGCTTTATTTAATCTCCGAGGGTAGACTGTTCTCGTTCCACTGCCCATGTCTCGGGATATCTTGTCTAGTTCTTGTTTTTATTTAGTTACTGCACGCCCATTTCCACTGAGTGCAAGTACATACTGCTGGACCCAGGAATTGAACTCACATCTACTATATCACCAAATTCACAAACCAATGCTTTTATCCACATTTACTGTTTACTCTTTAGTTTACTTTTTAGTTTAATCTGTGGGTCAGGCAGTGTGTAACTTGTACTCAGTGGAAACGAGCGAGCAATAACTGAACAATACTAAATAGGAATAAGAACCGGACTGGGTAGACCGATCTCGTTCCACTGCTCATGTCTAGGGATATCATCTAGTGGTTTTGAGTTCAATCCCTGGGTCGGGCAGTGTGTTCTTACACTCAGTGGAAACGGGCGAGCAATAACTGAACAATACCAAACAGAAATAAGAACCAGACAGGGTAGACTGATCTCGTTCCACTGCTCATGTCTAGGGATATCATCTAGTGGTTTTGAGATCAATCCTTGGGTCGGGCAGTGTGCACTTGCATTCAGTGGAAACGAGCGAACAATAACTGAACAATACTAAATAGAAATAAATACCAGACGATATCTGTAGATTAAATAAAGAGTTCAGTTTGGTAGCAGGTTTAAATTCATAAAGTGTGGGTACAGCGATAGGAAAATGACTGAAGCCGAGATGCTAGGTCAGCACCAATAACATTGCAGATTGTTCTTTGGATTTTATCCAGAATCTCTCAATATATAGCAGGAGCACCAGGCCAGATGAGGCAGCAATATATTCAAAGCACGGATGCAGAGGAGACTCATAAATATGTAAGATAGATTCTGGTGACAAAAATTGTCTAGCACGACATAGTGAACCAACATTTTAGCTGCAGACTCAACAACTGATTCAATATACTCTTTACAACTTTATATCCATTGAAAACGTTAGTCCAAGAAGATGCAAGGTTAGCATCAGCCAGGCTAAAACACCTGGAAAAATTGGGGCCCCATCTGTATTTGAGCAATCAGTTCAAGTCATCAACTCAGTTCCAATTCACATCTACGGTAAACAGTATCATTTACAACAAATAAGACTATACAAATAATTGTTTGCAGAATTAGATGCTTCACTGGCTGTATACAATCGGAAATAATCATCCATACAAATAATAAGAATATAGAATCAATATAGCGTGCACCAGGTGTGTTTGGAAACACAGATTTAGACGGCCATAAATGGAATATGATCTAATGCAATGTTACACGTCAAAAGATTTATTAAAACATGGCTGACAAAATCTGTCAGTTTGAAAAAAAAATTTTTATTTCATTTTCCTATTTTGTGTATTAAAAATTACCACACATACAGAATAACTTTGTTCATAATGCTTTTGAGTACTTTTAGTTAGCCTTACCAGGAATGTTCATCTCATCACTGAAGTGACTTTATTAGCCTTTTTATTCATTTAAAAAAAACAAAAAAACAATATTCACCTAATCCAAGGCGCAAGAGCCACTCAAAGCGGAAGGTTACTGTGTAGAGTTATATTAGCATGAGAAGGGACAAGCATTAGGAGTACAGAGCTGAAGTAGACTTTAGAAGGAAATGGAAACCCAAACCTAAACAGAAAACAAGGGATAAAACCTCTACTCCTGTTCAAAAGACTGTGTGAACCGGACAATAGACAGACTTGTCTATTACCAGTGAGAAGCAATAAAATAAGATAAATAAGTAATTAGTAAGGAACATATCAGAGTTCAGGTGGAGATCTTAGAAGTATAGAGCTGAAGTAGACTTTAGAAGGAAGCGGAAACCCAATCCTAAACAGGAAACAAGGGATAAAACCTCTACTCCTGTTCAAAAGACTGTGTGAACCGGACAATAGACAGACTTGTCTATTACCATTGAGAAGCAATAAAATAAGATAAATAAGTAATTAGTAAAGAACATATCAGAGTTCAGGTGGAGATCTTAGAAGTATAGAGCTGAAGTAGACTTTAGAAGGAAGCGGAAACCCAATCCTAAACAGGAAACAAGGGATAAAACCTCTACTCCTGTTCAAAAGACTGTGTGAACCGGACAATAGACAGACTTGTCTATTACCATTGAGAAGCAATAAAATAAGATAAATAAGTAATTAGTAAAGAACATATCAGAGTTCAGGTGGAGATCTTAGAAGTACAGAGCTGAAGTAGACTTTAGAAGGAAGCGGAAACCCAATCCTAAACAGGAAACAAGGGATAAAACCTCTACTCCTGTTCAAAAGACTGGGGAGGAGTAGGAACCGGACGATAGGAGAACCTATTTTACCCCTACTGAAGGGAAAAATATTAAATACAATTTCAGAGTTTTGGCGGAGAGGTTAGGCGTACAGAGTTGAAGTAGACTTTAGAAGGAAGCGGAAACCCAATCCTAAACAGGAAACAAGGGATAAAACCTCTACTCCTGTTCAAAAGACTGGGGAGGAGTAGGAACCGGACGATAGGAGAACCTATTTTACCCCTACTGAAGGGAAAAATATTAAATACAATTTCAGAGTTTTGGCGGAGAGGTTAGGCGTACAGAGTTGAAGTAGACTTTAGAAGGAAGCGGAAACCCAATCCTAAACAGGAAACAAGGGATAAAACCTCTACTCCTGTTCAAAAGACTGGGGAGGAGTAGGAACCGGACGATAGGAGAACCTATTTTACCCCTACTGAAGGGAAAAATATTAAATACAATTTCAGAGTTTTGGCGGAGAGGTTAGGCGTACAGAGTTGAAGTAGACTTTAGAAGGAAGCGGAAACCCAATCCTAAACAGGAAACAAAGGATAAAACCTCTACTCCTGTTCAAAAGACCAGGGAGGGGTGTGAACTGGACAATAAGTAAACCTATTTACTCCTTTCCTGGCATCTTTTTTAGGAATGCTCTAATTCAGACAGAAATACATAGGTACTGTGTATTGTGATATTGTGTGGAGAACAGTCTCTTACGATATGTAAGAGGTATACTTTTTAAACTTTAGATATTAGTTCATGCAGGGGTCAGAATAATTTACAATACTTAATTTAAAATTGCATTCACCTATGGAGAAAGATAAAATGTTTAATGTGTGTTGTTTCTTTTGGATGATAACAGCTTCAAGCATCTTGATTTTTTTTCTTCCCAGTTCATAGTCTCCGTGTTTGTTTAAATGGTAGGACAGCTTGCAAGCTCCAACAACACCCAGAAGCTATGTTTGGTGGGAGGGGTTCTTTGGCCCTTAGCAGGTCTAACCAAGCTCAACAGGTCTGTGGGGTAGGAGCCAGATGAAAACACACCCTGGTCATCCAGGTTGGGGGTTGTGCAGTAGGCTAACAACTAAAAACTAGCTTGTTACAGAAACCTCAAACAACAACATGGCCAAGGAAGAGTCCTTGGAGCATATGACGTGTGCTAGTTAAAATCCCAAGGGAAGGCAACTGTCATGACATGGGCTGAGCTGAAGAAGATCACCTGGAACCGTGTCCATTGTAGAGGCGTTGTTAAGAGGCATAATGAATGAATGAATGAGCTAGATATTAATTAAAAAAAACCATTTCTCGATATTCTCATTGACTATGACAGTCAGAATTTAACCTATATATATATATATATATATATATATATATATATATATATATATATATATGAGGTAACCAAAAAAGTTATGTCCGTTTTTTTTTATTAGTCATTGAATGAAGTTGAAATATATATGAAATGCATGTAGCAATTGTTTTCAAATTCGGACAGCCGGAAGTAAGAACATCAGACATTATAAAAAACATGCACACTGTGCACAGTCATCAGTTTTAAGCTGGACAGCTGTGAGAAGGATGGAAGTGTCTCGAGATCTTGTTCGGGACTGTTTGCTTTACGACTTCAAAGTGGGCTTATCAGCAGCTGCATCAAGTCGCCGCATATATCAAGTGTTTGGGGAAAGTGCTGTGGATGAACGTACTGCAAGGCGTTGGTTTCGAAAATTCAAGTCGGGAGATTTGTCTCTCCATGATGAGCCTCGCAGTGGACGACCATAGGTCTTGAATGATGGAGTCCTGAAGGCGGCCATTGAAGAGGACAGTAGTCTAATGTGTGGTGAACTTGCAAGACATTTCAACGTTTCTGATGAAACAGTTAGACTTCACCTGAACCGCCTAGGTAAGACGTACAAACTGAGCAAGTGGGTTCCGCAAACGCTGTTGGAGATCCACAAGGGACAACGAGTGACAGCCTGCGTATCGCTGCTTTCTCGTCACCGTACCGCATCCTTATTCAATCGAGTCCTTGCCAGTGATGAAAAGTGGGTTCTGTATGAAACTCCCAAGCGTTCCAGACATTGGCTGTCTCCTCAGGATGCTGTCCCTCACACTGCAAGACAGCCTATGCACCCACGCAAGATTATGCTTTGTGTCTGGTGGACAGGTCATCAAGTGGTCCATTATGAACTGCTACCAACAGGCCAAATGGTCACTGGAGACATAAGCTATAGAAACAATAATACCAATAGTAAGAAAAACAGGAAAAGAAAGATCATATGGTATACCCCTCCGTTCAACCAAATGGTCAGCACTAAACTAGGGCATAAGTTCCTAGCTTTAATTGAAAAACACTTTCCCACTAATAGCAAACTTAGTGAGATCTTTAATAAAAACACCTTAAAATTAAGTTACAGCTGCACTGAAAATCTAGAAAGAATCATAAAAAAACATAATAATAAAATCCTGGAAAAACACGCATGCCAAAACAGTATCAATAAAACTCCTAAACTGCAATTAGACAAAAATAATGAAAAATTATGTGATTGTAGAAACCCTAAAGACTGCCCGTTAGAAAATAAATGCCTCACAAAATCCGTGGTATACCAATGTACTATCTCATCCATTGAGAGTCCTAACACTGATAGGATATACATTGGGTCAACGAAGAATAAATTTAAAATTAGATGGAGACAACACAAGAGCCCCTTCAACAATATATTCAAAATAGAAATCAGACATCTCTATCCCAATATTTCTGGCATTTAAAAGAAACGAATAAAACACCAAAAGTAAAATGGAAAATAATAAATAGAACAAGAACTTGTAAAACCTGGATGACCCATGCCCTTTATGCCTACATGAAAAACTACACACCATTAAGTTTCTAAATAATGAAAAGTTATTAAACTATAGGCAGGAGATAACAGTTTTTTGCCGACATCAACAAATTTTCGCATTAAATAATTAACATAAAAAAAAATAAACAAATAAATTCCATAGTCTAATAAAAGTCTTAAAAGCTTAGCCCAATCATTAAATAGAAAAACCATTTGTGAAGTCATCAAAAGAAAAATTGTAGTCCAGTCCAACATGTTTATATAAGAAATAGTCATTTGAATAAACAAATAAATAAAGAGATTAATAGATAGATAATAATAAAACAGAATCCTCTCGACACTTAATGACCTGCCATAGTGCCATAGAGACCCCATCATAACCTGACATAAACTTTCCGAAGGTGATAGGTCGGTAGATAAGAACTCACTCTTTGACCACCTAACCAATATGGCCGCCTCCAGCCGTTTCCATAGTAATTAATGTTACAAGAGACCATACTTATAAACATGCACAAACCACAAGATAGCTTATTCCTAAATTTTTGATTGAGGATGAAACGGGATTCGACACCTTAATTCAACTTAATTTCAATAATTATATTGAGGGTTTCTGCCTCTCGTTTTTGAAACATGAGAACTGTTATGTAGCAAAGGAATCATATTTTTTAAAAAAATATTATAATATAAGCTATACTTCTGTATGGAGCACTGTCTTTTTAAAAATAAAAACAAAAATACTAAAGAACTCCGGATTATTTACCTAACGTGTTCTTTCCTATTTTTCTGCATACCTGCACACACACACATTATATATATATTATATATGTGTGTGTGTGTGTGTGTGTGTGTGTGTGTGTGTGTGTGTGTGTGTGTGTGTGTGTGTCTAACTATACACCAATTTTCGTTTAGCTAAGTTATACACACACTGCACTCTACTCAAAACAAATTTTAGGAGAAAAACAAATACATCAGACTGCTAGCCATTATTTAAGCAAATCTTGTTTGCCATAGATGCATTCAACTATGTTCACGCATTTCCCTTAAATAGGCTATAAGAACCCAGACAGTAGATATTAATAGAAAGCAGAGAGAGACTTCATGCATGCATGCACGGCTGACTGCCCCTCTGACCATTAGGCATTGTAAACAACCTCCTGTAAACACAATAAATGAATGGACTCTATTAACTTGACAAGCACAAAGCAATAACTCCCAAGCAGTCAGCTGGGGTTAAGCACACCCCTTTTTCACACACTCAATTCACACCTAGTACACCCTACATTCAACCCACTACAGTATTCCACTTACCAGACACATTTTTATAACCCTATATAAGACCAATATTGTAAATAAAAAACACAAAACGTCTTATATAGGATATATAACAACCACAGTTTCATCGAGACTCACTTGCCACCTATCGGATCATTGTGCCATCAGACAACACATTAATAAGTAGCATAAGGATCATAGTAACATTAGAAAGCTGCTTACAAGCAATACCAAAATGCCAGCAAAATCAAACAGTAAAAACAAACTTATGATCCTTGAAGCAATATTCATACAACAGAAAAAAAAACTCAATAAATAAAAACATTTATAAATTAAGAGCTCACATCCTTAAATGTATATATAAAAAAAAAAACGTCATAGAACCGTTACTTACATCACAACAATTAGTTTTAAAACTTTAGATTCCAAAATGCACTCGATGAACTTTTGTTACATACCTCAAACACCTCATTTTAAAAAGAAAACAGCATTGTTACACCATTTCAAAATTTTACTACACTCATGAATTGTCTCTACCTATGCTGATGATGACTTAAGAAAGACGAAAGCTGTGACCATATTTCTTGTACTTTTCTCCCAAAATGAACATTGGACAATTTCTTCCTTGTCTGAGAAGGATTATCCCTAGCTTGGAAAAGTCAAAGATTAGGATTAATCGACACAAGATGTCTGTCGTTTTTTAATAGTATTTGCTATAAAGAACATTTGTTGCCTAAATACACAGAATGAAAATATATATATATATATATATATATATATATATATATACACACACACATATCCATAAATATATATCAACACACACACACACACATACTATCAACACACACACACACACACATACATACATACATTCAAAAATATATATCTACAAATATACACATATCTATAAATGTATATCCACAAACACATATATCCACAAATGTATAACCACAAACACACATAACCACAAATGTATATCCACAAACACACACATAACCACAAATGTATATCCACAAACACACACATAACCACAAATGTATATCCACAAACACACACATAACCACAAATGTATATCCACAAACACACACATATACACAAATGTATATCCACAAACACACACATATACACAAATGTATATCCACAAACACACACATATACACAAATGTATATCCACAAACACACACATATACACAAATGTATATCCACAAACACACACATAACCACAAATGTGTATCCACAAACACACACATATACACAAATGTATATCCACAAACACACACATATCCACAAATATATATCCACACACACAGAGATATCCACAAATATATCCATACACGCATACACCTGTGTGTGCGTATAAGGTAACTTTAAAAAAATTTTTTTTAAATGTTCCTACCATTATGAAAAAAAGATCCCAAACTTATTAAAAGAAGTTTTATTGTCAGAATGTTTATGCTATTATTAAGAAGAAAGACCAAAGTATTTTTTGATCATTTTATTAATTTTTTGAATCCTTTGTAGCACGATTGAAATTTTGGTTAAAAATCTTGTTTTTCTTCCATCAGCAGGTAGGCCATAGATTAGTATTGGAAATTTTAACATCTTTTTTGGTATTAAAAACATATTGTTTGGGAAATTCTTGCAAAAATCAAATAACTGTCAGATTTTTATTAAATTTTCAGGGCTTATTCTCAAATGAATTAAGTTATTTAAAAAAAATTTTTCTTTTGGAAATTTGGGTAAAAATATATATATATATTTATATTTTTACATCTGTTATCCTCACTCACTTAATTTTAAGTAATTTCAAGAAATTAAAATGTCCATCTCTTCATATTTATATTAGTTTAAAGCAGGACTCCTTGGAGAATGTAAATCATCAATTTGTTTTTGTCAAACAGAAACACCATTTACGGAAAATCTGCCCTAAACTGTAAAATAAAAAATGCAATAAAACTATAACATTATTTAATAAGAAATGCTTTTAATTGCTTTTTTGAAATCTGATATATTAAGGGCTGTTAAGAAAAAAATTTTCAATGAATAATGAATTTTTACAAGAATTGTTTTCATTTTTTTAAAATTTTAATGAGAAAGATTTCTTCAGTTTTAATTTTTTTTTAAATTCTGTATTAATTTCAACCTTTTAAATGGTATTATTATTAAATAAAAACTATATTTACTAATCATAAATGGAAAAGCTTAACACAAATCATTAAACACAAAAAATTTCAAATTGATTTTTGAATTTTTTGTATGTGTATAAACATTCTGATTTTTGTAAGTATGGGCGACCATACACGATATTATCAGAAAATGAGTGCGAAAGCTATAGTAAATTTAAAGCCAACATTCAATAAAACACTAGATTACGGAGAATATTTTCTA
>OZ038509.1:49773104-49865604 GCA_964036315.1 Acanthosepion esculentum | reverse complement strand
AAAAAAGAGTGAAGTGAGAGAGAGAGAGAAAGAGGGAAAGAGAGAGAGAGAAAGAGAGAGAGAGAAAGAGAGAGAGAAAGAGAGAGAGACAGACAGAAAGAGAGAGAGAGAAAGAGAGAGACAGAAAGAGAGAGAGAGAGAAAGAGTGAGAGAAAAAACAAGGGAGAAGGATGCAAACAAGTGAGGAGAGTAAACAGAGGGACACAGAGAGGAAAAGCAAGAGAGAAGGAAATAAAAAAGAGTGAAGTGAGAGAAAGAGAGAAAGAGTGAGAGAGAGAAAGAGAGAAAGAGTGAGAGAGAGAAAGAGAGAGAGAAAAAGAGAGAGAAAAAGAGAGAGAGAAAGAGTGAGAGAGAAAACAAGGGAGAAGTATACAAACAAGTGAGAAGAGTAAACAGAGGGACACAGAGAGGAAAAGCAAGAGAGAAGGAAATAAAAAATAAGTGAAGTGAGAGAGAGACGAAAACAAGGGAGAAGGATACAGACAAGTGATAAAGAATAGAGAGAGAGAGAGAGAGAGAGAGAGAGAGAAAAGAAAACAATGAAGAGAAAAAAGCAAGGGTGAGAGAAAAAAGTGAGGAAGAGTAAAAAGAGAAATGAAAAGTAAGGGAGAGGGGAACGAGGAAGAGTAAAACTGAGAGAAATGAATAGTAAGTGAGAGGAAAATCAGAAAGAGTGACGTGAGAGAAAGATGAAAAGCAATGGAGAGAGAGAGAGAAAGATAGATAGATAGATAGATAGATAGATAGATAGATAGATAGTGGAAAGGAAAGCAACTCAGTAAGAGAGGAGAGAAGGAAGGCTAGTGAATGAGAAAGAGAAAAGAAAGGAAGGCAAGAAAGTGATACAGGAAAGAAAGGTAAGGAAGCTGGTGATGGGGGGAGGCAAGTAAACACCATTGGAGAAGAAAGGTGAGTGACCGAGAGTGAGAGGAGAGCAAGAAATGTGAGCGAACAAGAGAGAGTGGATAATTAAATAAATTAGAGAGCATGTAAGCAAAACAGAGAGAGAGAGAGAGAGAGAGAGGCAGAGGAAATTGAGAAGGTAAAAGATAAGAGAGAGAGAGAGGGGAAACATAGAGAGGTTCAAGAGAGCAGCAGGAAGAGGGAGAGGAAGAAGGAAAACACTGCTAAGAGAAAAGAACTCGGAATACAAGAAAGCAAATAAAAGATAAAGCAAGGTGAAATAGTCAGATTATGGACACAGAATTGTGTCGACTCTGGATTCAATTGCAAACTGTTCTCCACTCAGGGCTGGCACTCCTAGTAAATAAAATACGTTAATATTTCCATCTACGTGACCAACTTGGTGGTGATGGGGGCAACTGAATTAACGGTGTTTCTATTAGCGCCCTGGACATCAAGACAAAAGTGACCACACCTTAAATCACTCATTAACTTTGCTCTTCCAGTTGCAACTATACACTGTCGCTGATTTGTTTCTGCTCCCAGAGACAAGACCAATCACCCCTAAACTCCCATTCACATGGTCACACCCAGATTATTCACATGATTATAACTGAAATAATGGTAATAAGAATAATTATATCCAGAAAGTGGCTGGAAGCAAAATATCTGATAGATTCCTTTTTGTGGCAAGGTCATAGGAAACTAAAATGGTGCTTCTTTTACAATGATATGCAACAGCCAAATCATCAGATTACAACTTTCGCTCTCATTTTTCTTCCGTCTTCCTTTCAAACAATTTACCGCAAATGCTTTTCACATATTTTCCTTTCATTTCCTTCTGTCTCTTTTTTATTCATCTCGTTCCTCCCATCTTTCATTCTCGCACTTTCCACCCTCTCTCACTTTCTTTTACAAATCATTCCTCGTTTTTCTTTCTTTCATACACTTTCATTTCATATTGTTTTCACTCTCTCTCTCTCTCTCATTCATACACTTTCATTTCATATTGTTTTCACTCTCTCTCTCTCTTTCATACACTTTCATTTCATATTGTTTCACTCTCTCTCTCTCTCATTCATACACTTTCATTTCATATTGTTTTCACTCTCTCTCTCTCTTTCATACACTTTCATTTCATATTGTTTCACTCTCTCTCTCTCTCATTCATACACTTTCATTTCATATTGTTTTCACTCTCTCTCTCTCTTTCATACACTTTCATTTCATATTGTTTCACTCTCTCTCTCTCTCTCATTCATACACTTTCATTTCATATTGTTTCACTCTCTCTCTCTCTCTCATTCATACACTTTCATTTCATATTGTTTTCACTCTCTCTCTCTCTCTCTTTCATACACTTTCATTTCATATTGTTTCACTCTCTCTCTCTCTCTCTCATTCATACACTTTCATTTCATATTGTTTTCACTCTCTCTCTCTCTTTCATACACTTTCATTTCATATTGTTTCACTCTCTCTCTCTCTCTCGCTCATTCATACACTTTCATTTCATATTGTTTTCACTCTCTCTCTCTCTTTCATACACTTTCATTTCATATTGTTTCACTCTCTCTCTCTCTCATTCATACACTTTCATTTCATATTGTTTTCACTCTCTCTCTCTCTTTCATACACTCTCATTTCATATTGTTTCACTCTCTCTCATTCATACACTTTCATTTCATATTGTTTTCACTCTCTCTCTCTCTTTCATACACTTTCATTTCATATTGTTTTCACTCTCTCTCTCTCTTTCATACACTTTCATTTCATATTGTTTCACTCTCTCTCTCTCTCATTCATACACTTTCATTTCATATTGTTTTCACTCTCTCTCTCTCTTTCATACACTTTCATTTCATATTGTTTCACTCTCTCTCTCTTTCATACACTTTCATTTCATATTGTTTCACTCTCTCTCTCTCTCATTCATACACTTTCATTTCATATTGTTTTCACTCTCTCTCTCTCTTTCATACACTTTCATTTCATATTGTTTTCACTCTCTCTCTCTCTCTTTCATACACTTTCATTTCATATTGTTTCACTCTCTCTCTCTCTCTTTCATTCATACACTTTCATTTCATATTGTTTTCACTCTCTCTCTCTCTCTTTCATACACTTTCATTTCATATTGTTTCACTCTCTCTCTCTCTCATTCATACACTTTCATTTCATATTGTTTTCACTCTCTCTCTCTCTTTCATACACTTTCATTTCATATTGTTTCACTCTCTCTCTCTCTCATTCATACACTTTCATTTCATATTGTTTTCACTCTCTCTCTCTCATTCATACACTTTCATTTCATATTGTTTTCACTCTCTCTCTCTCTTTCATACACTTTCATTTCATATTGTTTCACTCTCTCTCTCTCTCATACACTTTCATTTCATATTGTTTTCACTCTCTCTCTCTCTTTCATACACTTTCATTTCATATTGTTTCACTCTCTCTCTCTCTCATACACTTTCATTTCATATTGTTTTCACTCTCTCTCTCTCTTTCATACACTTTCATTTCATATTGTTTCACTCTCTCTCTCTCTCTCGCTCATTCATACACTTTCATTTCATATTGTTTTCACTCTCTCTCTCTCTTTCATACACTTTCATTTCATATTGTTTCACTCTCTCTCTCTCTCATTCATACACTTTCATTTCATATTGTTTTCACTCTCTCTCTCTCTTTCATACACTCTCATTTCATATTGTTTCACTCTCTCTCTCTCATTCATACACTTTCATTTCATATTGTTTTCACTCTCTCTCTCTCTTTCATACACTTTCATTTCATATTGTTTTCACTCTCTCTCTCTCTTTCATACACTTTCATTTCATATTGTTTCACTCTCTCTCTCTCTCATTCATACACTTTCATTTCATATTGTTTTCACTCTCTCTCTCTCTTTCATACACTTTCATTTCATATTGTTTCACTCTCTCTCTCTTTCATACACTTTCATTTCATATTGTTTCACTCTCTCTCTCTCTCATTCATACACTTTCATTTCATATTGTTTTCACTCTCTCTCTCTCTTTCATACACTTTCATTTCATATTGTTTTCACTCTCTCTCTCTCTCTTTCATTTCATATTGTTTCACTCTCTCTCTCTCTCTTTCATTCATACACTTTCATTTCATATTGTTTTCACTCTCTCTCTCTCTCTTTCATACACTTTCATTTCATATTGTTTCACTCTCTCTCTCTCTCATTCATACACTTTCATTTCATATTGTTTTCACTCTCTCTCTCTCTTTCATACACTTTCATTTCATATTGTTTCACTCTCTCTCTCTCTCATTCATACACTTTCATTTCATATTGTTTTCACTCTCTCTCTCTCATTCATACACTTTCATTTCATATTGTTTTCACTCTCTCTCTCTCTTTCATACACTTTCATTTCATATTGTTTCACTCTCTCTCTCTCTCATACACTTTCATTTCATATTGTTTCACTCTCTCTCTCTCTCTCTCATTCATACACTTTCATTTCATATTGTTTTCACTCTCTCTCTCTCTTTCATACACTTTCATTTCATATTGTTTCACTCTCTCTCTCTCTCATTCATACACTTTCATTTCATATTGTTTTCACTCTCTCTCTCTCTTTCATACACTTTCATTTCATATTGTTTCACTCTCTCTCTCTCATTCATACACTTTCATTTCATATTGTTTTCACTCTCTCTCTCTCTTTCATACACTTTCATTTCATATTGTTTTCACTCTCTCTCTCTCTTTCATACACTTTCATTTCATATTGTTTCACTCTCTCTCTCTCTCATTCATACACTTTCATTTCATATTGTTTTCACTCTCTCTCTCTCTTTCATACACTTTCATTTCATATTGTTTCACTCTCTCTCTCTCTCTCTCTCATTCATACACTTTCATTTCATATTGTTTTCACTCTCTCTCTCTCTTTCATACACTTTCATTTCATATTGTTTCCACTCTCTCTCTCTCTTTCATACACTTTCCTACTATTTTGTTCTCGCTCCCTCTCATATATTTTCCTTATTTCTCTATCACTCTTTCATACACGTTTCTTTCATTCCATTCTCTCTCTTTCATACACGTTCCTAGCATTTCTTTCTCTCTCTCTCTCTTTACTATACTTACCTAGTATCTCTCTCTCTTTAATATACTTACCTAGCATCTCTTTCTCTCTCTTTCATACACTTTTTTACCATCTCTTTCCCTCACTTTTTAATACACTTTCTTGCTTTTGTTCATTAACTTTCATACTGTCTCTGTCTCTCTTACACTTTCCTATTGTCACTTTCTCTCCTTTCATACACTTTCCAACCTCTTTCTTTTATACACTTTCGTACTGTCTCTCTCTCACTCTCTCTTTCTTTCATACACTTTCGTACTGTCTCTCTCTCTCTCTCTCTCTCTCTTTCTTTCATACACTTTCGTACTGTTTCTCTCTCTCTCTTTCTTTCATACACTTTTGTACGGTTTCTCTCTCTTTCTTTCATACAATTTCGTACTGTCTCTCTCTCTCTTTCTTTCATACTGTCTCTCTCTCTTTCTTTCTTTCATACACTTTCGTACTGTCTCTCTCTCTTTCTTTCTTTCATACACTTTCGTACTGTCTCTCTCTCTTTCTTTCTTTCATACACTTTCGTACTGTCTCTCTCTCTTTCTTTCTTTCATACACTTTCGTACTGTCTCTCTCTCACTTTCTTTCATACACTTTCGTACTGTCTCTCTCTCTCTTTCATACACTTTCGTACTGGTTCTCTCTCTCTCTTTCTTTCATACACTTTTGTACGGTTTCTCTCTCTTTCTTTCTTTCATACAATTTCGTACTGTCTCTCTCTCTTTCTTTCATACTGTTTCTCTCATTCTTTCTTTCATACACTTTCGTACTGTTTCTTTCTCTCTTTCATACACTTTTGTACTGTTTGTCTCTCTTTCTTTCTTTCATACACTTTCATACTGTCTCTCTCTCTTTCTTTCTTTCATACACTTTCGTACTGTCTCTCTCTCTTTCTTTCTTTCATACACTTTCGTACTGTCTCTCTCTCTTTCTTTCTTTCATACACTTTCGTACTGTCTCTCTCTCTTTCTTTCTTTCATACACTTTCGTACTGTTTCTCTCTCTTTCTTTCTTTCATACACTTTTGTACTGTCTCTCTCTTTCTTTCTTTCATACACTTTCGTACTGTTTCTCTCTCTTTCTTTCTTTCATACACTTTTGTACTGTTTCTCTCTCACTCTCTCTTTCTTTCATACACTTTCGTACTGTCTCTCTCTCTCTCTCTCTTTCTTTCATACACTTTCGTACTGTTTCTCTCTCTCTCTTTCTTTCATACACTTTTGTACGGTTTCTCTCTCTTTCTTTCTTTCATACAATTTCGTACTGTCTCTCTCTCTCTTTCTTTCATACTGTTTCTCTCATTCTTTCTTTCATACACTTTCGTACTGTCTCTCTTTCTTTCTTTCATACACTTTCGTACTGTTTCTTTCTCTTTCTTTCTTTCATACATTTTTGTACTGTTTGTCTCTCTTTCTTTCTTTCATACACTTTCATACTGTCTCTCTCTCTTTCTTTCTTTCATACACTTTCGTACTGTCTCTCTCTCTCTCTTTCTTTCATACACTTTCGTACTGTTTGTCTCTCATTCTTTCTTTCATACACTTTCGTACTGTTTCTTTCTCTTTCTTTCTTTCATACACTTTCATACTGTTTCTCTCTCTTTCTTTCTTTCATACACTTTCGTACTGTTTGTCTCTCTTTCTTTCTTTCATACACTTTCGTACTGTTTCTTTCTCTTTCTTTCTTTCATACACTTTCATACTGTTTCTCTCTCTTTCTTTCTTTCATACACTTTCGTACTGTTTGTCTCTCTTTCTTTCTTTCATACACTTTCGTACTGTTTCTATCTTTCATACACTTTTGTACTGTTTGTCTCTCTTTCTTTCTTTCATACACTTTCGTACTGTCTCATTCTCTTTCTTTGTCTCTTTCATAAACTTTCCTGCTCTCTCTCCCTCTCCCCCCAACACCCTATCCTTCTATCTTACTTTTGCTCTCTTCTTTTTACAAGCATCCCTTCCACTTCTCACTTTCACACATTTTTCTTACCAAGATTATCAAAACCAAATATTTACACAGCTTATTTGTCAGGCATAAGGCCAATAGTAGTGATGACTGAACTAGTAACCGGTGTGTGAAATGAAATTGGTAACAATGAGTTGATGCTGCAAAAATTCTCCAACAGACAAAGAAACAAAGAAAGAAAAAGAAATCAGATGTTTGGTTATTTGGTCAGCTTTTGTAAAGCAGGTCAGAACTTTTCAGTATGCACTCACATCTTCTCTTAGCATTTTCCCCAAATAAAATCACCCCCAAATTATTTAATCGTGTGGGCGTAGGAAGACTGTACACATAATTCTTTTAATTGAATGAATGTTTTACCATGGTGGGTAATTAACATACAAATACTATTGCCAAATGTATAATACATTTACTACATACAAATCTATTTTCCTACTATGTCTACATACTCAGACACACCTAAGATAAAAATAAAAAATTAATTTGAAAGTTTAAAATTTCACCATTTCCAATATTTTCACTTTTTCATGTTCGGGCATAATTATAATGAATGTTTGCATTTTTATATTCCCCTCCCCTTCATACACATATGTAATTGCATCAACGAAACCGTTACTTTAGTCTGATGAAATCATGAAGAATGAAATGTATTACTCAAAAAATATATATATATAATTTGTAAGTAAAACCAAAAAGTATATACAAGTATAAGCAAAAGGCATATACAAGTAAAACCAAAAAGTATATATAAGCAAATCTAAGAATATATACAAGTAAAACCAAAAATTATATACATGGAAAACAAAATAATATATATATAAATAAAATCAAAAAGTATATACACAAGTAAAATCAAAAAGTATATATACAAGTAAAACCAAAAAATCCCTTGCATGGAGTATTGCTGCCATATATGGTCTTCTGTTTGCCTCGGGGTTCTTGATAATATCCAGAGACGGGTATGCAATGTAATTGGCCCTGATCTGACTTCTCGTCTGCAGTCTCTCTCTCAGAGATGCGCCGTCGCCTCTCTCTGTCTCTTTTACAAATACTTCCATGGTAATTGCTCCGATGAGCTGCTATCGCTGGTTCCCAGGCTCCATGAATTTAAGCGTCATACGAGGATGGCATCCAGTTTCCACACTTTCACTGTTGAAACTGTTAAATGTAGACGTCTCTTTTACTCCAATAGCTTCATATCTCGCACCTCACGCCTGTGGAACTCCCTTCCCTATTCCTGTTTCCCTGACAACTATAATTTCCAACTATTCAAATGTAATGTCAATCGACATCTCCAGTTGCATTGATGTATCTACCATCCTTCTCCATATCCGTTCCTCTATCACTCCTATCTGCTCTTGCTCCAAATCCTCTGTAACCCCTTGTGTGCTAGTGGCTTTCAGCCTTGCCTGGGGTGAAAAGCTTTAAAAAAAAAAAATTTTTAAATATACAAGTGAAACCAAAAAGTATAAAACAAAGACACAGATGAGCCAGGGTAAGAAAAAAAAATTACTCACTGTAAAAATGTAGCATCGAAAAATATAACAAATAAATAACAGAAAAGAGATAACTGGTTATCACTTCGCACTCTTCAGAGACAATCAAGGACAAAAATATATGCAGAATGATTAAAAAATGGAGTAGAGAAAAAAAAAACTACTACTACCAGGGAATGAAAAATATAAATTTCAAATAGATTACCTTTCAGCAGCCATTCTTTCTGTCTACACAGGAAAGGCTGCTTGGACTCAATATAAATGATTCCAAGAAATCCTGTTCTTTTTATAATCATTTCTCATCAGTAACGTTTTCTCAGTTTCCTTCACTCTTTTATCCCCATTAAATCCTTGCTTCTTAGTGGCTTTATTGCCTTGCTTGGGGTGAAATTATTTTTTTTTAAAATTAAAAAAAGACTGTTCTTTCCAAGTACTAGACTGACAGCTAGGTCTCATCATTTTACAGTTTAAATTGCTAGATATAAGTGTGAGTTCTATGCTAACAGTTTTTCCCCCTCACACTTCTCGCTTGTGGAACACTCTTCTGGCTTCTTGCTTTTCAGTCAACTTTGCTCTTCAAATATTTAAATGCAATGTCAATTGTTATCTTCTGTTTTCTTAACTCTAGTTTTTTATTGTCCTCTCTCTCCTTAACAATGCTTTTCTTTTTCTCATATTCGTTCAAAATCCATAATCCCTTGCATTTTGGTGGCTTCATTGCCTTGTTTGTGGTGAAATGAAAAAAAAAATGTAACCGAATACTCTAAGAACTAAAGTGAAATTATTTTCTTACAATATTTTTTAAAATTTCCTGAGAAAATCATGTTTTCAAAATACTTTACTAATTTAATAATTACTGTGTCGACATTTGCCTTAATGGAGAAAACCTTTCAATATCAGGTGCATTTATTTCTATTTATACCTTTTCCAAGGTCAATAGCACAGAGCGAACACACATAATCTGATTAGGAGGTTGAACACAGTGCTCCAATTTCACTCACCATGCTGCAAAATGCTTGATCACAAGCTCCTTAATGGTATTGTTAAAAAACAAATAAATTTCACACTTGTGGAACGCTTCTGGCTTCTTGTTTTCCAGTCAACTTTGATCTTTAAAAATTTAAATGCAATGTCCATCGTTATCTTCTGTCTTTTTAATTCCACATCTTTTATTGCCCTCTCTCATTAATAGTAGTTTTTTCTCATATTCTCTAACACTCAGTAACCCCTTGCATCCTAGTGGCTTTATTGCCTTTGATCTTCCAAAATTTAAATGCAATTCCAATCATTATCTTCTGTCTTCTTAATTCCAGTTCTTTTATAGTCCTCTCTCCTTAATAATATTTTTCTGTTTTTCACATTATTTCACACTCAGTAACCCCTTGTGTCTTAGTGGCATATTGCCATCCTTAGTTGCCCATCTCTAGGGTTAACTATTATCTTTCACACATGCCCGTATAAACGGCACCCTTTTAATGCTCTACCTTCAGTAGCCCTTGGGCCTTGTAAAGGGTGAACATGAGTAAAAACATAAAATACACAATGTTTCCTCTTGCAAAACAATGAAAAACTGAAAATGATATTATTAGCAACTTTCGGTTTGAGCAGTGAGCACTGATCCACAACTATCTCAACTATAAAGCAGGCATCTTCTACACAGCAATAGAAACAAAAATCTTCTAACTGCAATATAGACAAAATTATAAGTGCAATATAGACAAGACTCTTCTCACTGCAATGGAGACAAGACTCTTCTCACTGCAATGGAGACAAAACTCTTCTCACTGCAATGGAGACAAGACTCTTCTCACTGAAATGGAGACAAGACTCTTCTCACTGCAATGAAGACAAGACTCTTCTCACTGCAATGGAGACAAGACTCTTCTCACTGCAATGGAGACAAGACTCTTCTCATTGCAATGGAGACAAGACTCTTCTCACTACAATAGACAAGAGTCTTCTCACTGCAATGGAGACAAGACTCTTCTCACTGCAATGGAGACAAGACTCTTCTCACTGCAATGAAGACAAGACTCTTCTCACTGCAATGGAGACAAGACTCTTCTCACTGCAATGGAGACAAGACTCTTCTCATTGCAATGGAGACAAGACTCTTCTCACTACAATAGACAAGAGTCTTCTCACTGCAATGGAGACAAGACTCTTCTCACTGCAATGGAGACAAGACTCTTCTCACTGCAATGGAGACAAGACTCTTCTCACTGCAATGGAGACAAGACTCTTCTCACTGCAATGGAGACAAGACTCTTCTCACTGCAATGGAGACAAGACTCTTCTCACTGCAATGGAGACAAGACTCTTCTCACTGCAATAGAGACAAGACTCTTCTCACTGCAATGGAGACAAGACTCTTCTCATTGCAATGGAGACAAGACTCTTCTCACTGCAATGGAGACAAGACTCTTCTCACTGCAATAGAGACAAGACTCTTCTCACTGCAATGGAGACAAGACTCTTCTCATTGCAATGGAGACAAGACTCTTCTCACTGCAATGGAGACAAGACTCTTCTCACTGCAATGGAGACAAGACTCTTCTCACTGCAATGGAGACAAGACTCTTCTCACTGCAATGGAGACAAGACTCTTCTCACTGCAATGGAGACAAGACTCTTCTCACTGCAATGGAGACAAGACTCTTCTCATTGCAATGGAGACAAGACTCTTCTCACTACAATAGACAAGAGTCTTCTCACTGCAATGGAGACAAGACTCTTCTCACTGCAATGAAGACAAGACTCTTCTCACTGCAATGGAGACAAGACTCTTCTCACTGCAATGGAGACAAGACTCTTCTCACTGCAATGGAGACAAGACTCTTCTCACTGCAATGGAGACAAGACTCTTCTCACTGCAACAGAGACAAGACTCTTCTCACTGCAACAGAGACAAGATCTTCTCAATGCAACACAGACAGATCTCTTCTAACTACAATATAAACAAAACCCTTCTAACTGCTATATAGACAAAACCCTTCTAACTGCTATATAGACAAAACCCTTCTAACTGCTATATAGTCAAAATTCTTCTAACTGCTATATAGACAACTATTTGTAGGAGTTTTTTTGTGTGAAACAGACAGACAGTGCAGAAGTAGAAGCACCAAAGCCAAGATCAATATGACAATGATAGAGGTTAATAAATTGATGTCAGTGATAAATGGCTTTTTCTATGAAGATTATTTTGTTTTATTGTTCAATTCTATATTAAAAACACTCAAGGAAATTGAGAGGAGGGAGAATAATTCAAAGAGCAAATTTAACCTGATTAACACGCTAGGTTAAGTTCCTATTGATACAAGACAACAGAGAAAAAAAGAAAAAACATTGCAGATCATTCGGTCACAACTTCAGTATCAATGGGCAGTTGCTAATTTTAGTGGGCATTAGTTCAGACAGCAGTGAAATATAAAGGGTTGGATTTATTAAACAAATACATCAAAACTTTCATTCACTCAAACGATTATGTTTACAGCCAAACAGAAAATACTAAAAGCATATATGGAAATTTATTGGCAATGATTTTAGTATAAGAAATCATTGCAAAATTTTTTTACAATAGAAATTCAATGGAAGTAAAAAAGATAAACTGAAAGAGTAATCAGCAATGACAAAGTTTCTAATAAACAATAAAGAAAGAAAAAGAAGAGGCAAAAATAATCCGAAGCAAAAATATATATATGGAAGTCAAAAGTAGGCAAAGCAACAGTCATAGGGCAAAATGACAAAGTAAGAATGGTATTCACAAGCAAAAGGGATACAGTCAAGTGGTTATAGCATTCTGACTTGAAGACAAGAACGAACCAAAATATGACAGATGAAACCAAGAAGTGGTCCATTTATTTTCATTAAGAAGAAATCCCAGCATGCATCGGTATGATCTATCTATATTTGGGTAGCGGATGATTTTAATACTCATTAATATAAATCAGTATTTCTCAAACTTTTTTTTTTACTTCAGGGATGACTTGTAGAATAACTAAATCTCTGAGGCAAGTTTTAAATTTTAATAAGGATGAATTAGTCATGAAATTTGAAAATATGAAATTTTCCTTAGCATTTCCAAATATTAAGGTAAAGTTTTTATTTAAAGAGATTTATGAAGAATCAGTTAATTTAAATCCCTTTAAGAAATGCCCTTAGAAAGGTATGAATCCATCTCTTCTCTCTCCAGCTAGGGGTTAATAGCAGGGCAGAGTGGGCTCTTTTGTTTTAGAGGGAAACCCGTCTAGTCAGGTGGACAATTCTGAATTCGACACAGTTGGGCTTGGTGCTAACAATTCCTCGCTGTAAAAACATATTTGCTCCGGCCTTGGTTAAATGTAATCAGTGAAATTAAACAATAAGAAAAGAAAGAAAAAGAAGCGGGAAAAATAATACGAAACAAACAATATATATGGAAGTCAAAAGTAGGCAAAGCAATAATCATAGGATAAAATGACAAAGTAAGAATGGTATTCACATGCAAAAATGGATACAGTCAACTGATTATAGCATCCTGACTTCAACTTTAGTTTTAGATGGAAACCAGTCTGGGTGGTGGGGAATTCTGAATTGAACACAATTAGGCTTGGTGCTAACCACTCCAACCTGTAAAAATCTATATGCTATGGCGATGGTTAAGTGTAATCAGTAAAATTGACAAAGTTCTCAATAAACAATAAGAAAAAAAGAAAAAGGATGAAGGCAAAATAATATGAAGCAAACAATATATATGGAAGTCAAAAGTAGGCAAAGCAATAATCATAGGGTAAAATGACAAAGTAAGAATGGTATTCACATGCAAAAGGGATACAGTCAAGTGATTATAGCATCCTGACTTCAACTTTAGTTTTAGATGGAAACCAGTCTGGGTGGTGGGGAATTCTGAATTGAACACAGTTGGGCTTGGTGCTGACAACGCCACCCAGTAAAAACATTTTTCTCTGGCCATGGTTAAGTGTAATCAGTAAAATTGACAAAGTTCTCAATAAACAATAAGAAAAAAAGAAAAAGGATGAAGGCAAAATAATATGAAACAAACAATATATATGGAAGTCAAAAGTAGGCAAAGCAACTGTAAATAGGCAAAAAAGTTCCCTAAGTAAAAATGGTGTTCATAAATTCTCAAGAGCTTTCCTGCTTGTTGGAAATCCTCCACTGTTGTTCCAGTCTTTAAGAACTCGGGTTAACCGTCTGAACCTTCAAACTATTGGCCTGTTAGCATTCTATCTGTTTTTGACAAACTACTAGAGGCCCTAAACAACTCTGAAATGGTTAATCATCTCACAATGCAGGAAGTTACAGACACACAATATGGCTCTGGCTTCTCTAGGTCAAATGCTGATGTACTAATGATTATCGCTGAAAAGGTCTATCAAGCTTTAGATAAGAATGAAGAAGCATGGGCTATTGCTTTCGACATCTCTCTGAACAGCCACTTTTCTAGATCTTTTTTCGTACTAATGCAGGTATCCCCTCGGGCTCTATCTTTGGATCTACTCTGTTCTTAATTTTCATCAATGAATTTTCTTGATGACATCAATTCTTTACTTGATATCTGTGGTGTTCTACTCCTGTCTCAACAGTAAGTTTGATCAGTTCGATAAGGTTAAATTGGCAGCTGATCTCAAAAATGGCCTACGGTCTGTTGTCCACTTGGAATGGCTTGTTAATTTTAAGGCCTACAAGACTAAACTTACCTGAAAGACCCCTTCCTGCCACCATAACTTCCATGAGAGTGACTCGTTATACCTACTCGGGCTAATGTTCTTGGGCTGACATTAAGTGGAAAGACGATACTGCTAGGGCTGCTGCTAAGAATGTTGAGATGTGCGAGGCAATTTTTCTCCTGCCTGAATCTATCTTACATATTTATAAATCTACCATTCGCCCATGCCTTGAATATTGCTGCCACATATGGTCTAGTGCTTGTGCTTTATATCTAAAGATTGTTGATAAAATCCAAAGAAAAATAAGCAATACTATTGCCTTTGATGTGGCATCTTGGCTCCAGTTACTTTCTCACTGCTGTGCCTTTTCTGTAAATACTTCCATGGTAATTTTTCAAATAAACTCTTCATTATAGTACCTAGACTTTATGAATTTGAGTGCAGTACTAGATTGGCAGCAAGGTCTCTGCAATTCTGTTGTGGCCAACGATATTTTTTTTTCTCCCTCCGTATGAGTTCGAATCTTCGTCGCCAAAAGTTGTTGTGGAGTTATTTCCACAATAGAACTTGTAGTCGGACTAAATGCGTCCTAAATGGGGTAAACGTACAGAAACGTTAGGAACTTGTAATAAAGTGTTATGCAGAGTAATCGAGTTGTGGTCGCTCCTCCCTCGACTACCTACTGACTCCTACTTATAATAGGTGGGAGAGTCTATTATCTAGACAAGGTGTCTTCCACTATAACAAATTCACAGTTGAAATAGCTAAGATGTAACTGTAAGTTCTATGCTAACAGTTTCTTCGCTCACACTTCTCACTTGTGGCACTCGCTTCTGGCTTCTTGCTTCCCAATCAACTTTGATCTTAAAAAATTTAAATGCAATGTCCATTGTTATCTTCTGTCTTCTGGATTACTCTTCTTTTATTGTTCTTGCTTCTTAATAAAGATTTTGCTTTTCTTTATACTTTCACACTCAGTAACCCCCTCTGTCTTAGTGGCTTTATTGCCTTGCTTGGGGTGATATATATTTTTTTTTTTTTAAACTGATTGCAGCATTCTGACTTTAGGAGAAGGAAGAAAAAATGTATGGTGGGTGGTAAATATAGGTTCTCTCTACCTTTTGTATAAATACTTTCATGGTAATTGTTCGGATGAGCTACCTAGACTTTATGAATTTAATTGCAGTACTAGATTGGCAGCAAGGTCTCATCATTTTACAGTTGAAATGGTGAGATGCAGCTGTAAGTTCTATGCTAACAGTTTCTTTTCTCATACTTCTCACCTGTGGAACTCCCTTCTGGCCAATTGCTTTCTAGCCAATTTGATCTTCACAAATTTAAATGCAATGTTAGTCGTTATCATTTCTTCTTGATTACTTTTCTGTTCTCGCTCCTTGATTATGTTTCTCTTTTTCTTATTCTTTCATATTCAGGAACCCATATCTTCGTGACTTCACTGGCTTGCATGGAGTAAATTTAATTTTTTAAATCATTTAATCCCTAAACAAAGGCAATACAGACACGAGGATGGAAGGAATTACTGAATGTGAGAAAATATATGAAAAAGAAAACATTATCAAGGAGAGAGGACAATAAAAGAACTGGAATTAAGACGACAGAAGATAATGATTGACATTGCATTTAAATTTTGGAAGATCAAAGGCAATAAAGCCACTAGGATGCAAGGGCGTTAATGAGTGTTAGAGAATATGAGAAAAACTACTATTAATGAGAGAGGGCAATAAAAGAACTGGAATTAAGAAGACAGAATATAACGATTGACATTGCATTTAAATTTTTGATGATCAAAGGCAATAAAGCCACTAGGATGCAAGGGGTTTCTGAGTGTTAGAGAATATGAGAAAAACTACTATTAATGAGAGAGGACAATAAAAGAACTGGAATTAAGAAGACAGAAGATAACGATTGACATTGCATTTAAATTTTTGAAGATCAAAGACGATAAAGCCACTAGGATGCAAGGGGTTACTGAGTGTTAGGGAATATGAGAAAAACTACTATTAATGAGAGAGGACAATAAAAGAACTGGAATTAAGAAGACAGAAGATAATGATTGACATTGCATTTAAATTTTTGAGCTACTTAGACTTTATGAATTTAAGTGCAGTACCAGATTGGCAACAAAGTTTCATTTTACAGTTGAATTGGTTAGATGCAACCATAAGTTCCATCCTAACAGTTTCTTTGCTTGCACTTCTCACCTGTGGAATTCTGTTCTGGCTTCTTGCTTTTCAGTCAACTTTAATCTTCAAAAGTTTAAAGGCAATGTCAATCATATTCTACTGTCTTTTTGATTAAACTTCTTTTACTGTTCTCGCTCATTAATAACTTTTTTTGCTTTTTCTTATTCTTTCACACTCAGCAGCCGCTTGCATCTTAGTGGCTTTATTGCCTTGCTTGGGTCATATGTCTTAGTGGCTTTAGTGTGTGAAATGATAAAAAAAAAATAAAGGAAAGAAATGAGACTAGTAAGTCGTACATTTTATTGGTTAGGAAGAAATCTCAGCAGATCCTTTGTATTTTTTCTGATAACCCCTTCATATAAGGCAGGCAGACTGCTTTCCGAGTGTTGATGTCCTCCTCTTGTACCTGCCTATCCCAGTTTATTGGGGCTGCTGCCATGTACCCAGGGTAATTGTTACATTGTAGGGTACTACTTATAGTGACCAATTCTTTATCTAATGTCTCTGGGTCACCAGGCATATGGAACTAGAACATTCTATCCCAGCGTGTGAAATAAAGGGTTCAGGTCAACATTCCAACCACCTGAAGAAGCATACAACTGCCGAAACGTTTCTAATAAATATGACAACAAAGATGAGGACAATAATCCGAATAATGTAAATAGGGTACATAATACCTCATTTCAGGGTTTTAAAATCATTCGATTTGCCAACAGCATACGTCTTTTTTTATACAAGTCAAGGTCAATATACCTGTTCTACAATATATTTTAGATAGTAATTGTTGTGGTAGGATCCACCTAATCTGCATAGGTGACTACCAACTATATAAATAATGGTTGGTACCGGAAGACGAGAGGAAGGGAATCACGAGATCCAACTAGAGACTCTGCCCGACTGCGACTTAGTCAACACATTCTCCAGGAACGTCTTCCCAGAAATATACAGAAATACTAGATGTAAATATTGTGTACACTTTCTTGTTATAATACATTCTTGTTCTAAGTACATTTTGTGTTGCATTATTATTCCACGCATTAGTCGAGATCCAACAATGAGTCAAGACTCAACAGTAATATATACAATATGCAAACCACATTAAGAGAAATTAACTGCTTCTAAAAGATTTTTTTAAAGTTTTTATTATTAATGGGAGTCCAATGAGTGAGCAATTTTGAAACAGCTAAATATCTTCTTTGCGTTGTAGTAGTTATTGGTTTGGACTTTGTGATGTCATTTGCGGCTGTGTGCCATAGGTTGCCAACCCCTGTACTACAATACTGTATAATCCTTTATAACTGAAATGTAATAAATGGTTCAAAAGGTCATATTAAAGCTATCTGAAGCCGGTTGATACAAACCCGTGAAATGCTTATTATACCTGAAATAGCGGTTTAGTACAACTTCTCACTTAGCAACCAGGTTGTTGAAACAGAACCCAATCATTAAGTGAGATGTGTTGCATATTGAAATAGCAAATGCTGAAAGTGTGTGTTTCTTTGTGTATATATATATATATATATATATATATATATATATACTTAATTTAATTTAAAGAAAAACAGACCACTTTAAGGCTCCATTTGTTATAATTTATTTCACCAGAGAATTTTCTTTTTCTCTGGAACTTCAGACTTCACTTTCAAAGGTGAAACAAAAAAAAAATTTATATATATATTGGTGCATAAAAAATCCAAAAATTAAAAATATATTTGCTCTGTAATAATAAATACATTGAGCTCTTTTTGTGGATCAGTTTTAATATTTTATATTAGTAGGATCTACTTGGATTATATAGCAATGGATTTGTTACCTTTACTAATATATATATATATATATATATATATATAGGAATGCATTGCAAATGAGAAAGAAATAGATTGTCAGTGGTCAGGAATGAATGCAAACATCAATGATAGAATAAAGCTATTATATGTATAATGGAAATGTATACATAAGATAGATGCATTCCTAATGTTTCGACTACAGGAATGAATTGCAATTCAGTTAGAATGTGTGGAAAGTATTTAATGTGCTTAAGACAACACACAGGAAATGTTAGTTCCCAAATTGTAGGAAGTGAGTTCAAATTCTGATTACATACTGTTTGCTCTAATAATGAAAAGATTATTAAAATTAAGTGAAAAAATGAAAATAAATAATAAGATGGAATAAAACTAGTAATAAAATAATAGTAATAATGAAGAGTGTATAGAGCCAGAGTGTTGGGATAAAAAGCAAAAATAATAAGATGGAATAAAACTAGTAATAAAATAATAGTAATAATGAAGAGTGTATAGGGCCAGAGTGTTGGGATAAAAAGCAACAATAATAAGATGGAATAAAATTAGTAATAAAATAATAGTAATAATGAAGAGTGTATAGAGCCAGAGTGTTGGGATAAAAAGCAACAATAATAAGATGGAATAAAACTAGTAATAAAATAATAGTTAATAATGAAGAGTGTATAGAGCCAGAGTGTTGGGATAAAAAACAACAATAATAAGATGGAATAAAACTAGTAATAAAATAGTAGTAATAATGAAGAGTGTATAGAGCCAGAGTGTTGGGATAAAAAGCAAATAAAATAAGATGGAATAAAACTAGTAATAAAATAATAGTAATAAGGAAGCACGTATTGAGTGATGGGATGAAAAGTAACAATAAAATGCAATAAAACTGATAATAAAATAATAATATATCAATAATTCTTTTTCTGTAATAAAGTATTCAGTGTTGAAAATTGACAATGTTAAAATATGATTTTTTTTATTTATAAATCTGGAATCTGAATTTCTGGCTTTCTTTTCAATCAACGTGATTCTAGTCTTCTTAGTAAAAACCATTTCCTCAAGAACCAGAAATATTTTCCTGCTTGCAGCCGTTCACTCAAGTCATAATCATCAATAGCAGGCATCATTGTGACCCTGAAGTCGCCAATCATATTCCGATTAGATTAACTTTGTTTCACATGGATTAATGTAATCCTACATACATAAATAAATAATCCAAACAGACGATTATTCAATGCACAGATTAATTGCCATAGCGAAAAACCAGGCAAGAATACGAGTTTAAGTAATAAGGAGATTGATTTCTAGATTGGATTTTGTAAATACAGATTAAGTGATGTCAGGAGACAAATCTCTTAAAATATATCGAGGTAATAGCTACTTTGACACGTCCCAAGGTATAGGCTGGCCTGAGTTTATAGTGTTTACAATATAATAAATCTTATTTAACTTTGAAATCGGGTTTTTATTTTTATATTTGTGTCCATTACTTTCTATCTGAATCTCTCAAAAACGTTATAATTATTTATTATTTCGAGTAGTGGCGCCTGGCTCAACGCAGTGCCGTCTTCATCTACCGGTACCCTTCTAGATGATGAGTGCACTTGGGTCGGAGTCGCGATCCGCCTTGGATTCAAATTATGTGAGCGTCACAGATGCAGATGTGGAGCCTCCATCAATGAGTTTGGTTTGCATCCTCTCTCTCCTGTCGTCGTAGTTCCGGCCGCTTTCCATGGCATGAAGCAATAAATGACATCATCAAAAGACGTTTGGATGCAGCTGGGTTCCTTTCCCGAATCGAACCCGTAGGCCTCGACCGTGGTGATGGAAAGCGGCCGGATGGCATTACCATCTTCCCTTTTAAAATGGGTAAGTCGTTGATTTGGGATGCGACCTGTGTGGATACATTTTTGACCGGTAATTTGATCAGGTCCGTGGTTGAGCCTGGATTCGTTGCCCGAGACGCAGAGATAAAAAAATATAGCTAAATATTCTTCTCTTGCTGATAGATTTTTTTTTACTCCTGGAGACTTCAGGGGTTATTGGCCCTCGTTCGATGGTGTTCCTTCGGAGGATTGGTGCAATTGCGTCTCGATTAAGGAACGAGCCTCGCGAAACGGAGTGGCTCTTGCAGCATGTCTCACTGGTGACGGTTCGAGGTAATGCTTTCTCCATCATAGCGGCTGGCAGAGGATAGAAAAAATTGTTTATAGTTACGTTGTTCTGGAATTGTCATCAATGTCGACTGAACTTGCTTTGTTTCAATGACTTTTGTTTTGTTATTATTAATTACTTTGTTCAATAAAGATGATAATTTTATTGGAATAAAGTTCTACGCACACCAAATAAAAGGTTTTATCATCTATGCATTATTTACACTATTTACAAATGTATTTCACTGAACCATCAGTGCATTTCGACTGTTGTTATGCAAGAGAAAACAGAAGTCGGTGAGTAGGAAATGTATTGAGAGAGTGCACTAATCTTGCAGTTCTCAACAGTAAATCTAAGACTGGAGCCATACGTTATTTCAGCGATCATCGGGAAAATAAGAGCACATTACGGAATACGAGTTGGTGGAGAGAAGGACAGGGCTATATTTGGAATCCGGGTTGAATCCACGCAATAATACATCCATCAAAAGGGTTGAGGACTTCAAATATCTTTGATCTCATGTAAGAGATCCCCAAAAAGATTTCAATAACTGAAAAGCTCTTGCATGGGGTGCGTGTAACAAACTTCACATGATTTGGCACTCAAACCTTCCATCCTCCTTAAAAGTTCAAATGTTTCGAACATTGATTGAAACCGTCTTATCGTATGGATCAGAAACTTGGACATTATCTGTTCGTCTTGAAAGACAACTGGATGGAACAGATACATATCCACTGAGAAAAATCCAGAACATCTGTTGGAGATACCAGACAACGGGTAACACAATTGATGGAGAAATGAGACCAATCTCTCTTAAGCGCAAACAAAAACGACCACATTCTGTCATCCACTGCCACCGAGCGGACACGGAAATCGTCCCATCCTTACTCCTATGACATTCTTCTGGAAGTGTCTTCTCATGAAAATTAACTTTCCCAGGTACCATAACTCGGGACTCAGGGTTGGACATTGTGGATCTGGGGACAGCAATGAAAGACTGAACAGTGTGGAAAGGGATTTTCAATGGAGTTCCCACTAGCCCCAGGGAGGTTGATGATGGCAAGACTGATTCCTCTACAAGGTGACACACTTGCTCCTTTTCAGCTTATAGTTGTTCTGGACCATGTTCTGCGTATTTCTCTGGACAACATGGAGGAAAAAAACTCCTTTTGAAACCTCGCAAGCGTAGTCGGTACTCTCCACAATACCGGACTGACCTTGACTTCAACAATGATCTTGCATTAATTTCTCAATGTATCAAGGATGCAGAATTCTTGCTGCAAACACTTGAGCAAGCAGCAAAACCGGTAAGTCTCTATTGCAAAGTGAGTGAGACAGAATATATCACAACCTCCCCTGAAACATCCGAGTTGAAGTCACTCGATAATACATCCATCAAAATAGTTGAGGACTTCAAATATCTTGAATCTCACATAATAGATCCCCAAAAAGACTTCAACATCCGCAAAGGTCTTACATGGGGTGCGTGTAACAAACTTCACATGATTTGGCGCTCAAACCTTCCATCCTCCTTAAAAGTTCAAATGTTTCAAACATTGATTGAACCGGTCTTATTGTATGGATCAGAAACTTGGACATTATCTGTTCCTCTTGAAAGACTGCTGGATGGAACATATACCCATCTACATCTACATCAGAACATCAGTTGGAGATACCAGACAATATGTAACAGAATTTATGGAGAACTGAGACCAATCTCTCTTAAGCTTAAACAAAAGCCATTGCAATTTGCTGGACACTGACACCAAGCAGACAAGAAAATCGTCTCATCCTGACTTCTATGGCGTCATTCTGAAGGTGTGTTCTTGTGAAAGGTGACTTTCTCAGAAACCATTGCTCAGGACACAGGGTTGGACATTGGGAATCTGGGGTTGGAAATGCAGGGCCAAGCAGTGTGGAAAGGAATTGTTAATGAAGTTCCCACCAACCACAGCGAGGTCGACGGATGATGATGATGATGACGAGAGTTGGCTGATTTAAAAATCTAAATATATATATGAATGTAGTTGTGTGTGTGTGTGTGTGTGTATATATATATATATATATATATATATTACACTGGGTGTAACAGCAAAATTGTTCAATTGTTAGATTAAGCTTTGAACTGTTGTATTTTAGAAATGATTAAAGATATCTTACTGGAATTCTCTGAGGTTTTTATAATACTATTCCACTCTACTTTGAACAATAAGAATGTATAATTATTCTTCAAGATTAACAGAAGAATCATGACGAAATCTATCATTAATTAATCATAGCTTAGTTTATTTGTGCTCATTTGTTTTATCCATGCCTGTATTAAAGCCATTTGGTATTGTAGGATTTTACATCAGGGACTTTTCAATTATTTTTTTTTATACATACCACACACACAATATATATATATATATATATATATATATATATATACACACTTTTACATATGTGTAATGTACCTCCAGGCCCAGGCATATACTTCAGACTTGTATTAGACCCATTTATTTTTTCCAACTTGTATATACATGTATACATATACCATTAATATATACTTATGTATACACACATACATACATAGAGTGTTTTTTGTTATATATAGAGATGTATGCACACATATTAATACATAATGCTATTTATATATACCAGCATTTTTTTTTTCTAAATCGGTATCACACCCAGCAAGGCAGTAAAGCCACTAAGACACAAAGGGTTACAGGGTGTGGAAGAATTAGGAACAGAAACTTTAACTAAGAGCAAGAAAGAGATGAGAGTAATCAGGAGGACAGTAGATAGCAATTGACGTTGCATTTAAATTTTTGCAGATTTAAGCTGGCTGGAAAGCATGGAGCCAGAAGGGAGAGAAGAAACTGTTAGCAGATAACCTATGGCTACATCTAGCCAGTTTGGCTGTAAATTTGTGAGACCTTGTTGCAATCTGGTGCAGCACTTAAATTCATAAAGTCTAGGTACCATAGTGAAGAGCTCATTCGGACAATGCTTGGTTTGTTTACTTACATATATATATATATATATATATATATATATATATATATATATATGCACACATGCACACACATACATAAATCATCCTAGGTATGACTATAAATTACATCCGGTGGTAAGGCCTCTGATGGGAGAGATTTTGACGAGTGTGGAAGCACCTCTTCATTGCTGTTGTTCCCAGTACCATCCTGACCCGAGGTGGTAGCACCGGTTGGGGTCCCAGCTATTGGCAAGTAGTTAACCTCCCAAACTGGGTTCAAAACACTATGAAATTATAAAAATAGATTTTTTATAGTAAAAATAGCAGCAATGCATTTGGCTCTCGACAAAAACACTCTTTACAAAAATACATCAATGCAACCTGATCTACAAACTGATTTCTTACAAAGAATACATATTCTATTCATACGAACCTATTCTGAAAATCTTGTCGGCATTAAATAACCCATTGAGGTTGATATGCCGTAAAAGAAAATGAATCAAACCAAAGAATACATATTCTATTCAGACAAACCTCTTCTAAAAATCTTGTCAGCATTAAATAACCTATTGAGGTTGATATGCCGTAAAAGAAAATGAATCAAACCAAAGAATACATATTCTATTCATACGAACCTATCCTAAAAATCTTGTCGGTATTAAATAACTCATTTTGGTTGGTGTGCTGTAAAACAAACTAAACCAAACCAAAGATCGACTTCCTTCCCCAAATCCAAAGCTATATTATCAGTCTTGCACTGGCATCTCAGCTTCAGTCATTCTCCCACTAGTATAAAATAACTTCCCTTTGCCTCTTTAAATATCTTCCATTGCTAGTCAACCACTAAAATGTTAGGCTTCGTAAAAGCAGACACATTTTCTTAAGAGGCAGTCTGCCGTGTTGACCATATAACGAGATAGCAGCATGTTATCAAAGATTTACATTCATGTTATCCAGTGTCATTTGAAATTCATCTGTCCTGGTTTGCGTTTCTGATGGCTTGGTTGTGCTAGTCCCGTATATATGGTGTTTGTAGAATCAATGGGTTACTCACCTTCGCAGGAAGGTTCCAAACTAGCATCTAGTTGGCAGACAGGGGTGAGCGTGTTGTAATTCAACACAGCTCTATACTCAAGCAAACATAATAGTATAATGACAGATATTTATCTATAACAACATCCACACTAGACCCAGCAGCCAACCAGGACTCAGAGAATGGGATTGCCTGAGTGGTAGAATAGAACAATCCAGCTTGCTATGTATACCAGCTGTTGTAACCTCTGGGGACCAAAGGGCTTACAATACACTAATCTGGTTATTCAGCGGTGTTCCCATGTGGAAATATCGTTCATGGCCTAACCATCATGATCCAGTGTTTGCTTCTGGTCCTGCTGATTTTTCTCTCCCTCGTCGTTAGCAGATACCCAACCAATAAGAAAATCTACTGATACCTCATCTTCATGAATTCAAGCACAGTACTAGATTGGCAGCTAGGTCTCATAATTTTCAGAGTTGAACTTGCTAGTTCTATTCAATTGCTTCTTCTCTCACTCTTCTCACTTGTGGGACTCTTCTGCTTTCCTATCAACTACGATCTACAATATTTAAATGCAAGGACAATCATCATCTTGCGCCTTCTTGAAACCTGCTCTTTTATTGTCCCCTCTGTTTCTTTCACTCTGAGTAACCCATTACATCTTAGTGGCTTTATTGCCTTGCTTGTCAAAAAGTAAATTTATTTATAAACATATGCGATTGTCAGTCAACAAACTTCTCGTAATTTGATCCGAAATAATAATTTATAGCTATGTAATTATTAGTTTAGCATCCACATAATTAGATATATCTACATCGCCACATATCTGCCTTGTCAATTAACTTGGAAGCTTTTGTCACCGCATTGACAGTTTAATCCTGACGTCGGCTACCTTCCTATTCAAGCTATTATTGATAGTAAAGCTTGATCATTGAACGATATTAACATTGGCAGTTGAGCAACTCTAAGTCTTTCAATAATCACACTTACAAGTCTGCCCGCGTCACAGGGTAGATTACTGTACTGATTCCTGCTTGCTGACTGAGGCAGTGGTATAATGAAAATACTACTAGTAAACACTCGGTATAATGCAGATGGAGCAGCCAATTGCAACTGTTATTAGTACACGCACTCGGTCAAAGAGACAATATTTAGTGTGCTGTCTCTGCAGAAAGACAACACATGGCAACCCTGCCAGAAAAGAGACAGTGCAAGCCCCGGAACATCTGTGGTTATGAAGAAAGAAGGTGTCAACAAGCTTCCCCCTTAGATAGTTGGGAGGGTGAGCTGAACGGTTTTAGCTATGCAAATGATTCATTTGCTAGCCAACTGCTAGGCTCCACAAAAGCGGACACATTTTGGGGGAAGAATGAGAGCTTGGCAGTACACTGCGTTGAGAGCACAACAGGACTGCTGTATGTTACCAAGGATTTTGTTCATGTTACCCAGCGTCATTTCAAATTTGTTCTTCCTTGTTTGTGTTTCCAGCGTTTCGGCTGCGTCCGCCCTGTACATGTGGTGTTCCTATGTGGAAGTCTTGTCCGTGCTCTGCTTGTTGTGATCAAATGTTTGACTCCAGTGCTGCTGAGTTTCTGTCCTTCTTCTTTGGCAGATATCCAACCAATAAGAAAATCAAACAGGTAAAAACTAGGGAATGCGATTAGCAGGTAACATTTTGCTAAATTGTTCACGGCAATCTTAGTACATGTGCAGCAGAGTTGGAGAACAGACTTCAATTTCTGGATCAGCCTGATTGCATTTACTTTCTCACAAATGCCCTAGGGAAAGACATGGATTCATTTTTTTCTTCAAACACCAGTTATGGGTTAAATAACAGGACAGTCACTTTGAGTAGCAACCAGTCAAATAGATGCAAAAACTTTGAATTCCAAATTGTAGAGAAGGCAAGACAAAAATCACTCCCCTTTCTTCCCCAAGATTGCATGCTAATTTTTTTTGTTGTTGTTGTTTTACAGCTTATGCGGATAAGTGCGGAAGATAACGGTTAACCCTAGACTTGAACAGGTTCAGATTGTAGTGATTGGGGAAGCACCGCTTTACAAGTTGGTTCCACAAGCCTGCAGTTCATGGGAAGAAACTGCTTGAGTGGAACTTGCATCTCACCAGTGGCATATGAAGAGAATGAGAGTGGTTTCCTACAACGGCCGTGGCATGGCAAGTCTGTAATTAATAGCTAATAATGAAAAGGTATCTTTGGTATTTTAATTATTAAAATTCACCCAAGAGCCACTCAAAGTGAAGGCTTACTATTAAAATGATGAATGAGGCATGTGATAGGAATGAAAGATGTGGTGATAGGAAATTAAGATCAGGAGAATATGAAGGATAGATACTGACCGACTCTTGACTTGCAGAGGTTAAGATTCTAGAGTTCAGAGAAGCAGTCACTCAGTAGTCTATTGGACAAAGTGGCAGATCTTAGGCAAAATCAGAGTGGGACTTGCTTCCTGTATTTTGAACCTAGCCATGGAAGTGGCACAGTGTCTTCTACCAGTAACGGTCTGAACTGGTGGAATGAAAGAATGGAGCTTACTTGAAAATTTACTATGAAAATAGCGCATGAGTAGCGAGAGCCTTAGCTGTAATGATCTGAACTGGTGGAACCAAAAAATAGTGCTCACCTGAATATTTGCTATAGGAATAGCGATATAATAGTGGCTGGTTTGCGATGTTGCATCAGCGGGTAAGGGGAGTCGGAGTGGAGATTAACCTATCTTTTATAACCTTAATACTGTATGTCATGCAGAATTATTAAATATGAAAAACTTCAAATACCTCAGTGTTTTATTTTTAATTTTTTTCCCAATAGTGTTTACTCTATACAAGGCCCAAGAGCTACTTGAAGATAAGGGTCACAGAGGAAGTGTTAAGAGGTACACACAGTTGATGGGCAATGGCGATGATAACAGTGAACCCTAGACTTGAACATGTTAAGATTGTAGGGATCGAAGAACCAACCTCTTGGGAGTTGGTTCCAGAAAATAGTGGTTTGTGAGAAAAAGCTTTTCAAGTAGGATTTACATCTCACTCATGGAATACGAAGAGAATGAGGTGATTATATTTAATGTGCCTGGCATAGCGAGTCATAGCCATGAAGGGTAGAACTGGTAGAACTGTGAAATGTAGTTTGATTGAACACTTTCCATGGGAATAGCATGACAGGTTTTAGCCATGAAGGTTAGAACTGGTAGAACTAAGAAATGTAGTTTGTCTGAAAACATTCCATGGGAATAGCATGACAGGTTTTAGCCATGAAGGGTAGAACTGGTAGAACTGTGAAATGGAGTTAGATTGAACACTTTCCATGGGAATAGCATGACAGGTTTTAGCCATGAAGGTTAGAACTGGTAGAACTAAGAAATGTAGTTTGTCTGAAAACATTCCATGGGAATAGCATGACAGGTTTTAGCCATGAAGGTTAGAACTGGTAGAACTAAGAAATGTAGTTTGTCTGAAAACATTCCATGGGAATAGCATGACAGGTTTTAGCCATGAAGGTTAGAACTGGTAGAACTGTGAAATGTAGTTTGTCTGAAAACATTCCATGGGAATAGCATGACAGGTTTTAGCCATGAAGGGTAGAACTGGTAGAACTGTGAAATGTAGTTTGATTGAACACTTTCCATGGGAATAGCATGACAGGTTTTAGCCATGAAGGTTAGAACTGGTAGAACTAAGAAATGTAGTTTGATTGAACACTTTCCATGGGAATAGCATGACAGGTTTTAGCCATGAAGGGTAGAACTGGTAGAACTGTGAAATGGAGTTAGATTGAACACTTTCCATGGGAATAGCATGACAGGTTTTAGCCATGAAGGTTAGAACTGGTAGAACTAAGAAATGTAGTTTGTCTGAAAACATTCCATGGGAATAGCATGACAGGTTTTAGCCATGAAGGTTAGAACTGGTAGAACTAAGAAATGTAGTTTGTCTGAAAACATTCCATGGGAATAGCATGACAGGTTTTAGCCATGAAGGGTAGAACTGGTAGAACTGTGAAATGTAGTTTGATTGAACACTTTCCATGGGAATAGCATGACAGGTTTTAGCCATGAAGGTTAGAACTGGTAGAACTAAGAAATGTAGTTTGTCTGAAAACATTCCATGGGAATAGCATGACAGGTTTTAGCCATGAAGGGTAGAACTGGTAGAACTGTGAAATGGAGTTAGATTGAACACTTTCCATGGGAATAGCATGACAGGTTTTAGCCATGAAGGTTAGAACTGGTAGAACTAAGAAATGTAGTTTGTCTGAAAACATTCCATGGGAATAGCATGACAGGTTTTAGCCATGAAGGTTAGAACTGGTAGAACTAAGAAATGTAGTTTGTCTGAAAACATTCCATGGGAATAGCATGACAGGTTTTAGCCATGAAGGTTAGAACTGGTAGAACTAAGAAATGTAGTTTGTCTGAAAACATTCCATGGGAATAGCATGACAGGTTTTAGCCATGAAGGGTAGAACTGGTAGAACTGTGAAATGTAGTTTGATTGAACACTTTCCATGGGAATAGCATGACAGGTTTTAGCCATGAAGGTTAGAACTGGTAGAACTAAGAAATGTAGTTTGTCTGAAAACATTCCATGGGAATAGCATGACAGGTTTTAGCCATGAAGGGTAGAACTGGTAGAACTGTGAAATGGAGTTAGATTGAACACTTTCCATGGGAATAGCATGACAGGTTTTAGCCATGAAGGTTAGAACTGGTAGAACTAAGAAATGTAGTTTGTCTGAAAACATTCCATGGGAATAGCATGACAGGTTTTAGCCATGAAGGTTAGAACTGGTAGAACTAAGAAATGTAGTTTGTCTGAAAACATTCCATGGGAATAGCATGACAGGTTTTAGCCATGAAGGTTAGAACTGGTAGAACTAAGAAATGTAGTTTGTCTGAAAACATTCCATGGGAATAGCATGACAGGTTTTAGCCATGAAGGTTAGAACTGGTAGAACTAAGAAATGTAGTTTGTCTGAAAACATTCCATGGGAATAGCATGACAGGTTTTAGCCATGAAGGTTAGAACTGGTAGAACTAAGAAATGTAGTTTGTCTGAAAACATTCCATGGGAATAGCATGACAGGTTTTAGCCATGAAGGTTAGAACTGGTGGAACTAAGGAATGTAGTTTGTCTGAAAACATTCCATGGGAATAGCATGACAGGTTTTAGCCATGAAGGTTAGAACTGGTAGAACTAAGAAATGTAGTTTGTCTGAAAACATTCCATGGGAATAGCATGACAGGTTTTAGCCATGAAGGTTAGAACTGGTAGAACTAAGAAATGTAGTTTGTCTGAAAACATTCCATGGGAATAGCATGACAGGTTTTAGCCATGAAGGTTAGAACTGGTAGAACTAAGAAATGTAGTTTGTCTGAAAACATTCCATGGGAATAGCATGACAGGTTTTAGCCATGAAGGTTAGAACTGGTAGAACTAAGAAATGTAGTTTGTCTGAAAACATTCCATGGGAATAGCATGACAGGTTTTAGCCATGAAGGTTAGAACTGGTGGAACTAAGAAATGTAGTTTGTCTGAAAACATTCCATGGGAATAGCATGACAGGTTTTAGCCATGAAGGTTAGAACTGGTGGAACTAAGAAATGTAGTTTGTCTGAAAACATTCCATGGGAATAGCATGACAGGTTTTAGCCATGAAGGTTAGAACTGGTGGAACTAAGGAATGTAGTTTGTCTGAAAACATTCCATGGGAATAGCATGACAGGTTTTAGACATGAAGGTTAGAACTGGTAGAACTAAGAAATGTAGTTTGTCTGAAAACATTCCATGGGAATAGCATGACAGGTTTTAGCCATGAAGGTTAGAACTGGTAGAACTAAGAAATGTAGTTTGTCTGAAAACATTCCATGGGAATAGCATGACAGGTTTTAGCCATGAAGGTTAGAACTGGTAGAACTAAGAAATGTAGTTTGTCTGAAAACATTCCATGGGAATAGCATGACAGGTTTTAGCCATGAAGGTTAGAACTGGTAGAACTAAGAAATGTAGTTTGTCTGAAAACATTCCATGGGAATAGCATGACAGGTTTTAGCCATGAAGGTTAGAACTGGTAGAACTAAGAAATGTAGTTTGTCTGAAAACATTCCATGGGAATAGCATGTCTGGTTTTAGCCATGAAGGTTAGAACTGGTAGAACTAAGAAATGTAGTTTGTCTGAAAACATTCCATGGGAATAGCATGACAGGTTTTAGCCATGAAGGTTAGAACTGGTAGAACTAAGAAATGTAGTTTGTCTGAAAACATTCCATGGGAATAGCATGACAGGTTTTAGCCATGAAGGTTAGAACTGGTAGAACTAAGGAATGTAGTTTGTCTGAAAACATTCCATGGGAATAGCATGACAGGTTTTAGCCATGAAGGTTAGAACTGGTAGAACTAAGAAATGTAGTTTGTCTGAAAACATTCCATGGGAATAGCATGACAGGTTTTAGCCATGAAGGTTAGAACTGGTAGAACTAAAAAATGTAGTTTGTCTGAAAACATTCCATGGGAATAGCATGACAGGTTTTAGCCATGAAGGTTAGAACTGGTAGAACTAAGAAATGTAGTTTGTCTGAAAACATTCCATGGGAATAGCATGACAGGTTTTAGCCATGAAGGTTAGAACTGGTAGAACTAAGAAATGTAGTTTGTCTGAAAACATTCCATGGGAATAGCATGACAGGTTTTAGCCATGAAGGTTAGAACTGGTAGAACTAAGAAATGTAGTTTGTCTGAAAACATTCCATGGGAATAGCATGACAGGTTTTAGCCATGAAGGTTAGAACTGGTAGAACTAAGAAATGTAGTTTGTCTGAAAACATTCCATGGGAATAGCATGACAGGTTTTAGACATGAAGGTTAGAACTGGTAGAACTAAGAAATGTAGTTTGTCTGAAAACATTCCATGGGAATAGCATGACAGGTTTTAGCCATGAAGGTTAGAACTGGTAGAACTAAGAAATGTAGTTAGATTGAACACTTTCCATGGGAATAGCATGACAGGTTTTAGCCATGAAGGTTAGAACTGGTAGAACTAAGAAATGTAGTTTGTCTGAAAACATTCCATGGGAATAGCATGACAGGTTTTAGCCATGAAGGTTAGAACTGGTAGAACTAAGAAATGTAGTTTGTCTGAAAACATTCCATGGGAATAGCATGACAGGTTTTAGCCATGAAGGTTAGAACTGGTAGAACTAAGAAATGTAGTTTGTCTGAAAACATTCCATGGGAATAGCATGACAGGTTTTAGCCATGAAGGTTAGAACTGGTAGAACTAAGAAATGTAGTTTGTCTGAAAACATTCCATGGGAATAGCATGACAGGTTTTAGCCATGAAGGTTAGAACTGGTAGAACTAAGAAATGTAGTTTGTCTGAAAACATTCCATGGGAATAGCATGACAGGTTTTAGACATGAAGGTTAGAACTGGTAGAACTAAGGAATGTAGTTTGTCTGAAAACATTCCATGGGAATAGCATGACAGGTTTTAGCCATGAAGGTTAGAACTGGTAGAACTAAGAAATGTAGTTTGTCTGAAAACATTCCATGGGAATAGCATGACAGGTTTTAGCCATGAAGGTTAGAACTGGTAGAACTAAGAAATGTAGTTTGTCTGAAAACATTCCATGGGAATAGCATGACAGGTTTTAGCCATGAAGGTTAGAACTGGTAGAACTAAGAAATGTAGTTTGTCTGAAAACATTCCATGGGAATAGCATGACAGGTTTTAGCCATGAAGGTTAGAACTGGTAGAACTAAGAAATGTAGTTTGTCTGAAAACATTCCATGGGAATAGCATGACAGGTTTTAGCCATGAAGGTTAGAACTGGTAGAACTAAGAAATGTAGTTTGTCTGAAAACATTCCATGGGAATAGCATGACAGGTTTTAGACATGAAGGTTAGAACTGGTAGAACTAAGAAATGTAGTTTGTCTGAAAACATTCCATGGGAATAGCATGACAGGTTTTAGCCATGAAGGTTAGAACTGGTAGAACTAAGAAATGTAGTTAGATTGAACACTTTCCATGGGAATAGCATGACAGGTTTTAGCCATGAAGGTTAGAACTGGTAGAACTAAGAAATGTAGTTTGTCTGAAAACATTCCATGGGAATAGCATGACAGGTTTTAGCCATGAAGGTTAGAACTGGTAGAACTAAGAAATGTAGTTTGTCTGAAAACATTCCATGGGAATAGCATGACAGGTTTTAGCCATGAAGGTTAGAACTGGTAGAACTAAGAAATGTAGTTTGTCTGAAAACATTCCATGGGAATAGCATGACAGGTTTTAGACATGAAGGTTAGAACTGGTAGAACTAAGAAATGTAGTTTGTCTGAAAACATTCCATGGGAATAGCATGACAGGTTTTAGCCATGAAGGTTAGAACTGGTAGAACTAAGAAATGTAGTTTGTCTGAAAACATTCCATGGGAATAGCATGACAGGTTTTAGCCATGAAGGTTAGAACTGGTAGAACTAAGAAATGTAGTTTGTCTGAAAACATTCCATGGGAATAGCATGACAGGTTTTAGCCATGAAGGTTAGAACTGGTAGAACTAAGAAATGTAGTTTGTCTGAAAACATTCCATGGGAATAGCATGACAGGTTTTAGCCATGAAGGTTAGAACTGGTAGAACTAAGAAATGTAGTTTGTCTGAAAACATTCCATGGGAATAGCATGACAGGTTTTAGACATGAAGGTTAGAACTGGTAGAACTAAGAAATGTAGTTTGTCTGAAAACATTCCATGGGAATAGCATGACAGGTTTTAGCCATGAAGGTTAGAACTGGTCGAACTAAGAAATGTAGTTTGTCTTAAAACATTCCATGGGAATAGCATGACAGGTTTTAGCCATGAAGGTTAGAACTGGTAGAACTAAGAAATGTAGTTTGTCTGAAAACATTCCATGGGAATAGCATGACAGGTTTTAGCCATGAAGGTTAGAACTGGTAGAACTAAGAAATGTAGTTTGTCTGAAAACATTCCATGGGAATAGCATGACAGGTTTTAGCCATGAAGGTTAGAACTGGTAGAACTAAGAAATGTAGTTTGTCTGAAAACATTCCATGGGAATAGCATGACAGGTTTTAGCCATGAAGGTTAGAACTGGTAGAACTAAGAAATGTAGTTTGTCTGAAAACATTCCATGGGAATAGCATGACAGGTTTTAGCCATGAAGGTTAGAACTGGTAGAACTAAGAAATGTAGTTTGTCTGAAAACATTCCATGGGAATAGCATGACAGGTTTTAGCCATGAAGTTTAGAACTGGTAGAACTAAGAAATGTAGTTTGTCTGAAAACATTCCATGGGAATAGCATGACAGGTTTTAGCCATGAAGGTTAGAACTGGTAGAACTAAGAAATGTAGTTTGTCTGAAAACATTCCATGGGAATAGCATGACAGGTTTTAGCCATGAAGGTTAGAACTGGTAGAACTAAGAAATGTAGTTTGTCTGAAAACATTCCATGGGAATAGCATGACAGGTTTTAGCCATGAAGGTTAGAACTGGTAGAACTAAGAAATGTAGTTTGTCTGAAAACATTCCATGGGAATAGCATGACAGGTTTTAGCCATGAAGGTTAGAACTGGTAGAACTAAGAAATGTAGTTTGTCTGAAAACATTCCATGGGAATAGCATGACAGGTTTTAGCCATGAAGGTTAGAACTGGTAGAACTAAGAAATGTAGTTTGTCTGAAAACATTCCATGGGAATAGCATGACAGGTTTTAGCCATGAAGGTTAGAACTGGTAGAACTAAGAAATGTAGTTTGTCTGAAAACATTCCATGGGAATAGCATGACAGGTTTTAGCCATGAAGGTTAGAACTGGTAGAACTAAGAAATGTAGTTTGTCTGAAAACATTCCATGGGAATAGCATGACAGGTTTTAGCCATGAAGGTTAGAACTGGTAGAACTAAGAAATGTAGTTTGTCTGAAAACATTCCATGGGAATAGCATGACAGGTTTTAGCCATGAAGGTTAGAACTGGTAGAACTAAGAAATGTAGTTTGTCTGAAAACATTCCATGGGAATAGCATGACAGGTTTTAGCCATGAAGGTTAGAACTGGTAGAACTAAGAAATGTAGTTTGTCTGAAAACATTCCATGGGAATAGCATGACAGGTTTTAGCCATGAAGGTTAGAACTGGTAGAACTAAGAAATGTAGTTTGTCTGAAAACATTCCATGGGAATAGCATGACAGGTTTTAGCCATGAAGGTTAGAACTGGTAGAACTAAGAAATGTAGTTTGTCTGAAAACATTCCATGGGAATAGCATGACAGGTTTTAGCCATGAAGGTTAGAACTGGTAGAACTAAGAAATGTAGTTTGTCTGAAAACATTCCATGGGAATAGCATGACAGGTTTTAGACATGAAGGTTAGAACTGGTAGAACTAAGAAATGTAGTTTGTCTGAAAACATTCCATGGGAATAGCATGACAGGTTTTAGCCATGAAGGTTAGAACTGGTAGAACTAAGAAATGTAGTTTGTCTGAAAACATTCCATTGGAATAGCATGACAGGTTTTAGCCATGAAGGTTAGAACTGGTAGAACTAAGAAATGTAGTTTGTCTGAAAACATTCCATGGGAATAGCATGACAGGTTTTAGCCATGAAGGTTAGAACTGGTAGAACTAAGAAATGTAGTTTGTCTGAAAACATTCCATTGGAATAGCATGACAGGTTTTAGCCATGAAGGTTAGAACTGGTAGAACTAAGAAATGTAGTTTGTCTGAAAACATTCCATGGGAATAGCATGACAGGTTTTAGCCATGAAGGTTAGAACTGGTAGAACTAAGAAATGTAGTTTGTCTGAAAACATTCCATTGGAATAGCATGACAGGTTTTAGCCATGAAGGTTAGAACTGGTAGAACTAAGAAATGTAGTTTGTCTGAAAACATTCCATGGGAATAGCATGACAGGTTTTAGCCATGAAGGTTAGAACTGGTAGAACTAAGAAATGTAGTTTGTCTGAAAACATTCCATGGGAATAGCATGACAGGTTTTAGCCATGAAGGTTAGAACTGGTAGAACTAAGAAATGTAGTTTGTCTGAAAACATTCCATGGGAATAGCATGACAGGTTGTAGCCATGAAGGTTAGAACTGGTAGAACTAAGAAATGTAGTTTGTCTGAAAACATTCCATGGGAATAGCATGACAGGTTTTAGCCATGAAGGTTAGAACTGGTAGAACTAAGGAATGTAGTTTGTCTGAAAACATTCCATGGGAATAGCATGACAGGTTTTAGACATGAAGGTTAGAACTGGTAGAACTAAGAAATGTAGTTTGTCTCAAAACATTCCATGGGAATAGCATGAAAGGTTTTAGCCATGAAGGTTAGAACTGGTAGAACTAAGAAATGTAGTTTGTCTGAAAACATTCCATGGGAATAGCATGACAGGTTTTAGCCATGAAGGTTAGAACTGGTAGAACTAAGGAATGTAGTTTGTCTGAAAACATTCCATGGGAATAGCATGACAGGTTTTAGCCATGAAGGTTACAACTGGTAGAACTAAGAAATATAGTTTGTCTGAAAACATTCCATGGGAATAGCATGACAGGTTTTAGGCATGAAGGTTAGAACTGGTAGAACTAAGAAATGTAGTTTGTCTGAAAACATTCCATGGGAATAGCATGACAGGTTTTAGCCATGAAGGTTAGAACTGGTAGAACTAAGGAATGTAGTTTGTGAGAAAACATTCCATGGGAATAGTATGACAGGTTTTAGCCATGAAGGTTAGAACTGGTAGAACTAAGAAATGTAGTTTGTCTGAAAACATTCCATGGGAATAGCATGACAGGTTTTAGACATGAAGGTTAGAACTGGTAGAACTAAGAAATGTAGTTTGTCTGAAAACATTCCATGGGAATAGCATGACAGGTTTTAGCCATGAAGGTTAGAACTGGTAGAACTAAGGAATGTAGTTTGTCTGAAAACATTCCATGGGAATAGCATGACAGGTTTTAGCCATGAAGGTTAGAACTGGTAGAACTAAGAAATGTAGTTTGTCTGAAAACATTCCATGGGAATAGCATGACAGGTTTTAGCCATGAAGGTTAGAACTGGTAGAACTAAGAAATGTAGTTTGTCTGAAAACATTCCATGGGAATAGCATGACAGGTTTTAGCCATGAAGGTTAGAACTGGTAGAACTAAGAAATGTAGTTTGTCTGAAAACATTCCATGGGAATAGCATGACAGGTTTTAGACATGAAGGTTAGAACTGGTAGAACTAAGGAATGTAGTTTGTCTGAAAACATTCCATGGGAATAGCATGACAGGTTTTAGCCATGAAGGTTAGAACTGGTAGAACTAAGAAATGTAGTTTGTCTGAAAACATTCCATGGGAATAGCATGACAGGTTTTAGCCATGAAGGTTAGAACTGGTAGAACTAAGAAATGTAGTTTGTCTGAAAACATTCCATGGGAATAGCATGACAGGTTTTAGCCATGAAGGTTAGAACTGGTAGAACTAAAAAATGTAGTTTGTCTGAAAACATTCCCTGGGAATAGCATGACAGGTTTTAGCCATGAAGGTTAGAACTGGTAGAACTAAGAAATGTAGTTTGTCTGAAAACATTCCATGGGAATAGCATGACAGGTTTTAGCCATGAAGGTTAGAACTGGTAGAACTAAGAAATGTAGTTTGTCTGAAAACATTCCATGGGAATAGCATGACAGGTTTTAGCTGTGAACGTTAGAACTGGTAAAACTAAGGAATGTAGTTCCTCTGAACCCATTCCATGGGAATGACTGGTTTTAGTTATGAAGGGTCGATTTGGTAGAACTAAGGAATGTAGTTTGTCTGAAGACTTTCTATGGAAATAGTGTAGCAAGAGGCTTTCAACATTTTATCAGTGGGAAAACGGTTATAATCAGGTAAATATTAACTTGCCGACAAGGCAGCGTGGAGGTTTATTGGACTCTATTGCAACTGAAGACTTGGCAGAGCTGGCCTATGTACAGCAGCAATACTCGACTTTCAGCTTGATCAGGCTCTTGTAACAGTAGAGGATAGAAAAAGCAGTCGGGTGCTTATTGAAGCTGTACGTGGAACGGCCATTTTTGCATAATCTTTAGCAATATATTGTATGTATGAGTTCCACTTGTGGAGAAGGGTGAAAGGGTGAACTTAAGTGCCAATTCAGGTTCACTCAGTGATGATAGAATATCACTACTTTTGTTTTTGTAGCATTGAATATGGCATTGTATGGATCTGTTATAGTAAATTCAGTATCTGAGATAAGTGTAGAATAGGCTGTGCGAGGGATAGTTTCACCCAACCCTGCGCTTTTGTAACCCCTTGATCTGAGAAAGCTGTCATATATACAGCTTACAGTTTAGATGTTTCTGAACAGGTATGGTAGTATGCATGATATCCATATGAAAGTTTTGAACACATGAGATTATTTAAGAATATGATTTAAGTTTTTAGGTGTTGGATGAATCACCTAAGAGAAAAATTGGCCGAAGAGAGGAGAGAAAAAAATCAGAGGAAAACGAAAACAGACGAATGGAAAGAGAGAAAAAAAAGACGAACGGAAAGAGAGAAAAAAATCAGACAAACAGAAAGAGAGAAAAAAATCGGATGTGTAGAAAGAGAGAAAAAACAGATGTACAGAAAGAGGGAAAAATATCAGGTGTACAGAAAGAGAGAAAAGAAACAGAAGAAAGGAAAGAGAGAAAAGAAACAGAAGAAAGGAAAGAGAGAAAAGAAACAGAAGAAAGGAAAGAGAGAAAAGAAACAGAAGAAAGGAAAGAGAGAAAAGAAACAGAAGAAAGGAAAGAGAGAAAAGAAACAGAAGAAAGGAAAGAGAGAAAAGAAACAGAAGAAAGGAAAAAGAGAAAAGAAAAAGAAAGGAAAGAGAGAAAAGAAACAGAAAAATAGAAAGACAGAAAAAGAAGAAAGGAAAGAGAGAAAAGAAATAGAAGAAAGGAAAGAGAGAAAAGAAATAGAAGAAAGGAAAGAGAAAAGAAACAGACAAATGGAAAGAAAGAAAAAAAACGAAAGTGCTTGGAATAGTTTCGCCCAAAACCTAAAAACTTCAGTCATGTTTTTATATAGTCTCATAAGTTTAAAAATTTCTTATTGATATCAGGCATGACACCAAATCTGTCCAGAAATATCTAAATTGTCAGCTGCATATACAACAACTTTTTCAGATCAAGCGTTACAAAATGGCTTAGAGTGGAAGAAGCCTGTAGGTCTTAGTGAGGCCCATCCTTCTTTGAATCTTTTAGACTGATACTACAGAATCACAAACAAAGAACTGTACCAAATAGCAGACAACACATCACTTGAAGACCACCAACAACAGCAACAACTAAAACAGAACTCAAACAGAATATAATGTTGACATTCCACTCTACTTCAAACAAAAAGTTAGAAAGGAAACTCCCATCAATGTTGGAGAGAGTGATTACAGCGGACTTGAGAAATGTATTTTCCTAAAAAATACTTTAATACTTTTTTTCTACTAAAATTATCACTGGCTGCTCAGCTAATGAATGCCGAATGTTTCATTATAAGGAAACAGCTAATATTATCATTAGAGATGAGGAGAACAGATACTACACTTTGATCCCATCCCGATGGCCAGGGAGTGAAGAAAAGCGTAACGAGTAGCACTGGCTGCTCGGTCAATGAATGCCGAATGTTTCATTATAAGGAAACGGCTAATATTACCATTAGAGATGAGGAGAACAGATACTGCACTTTGATCCCATCCCGATGGCCAGGGAGTGAAGAAAAGCGTAACGAGTAGCACTGGCTGCTCGGTCAATGAATGCCGAATGTTTCATTATAAGGAAACGGCTAATATTACCATTAGAGATGAGGAGAACAGACACTACACTTTGATCCCATCCCGATGGCCAGGGAGTGAAGAAAAGCGTAACGAGTAGCACTGGCTGCTCCGTCAATGAATGCCGAATGTTTCATTATAAGGAAACGGCTAATATTACCATTAGAGATGAGGAGAACAGATACTACACTTTGATCCCATCCCGATGGCCAGGGAGTGAAGAAAAGCGTAACGAGTAGCACTGGCTGCTCGGTCAATGAATGCCGAATGTTTCATTATAAGGAAACGGCTAATATTACCATTAGAGATGAGGAGAACAGATACTACACTTTGATCCCATCCCGATGGCCAGGGAGTGAAGAAAAGCGTAACGAGTAGCACTGGCTGCTCGGTCAATGAATGCCGAATGTTTCATTATAAGGAAACGGCTAATATTACCATTAGAGATGAGGAGAACAGATACTACACTTTGATCCCATCCCGATGGCCAGGGAGTGAAGAAAAGCGTAACGAGTAGCACTGGCTGCTCCGTCAATGAATGCCGAATGTTTCATTATAAGGAAACGGCTAATATTACCATTAGAGATGAGGAGAACAGATACTACACTTTGATCCCATCCCAATGGCCAGGGAGTGAAGAAAAGCGTAACGAGTAGCACTGGCTGCTTGGTCAATGAATGCCGAATGTTTCATTATAAGGAAACGGCTAATATTATCAGCACCATTGCTGTCATAAAAGAATGATTTTGGTTTTTCTTTGATGAATAAAGGAGAGAGACAAAAGAAAGGAGAGAGAGAGAGAGACAAAAGAAAGGAGAGAGAGAGAGAGACAAAAGAAAGGAGAGAGAGAGAGAGACAAAAGAAAGGAGAGAGAGTGAGAGAGACAAAAGAAAGGAGAGAAAAACAAAAGAAAGAAGAGAAAAAACAAAAGAAAGAAGAGAGAAAAGCAAAAGAAAGAAGAGAGAAAAACAAAAGAAAGAAGGGAGAAAAAGCAAAAGAAGAAAGAGAGAAAATAAGAAAGAAAAAACAAAAGAAAGAGAGAAAAACAAAAGAGAACAAAGAGAAAGACCAGAAGAAAGGAAAGACCAAAAAAAAGAAGAAATGAAAGGAGAAAGATGACAAGTGAGGAAGAGGAAAATAATGAAAGGAAAAAAAGGAAAAAAATAAAAGGAAGGAGAGATAAAAACATGAAAGAGAGAGGAAAACAAGAAGGTGAGAGGAAAACAGTAAAGACAGAGGAAGAGAGAGAAGACAAGAGAAAAGATGAGAGAGTGGAAAAAAGAGAAGTGGTGAAGAAGAAAGCAATAATCAATGTAATGTTGGCGATTTATAGCCAGAAACAAATTGAGAATGAAACTACTGAATATTAAAAATATGAAAGATTTCCCAAAATAAGAAACACATTTAAAAGAACAGACAAGAAATATTCCATTTGTGATGTCAATTAAGAACATCTTCTAAAAAAAGGGAACCATGAAAACCTGTTATAAATTCCCAAGACAGGAATTCAAGAGGCAGAAAGTGTTTGTCAATTACCATTTTTAATTGAGCATCTAATTACCAAAGCGCATTTCACTGAAAAAAAAAAAAAAAAAAAAAAAAAAAAAAATGAACGTTGTTTCACAAGTAACTTGAGAAGATCTCTTCGAATTCTTTATTTTTAAAATTGACGCAAAAATCTCTAGTACCATATTTTGAACAGTGTTAGTTAAATCCTAGAATTATCTTTGAAAGAATAAAAAAAAAATTTCTTAGAATTGCAGGCATCAATATATATTGAAGAATGTCAGGAAATTCTTACAAGTAACTTTTAAGCAAATAAATAAAAAAACAAAAACTGCTTAGAGACACAAGTTTTTGTGTCCTCATGTCATAATTACAAACATGTCCGCAATGAGACTAAGTCTTTGTCTGTTAAGAGAATGAAGCACCATGCAGACTTTCAAAAGTCTGGTTCTCATGGCTACTGGCAGTTCTGGAATAGAAGCCTAATTAAGGGTAAGTCCTCAATCCCTCTTCTGCTCACTCAATTTGAGGGGTTATTTTCTACTAATAAAGAAGAATGATTAAAATATATATTTATATATTTTAATGATTTCACCTCAAGCAAGGCAATGAGGCCACTAAGACACAAGAGTTTACTGAGTGTGAGAGAATATGATGAAAAAAACATTATTAGGGACGACAATAAAAGAACTGGAATTAAGAAGACAGAAGATAACGATTGACATTGCATTTAAATTTTTGAAGATCAAAGGCAATAAAGCCACTAGGATGCAAGGGGTTACTGAGTGTTAGAGAATATGAGAAAAACTACTATTAATGAGAGAGGACAATAAAAGAACTGGAATTAAGAAGACGAAAAATAATGATTGACATTGCATTTAAATTTTTGAAGATCAAAGAGCAGTTGCCATGAAAATATCTGGAGAAAAGAAAGAGGGAAGCCACATCATGTCTGTGAGAAAGTGACTGTAGCTGAGATGCCAGGTCAGAACCTATCACATTGCATTATCATATTTTGTGTTGGCTTCTATAGGGTGATCAATTTACAATGAATTTACACATAAAACAGGACCCTTTTAACTTTTATAAAAAGTTTAAGAAATCATGCCTGTAGTGATATGTAAATAATTGCCTAATTAACATAGCTAAGGCATAGAGACAATATAAGTGCCAAGAAGTATTGGGCAGGGGCAGAAGATGATACTCAGAAATTAAATTAGATGATATTAAGAAATTACCATTAGGGGGATCAATTTACAATGAACTTACATAGACAAATGAACCCACTTTTAAGTTTTATAAAATTTTAACAATTCACATAATATTAGTATATGTTGTTTTGGCTTGTGTGGTGGCATCAATTTACAATGAATCTAGATAGCAAACTGAATTCTCTATTGAATTTTATAAAATTTTATCAATTCACATCATATTAGCATATGTTGTTCTCGTTTGTTTGGTGGGATCAATTTACAATGAATTTAGATAGCAAACTTGACCCCTCCTTGGCTTGTGCAGGTGGATCAATTTACAATGAATCTAGATAGCAAACTGAATTCTCTATTGAATTTTATAAAATTTTATCAATTCACATCATATTAGCATATGTTGTTCTCGTTTGTTTGGTGGGATCAATTTACAATGAATTTAGATAGCAAACTTGACCCCTCCTTGGCTTGTGCAGGTGGATCAATTTACAATGAATCTAGATAGCAAACTGAATTCTCTATTGAATTTTATAAAATTTTATCAATTCACATCATATTAGCATATGTTGTTCTGGTTTGTTTGGTGGGATCAATTTACAATGAATTTAGATAGCAAACTTGACCCCTCCTTGGCTTGTGCAGGTGGATCAATTTACAATGAATCTAGATAGCAAACTGAATTCTCTATTGAATTTTATAAAATTTTATCAATTCACATCATATTAGCATATGTTGTTCTCGTTTGTTTGGTGGGATCAATTTACAATGAATTTAGATAGCAAACTTGACCCCTCCTTGGCTTGTGCAGGTGGATCAATTTACAATGAATCTAGATAGCAAACTGAATTCTCTATTGAATTTTATAAAATTTTATCAATTCACATCATATTAGCATATGTTGTTCTCGTTTGTTTGGTGGGATCAATTTACAATGAATTTAGATAGCAAACTTGACCCCTCCTTGGCTTGTGCAGGTGGATCAATTTACAATGAATCTAGATAGCAAACTGAATTCTCTATTGAATTTTATAAAATTTTATCAATTCACATCATATTAGCATATGTTGTTCTCGTTTGTTTGGTGGGATCAATTTACAATGAATTTAGATAGCAAACTTGACCCCTCCTTGGCTTGTGCAGGTGGATCAATTTACAATGAATCTAGATAGCAAACTGAATTCTCTATTGAATTTTATAAAATTTTATCAATTCACATCATATTAGCATATGTTGTTCTCGTTTGTTTGGTGGGATCAATTTACAATGAATTTAGATAGCAAACTTGACCCCTCCTTGGCTTGTGCAGGTGGATCAATTTACAATGAATCTAGATAGCAAACTGAATTCTCTATTGAATTTTATAAAATTTTATCAATTCACATCATATTAGCATATGTTGTTCTCGTTTGTTTGGTGGGATCAATTTACAATGAATTTAGATAGCAAACTTGACCCCTCCTTGGCTTGTGCAGGTGGATCAATTTACAATGAATCTAGATAGCAAACTGAATTCTCTATTGAATTTTATAAAATTTTATCAATTCACATCATATTAGCATATGTTGTTCTCGTTTGTTTGGTGGGATCAATTTACAATGAATTTAGATAGCAAACTTGACCCCTCCTTGGCTTGTGCAGGTGGATCAATTTACAATGAATCTAGATAGCAAACTGAATTCTCTATTGAATTTTATAAAATTTTATCAATTCACATCATATTAGCATATGTTGTTCTCGTTTGTTTGGTGGGATCAATTTACAATGAATTTAGATAGCAAACTTGACCCCTCCTTGGCTTGTGCAGGTGGATCAATTTACAATGAATCTAGATAGCAAACTGAATTCTCTATTGAATTTTATAAAATTTTATCAATTCACATCATATTAGCATATGTTGTTCTCGTTTGTTTGGTGGGATCAATTTACAATGAATTTAGATAGCAAACTTGACCCCTCCTTGGCTTGTGCAGGTGGATCAATTTACAATGAATCTAGATAGCAAACTGAATTCTCTATTGAATTTTATAAAATTTTATCAATTCACATCATATTAGCATATGTTGTTCTCGTTTGTTTGGTGGGATCAATTTACAATGAATTTAGATAGCAAACTTGACCCCTCCTTGGCTTGTGCAGGTGGATCAATTTACAATGAATCTAGATAGCAAACTGAATTCTCTATTGAATTTTATAAAATTTTATCAATTCACATCATATTAGCATATGTTGTTCTGGTTTGTTTGGTGGGATCAATTTACAATGAATTTAGATAGCAAACTTGACCCCTCCTTGGCTTGTGCAGGTGGATCAATTTACAATGAATCTAGATAGCAAACTGAATTCTCTATTGAATTTTATAAAATTTTATCAATTCACATCATATTAGCATATGTTGTTCTCGTTTGTTTGGTGGGATCAATTTACAATGAATTTAGATAGCAAACTTGACCCCTCCTTGGCTTGTGCAGGTGGATCAATTTACAATGAATCTAGATAGCAAACTGAATTCTCTATTGAATTTTATAAAATTTTATCAATTCACATCATATTAGCATATGTTGTTCTCGTTTGTTTGGTGGGATCAATTTACAATGAATTTAGATAGCAAACTTGACCCCTCCTTGGCTTGTGCAGGTGGATCAATTTACAATGAATCTAGATAGCAAACTGAATTCTCTATTGAATTTTATAAAATTTTATCAATTCACATCATATTAGCATATGTTGTTCTCGTTTGTTTGGTGGGATCAATTTACAATGAATTTAGATAGCAAACTTGACCCCTCCTTGGCTTGTGCAGGTGGATCAATTTACAATGAATCTAGATAGCAAACTGAATTCTCTATTGAATTTTATAAAATTTTATCAATTCACATCATATTAGCATATGTTGTTCTCGTTTGTTTGGTGGGATCAATTTACAATGAATTTAGATAGCAAACTTGACCCCTCCTTGGCTTGTGCAGGTGGATCAATTTACAATGAATCTAGATAGCAAACTGAATTCTCTATTGAATTTTATAAAATTTTATCAATTCACATCATATTAGCATATGTTGTTCTCGTTTGTTTGGTGGGATCAATTTACAATGAATTTAGATAGCAAACTTGACCCCTCCTTGGCTTGTGCAGGTGGATCAATTTACAATGAATCTAGATAGCAAACTGAATTCTCTATTGAATTTTATAAAATTTTATCAATTCACATCATATTAGCATATGTTGTTCTCGTTTGTTTGGTGGGATCAATTTACAATAAATTTAGATAGCAAACTTGACCCCTCCTTGGCTTGTGCAGGTGGATCAATTTACAATGAATCTAGATAGCAAACTGAATTCTCTATTGAATTTTATAAAATTTTATCAATTCACATCATATTAGCATATGTTGTTCTCGTTTGTTTGGTGGGATCAATTTACAATGAATTTAGATAGCAAACTTGACCCCTCCTTGGCTTGTGCAGGTGGATCAATTTACAATGAATCTAGATAGCAAACTGAATTCTCTATTGAATTTTATAAAATTTTATCAATTCACATCATATTAGCATATGTTGTTCTCGTTTGTTTGGTGGGATCAATTTACAATGAATTTAGATAGCAAACTTGACCCCTCCTTGGCTTGTGCAGGTGGATCAATTTACAATGAATCTAGATAGCAAACTGAATTCTCTATTGAATTTTATAAAATTTTATCAATTCACATCATATTAGCATATGTTGTTCTCGTTTGTTTGGTGGGATCAATTTACAATGAATTTAGATAGCAAACTTGACCCCTCCTTGGCTTGTGCAGGTGGATCAATTTACAATGAATCTAGATAGCAAACTGAATTCTCTATTGAATTTTATAAAATTTTATCAATTCACATCATATTAGCATATGTTGTTCTCGTTTGTTTGGTGGGATCAATTTACAATGAATTTAGATAGCAAACTTGACCCCTCCTTGGCTTGTGCAGGTGGATCAATTTACAATGAATCTAGATAGCAAACTGAATTCTCTATTGAATTTTATAAAATTTTATCAATTCACATCATATTAGCATATGTTGTTCTCGTTTGTTTGGTGGGATCAATTTACAATGAATTTAGATAGCAAACTTGACCCCTCCTTGGCTTGTGCAGGTGGATCAATTTACAATGAATCTAGATAGCAAACTGAATTCTCTATTGAATTTTATAAAATTTTATCAATTCACATCATATTAGCATATGTTGTTCTCGTTTGTTTGGTGGGATCAATTTACAATGAATTTAGATAGCAAACTTGACCCCTCCTTGGCTTGTGCAGGTGGATCAATTTACAATGAATCTAGATAGCAAACTGAATTCTCTATTGAATTTTATAAAATTTTATCAATTCACATCATATTAGCATATGTTGTTCTCGTTTGTTTGGTGGGATCAATTTACAATGAATTTAGATAGCAAACTTGACCCCTCCTTGGCTTGTGCAGGTGGATCAATTTACAATGAATCTAGATAGCAAACTGAATTCTCTATTGAATTTTATAAAATTTTATCAATTCACATCATATTAGCATATGTTGTTCTCGTTTGTTTGGTGGGATCAATTTACAATGAATTTAGATAGCAAACTTGACCCCTCCTTGGCTTGTGCAGGTGGATCAATTTACAATGAATCTAGATAGCAAACTGAATTCTCTATTGAATTTTATAAAATTTTATCAATTCACATCATATTAGCATATGTTGTTCTCGTTTGTTTGGTGGGATCAATTTACAATGAATTTAGATAGCAAACTTGACCCCTCCTTGGCTTGTGCAGGTGGATCAATTTACAATGAATCTAGATAGCAAACTGAATTCTCTATTGAATTTTATAAAATTTTATCAATTCACATCATATTAGCATATGTTGTTCTCGTTTGTTTGGTGGGATCAATTTACAATGAATTTAGATAGCAAACTTGACCCCTCCTTGGCTTGTGCAGGTGGATCAATTTACAATGAATTTAGATAGTGAATTCAACCCTTCACCCAATAAATATTTATTAAAATAAATATTATAATTATGATCTGGATTACTTAAGCGATAATAATTTGAAAAAGAAAAATTATTTCTGGTCACAGTGCCGAGTGTAAAACTCGGCTCAAATTTGGAATCAATGGCAAAAGTCTACTGGTAGACTTACCATGCCCAATACAAAGAGAACAAAAATCCTTTTACTTGCCTTTAAGAATTCCCTGAGCCATAATTTTAAAGTATTTTCAGGCTGAAATGGAAAGGAAAAGAAAACGATAATAATCTCTCCTCAGAAATAATTTCAGTACAAAATGACAGACAGGAAATATCTGAACAAAGCATGTAAGATAAAATAAGCAATAACCATTGGGATGTTTAATTTTTTTTTATTCTGTTGCCAATGTTTTCTTCAATAAGTGCATCATCAGAACTGAAAAAAAAAACATATAAAACTGAACCCTCACTTTGTGTCCCTCTTTGCAACATCTGTTGTTCAATTTGAAATATGAAGATCTAAACTAGAAAATTAAATTGCAAATCAATTACTCAATTCACTTGCTTCCATTGTAATAGTCAATTTTCTGCAAATAATGATACATTTCTAGAAGAAACCGCAGTTCAATTCAAAGTTGTTCAAAATACATGTGGAATACATATGGAATACATGTGAAATACATATGAATACATTTGGAATACATATGAATACATGTGGAATGCATATGGAATAACATGAATGCATGTGGAATACATATGAATATATTTGGAATACATATGAATACATTTGGAATACATATGAATACATGTGAAATACATATGGAATAACATGAATACATGTGAAATGCATGTGGAATAACATGAATACATGTGGAATGCATGTGGAATACATATGAATATATTTGGAATACATATGAATACACGTGGAATGCATATGGAATAACATGAATACATGTGGAATACAAATACATGTGGAAAATATTTTTAAAAGTTAATTTTTATTTCTTTTTTTTTCTTTTTGTACGTTTTCCCTTCAGGAAATTTTTTTTTTAATCATTTCATCCCAAGGAAGGCAATAAAACCACTAAGATGCAAGGGATTACTGAGTGTGAGAGAAGATAAAATAAATAAAAAAACATTGGCAAATTTGAACTTTTATGCTGGCAAAAAACAAAGTGTCAAAAGGATGTTTCTTTTCTGTGATGCCACTATTATTTTAACTACCTTCACTCCTCAGCAATACTTATTGTTTTAAAAAAGCGATGATAAGAATTTTAATAAAACCTAAACATATGATGAAAGTGAATTTATATATTTTTTTGTTCTTGAGAATTTGCAATAAAAATATTAAACTATTTATTTATTAGATTCTTTTCTTTTGTTTTTTGTTTTTTACAAGAATAATTTCATATTTGAGTCATTCCATTTCAAATCAACAAAGGCCTGACCATCACAGTGACAAATTTTGTCAAATTTAGTACACTTATAGAGCTTCATGATAGAAATTGAATGGTACCAATTTTACATCTCTAGGTCAATTGGTTCTGAGATAAGACCCTTTGACCCTTGCCAAAAAGGTGAATTAACAAGAACAGGAATTAAGAAGATAGAACATCATAACTGACATTGCATTTAAATTTTTGAAGATCGATGTTGACTGAAAAGCAAGAATCCAGAAGAAAGTTCCGTAAGCGAGAAGAAACCGTTGGCATAGAACTTACGGTTCCACTCACCATTAAAATCGCAAATGATGAAACCTAGCCACTTAAAATCATAAAGTCGAGGCACTAAATAGGAAAGCTCATAATAAAATTTACTATGAAAATATTGAAAGAAAGGGCACAGAGAAGCTATGTTACAGTGGTGGGAATGTGATTGAAGCCGAGATGACAGATCAGGACTAATACTACTGCAGATTCTTCTAAATGCATAGCAGAAGCACCAGAGCAGATGTAGCAGGAATATTTATTACATGGATGAATGAAATATGGGTGATAAGTTTGTTTTGTTTTTTTTTGTTTTTTTTACAGTGAGATTCACCCTGTACAAGGCTCAAGGGCCACTTGAGGTATAGGGTTACAGCGTAAGAGTCAGTTTACGCAGATTATATGGGTTATTTAAAGCCGAAACCTATTTTTCATTGTAAGAATCCTTCTTTTTTCTTTTTGTGAGTGAATATCACATTAACGATTTTTTTTTCGCCAATAAGAAAGATTTTTTCAAATACCAGCTGTTAGTGCCAATCTGTATTGGAATGACTTCAAAAGACTTCCCTCTCCCTAAATTCATAAACAAAACATACAGATGCATGCTGGGATTTCTTCCGAGCCAATAAGATAGGCCATTTCTCAGTCTCCTCTGACTTAGTTCTGTTGTTTCTTGTCTTGAAGCCAGAATGCTGTGATCGCTTGTCAGTATCCCCTTTTGTTTGTGTTAACACCATTTTTACTTTGTGAATCTTTTGCCTTATCTACTGTTGCTTTGCCTTACATTTGCTCAATATTACTTTTTGCCCTGTGGTTCTGTTTTCTTTAACTTGTTTTTGTTTATTGTAAATTTTGTCAATTTTGTTTGTTGCGCATTTCGGCCAATTTCATTTAACCATAGCCAATTACTCTACAATACCTGTCACATTCAATTCATCTACCTATCTGAGGTGGTTCATTCCTGTCTACCTTTCTAGCTAGCTATCAAGTAGTGGTCACCTGTCTGCCTGACTGCCTGTTCATACCTGTTGGTTTTAATCTAGTAGAGAATGATTGCAAAAACAGCCCCCTCCCAAATTTATAGGTAAAACAAACAGATGCATGCTGGGATTTTTTCCTAGCCAAATAAGATAGGCCATTTCTCAGTCTCTTCTGACTTAGTTCTGTCCTTTCTTGTCTTGAAGCCAGAACGCTGTGATCGCTTGTCAGTACCCCCTTTTGTGTGTTAGTTTGTGAAGCTTTTACCTTATTTACTGTTGCTTTGCCTTACATTTATCATTTGCTCAATATTACTTTTTGCCCTGTGGTTCTGTTTTCTTTCACTTGTTTTTGTTTATTGCAAACTTTGTCAATTTTGTTTGTTGAGCATTTCGGCCAATGATCTACCAGGGTGCCCTGTCACAACCAGATGTGACACAAGGTCAAGGTTTAAAGTGGGTTTAACGGCAATACCGCACAAATATTCCCAAGTTGTTTGTTCCTACCTACCTAATGTAAGGTGGTTCATATCTATATATCTAGCTAGCTAGGTATCAAATAGTGTTCACCTGTCTGCCTGACTGTCTCTCCCTGTTGGTTCCAATCTAGTAAAGAATGATTGCAAAAACATCCCCCTCCCCAAATTTATAAACAAAATATACAGATGCATGCTGGGATTTCTTCCTAGCCAATAAGATAGGCCACTTCTTGGTCTCATCTAACTCAGTTCTATTCTTTCTTGTCTTGAAACCAGAATGTTGTGATCGTTGTCTGTATCCACTTTTGTGTGTTAACACCATTCTTAGTTTGTGAACCTTTTGCCTTATTTACTGTTGCTTCGCCTTATTGCTTTGCCTTGCATATATTGTTTGCTCAGTATTATTTTTTGCCCGGTTCTTTTCTTTCCTTTCTCTTGTTATTGTTTATTGTAAACTTTGTCAATTTTGTTTGTTGGGCATTTCTGCTAGATACATTTAACCATGGCCAATTATTCTACACAAATTCTACTATTTAATCCATAGCTGGAGGGAGAAGAGAAGGAGTATTATAGGAAGAGATAGGAAGATTTCAACCCCCAATTTTACATGGAAACTAGTGGATGGAACTCCTGCTCTTTGCATTCAAATTTGTTCTTCTCATAGATGGGTAGCCCTACCAAAGCTAGTGAACCTTACTATTTTGCCAGGTGTTGAATAATGTAAATAGTGTAAATAACCTATTTAATAGTTATTCGAACAACACAATAAACAACTAATCTTATTAGTCATAAATCACCAATGACAACCATAGATAATGAGTCGAGCTATAGTCCAACCCACATAGGTTGCATGAAACAGACAGTCGCCACTCAATGTTGATATCAGTGTTCACACTTTATATATAAGGAGAGAGATGTCCAAGGCATCTTTTAACCAGAAAATTTAAAGATATGGCCCAGTGAATAAAAGCGTTGGTTGAAGTATTCCAAAAGTAACTTCACCCAAAGAGTTCTGAGTTCAATACCTGGCCACAGCAGAGATGAAAAAAAACTTTGAGAGTTTAGTTACTAAAGGGGATTAACTGAAACAGATATCCAGAAAAGGGGAACTAGAACAATCTACCCCCATAGACTAAATAAAAGGTTCGGTTTGAAATTTCAACGTACATCAGCTGAAGAAGGCAGAAACAGTGTAACCTCATCTCAGAAATAGAGACACGTTAAATAGGCTATTGAATAAATATAGCATACCATAAAACTATATTATATCATTTTATCTCTCTATGTGCCGTGTCCTCTCGGGACATAGACAATCATGGCTCTCCACAATTTCCTGTCCCTTGCAGCTCTAAATAAATTGTCTTTTCGTTATTTCTAAACCCTGTTACGTCATCCATTTTCTCAAGCTTGTCAAGTATGTTATGTGCTGTTTTCCCCTGACCCTCTTTCCTTCTGTTCATCCTGTGAGTATCAGATTTTCCAAGCTCTGCTTCCTCATTAGGTACCCCAAAAATTTCAACTGCCTCTTCCTGATAAGTATAACTGTCCTCTTTGTTTCCATTTTCTCTAAAACCTCGACGTTGCTCACATATTCAGCTCACGGTATCCTCAGCATTCTTTTGCTGTTATCATCGCTTTTCTCTGGCACTCCTTATTACTGGTTTCCATATTACTTCTAAATTAAAATGTTTCAAGCTTTTTCTTTTTTAAATTTTAACTTTGATAACTACAGCCTATATCTGTAGAGGACAAGTCTTAATTCAAATCTGGTTGTGAATGGTGCCGGTAACTCAACTCCAGAAAACCCTAGCTGCTTCAGAAAGCACAATAGCAGTGCCTAGTGGGGGTCATCTTGGGACAGTCTTAGGTTTGTTTTTGTTTGTTTAATCATTTCACCCCAAGCAAGGTGATAATGCCACTAAGTAAGCTGTTCTTCTTTATTATGCGCCACGTCCCCACCCCCCAGGACAAAAGGGGATCGTGGCCTGCAACAATTTCCTGTCCTTTGTAGTTCTTAAGAAATGTTGCCTTCTTGCTATTTCTCCTAAAACCCTATTCCGCCATCCATTTACTCAAGCTCACTAAGTAGGTTACACGCTGCTTTCCTCTGTCCTTCTTGCCCTCAGTCTGTCCTGCGATTTTCCAAGCCTGACTTTCTCATTAAGTGCCCCAGAAATTTTAACTCTCTCTTCCTGTCAAGGTTTCATATTCTCTAAAACCTCGACGTTGCTCACATATTCAGCCCATGGTATCCTCAGCATCCTTTTGCAGAACCACATTTCTGTTGCTTCGAGTCTTTTCTTCATCTTTGAGGTGATTGTCCAACATTTACTGCTATATACAAGGACTGATATCATGTAACAGTTCAGTACTCTTTTCTTGGTTTCTAATAAAGATTTTTCTGTCTCTTAATACAAAAGAGAATGAGAAGATTTGAGTGGAGGGGAAAACAATGAAAACTAGTTGCAAACCTAGTAGTAGGCTTAAAGTCATGTTGTCATGGTAACAAAGCTCATGCAAACAACTGTTGTGAAAATGTTCATGGAAAATGCAGAGGAAAGCTACACTTCTTTTCTCTCTTAATACTTTGCTTAGTTTTGGAAAGCATCTTTGGTTCTCCCGATGTATCTTCAGATTTCAGTATCACATTTTCCAGCCTCTGTTAGAACACTTCCCCAATTTTTAAATTTTTGTGCTTGGTTGACTTTTGGTATCTCTGATTAGTAATTTGCATTTTGGGCTCATCCTAATAACCACGCATTCTCTTGATTGCAGTTTGATTTTGTTTAGTCCTTTCTTCTTGCTTTCCTTCACTACCTTCTGTAGAAGTTTTTGTAGTTTTCTTTCTGTGTTTGCTATCAACACTGTGTCATCTGCAGATCTTATGTTGCTAAGACTGTGACCACCAATACTGAATCCTGGTAGAACCTTTCAAATCTCTAAAAATAGCCTCGCTGTATAGGCTGAATAAATCCAGTGGGAAGACACATCCTTGTCTTACACCCCTTTTGATTTTTGTACCTGGCTTCTTAGGCAGTTTTATGCAAATAAATCTACTTGGGTCTCCCAGTATATCACCACTTATTGTGCTTGGTTGATTTTTGGTATCTCTGATTAGTAATTTCCATTTTGGGCTCATCGTAATAACCATGCATTCTGTTTATTGCCATTAGTTCTTGTTGGGCTGTTCCTTTCGCTAAAACAACTATGTACTCTGTCTTTTCACCATCTTTTTTTTTTAGTCATTTCTTCTTGTTTTCTTCTAAATTTCCTTTTTGTGCCCACTATCAACACTGTGTCATCTGCATATCTGTCGTAGCCTACCTACGGACGATAATGGGCATGTCCCCATTCACATAAATACAGTAGTAAATACTGTATGTTGGTCTGCAGTTGGAGATTCATTGTGGTATTCACTTGACTCACTTCTAGTAGTTGACTATTTCTATGTACTGCTGGCGAATCTTATATATGTGGTTCTTGTCCTAAGTATTATCATTCATTAGAAACCTTAGTGTGATTATTCTATTCAGTAACCTTCGTTAAGTTACAACAATATCTTATGCTGTTAATACTGTGTCTGCCACAACTGAATCCTGGTAGGATGTCTAATTCTCTCAGAATTGCTTTGTTGTATAGGTTGCTGAGCAGTTCCAACAGATCTTGGTGACATACTTTATCAAACGTGTTTGCACCGACTATAAACCCCACCGGTACACATAACGTTTACATTTGTATTGCTTTTTTTTCATTCTGGGCATAAATATAATGTCCCTTGTTCCAGTGTCTTTGATAAACCCGCATTATTCTTGTCCTATTTCCAGTCTGATTCTGCTGCGTTCTCTGTTCATCCGAATTTGAACGATCAAGTTCGTTATAAGGTTCATTAAGCTGACCGTCCAATGGAATGAACCTGGCATCTTAGGCAGTTCTATGTAAATAAATCTAGTTCAGTCTTCCAGTATATCACCACTGCCGTAGATTTAGTTTATTATTTCTGTAATCTTGTCTATGCCAAAATCATTTAAGGCTGAGCAGTTCCAACAGATTTTTGTGGCATTATTTATCGACTACCATTGTGTAATATATAGAAGACAGGCCGATGTCCTTCTGCATTTGTAATGCTCTTTCTGATAATATATTCTGAGCATAAATATAATGTCCCTTGTTCCAGTGTCTTTGATAAACCCGCATTATTCTTGTCCTATTTCCAGTCTGATTCTGCTGCGTTCTCTGTTCATCCGAATTTGAACGATCAAGTTCGTTATAAGGTTCATTAAGCTGACCGTCCAATGGAATGAACCTGGCATCTTAGGCAGTTCTATGTAAATAAATCTAGTTCAGTCTTCCAGTATATCACCACTGCCGTAGATTTAGTTTATTATTTCTGTAATATTGTCTATGCCAAAATCATTTAAGGCTGAGCAGTTCCAACAGATTTTTGTGGCATTATTTATCGACTACCATTGTGTAATATATAGAAGACAGGCCGATGTCCTTCTGCATTTGTAATGCACTTTCTGATAATATATTCTGAGCATAAATATAATGTCCCTTGTTCCAGTGTCTTTGATAAACCCGCATTATTCTTGTCCTATTTCCAGTCTGATTCTGCTGCGTTCTCTGTTCATCCGAATTTGAACGATCAAGTTCGTTATAAGGTTCATTAAGCTGACCGTCCAATGGAATGAACCTGGCATCTTAGGCAGTTCTATGTAAATAAATCTAGTTCAGTCTTCCAGTATATCACCACTGCCGTAGATTTAGTTTATTATTTCTGTAATCTTGTCTATGCCAAAATCATTTAAGGCTGAGCAGTTCCAACAGATTTTTGTGGCATTATTTATCGACTACCATTGTGTAATATATAGAAGACAGGCCGATGTCCTTCTGCATTTGTAATGCTCTTTCTGATAATATATTCTGAGCATAAATATAATGTCCCTTGTTCCAGTGTCTTTGATAAACCCGCATTATTCTTGTCCTATTTCCAGTCTGATTCTGCTGCGTTCTCTGTTCATCCGAATTTGAACGATCAAGTTCGTTATAAGGTTCATTAAGCTGACCGTCCAATGGAATGAACCTGGCATCTTAGGCAGTTCTATGTAAATAAATCTAGTTCAGTCTTCCAGTATATCACCACTGCCGTAGATTTAGTTTATTATTTCTGTAATCTTGTCTATGCCAAAATCATCTAAGGCTGCCAGCATCTCGATAATGATTCCATCTTGCCCTGCTGATTTGTTTCTCTTCCATTTAGCCAGTACTGCTTCCATTTTGGTTTCTAGCATTTCTTTGTATTGTTGATTGTTCTCTTTCATCATGAAAGAGTTCTCTGATATATTCATTCCATCTCTGAAGTATTTTCTCTTTCTCTAATATCATCATTCCGTCCTGTTGATTGAAATGTCTTTTGTCCTGTTAGGTCTCTTATTTTTTTATGCATATTTCCTTTATTTGTGATACTCGATCTTTATGTTTCTCCACATTTTTCATTGAGCCATTCCTCTTTAGCTTGCCTGCGTTTGTTCCTTATTTGTTTGTGTAGTGTTCTGTATTCTGTTCTGTGTCTTGGCCTTTTTTGTCTGCTGTTATCATTAAGGTTTCTCTTAGCGCATCCTATTTAAAGACTAATTCTTTTTTGTCCCTTATATCTGCTTTCCACACTGTCCATATATTTCTCATTCAGATTTCGGTTGTTCAAGAGCCAATCTTATTATTGCAATTTGAGTGCTGTCTGAGGCCTCTTCTATTTCTGTAGTTTGAATTTAAGTTTACATATAACTGGGAGGTGATCGATCGCACTTGGATAGGTTTTGCAATATACAACTGCATTCCTGAATATATATATATATATATATATATATATATATATATATATATATATATATATCTGTGTGTGTGTATAGGTTGTGATGAATAAATTGTTGTCTAAATGACGAAAAAATGAAAATAACACTGACATCTAATTTTAACAGATATATATTTACCAAAATGATACAAAATTATCTTGAAATACTAAAGAGTAAGTTTATTCAATAAAATCGCCATTGGCTTTGACCACGCCTTGCAGACAACTTGGGAATCTCCTGCAATTCTTCTGGATGGTCTCCTTGTTTAAGTTGGTGAATGCTGCCATAATTCTTGCCTTCAGTTCATCTTTGGCCTTACAAGGAGTTTTGTGGGTCTCTTACTTAACTGCACCCCACACATAATAATCAAGGGGGTTGCAGTCTGGGAGATAGGTGGTCAGATGTAAGGGGTGATGTGGTTGCAAAAATTGCCTGACAGCCATTACTGTGTTCTCTTGCTTCTGTGGCAGGATGCAGAGACCTGTTGCCAGACATAGGTTCTTCCAGCAGCCACCATCTTGATTCAGGATAGCACTACCTCCTCAAAGTACTTGATGCAGGTCTTCATGCTGAGTCAGAGGGTTTCATCAATAAATTCAGTCGTTCTTTACTTATCAGGATGATCATAGTCAGTTTTCCAAGCTGTCATACCTTCGTAAATCATCATCAGACTCATCCAATTCTTTCCAAATCCTCTGAGACTGACACCCAAACACTCTGAAATGTTCGTACTGGAGCTTCCAGCATGAATGCTAAGCAGTCCAGCATGTGTTTCTAAATTTCTGGTGGAGTGAATTGTGTCATGGTGCTCTTTTTCTCACAGACCGTGCCCAACTGACCCTACTATACTATGCAGTCGGAAAAACCGAAAGCAAGCAATGCATATGCACAAAATTAAAAAGTAAAATATGGTGACAATTTACCAACCATATATCTCCAAATGAAGGGAGAGAACAAACAGATTTAGAATCCACAGTTCATTAGCATTTAATTTTTTAAAGATGTTCTCAATACAATGTAAAGCATATTTTAATGTTATTTTTATTTAAAAATATCTTATATTGCGACATGGAAATTTCTGTGTTTATAGACTTAAAATTTATATATATATATATATATATATATATATATATATATATATATATATATATATATAGACTTGACTAGGTTTGCTCTACGCTTGTATTGAGCTCTTTAGTTGTTTACTCGTATCGGGGTTTTTTCTTTGGGCCTTGAACCTGTATCTGTGCGATTATTTTCGACAGACTTTCATGTTCCTGGCTCTTTCTTTTTTTAAAACCTTCTTTTCCTTCGTGATTGATTTGGCTGTTGTTAAATCAAGAGTTCGAAGGTTTTTCGACACGAGTATAGTTACCTATATTTATATATATATATATATATATATATATATATATATATATATATATATATATGTGTGTGTGTGTGTGTGTGTTTATTCATATTGTCTTTTTACAGATATATTTTTAGTTATATCTAAAACCAATACTTATATATACTATTATTATAGCAGATAATCTATATTTGAAATAGACACCTCATTTTATTTATTAAAGAGACAACTATCGTCTGTCCATTTGAAAGATTTTGGTATATCTGCCATAATAATGTTTTTAAGTCGTAAAAATGTTGGATTAAAAATAAGATCCATTAATTATTATTTAGAATTTGCTTTGTTTGAGTCTCAGATCCGAAACAGAGGAGATATGAAGCTTTGGAGAAATTAATCCGAGGTTGTACTTCCTTAAAAAGTGAAAAATAAAACCTTGTTTGCTGCATCATTCTGTGGCCGCATGGCAAAGCATACTGGATTAAGATCCTTTCTCTTCCAAAGGTCATTCAAGGTGACGTCATATAGGGATTTTCTAAGCATAGCTTAGATATGGCTCAAGGCCAAAAGTATGAAGCACCCAGTGAGGAACGAACACAATACTCAGTCGTGACTGATCTAGTGAGACAAGCTTGTTAGCCATTACACCACCTTAGCGGAAAGCAATCAATATCAGTGATAGAGCTAAAATATTCAGTTGTATACAAGCATAAATAGATCCAATTTTAAAAAATAAACCAGTTTGTCTGATGATCACAAAAGCATGAAACCCAGGGCCACAAACTCATATCTATACAACTGGGATATATATTTATATCTCCAGGTATATAAATAAGTCATTTACTAACCAGTAATTTACAATCGCCTGATGGGATGCATTGATATGCATTGAAACACAACTGCAATAGTGTAGTGATTTTTACATGTTTTTGGCATAATATTCTAAAATGTGTATATATATATATAAGTAAAAAATCCATAGGTGAGTAATCCAAGTAGATCCTATTAATATAAAATATTAAAACTGATCCACAAAAGAGAGCTCAATATAATTTTTATTATAGAGCATATAAGTGAATTACAATTAATGAGATCGAAATGATTTGCCTCATGCAGATGATCATTTTGTCCATGGGAAAGTAGTTTTTCCCTGGACTTATCAATGAAAATACATTTATTTTTAGCAAATGTATACAAATACAAATATGTTTGCATTGATAAATCCAGGAAAAACTACTTTCCCATGGACGAAAGGATCATCTGTATGAGGTAAATTGTTTGAATATATATATATATATATATATATATATATATATATATATATATATATATGAAGAAATATAGTCTTAAAGTGTGCTATATTCATGGGATAAAGTGCTCAATATCAGAGATAGAGCGTGTGTAAATATAAAAGTGAACATATAAGTCAACACTTAGAGACAACAGTCTGTTTCATGCTAGATGCAATCGTCAGGCCACGAGTGCTGTTATTTTTCTCGGCTATTTATATATACAGGCCAGTGGTGCATTGTGGGTAGTCTATTTTGGCGGTAAAAAAAATAAAAATAAATAAAAACAAGCAAAATAATTTGATCCAGATAAATAAACAATTAAACGGCTTCCGGTAAAATAACCGCCAAAATAGACTACCCACAATGCACCACTGACCCGTATATATAAATAGCCGAGAAAAATAACAGCACTTGTGGCCTGACGATTGCATCTAGCATGAAACAGACTGTCGCCTCTAAGTGTTGACTTCTATGTTCACTTTTATATATATATATATATATATATATATATATATATATATATATTTGAATTGGACATAGTCCGACAATTTATTTAAAGACATTTATATAATGTGTTTAACGTTCTTTTTATAGATACAAGTATTTAAGCAAATGCTCTGTTTTATAATAAACAGTATTAAATAACATTTACCGGCCTGAATGTCCGAGAAATTTTTCATAGAAAATTTTCGTTCTCTGACAGGAATCGAAACTGTATCCTATACGGAACCATCATTTCGCATGATGTGCCTTAACCGTTCGGCCACGAAGAAGCGTCTGGTTAGCAAGATTAAAGTTTAAAGATAGTAAAATCGACCTTGCTAACCAGACACTTCTTTGTGGCCGAACTGTTAAGGCACATCACGCAAAATGATGGTTCCGTATAGGATACAGTTTCGATTCCTGTCGGAGGACAAAAATTTTCAATGAAAAATTTATCGGACATTCAGGCCGGTAAATGTTATTTAATACTGTTTATTATAAAACAGAGCATTTGCTTAAATACTTGTATCTATAAAAAGAACGTTAAACATATTATATAAATGTCTTTAAATATATATATATATATATATATATATATATATATATATATATATATACATATATATATATATAGCATAATGAGAGGCCACGTATACTTTCTTGATATGTATATAATATCTGGATAAAATAAATGAAACAAAATTGGGTGTTTTTTTTATGAAAGTATTTATTTCTGTGTTTTTGTATATATTTAATATTTCAGACCACCTCGGTCTTTCCTCAGAAATCAAATGAGATACTGTGTTTGTGTGTTTGTTTACAGCATTTGTCGTGAAGCGTGCATGTCACGTGATGTGGAATGCGACTGTGTTTGAATTTTTGGCAGAAGACTGATGATAGTGTCTTAAATGTTGTTTAAAAGGTTTTTTGACCATATCTCAAGAAATATTTTAAGAAATATTTTTAACTGTTGAAATATTTATGTAGATTTAAAATATCCACGTGTTTGTTTACCCCTAGTTTATATGTGTCTAAATTTAAATAATGTGTCTAAGTTTATATGCTCCACACCACGTGTCGTCCAAGTCTAAAAACAAACACACAAACACAGTAATTTAAGTACAACACACATACGAAGAAAAAAAGAAAAATACTGAATTCTAACATTAGACACATATAAACTAGGGGTAAACAAACACGTGGATATTTTAAATCTACATAAATATTTCAACAGTTAAAAATATTTCTTAAAATATTTCTTGAGATATGGTCAAAAAACCTTTTAAACAACATTTAAGACACTATCATCAGTCTTCCGCCAAAAATTCAAACACAGTCACATTCCACATCACGTGACATGCACGCTTCACGACAAATGCTGTAAACAAACACACAGACACAGTATCTCATTTGATTTCTGAGGAAAGACCGAGGTGGTCTGAAATATTAAATATATACAAAAAAACACAGAAATAAATACTTTAAAAAAAAACACCCAATTTTGTTTCATTTATTTTATCCAGATATTATATATATATATATATATATATATATATAATGTGAACTATATTGTTTCCTCTAAATATTTTTCTCTACAGGTGAAAATAGCAACAGCTGTGTCTTTGATGGGTGTGATAAAACATGAATAAAAAGTGACATAGAGTGAACAGATTAGTAGCAATGAAAGAAGTTGAGACAGTGAATGAAACGCCAATATAAACGAATAATGAAACAAGTTACTATTCCAATATTTGACTACAAGACAAAATAATTTCTCTCATAACTCCAGACAATACACAACAAATATTTATCTTTCAACATAAATATTTTACCCCACAAAATCCCTTGTTAATCAATCAGTAGACAGAAAAAGTTTTCAATGAAAATTCAACTTGCATAGGCTGACTCATTGCTTGTATATTTACTCGAGTCAGCCATATTGTCAAAATGCTTAGAAATGTTGGCAGTTTACTGCAGATGGCTCAGTTAACTGACTAGAAGAACGAAACTCCAATAGAAAACCTACAACCTTTGGGACCATAACCCCATAATCACACTGTGCAAAATCAACAGTGAATTGTTGTAAATGTTCTTCATAAAGATAATGGATTTTTTTCATGCTATCTTCTCTCTTCAGAGTTGTCCTTCTCCTAGACTAAATGCCAACTATAGGATTTAGTTGGAGAAACAGACTACTCGACTGTATTGGAAGTTGAATCTGCTCTGAATACTGGTATTTATTTTATATAAAAAATACAATTATGGCACAAGGCTGAAAAAAGAGGGAGGGGTTGAGGCTGGTCTTCACTAACTATCTTATACCTAGCTAGTCCGATTCACGACCCATTCACTCATTACAATTTGCACATTCACCACAAAAATTTGTCTGTCACCAATCAATCCTCCAGACACCATAATACCACATCCTCTCAAGGGGACCTACAAAACGCACCCCATGCCATTAAAATTTAATGATAATAAATTATTATATATAAATTTCTAAAGATGAAAAATGAGAGGGAAGGGATATGAACCCAATAATAAACTAAACATGAACACAAAGTAAACTAAGCATAATTGATGTTAGTAGGGCCCGTCCAACCCTCATCTAATTCATCTGGTGAGAGGTTTATATAATAGGCTGAGATATTCCATTCTGCTATATGGGCAAGCCTATTCTCTAGGCTGTGATTGGCTGTTGTTCTCCTAGAATAATTGCCAACCAAGGCTAGAGGACCCAGTCTTGTTATTTAATTCAAAACTTATAGTTTGTATCATGATAAATGTTTTTAAGCGTCGATTTTATCTTTGTTTTAAATCTGTATGATGATACTGACTGTCTCAATTAATTCTATTCATAACAAACACCTTAATTCCCATCTACAAAGTTATGTGAAACACGTGTGCTCTGTTGAACAGTTTTAGTGACAGTGAAAACGGTGCAGATAAAATTTATCAACAATGTCAAGTCAAAAATGGCTAAACAAGAGTCTCACGTTAGTCTTGTCTTTCATCCGACTAATTCGCCTCAGCTGAAAGAGAAGAGGAATGAAAAAAGAAAAAGAGAAAATTGATTATTAATGGCTTTTATACACAGAGTAGAAGAATGGGACAATTATTATTATTATTATAATTTGTGTGTCCGCGTCATCAAAAATGACAGCAATTGTCAGAAAGTTTGCGATGTGTTGAATGAAACAGAAGTCTTGATTCAATCTATCGAGATTCCGTAAAGCAGAGATAAAGAATTCACAACTAAAATAGAGGTCAATGAACCGTATAATTAATCCGTTCCCTTCATAGTTTTTAGATGGTCAGTGGTTTCTATGAATCATTGATTGGTCTTGGCATTATATAAATTGCTTTTTGTTCGGCGTCTTTTTTACGCTAAAGATTTTGTTTAAAATAACAATGACTCGAAATAGAACCGCCTCTCAAATGAAAAAGATTAGTAACAGAATCACAAAAACGGTGACAACAAAGCCTATCTCGAGACAAAGCTAAAGCAGGGTGATCACTGAGTAGACAAAAGGTATCTGAGTGCCTCGCAAGAAAGGATTGAACAAATAAGACTGTAGTCTAAGAAATGCAACAGTGAGGACACGGATTAATGAAAATGTTCATTTTGACTGGGAATTAATTTTGCCTAAATAAAAATATTCTGTTTGTGTAGATCAGCATTTCTCAACCAGAGTTCACTGGAACCCTAAGGTTCTGCAAAAAGTCCCCAAGGGTTCTGCAAGAACAGGTGAAATAAGCTAATGCGATTTTGACTTTTTATTTAATTTCCTATATGTAATATTACTAAACACACAATATATTCTTGGTTATTGTAATATTGTAATATAGACATCATCTTATCTAACCGATTATGTTATTAAAAAATATAACAGTCACTGCGAATATATTTCGTGATGTCTTTATGGCGCCAGTGTGAAACAACCTTCACTAGTGCTCACTCAGTGAACGGGACCTGCACTTAAAGTTACTTATTTCTTTGTTTTTTCTTTATTTTTACAGAAATACCTAATCAAAACATATACTATATTTATCAGGTGAACTACGATGAAAAAAAAATGAGAAAGATATGGTATATAATTTTGTTTTTGCGCAGGGGTTCCTTGAGATATGTAATTTGTTTTAAGGGTTACGCAAGGGTAAAAAGGTTGAGAAATGCTAGAATACATTATTAAAATGACTAAAGGAGGTAACCACTCATAAATATATGACCGTAAGTTAATTTACCTCCCTTTCCACTGCAGAGCATGACATAAACAGTATAAATATATATACAATGGTAATTATTATAGTTTAGATAATAGTAATAATAATTATTATTATTACTATTTAGTCTTGTGTTACTTCCATGTTATTCTATCATTTTTTGTCTCAATTTTTTTATATTCATTCCACGGCCATTCTGTCTTGGGTATGACGAACTACATCCAGAAGCAAGGACTGATCAGAGAGTAAAGGTTTTCAGGAGCACTGAAGCACCCCTTAATTGCTGTTGTTCTCAAGTCCACTCTGACACAGGGTGGTAGCACCAGTTAGGGTCCCAGCTATGGGCAAATAGCAAACTCCCAATCAAAAATCATCAGTACATTTTTATAAAACATTATTAACAATAAATTTCTGTAATGAAATTACCAGCAATACTTTTTTTTTAATTACCAACAATACATTTTTTATCTCCTAACTATATATCCAAAAAGATATACATTTCCCTGTAAGTATAAAATTTTGTACAAAATTTCTGTAAAGATATAAAATTGTGTACAAAATACTTAGATTTCGGGATTAAATAGTCCATAGAGGTTAAGCTGCTAAGCAAAAACCAACCAACCAATGTCTCTTTTTGACCTTCAAGTAACAGCTTGTCTACTAAAATCAATATTATCTAACAAAATAAATAAATAAAATTGTGTTCACAATATTTAGATTTTGGCATCAAATAACCCATAGCGATTGATATGCCAGAAAAGAAAATCAACAATCCAATCAAAATCCATGGCCATTAATTAAACAGCATGGATTGAAATTGAATATTCTTTCACCAAGACTATAACTCATATCTCTTGTCCTGGGTAGCCTGTCTTACTGTGACAATGTCTTACCAGTTAGGTTACAAAAGCCAACCAGGAGGGAGTCGTCCAAAGTTAACTATTGTTGTGATTACTGCTACCTCAAAGTTTTGGAAATTGTGTATGTGTGTCAAAATTACATACATGCTGTTCTGCTGCTGTGCAAGGAACAGAAAAATGGGAAAAGCAAAAGATTTTTGAAGACATGCTACTTTTTATACTCAGACCATGTGACCTTAGTCACGTGGCTACATGGTTTATCCACTTCCACCACACCCTGTTTTTCTTGGTTCCTACACTATCTTATTATAATTCTGCTTGCCCCTTACTCCCTTAGTGAGCATGTTATCGTTAACTAATGAATAATAATGGACTATTCCATTTTGATCATGAGGAACGATGCGAAAGACATATCAGAGACACTGTTTGGTTTCAGAGAAAGAAAGAAAGAAAGAAAGAAAGAATCTCCTTGCCAATATCTCAATGGACTATTCCATTTAGGGGAATTTCAAAAAGATACACTGGAGACACTACTTTGTTACAGTGAGAGAAAGAAAGAAAAGGCAATAATGTTCTCATGCATTTAGCAACTGCTTCAGTGAAATAGAAAACTTGTCAGTTTTAAGGTACCCTCTTATTTCTTTAAGTAATGACGTGCACAAATATTTAACTGATGGATTTCTATGGGTGTTTTTTCAGTTGTGGGTCTTGCAATGAACTTCATTAAATATTATGATATATTAGATAATTCAAAACAATTTCTACAGGTAGCACTAGTAGAGATATGTTCTTTCATCTGATTTTCTCCCACATACAGCCATGTAGTTAACAGTGGTCAAATGTAAAAACAATGTGTGACTTCGGGGCAAAACTATAATAACAAGAAAGAAAAACTAATAAAAAGACTAAAATTTTAACAACAACGACATTACAAATAGATAAAAGCATTGATTCATAAATTCAGTTTTGAGATCAATCCCTGGGTCGGGCAGTGTGTATTTTCACTCAGTAGAAACGGGCGAGCAATAACTGAACAATACTAAATAGAAATAAGAACCAGACGGTGTAGACTGATCTCGTTCCACTGCTCATGTCTAGGGATATCATCTAGAGGTTTTGAGATCAATCCTTGGGTCGGGCAGTGTGTACTTGCATTCAGTGGAAACGGGCGAGCAATAACTGAACAATACTAAATAGAAATAAGAACAAGACGGGGTAGACTGATCTCGTTCCACTGCTCATGTCTAGGGATATCATCTAGTGGTTTTGAGATCAATCCCTGGGTTGGGCAGTGTGTACTTACACTCAATGGAAACGGACGAGCAATAACTGAACAATACTAAATAGAAATAAGAACCAGACGGGGTAGACTGATCTCGTTCCACTGCTCATGTCTAGGGATATCATCTAGTGGTTTTGAGATCAATCCCTGGGTTGGGCAGTGTGTACTTGCATTCAGTGGAAACGGGCGAGCAATAACTGAACAATACTAAATAGAAATAAGAACCAGACGGGGTAGACTGATCTCGTTCCACTGCTCATGTCTAGGGATATCATCTAGTGGTTGTGAGATCAATCCCTGGGTTGGGCAGTGTGTACTTACACTCAATGGAAACGGACGAGCAATAACTGAACAATACTAAATAGAAATAAGAACCAGACGGGGTAGACTGATCTCGTTCCACTGCTCATGTCTAGGGATATCATCTAGTGGTTTTGAGATCAATCCCTGGGTTGGGCAGTGTGTACTTGCATTCAGTGGAAACGGGCGAGCAATAACTGAACAATACTAAATAGAAATAAGAACCAGACGGGGTAGACTGATCTCGTTCCACTGCTCATGTCTAGGGATATCATCTAGTGGTTGTGAGATCAATCCCTGGGTTGGGCAGTGTGTACTTGCATTCAGTGGAAACGGGTGAGCAATAACTGAACAATACTAAATAGAAATAAGAACCAGATGGGGTAGACTGATCTCGTTCCACTGCTCATGTCTAGGGATATCATCTAGTGGTTTTGAGATCAATCCCTGGGTTGGGCAGTGTGTACTTGCATTCAGTGGAAACGGGCGAGCAATAACTGAACAATACTAAATAGAAATAAGAACCAGATGGGGTAGACTGATCTCGTTCCACTGCTCATGTCTAGGGATATCATCTAGTGGTTTTGAGATCCATCCCTGGGTTGGGCAGTGTGTACTTGCATTCAGTGGAAACGGGCGAGCAATAACTGAACAATACTAAATAGAAATAAGAACCAGACGGGGTAGACTGATCTCGTTCCATTGCTCATGTCTAGGGATATCATCTAGTGGTTTTGAGATCAATCCCTGGGTTGGGCAGTGTGTACTTGCATTCAGTGGAAACGGGCGAGCAATAACTGAACAATACTAAATAGAAATAAGAACCAGACGGGGTAGACTGATCTCGTTCCACTGCTCATGTCTAGGGATATCATCTAGTGGTTTTGAGATCAATCCCTGGGTTGGGCAGTGTGTACTTGCATTCAGTGGAAACGGGCGAGCAATAACTGAACAATACTAAATAGAAATAAGAACCAGACGGGGTAGACTGATCTCGGTCCACTGCTCATGTCTAGGGATATCATCTAGTGGTTTTGAGATCAATCCCTGGGTTGGGCAGTGTGTACTTGCATTCAGTGGAAACGGGCGAGCAATAACTGAACAATACTAAATAGAAATAAGAACCAGACGGGGTAGACTGATCTCGGTCCACTGCTCATGTCTAGGGATATCATCTAGTGGTTTTGAGATCAATCCTTGGGTCGGGCAGTGTGTACTTGCATTCAGTGGAAACGGGTGAGCAATAACTGAACAATACTAAATAGAAATAAGAACCAGACGGGGTAGACTGATCTCGTTCCACTGCTCATGTCTAGGGATATCATCTAGTGGTTTTGAGATCAATCCCTGGGTTGGGCAGTGTGTACTTGCATTCAGTGGAAACGGGCGAGCAATAACTGAACAATACTAAATAGAAATAAGAACCAGATGGGGTAGACTGATCTCGTTCCACTGCTCATGTCTAGGGATATCATCTAGTGGTTTTGAGATCCATCCCTGGGTTGGGCAGTGTGTACTTGCATTCAGTGGAAACGGGCGAGCAATAACTGAACAATACTAAATAGAAATAAGAACCAGACGGGGTAGACTGATCTCGTTCCATTGCTCATGTCTAGGGATATCATCTAGTGGTTTTGAGATCAATCCCTGGGTTGGGCAGTGTGTACTTGCATTCAGTGGAAACGGGCGAGCAATAACTGAACAATACTAAATAGAAATAAGAACCAGACGGGGTAGACTGATCTCGTTCCACTGCTCATGTCTAGGGATATCATCTAGTGGTTTTGAGATCAATCCCTGGGTTGGGCAGTGTGTACTTGCATTCAGTGGAAACGGGCGAGCAATAACTGAACAATACTAAATAGAAATAAGAACCAGACGGGGTAGACTGATCTCGGTCCACTGCTCATGTCTAGGGATATCATCTAGTGGTTTTGAGATCAATCCCTGGGTTGGGCAGTGTGTACTTGCATTCAGTGGAAACGGGCGAGCAATAACTGAACAATACTAAATAGAAATAAGAACCAGACGGGGTAGACTGATCTCGGTCCACTGCTCATGTCTAGGGATATCATCTAGTGGTTTTGAGATCAATCCTTGGGTCGGGCAGTGTGTACTTGCATTCAGTGGAAACGGGTGAGCAATAACTGAACAATACTAAATAGAAATAAGAACCAGACGGGGTAGACTGATCTCGTTCCACTGCTCATGTCTAGGGATATCATCTAGTGGTTTTGAGATCAATCCCTGGGTTGGGCAGTGTGTACTTGCATTCAGTGGAAACGGGCGAGCAATAACTGAACAATACTAAATAGAAATAAGAACCAGATGGGGTAGACTGATCTCGTTCCACTGCTCATGTCTAGGGATATCATCTAGTGGTTTTGATATCCATCCCTGGGTTGGGCAGTGTGTACTTGCATTCAGTTGAAACGGGCGTGCAATAACTGAACAATACTAAATAGAAATAAGAACCAGACGGGGTAGACTGATCTCGGTCCACTGCTCATGTCTAGGGATATCATCTAGTGGTTTTGAGATCAATCCTTGGGTCGGGCAGTGTGTACTTGCATTCAGTGGAAACGGGTGAGCAATAACTGAACAATACTAAATAGAAATAAGAACCAGATGGGGTAGACTGATCTCGTTCCACTGCTCATGTCTAGGGATATCATCTAGTGATTTTGAGATCAATCCCTGGGTTAAGCAGTGTGTTCTTACACTTATTGGAAATGGGCGAGCAATAACTGAACAATACTAAACAACAGTAAGAACAAGAGGATATTCCTAGACATGAACAATGAAATGAGAACAGTCTACCCCGATAGAATAATAAAGTATTCAGTTCAGAATTCCCTGAAGTTTACCCATATTGATATACACCTGAGAATGGTCGAAGGGCCCAGCAGCTGAAATGTTGTGATAACAACACAACAACAATAAAGATAAAGCACAATAATCTGAATGCAAATAAATGTAAATAATAATAACTCTTTATCCCAGAAATTCAGACTGTTGCAATGTAGGCAAAGAGTCTGTTGAGATTGAGGGGGAAACACCTAACTGATTCCTCTCCCAAAAGGTACAGGGATAATAGGGAGAGAGGGGAAAGAGTTTGGAGGTAACAAAATATAACACTGCCTTGAAAACCACAGCAAATTTAGGAACAAAATGCCTATGGGACCAATTTCACAAGACATTGTGTCTTACAAATGCTGTTTTCCCCCAGCTTTTATTGCCATGAGGCATCTTACAAAGACCCATATCTTAACCAGTTTCAGAGAGGCCTGGATCTAGATATACAGGCCAAACTGTGCCACTGCTAATGGGAAAAACCCAGATATAACTGGTGTTGACAACCATGTCTGCATGTGATCCGAGGCCTCTTTTGCATCTGTCTTGATGCAGGTTCACCACACAGACAGAAATGCTTTTCTATATTAATGAGAGACAGATACTTAATCACAACGTTAATACGGTAAAAATGACGATTGATAGAGATAACAAGAAAAATATTACCGTACATAGTATACATGATGCCATGGATAAATTGTCACCATTTTATATTTTTAATTTCAGATATGCTTTCTTTTGTTAGTTTTTGATGTTGTTGACTGAACAGTTTAATGGGTCAGTTGGGAACTGTCTGTGAGAGAAAGAGGAGGACTGATATTATGTAACAGTTCAGTTAGTAACAAAGAAACGAGTACTGAATTGATATGTAATATCAGTCCTCCTATATGGCAGTGAATGCTGGACAATCTCCTCACAGATGAAGAAGAGACTTGAAGCAACAGAAACAAAGAAAAGAGAGCTGAACTGTTATGTAATATCAGACCTCGTTTGTGGCAGTGAATGCTGGACAATCTCCTCACAGATGAAGAAGAGACTTGAAGCAACAGAAACAAAGAAAAGAGAGCGGAACTGCCTTATAATATCAGTCCTCCTATATGGCAGTGAATGCTGGACAATCTCCTCACGGATGAAGAAGAGACTTGAAGCAACAGAAACAAAGAAAAGAGAGCTGAACTGTTATGTAATATCAGTCCTCCTATATGGCAGTGAATGCTGGACAATCCCTTCTCAGATGAAGAAGAGACTTGAAGCAACAGAAACAAAGAAAAGAGAGCGGAACTGCTATATAATATCAGTCCTCCTATATGGCAGTGAATGCTGGACAATCTCTTCACAGATGAAGAAGAGACTTGAAGCAACAGAAACAAAGAAAAGAGAGCGGAACTGTTATGTAATATCAGTCCTCCTATATGGCAGTGAATGCTGGACAATCCCTTCTCAGATGAAGAAGAGACTTGAAGCAACAGAAACAAAGAAAAGAGAGCTGAACTGTTATGTAATATCAGTCCTCCTATATGGCAGTGAATGCTGGACAATCTCCTCAGAGATGAAGAAGAGACTTGAAGCAACAGAAACAAAGAAAAGAGAGCTGAACTGTTATGTAATATCAGTCCTCCTATATGGCAGTGAATGCTGGACAATCTCCTCACAGGTGAAGAAGAGACTTGAAGCAACAGAAACAAAGAAAAGAGAGCGGAACTGTTATGTAATATCAGTCCTCCTATATGGCAGTGAATGCTGGACAATCTCTTCACAGATGAAGAAGAGACTTGAGGCAACAGAATCAAAGAAAAGAGAGCTGAACTGTTATGTAATATCAGTCCTCCTATATGGCAGTGAATGCTGGACAATCCCTTCTCAGATGAAGAAGAGACTTGAAGCAACAGAAACAAAGAAAAGAGAGCTGAACTGTTATGTAATATCAGTCCTCCTATATGGCAGTGAATGCTGGACAATCTCTTCACAGATGAAGAAGAGACTTGAGGCAACAGAAACAAAGAAAAGAGAGCTGAACTGTTATGTAATATCAGTCCTCCTATATGGCAGTGAATGCTGGACAATCCCTTCTCAGATGAAGAAGAGACTTGAAGCAACAGAAACAAAGAAAAGAGATCTGAACTGTTATGTAATATCAGTCCTCCTATATGGCAGCGAATGCTGGACAATCTCTTCACAGATGAAGAAGAGACTTGAAGCAACAGAAACAAAGAAAAGAGAGCGGAACTGCCTTATAATATCAGTCCTCCTATATGGCAGTGAATGCTGGACAATCTCTTCACAGATGAAGAAGAGACTTGAGGCAACAGAAACAAAGAAAAGAGAGCTGAACTGTTATGTAATATCAGTCCTCCTATATGGCAGTGAATGCTGGACAATCCCTTCTCAGATGAAGAAGAGACTTGAAGCAACAGAAACAAAGAAAAGAGATCTGAACTGTTATGTAATATCAGTCCTCCTATATGGCAGCGAATGCTGGACAATCTCCTCACAGCTGAAGAAGAAACTTAAGGCAACAGAAATGCCGTTCTACACAAGGATGCTAAGAATTGCATGAACTTAACATATGAACATCAATGAAATTTTAGGGAAAATGTAAAAAAAAAAAAAAAAAAAAGAACCTGCATTTATCCACATCTCTCATCCCCATGAAAGTGTAAACTTTCATCCGACTCCTCTGGCAAAGTCTCACAAATTTATGATAGTAGCCATTCACAAAATACATCTGCAACTTAAGCACATAAGAAAAAGTAAAAAGATCCATGACAATAAATATAACCAGTGATTATCACACTAGTATGAATCATGCCCCGCCCTGAATTAGAAAATACAATTTTGCTGTTAGGTTTGTTAGTGCGCAATAGGCCATTTGAATGAAGACAAGGACCAAGACCTCAAAACAATTCATTTAAATACACATGCACCACTGATTTTTCAGAGACTGATGGTCTGGTACCTCTTTTAATCCGGATAAAATTATAAGCAAGCGTTTTCATCTCATGCAACTGCTAGTCTAATTCCCCAGATGGCCACAGGTGGCGTTGTATTTAATTAGACTTTTATAAAAGTTTCTAACAGTCAATGACTCTGTCGAGATACGAGAGATGCATAATTAGGATGTCAGCCATCAATTATTGAATTGTTATGACATAACTTCTGTTGGATTGTCAAAACGGATAATCCAACACAGTAATGAAAGGCATTTGTGTGTAAATTAATTATATATATATATATATATATATATATATATATATATATACACACACACACAATTTCGCATGTTCAACATGGCTGCTCCTTTTCAAGAAAGTAATATTTATTCCTGGTAATTTACAGGAAATGTGGCACAAGACCAAAAGTGGAGGAATAGGGAAAGGCTGATCTTCAGCCTGTCTTAACTTAAATTTAGCTAGCCACAATCAGTGACCCCCCCAAAAAATACACTATTCCTTAGACAAAAACAACACATTCCTACTTACCATTCTTACTACAGTCACCATAATATCACAAAGTCTCTATGAAATCTGAAATATTGCCCATATGTACAATTTTTTGTCTGGAGAGAGGAATAAAAACATCAATTTAAAAATCTAACCCTAAGAAAGTAATATTTTTTTTGTAAACACAAATGTGGCACAAGGCCAAACATACCATAGTATTCCTTACACAAAAACAACACATTCTTCCTTATTCTTACTACAGTCACCATAGTGCCTCAAGTCTCTATGAAAGTAGGAGCACTAGATCAGAATTGGCAGCAATATTCAAAACAAGGACGAATGTTTGTAGCTATAATTATATTGAATACTTTTTGAAAATACAAAAATGTGGCACAAGGCCAAAAGGGGGAATATGGGACGGCTAGTCTTCAGTCTGTCTCATCTTAAACGCAGCTAGCCACAATTACTGACCCAAGCATATCACAGTATTCCTTACACCAAAACAGTACATTTTTACTTACCAGTCTTACTACAGCCAGCATAATACTCCAAAATTTCTATGAAGTCTTAACTAGTCCCTATATGAATAATTTTATTGTCTGTGGGGGTAGAGGAATAAAAACAACAATTTAAAAATCTAGCCCCAAGAATGTTTGTCTGCTCAGACCCAATTGTGCTTCTTTAACACTGGTTTATCCTGCAACTATGCTTAGCTGACCTTAGTTACAGTTAAATATGTGCCCCCACCAGGGGTACACATGGTTTTGAATTCAGAGTTGAATGCCTGATATTTTATATGGGATGCTAAATTCCTTAATCTTTAAGAAGGCGTGGATAATCCTTCCCCTTTTGCCTTCCTCAAGAGATTTAAATCAGCCATTAATGGCCTCTATAAAACAAAATAGCAAATTCTTCATGAATCCCTTTAAAAAGCTACAGACACCAAGCACATGATTATGAATCAAAGCCTGAGAGTCCTGCTTAATAACAGTTAATATAATTATTTCTTGTTATAAAAAAAATTAACCTAAAGCAATTTAGAAAACAAAGAATTTAACTATTTATAGATTATTTTGGTAAATAAAATACATTTATTATTTTACTCAAATTAAAGTTGACACTGCAAACCAGTTTGATTTCTCTTCTTCAACCTGACTTTTCATTTTTCGTCTTCCCAGATCCATTTGTGTTTCTTTAACATCCACAGAGACAACCTGTGGTTTATGTGGAAACAATTCTGGGCGAGCCTTAGTTACAGTATCCCACTAGGGAAATGCACAGTTTTAATTTCAGAGTTGTTCTTTTATACTGGTTGACGACCACTGCTAGAGTATACAAGAAAAGGGGGTATTGCACACTGCTACATGTCTATGTCGGTTTGGAAACAGCACTAAACGCTAGTTAGTTTATGTCACAAACAAATGACCGACATTTCACAGTGTCATGACAATATATATATATTCATCGGCAGAAGGCAGAGTAAGTTTTGTAAAAGTATGACAGCAGTGGAAGTGTTAGGCATTAGATGCCATCTTCAATGTGGCCAAATTGGATCTGTGGTTATTTTTATGACACTGTTATGTACAGAGAGAGTTTGAGGCAGTTCAAAAGCTATCTAGAATGTAGACACTGTCTATCGATTCAGCACCATCTAGTGTTGAAATTGTAAAGTTCAAGATTAGAGTTTCTCAACTGGTGAGCCCAGCCGCACTAACATGTCCTGAAAAGTAGCCAGTTAATTTGTGAATTATTTTTATATTTAGAAAAATCTTTATTTTTAAAAAGCTACAGACATCAAGCACATGCTTTTCATGTCTAAGTCAAGTCTTTGTCATTTGATATTTTTTTTCTTTTATCCCATGACCCACAGGGGGTCCATTTGTACTACAGCCACAATAGAAATGCTGCTTCTTGGGCAAGATAGCCTGACAGAGCCCAACTCTCTCCAGGCCAGTTATGAATTTATAATTTTTCCTTCTAAACCGGTTGCCACCCAAGGTTACAGAACCCAGTCTGTCCTGCTATTTACCCATAGCTGGGGGGAGAAGAAGAGGATTCATACCTTTCCCAAGGGTATTAGTACGTAAGTGAATGTAATGGATCTGAGTGGAATTTGAACTCGGCTCTCCGATTCCTCAATCCGAGCCACTATCCATTACTCTGCAATGCCTGATATTTTATACTGGATGCTAAATTCCTTAATCTTTAAGAAGGCGTGGATAATCCTTTCCCTTTTGCCTTCCCCAAGAGATTTAAATCAGCCATTAATGGCCTCTCTAAAACAAAAGAGCAAATTCTTCATAAATCCCTTTATATGAAAACTGTACCATTAATCCTCTTTGGGAATGCTAAACCAACCATTAACGGTAATTTTATCCTTTGCCATCAACCACAAGTTTCATACACGCAGACTTAAATATACAATGTAATGTCTTAAAAATAAATGCTTATTTTAGGAGACTTTTTCTTATTATTTACCTGTTTTTAAATTTCATGACTAATTTTTCCTTATCAAAATTTAAAGTCAGTCCCAGAGTTTTCGTTATTCAATAAGTGCACCCTAAAGTGAAACAAAAAAAGTTTGATAAACACTGTTCTCGATGGACAAATTGATTTGTGATGTGCCAGTTAGGCTTACGACTATATCTCATTGAAACATTAGTTCCTGCATGATCATCGAAGTTAAGCAACGTCGAGCCTGGTCAGTACCTAGATGGAGGACTGCTTGGCAATACCAGGTGCTGTAAGCTTGGATGTGCAGGAGGTATGGCTTATATCCACATCACATTGAAACCCTGATTCCCGTTCAATCACCGAAGTTAAGCAACATCAGGCTTGGTCAGTATCTAGATGGGTAAGCTCGGATGTGCAGTTGGTTTAATGTGATTATAGCCATATCATGCTGAAAGATCACTTCCCGTACAATCACTGAAGTTAAGCAATGTCGAGCCTGGTCAGTACCTAGATGGATGACTGCTTGGAAATACCAGGTGCTGTAAGCTTGGATGTGTGACAGCTATAGCTTATACCCACATCACATTGAAACACCAGTTCATGTAGAATCACCAAAGTTAAGCAATATCAATCCTGGTCAGTACCTAAATGGGTGACCACTTGGGAATACCAAACACTGGAAGATGGGATGTGTGGGTGGCATAATGGATAATGGCTCTGAAGTCGAAATAGGAGAGCAGAGTTCCAATTCATATCAGGCTCGTTGTATTCAAATATGTGCAAACAGCCTTGGAAAAGATATGAATCCACCTCTTCTCCCTCTAGCTATGGGTTAATTTATAGCACTTGCATCAGTAAATCATCATTATATCTAAAAAAATTCTTACAATCTAGAAATATTTTTTGGCTTTAAATAACCTGAAAAGGGTTGATAGACCGTAAAAAAAAAAAAAATCAATCGATCCAGTGCCAGTTACATGTAGCTTCCTTTTACTGAAACTGCATTAGCTCACTGAACTGAGAATTGTTTGGAATTATTAAAAACTAGCTTAAAAGCTACCCTATCAGATGGCATTTAAACTAGTTCGATTAAAGGGATCTTGATTGAGTATTCATCACATTAATTAGGGAGGGCCAGATGTGACAGGCAACTATAGAAGAACTATATGATCAATCGCTGCATTTAAGTATTGCATTAATATTTAAGCTTACCTTTTAAAAGTACAACGATAATTTTTCTGTTGTGACTTAATGTAAAGACAATTTGATGTACATAGGTGGTTACTTTCCGTACAAACAATTATTATTATTTCATGGGTGGCTTTTATTGTATTTTGCAATTAGTTTTGATTATTCCCAAATTTATTTCCAAGTTATAAAATTTATCGTACAAAAAAAATCTGTCGCAAAAAAATCACGTAAAAAAAAAAATTTAAAAAAAAAAAAAATCAACAAAAACAATTGTAGTAATGAAAACTTCGGAATCCAAAAATTCAGGATTGTGGGCGTGGATCCTTCCCAGAATGTTTTTTAATTTGCTCATCGAGTCAGACTGATTCCAAAATGGTATGATTTGTTGGCTACAGCCTCTAGGAGTAAAGGTGAAAAAGTATGAGACATTGACATTTGCATTTATTATATAGATTTTCAAATATTTTGCAGTATCTCTGGGAGCTAAACGATGCACCTTGGGAATAAGTGGATAAAACTGATTAGAACAGAGTCATTTGAATATACAGGCTATAAAAGTCGGCAGGTAAGTTTTAATGAATATGAAACGAGGGTTTAGTTAAATTTAGCCCACCTCCAAACATATGTTTGCATCAATGTTCAACAAAAATGACAGATGGGCAGAAGGTATAAATGCTAGCGGCTTCCATTTCTTCTTCTCCCCAAATATGGGTTAAATATTAGTGGTGTCAATCTTGATTAGAAATATCAAAACTGTCACCTGAATTCAACTACTTTCTCAAGTCAAAGCTTAAAAATGGCTTCTAGTGAATGAGACCTGTATCTTTTTACCAAGAACCAGCCTTCTTTGAGCCTTGGAGACTCTGGGGTGACAGAATCACGAGCAACTGTATCAAATAACAGAAACCACATCACTTGAGGACTTTCAACAACTAAAATAAATATGACATGTAACTCTAAGAGAAAATAATGACATAATCAAGATACTGATATTCCACACTACTTCAAACAAAAGGTTAGGAAGGAAAGATTAACTGGACTTAAGAAACCTATTTTCCTTAACAATTATTTTAATAGGAAAATTTTATAAATTTCAACCAAATATAGCACTGGCTGCTCGGCCAATGAATGCCAAATATTACCATTATCATTAGAGATGAGGAGAACAGATACTACACTCTGATCCAAGCCTGATAGCCAGGGAGTGAAGAAAAGCATAACAAGTAGCATTGGCTGCTCAGCTAATGAATTCGGAATGCTTCCTTACAAGGAAATATTACAGCTAATAGTAACATTACCATTAGAGATGAGGATACAGATACTACACTCTGATCCCAGCCTGATAGCCAGGGAGTGAAGAAAAGCATAACAAGTGTTTCCACTCGGACCGATGGTCTTGGCTGGTCTTAGCTGGTTCTAGCTTGTCCAAGCTGGGCGAAGCTGGTCAAAGCTGGTCATAGCTAGACGTAGACGTGTTATTACCAGCGCAGGGACGAATCCCTGTGCCAGGAATGTATCAGTGATCGAATCTCAGCCAAAAAGGTGATCATTAAGCGAGTATCCGGGAACAGAAACTACACTTTGATCTCAGCCCAATCGCCAGAGAGTGAAGAAAAGTTTAATGAGTAGCACTGGCTGCTCGGCCAATGAATGCTGAATGTTTCCTTACAAGGAAATATTACAGCTAATAGTACCATTACAATTACTGATTAAGAAAGCAATAGAGTAGCAAGAGGCTTGCAACGATTCATCTGCGGAGGAAAAGGGTTGTAGGGTGGAAAATAATTAATCACCTACAAGGCCACATAAAGGCTTTTAAATTCTATCAAGACAGGCAAATAAGGAATGGATAACTCCAGCACAGACATGGCAACAATACTCCATTGTTGTTCTGTTTTGGCTCTTGCAATGCTAGAGTATATCAAGGGGAGGCAGGTACTTACTGAAGTGGTACAATCAACTGATCATTTTGCCATCATCTTTATCAATAGATCATATATATGAGCTCCACTTGAGGTCTGGGTTGGGCTTGAGTCCCAACAGACTTTCAAAGCAAAGAACCCTCCTCGTGAGAAGACCTATCCATCATGGAGATCTGGAGTTCATCGGAGATCTTTTGAATTCTTATCACACAACTATGATTGTCAATTATCAGCTCACATAAATTCTTGAGAGAATTCCTTTTGTCTCAGATACTGACAAAACTTTTGCGCACGCACAAGATTTTCAATGACTGTTCGGAGGAAACATAGATAATGTAAGTTGTTGGTTATGGAACAAGGCGCGCTCTGATTGGTCGGTGGAAAATTCCACATTAATGGGTCGAATAGAGGTCAATCCCAATCTCCATTTTTCGTTTGTCTTCATTTATATCTGCACGGATTGTGTCCAAATCCTTTTGCATGTTACTTTCCATTGTATTTGTCAATAAGTTTAAATGGAGGCAAACATTTCTTTCTCGTTATATACAATCTATTCGACAGCATTCACTGTGCAGAGATCAAGATTTTGATTACTAGTAATATCAGACTTGATCATTCTAATGAAAAATCCTCTGTATTCAATAATTCCACATGTCACTGTCACATGAAATTACCGTCTATGTATGAAAGAGAAACTGATAACCATAGAATTCAAGAACAGGATTGGATTAATAAAGAAACGGAATCAAATTATTTCCAACCATCGGCTTGTTAACATTTTCTTTTTGAAAAACGGGAAAAACCTACCTTCTATGTGTTTCTGCGTGTTTCTAAGTATACCCGTTTGATAGCATGGTTAGCTAATCCCTGTTGTAGACACCTGCTCAGGTACGTTTGTGTTTCTATATCATGCGCGGGACCAAACTGTTTTCATTGCAGCTATGGTAAGTGAACAGTTTCTGCAAGGATGTATATTATTCAAATTCATTGCAAATGATTTTACAATAAAAATACACTGAACATTATTTTCACTATGAAAATACATTGGAAATGATTTTTATTATGAAAATACATTGGCCAATGATTTTTATTACAAAATCACATTGGCCAATGATTTTCACTTTGAATATGCATTGGAAAGATTTTTACAATGAAAATACATTGGAAATGATTTTTATTACAAAAATAGATTGCCAATTATTTTCACTGAAAATGATTTTTAATACAAAAATACATTGGAAGTGGGTTTTCCTACAAAAACACAGAAATGATTTTAATACAAAAATAAATTGGTTAATGATTTTTAATACAAAAATACATTGGACAATGATTTTTAATACAAAAATAAATTGGACAATGATTTTAATACAAAAATACATTAGACAATGATTTTTTAATACAAAAATACATTAGACAATGATTTTTTAATACAAAAAGACATTGGAAATGATTTTTAATACAAAAATACATTGGACAATGATTTTTAATACAAAAATACATTGGACAATGATTTTTTAATACAAAAATACATTGGACAATGATTTTTTAATACAAAAATACATTGGACAATGATTTTTTAATACAAAAATACATTGGACAATGATTTTTAATACAAAAATACATTGGAAATGATTTTTAATACAAAAATACATTGGACAATGATTTTTAATGCAAAAATACATTGGAAATGATGTTTTCTACAAAAATACATTGCCCAATTATTTTTTTTACAGAATACATTGCCAAGGATTTTCACTATGAAAATGCAATGGAAATGATTTTACTGTCCAAATTTGTTGCAAATAATTTTACAATACAAATTGCAAATGATTTAATAACAAAAGAAACAGCAATCAAAATATGGAGGAGAAACTGATAACCATAGAATTCAAGAACAGGAATGGATTTATTAATACATTCCTGTTCTTGAAAGGAATTAAATTATTTCCAACTGCCGTCACACTGAGAATTATAACTTGGTAGCATCGGAAGAAAAGAAATGCCCATTTTGAAAATTGCACTGCATGAAAAAGTATTTTAATGGATAAATAATTTTAAAAAATGTTATATTTGGGTGGCACTTTTACAATTTTTTTTAAGGACAAAGAAAGTTTGTGATTGAGGATATTTTTGGTCCTTTTTTTAAAACTTCGGGTCATTTTCCTGATTTCTAGTGAAAATTGTGCCACATCACATATGAAGACATGATATTTGAAAAAAAAAAAAAAAGATAAAACTGACATAGCACAAAAAAAAATCCTCATCTGGTAACTAACTACATCTCTTATAGTTTGAAAGGCGGTGTTGATGAGTTTTGTTATAGTTCAAGGTTGGACAGGTTTTTCTAATGATGGCCATTATAGGTTTTGGAAGGTAGGATTATGTGGTAGCTTTTGTTATTTTTTGTAATCATTTCAACCCAAGCAAGGCAATGATACCACTAGAATCCAGGAAGGGTAGTTATAGTGGGTGAAAGTGAGAGTCAACAAGAAGTCTGAGAATGGAGACAATTGAGGAAAGGACAAAAATGTGACAGGGTTTAGAAATACAGAAGATGATAATTAAGTACAGTATTTACATTAGTCTGACTATTGTCCTCATCTTTGTCGCCATATTTGTCACAACGTTTCGGCCGTTGTATGCTCCGGCCTTCTTCAGGTGGTTGGAATTTCGAAATGAACCCTTTATTTCGATCACTGGGGTAGACTGTTCTAGTTCCACGAGCCATGTTTGATGGATGTCAGTTATCAGTTATCTCCTGTTAAATTTTCCCCCTGAAAGTTCTCCACTGCCTTAACCGGGTATTGAACTCACACTCTTCTGTCACTGGATCTAACCAACGCCTTTGTCCACTGTGCCATGTGTAAATGTATTGTTTTAAAAAATTGCTTTCAAATTGTATTGTTGGTAATTATACTATAAAAATGTATTTTTATACTTTCATAGTGTTTAGCTTTTGTTTGGAAGGGTTCACTATTTGCCTGTAGCTGGGACCCTAACAGGTGCTACCACCCCGAGTTAAGATGGACCTGGGAAAAACAGATATTCAGTTGGAATAAAAATGATCTGTTATATTTTGGAATATTTTTTGATTTTGTTAAGAAATTGTAGGATATTATATGGATTAATGTCATAAAAGAATTCTTTCATGTTGATTGGTTGATTTTTTTTAGCGGCATATCATCACCCCTATGGGTCATTTAATGCCGAAATCTAGCTATTTTGCACACAATTTTATGGCTTCAATTACAAATAAAATGTATTGTTGGTATTTTTACCATGAAAAATATATTTTTATATTTTCATAATGTTTTGTTTTTGTTTGGGGGTTCACTATTTGCCCATGACTGGGACCCTAACAAATGCTACCACCCTGGGTCAAGGTGGTCTTGGGAATAACAGCAATTAAGAGACGGTTCCATGCTACTCAAAACCGCCATCACCCTTGCTGCCAGATGTAGTTTATCAACACAGGACTCACAAGCTCTGATAAAAATTGGGGGTGGTGGTCCCAATTCAGGTATTAAAAGTGGGTGGAGTTAAGTTAGATGGTAAGTTTTTAAAAATTCCAGTTTCTATACATTTTTTTTTTTTTTTTTGTTAAACTCCCATAATATTTTTATTTTTAGATCTATTATCCTAATATAAACATTTTCTTTTGTTTTGGAGATGAGCACCGAGCCATATCCTAACCCAAATAAATCAACTAATCAAAGACAGCAATCCTGCTTTCCCTCCTGAGGTCATTGTACTGATGATAAGGGTGGGGGGCTTTAGGCTGACAACACAGATTATTCAGTTGGAATAAGAATGATCCGTATCAAAAAAAAAATATATATATATATATATATATATATATATATATATATATGTATATGTAAGTTATCATACACGAATAATTATGCTAGGTATGTAAGTTCACTGGAAACCATTATGAGAGAAGAGATATTTTTGATTTAATAAAGCTTTAAAATAGTCTTTATTTTTTTTTATTTAGTTTGTTTTACTAGCATATCAACCCTTGTCGGTCATTTAATGCTGGAAATTGGATTTTTATTCAATAAATTTTGGAAGTTGCAACTCTTATAATTCACGAAGTATAGTTAAAAACGGGTCTATAGGTGAAGTTGTTGGGGTTAAAGTTTGGTGCATTTTGTTTTGGAGATGAGCACCAAGCCTTTAAACCTTCCAGATCCCAACCCAAATAAATCAACTAATCGAAGACAGTAATCCTGCCTTTTCTCCTGAGACCATTGTACTAATGATAAGGGTGGGAGAGTATGCTGACGACATAGATATTCAATTGGAATAAAATGATCTGTATAGGACTCAAGATGAACGTTACCAAAATGGAAACTATGATCTGGAATTGAGATGAAAGCAGTGGCGGCATGTGCCGTGAATCCATCATAAAAATTCAGGATTTTGAATTATTAAATACTAAACATTTCAAATACCTATTAAGATTAAAATCTACCCATATCTCAAGTAGAACTCATATATACAATCCATCACTAAAGATTCTGAAAAAAAAAAAATGGGCAGTTCTTTGCCCTACTCCTGTAAGTACCCAACTCCTCCAGTTATCATCTACCTTTACAAGAGCCAGATCAGACTGAAAATGGTATACTGCTACCATATACTTTTTATACAGCCTGACAATGAGAGAAGATGTTTTCTCATCATAATACTTGTGTATTGGACAGACTGCCTTATTTTCATATTTTTTCTTATTTAAATTTGCTTTTTCTCACCTGACAACTAGATTCATCTACATCATCACATATGCAAAGGATGAATTCATCTGTATAGCCAAGTGGTTCTCAACCTATTGTGCCCAATGTACCCTTTTCACCACAAGTCAGAATGTGATTACCTTTCTAAGAGTGCCCAACGCAAAAGCTGTATTCCAAATAATATGCGTATATTATTGAAAATCTTCATTCTTTTCCATATTAGTACATATACATTATTATTTTTATAGAGGAATTTTACAAATTGAATAGCAATAAAAAATGTGGATGGATTTTAAATACAAGTACAGTAACTTGTTTTAATTCATAGCTAATTATTAAATAAATAAACTGAAGCAGACTTCACTAGACAAAAGATTCAGTAGAATGTCAGGGGACTGGAATTCAATAAAAAGTCAGCCTCATAAAAACAATGGTGACAAGCTCTAAAATAGGGTGCTTGGAAAGAGAGAGGAAATATATTGATTTTCTTCACTTTCCAAGGTCCACTATAAGCATTAGTATATCCATGATATACTAAGACCTTAACACAAGGGAAGGAAGGACTCGACCAGTGATTCTCAACCTTTTTTTGCCTAATGCACACTTTTCACCATAAGTCAAAATACCTACCTCCAACTTTCCAAGAATGTTCGATGCAAAAGGTGGATTCCAAATAATATGCGTATATTATTGAAAATCTTCATTCTTTTCCATATTAGAACACAGACATGGATAATTTTTATAGAGGAGTTTTACAAATTTAATAGCAATAGAAAATGTCGATGGATTTTAAAACTTGAATACTTGTCCAGAAATTTGTCTTAATTTATAACTAATTATTAAATAAATAAACTGGAGCATACTTCAGTAGACAAAAGGTTCAATAGAATGCCTGCCATGACATTGGCATTCAATAAAAACTCAGACTAATATAAGCAGAGTGGTGACAGGCTCTAAAATAGGGTGCTTGGAAAGAGAAAGGAAATATATTGATTTTCTTCACTCTCCAAGGTCCACTATAAGCTTTAGTATATCCATGATATACTAAGACCTTAATTATTAAATAAATAAACTGAAGCATACTTGAGTCGACAATTGGCAATTGTAATTCAATAAACAAAATTATGTAAATAAAAAAACAAGAAAAAATAAAAGATTATTACCTCCCCACCTCTGGAAACCCTGAAATTCCCACCTTGGGAATTGCACCCTGGTTGAGAAACCCTGACATAGACACTGTGCCCCCATCCCAGACAATTATCGAGTCATTAAGCAGGAAATGTGTACAAGAGAAATTGCTAAAAGCATCACATAACTTTATTGATTTCTTTCGCTCAATCATGAGAGAAGCTTCCAAAGGATGAGTGACACTTCGAAAGATGACATATAAGGATGGGATGCATCAACAGAAAGTTATACTTAAATTGATATTTATTAAGTAAGTGTCATGTTTGGGTTGTTGTGTTGGCCGAGATGGGTGGAATTTTTTTAAAAAGAGAGAGAAACAAACACAATTAGACAGAAGGAGTATGAGATGCAAAGAAAGTTCTTAAGAGAGAGAGAGAGAGTTGGGGGAATAGCAGAAGAGAGAGTGGAAGAAATAGAAAAATAGACAATGTGGGAGCAAAAGACTAGGAGAGTAACAGAAAGTATCACAGAGAGAGGTAGTGTAGGTACAGAAATTAAGAGAGTGGTGAAAAGAGAGAGTGAAAGAAGTAGAGTGACAGTTGTTTAAAGAGTGAGTCAGAAGATAGAGAGTGTGGAGAGAGTAATAGAGGAAAGAGAAAATAGTGGAGAGAGAATAAATGAAGAATTAAGAGTGAGATCACAAAAGAAGGACAGGGTATAGGAGAGAGAAAAACAGCATAATATAGAAGAGAGAGGGGGAGAAACAGAAAAAATGAGTGTATGAGGGAGAGAGCAACAGAGAGAGTAGGTGTGAAAATTGAGTAGAGAGTGTGAAAAAAGCAATAGTATAGTGAGAGAGAGATTATAGGATAAAGAGAGAGAACAGAAGGAGGAAATATAGTAGGAAGAGTCGATGAGAGTCAAAATTGTAGACATATTTCTAGGTTTTCACTAGAGTTAAAGTGTAGATGCAGGTTCAGTTTGCTCACAAGCAAAAAACATAGACTTAGGTCCAGATAGCACCACAGGCAAAAAAAGAAAAAGAAAAAAGGTAGACATGTCCATTGTGCCCCACAGGAAAAAAAAAAAAGGTAGACATGTCCATTGTGCCCCACAGGCAAAAAAAGGTAGACATGTCCATTGTGCCCCACAGGCAAAAAAAAAAGGTAGACATGTCCATTGTGCCCCACAGGCAAAAAAAAAAGGTAGACATGTCCATTGTGCCCCACAGGCAAAAAAAAAAGGTAGACATGTCCATTGTGCCCCACAGGCAAAAAAAAAAAGGTAGACATGTCCATTGTGCCCCACAGGCAAAAAAAAAGGTAGACATGTCCATTGTGCCCCACAGGCAAAAAGAAAAAAAGTAAACATTGGTCTGGCTTGCACCACAACCAAAAAAAAGTCAGATGTAGGTCCATCACTGTTGCTATGTCCGTGTATTGTTTAATTTATTGTAATGTACTTGTCATCTTTGATGATGACTTATGTAAGCCAAAACCTGAGATAGGATTAAAAAACATGTATGAATATGGTGATTTTCTTTCGTCTTTCAATGATAATGTTATTAAGCTTATCAGACGATATGAAAGGAATTTGCTTAAAATAAATAGACAAAACTTGTCTATATTATTTAATGAAACATGCATTATATATATATATATATATGTGTGTGTGTGTGTGTGTGTGTGTGTGTATGTATATACGTACATACATTATATATATATATATATATATATATATATATATATATATATATATATATATATATATATATAAATAAAAGGTAGATGTATTAAGGCAAAGGGAGGTCTTTGTTCAACTGATCAATTAAATACTTACACAAGTAATAAATCACTGTTAGATCAATACAACAAGAAAATAAAGTTACATGTAGTAAGAGCAATATAAAGAAATCGATAAATAATCCTTTTAAGAGTGCATTGGGAGTTTATGGATCGCCTTATTCCCGCCGCTGCCATCCCCACCCCTAGCACCACCAACACCACCATCTTGTTTTTATATCCCTGCGGAAACTGACTGACTCTGTACCAGGAAGAGAGCTGATAGTTGTGTCATCCTCACCTTCAGTTGCCAAGATGATCGAATGCAATGCAGCACAGACTGATACAAAATCACACACACACACACAGAGGGTGGGAGAGGGGGAGGGAGAGAGAGAGGAGGAGGAGAGAAATGGGAGAGGGGAGGAAGAGGGAGAAAGAGGGAGAAAGCAGGTGAAGGAAACTGAACAAGAAATGACGTGATGCTTCAAAGAGCAACAAACACCATCTATCTACGCATTTATCTATCGAGAAATCTGTACACAGATTTTAATATATACATCATAGACGTAATCGAATGTGTGTACACAGGTACATTAACAAGATGTAAGACAAGGGTGCGTCTTCTCACCAGATTTATTCAAAGTGAGGCAATTCCAAGAGAAATTGAAGTCCTACCAGAATTTATTATTGGTGCACACAATCTTAACAACATAATATTCATATGACACTGTTGATAGCAGACCCAGAAAGAGAACTACAAGAACTCCTATAGCAGGTAGTGAAGGAAAGTGAAAAGAAAGGACTAAACATCAATTGTAAGAAGACAGAATGCATGGTTATTAGCAAAAGGACGAGACCAAAATGCAAATTACAAATTGGAAGTACCAAAATCAAACAAGTACAATTTAACTACCTGGAAAGTGTTTTAACAGAAGACGGAAATTATGAAAATGAGATCCAAAGATGCATTGGGGTAGCAAAAGATGACTTCCTAAAGCTAAGCAAATTATTAAGAAATAGGAAATTTTTGTTAGAAACAAGAGTACTGAACTTTTACAAAATCTCCTCAAAGATGAAGCAGTGACTTTTATGTCAATTTGTGGTCAGTCTCATTACGGTGAGAAAAAGAAAAAGAATCTAAATGAAATTGGCTAGATTTTAAAAAAAAAGAAAAATTAAAAATTAATTTAAAAACTTATATGTAACATTCCCAATATCCCTCGTTCGTGTGCATGTGTAGTTGAATCATCATAATTTTTTCTGAATTCCTAAAGGATGAAACATTTCACAAGAAAACATTTTCCACTTTGTCATATATTTTCCCCCATATTGTAATTGATATATAAAAATATATATCGTTATCTCATACATTATATATATATATATATATATATATATATATATATATATATATATATATATATTGAGCAATAACAAATATTAAAAAATGAAAATTTTCACATACACTGGGTTGTATATTAATATTTTTTGTTTTATTATTTCAATTAGGCTCCTTGACTAGATTCGGCCAGCATGGCCATCGTCAGGAGAAAAAAAATCCCTGCTTGTTAGTACTACTACAGGAGAGAATGACCACTGCTGAAGAAAGTGAAGTTTATCTGTAGTTTTCATTTGTTTTTAATTGTTAATTTTGGTCAGTCCTTGTTGTTTTGGTCAAACGGCCTCTTTCAAATTGTTTTTAAGATGGAGGATGGGAGATTCCTGACTTTAAGAATTACTTTCTTGGTCATTTTGACAGTTTTATTGGTTGCTGAGAATGGGATGTGTGTATGTTAAGTGTATGTTATCTTTTAGTTCTTTGGGAGTGTTTATATATATATATATAAAGAAATATAGTCTTAAAGTGTGCTATATTTATGGGATAAAGTGCTCAATATCAGAGATAGAGTGTGTGTAAATATAAAAGTGAACATAGAAGTCAACACTTAGAGGCTCTAAGTGTTGACTTCTATGTTCACTTTTATATTTATATATATATATATATATATATATATATATATATATTAAAGTAGAAATCCTGGTAGGGCAGACGACCATCCATGATGGCAAGTTTCATGTGTTTTCCATGCAATTGTCATATATTAAAGCTCTGCCATTTCTTATGGCATTGAGCAGTTTTTGGGCAGACTCATTTTAAAGTCTGCTCATCTTTGTCTAAAATTATATATAAAATTTGAAACTGACTTTTTTTTTTTTTATCTGACATGAATTTTTATTACTACAAAAGTTATTTTTAGTCGGTACACATGTTTAAGCTGAAATCACTGCTTATTTTTCTTAAACAGCCTAGATCAAGAATTCCTACTAAAGAAGAAGAAGATGCTTCCTAACAGGAAGCAGGTGACTCAGTACCTTCCCTCCCTCTTTTGCTTTCAATTTTGCCTTATGAGCGTTATGCTCTCCAGGGCCTTCTTCCTCATGACATGTCCAAGAAACTTCCGCTGTCTGCTTCTGAGTAAATACCCTTGGGAAAGCTATGGGTTAAATAGTCGAGCAGACTGGGTGGGGGAGTTATTCAGTCTTGGTTGGCAAACACTCTAGAAGAAGGAAAACTCTAAATTTAAAATTATACATAGCCCTGGTACAACACATGCAATGCAACTTCAGATCAAAACTTGTCAGTGATGGTCATACTCAATAACCATCACACGGACTGCTGAAATACCCTCAGCATAATCAAGAATCCCTTCACAAGAAAAATGAAAGGAGTTTCATATTTTTTCAAATTTTAGATAGTAGATACACACATACATTCAGGGCACGTCAGTTTTGTAACCTTGGTATTACATTTAATTTGAAAGTTGGAGGTTGACATGAGAAATAACGATACAAAATAGTTTGTTTTTTTTTCCCAAAATTGTTACCATTTTTTGAGGAAATGAGTTTAAAGATTAAGCTTAGGTTCAAAATTATAGCATTGGAATTTCATTCCAGTGATCAGTGAAAGCCTTAGATCACAGCCTTATAAAATTTATAATTTACTGAAGCTTTACAAATTGTATATGGACAAGATGCATAGCACAAGTATGTTATTACTAAATCATTGTGACATCAAATAAAACCTTCATTTACTTCACAGGGAAATTATACTTATATTATGATGTAATATCTTATACAGTGCAGTAGTTTTAGTGCAATTTTTAATATACAATGCAAATTTCAAACATTTTGTCTTAAAATTTGTGCCCAGCAGTATTATGATGTTATATACACTTTTATCTATTTTTTGTTTTTATTAATTATGATCTAACAAATGATCTAAAACATCTTATTCATTGAGTAGACTTTTTTATAATCCTTGGCAATTTAATGCAGTTTTTACTTCTCGAATACAGTAAAACAATTTCATATTTTGCTTGTGGTGATTCCTAATCAGAATTCTGGTTTGAATTAATTTTCCATTCAATGTATCGAATACGAAACATATCAACTTTATTTGGATTCATTTTTTGAACAGTAAAATTTTGAAGTCAGTTTGTAAGCAAAAAACTGTGGAAATTCAGTATTTCTATACACTTTTTCCAGATCATCTTTAAAACTAAATTCTCAAACATTGGTAGAAGCTATGAATCTAATTTTGGTTGTCTATACTTAGCACATCAAACCGCAGCTTTTACCCAAAGTGCAATATTGATTTTCTAAAGAATGTGAAAAATCAAGTTTTGCTCAAACATGTGAAAAGAGAAAACTTTTTATTTAGCAATGCGTTTTATCACCTGAGAGACTTTATCAAGGTAAATAAATGTAAGGAACATATTTTGCAACAGGTATTTATAAACAGAAAGAAAAACATCATTAGAATCTTTATACATAAAAATTTAACAAATGCATTTGTCATCCCCAGAAAGTTCAAGCAAGACATCAATCTCAAGAATGCCACACTTATTAAAAGAGAGTTTAACTTAGATGGAAAGTTCTTGAGAGTGCCATTAATGAACTTTGTCAAAAGGAGTTACCTGCACCAAGGAGATTCTCAAGTATTTCCTTTCTCCACAAAAATACTTCTTTGCCAAGCTAAAATACATGACCATCAAAATTTTTAAAAGGTAAAAGAAAACAGATCGATCAAAACATTTTATTGTTTAAAATAAATAAACACATAAATAATTCAAATTAAAATCCAATAATAATTACATTAATATAAAAAAAGTATATATATATATATATATATATATATATATATATATCAAATAAAAAATAAAAAAATTAAACTAAAATAACAATGTTTACTCACTTTCATTTATTAGGCATTAAATTAGATCACTTAGCATCTTCCATAGTTTAGCTTGACTTTCCGTGTTAACCTTGAAAATATGTTGAGTATTCTTCAATATAGACATTTTGAAAAATCAATGAAATTTTTACTTTTGATTATAAATACATGTTGCTAAATAAAATCCTTACATTAACCTTGGTAAAAAAATAAAAGTGTCCATGTCTTTACAGATATATTTTATTTATATACATAGGTGTGTGTGTATGTATGTATGCATGTATGTATGTATGTATGTATGTGTGTGTGTGTGTGTGTGTATATATATATATATATATATATATATATATATATATATACTGTTCCAACCAAAATAATAGTATAAACAAACCACAACATCCCACCCCAAAATTCAACAAATAGATTTAATCAATGACAAATAAACAGATATATAAGATAAAAAATAAAAATGAAAATAAATAAAAACAAGCAAAACAATTTGACCCAAATAAATATGCAAACATCCGACTTCCGGTAAATGACCGCCATAATAGACTACCAACAATAAGCTATATAAACAAATTTTTACTACGTTAACAAAAAAACACCGATCAAAATAAAAAATAAATAAATAAATATATAAGATAAAAAATAAAAATAAAATTAAAAAAACAAACAAACAAAAAAAACAAGCAAAATAATTTGACATAAATAAATAAAAAAATAAGCGACTTCCGGTAAAAGTAACCGCCAAAATAGACTACCCATAATGCACCACTGACCCTTATATATAAATAGCCGAGAAAAATAACAGCACTAGTTGCCTGACGATTGCACTAGCATGAAACAGACTGTCGCCTCTAAGTGCTGACTTCCATGTCCACTTTTATATTTACACACGCTCTATCTCTGATATTGAGCACTTTATCCCATAAATATAACACACTTTAAGACTATATTTCTTCATATATATATATATATATATATATATAAACACACACACCAGCTGTAACAGCAAAATTGTCCAAATTGAAGTAAAAGAAGAAAGGAAGAAGAAGTAAAAGAAAAGTGAAGAAAAAGAAGAAAAAGGAGATGAAAAGATGGAAGAAGATAAAAAGAAGGAAGAAGAAGAAAAGAAGGAAAAAGAAGGAAGAAGAAGAAAAGAAGGAAAAAGAAGGAAGAAGAAGAAAAGAAGGAAAAAGAAGGAAGAAGAAGAAAAGAAGGAAAAAGAAGGAAGAAGAAGAAAAGAAGGAAAAAGAAGGAAGAAGATGGAAAGAAGGAAAAAGATGGAAGAAGATGAAAAGAAGGAAAAAGATGGAAGAAGATGAAAAGAAGGAAAAATATGGAAGAAGATGAAAAGAAGGAAAAAGATGGAAGAAGATGAAAAGAAGGAAAAACATGGAAGAAGATGAAAAGAAGGAAAAACATGGAAGAAGATGAAAAGAAGGAAAAATATGGAAGAAGATGAAAAGAAGGAAAAAGATGGAAGAAGATGAAAAGAAAGAAAAAGATGGAAGAAGATGAAAAGAAGGAAAAACATGGAAGAAGATGAAAAGAAGGAAAAAGATGGAAGAAGATGAAAAGAAGGAAAAAGATGGAAGAAGATGAAAAGAAGGAAAAAGAAGGAAGAAGTTGAAAAGAAGGAAAAAGATGGAAGAAGATGAAAAGAAGGAAAAAGATGGAAGAAGATGAAAAGAAGGAAAAAGATGGAAGAAGATGAAAAGAAGGAAAAAGATGGAAGAAGATGAAAAGAAGGAAAAAGAAGGAAGAAGATGAAAAGAAGGAAAAACATGGAAGAAGATGAAAAGAAGGAAAAAGATGGAAGAAGATGAAAAGAAGGAAAAAGATGGAAGAAGATGAAAAGAAGGAAAAAGATGGAAGAAGATGAAAAGAAGGAAAAACATGGAAGAAGATGAAAAGAAGGAAAAAGATGGAAGAAGATGAAAAGAAGGAAAAACATGGAAGAAGATGAAAAGAAGGAAAAAGATGGAAGAAGATGAAAAGAAGGAAAAACATGGAAGAAGATGAAAAGAAGGAAAAAGAAGGAAGAAGATGAAAAGAAGGAAAAACATGGAAGAAGATGAAAAGAAGGAAAAAAATGGAAGAAGATGAAAAGAAGGAAAAATATGGAAGAAGATGAAAAGAAGGAAAAATATGGAAGAAGATGAAAAGAAGGAAAAAGATGGAAGAAGATGAAAAGAAGGAAAAACATGGAAGAAGATGAAAAGAAAGAAAAAGATGGAAGAAGATGAAAAGAAGGAAAAACATGGAAGAAGATGAAAAGAAGGAAAAAGATGGAAAAAGATGAAAAGAAGGAAAAAGAAGGAAGAAAATGAAAAGAAAGAAAAAGATGGAAGAAGATGAAAAGAAGGAAAAAGATGGAAGAAGATGAAAAGAAGGAAAAAGATGGAAGAAGATGAAAAGAAGGAAAAAGATGGAAGAAGATGAAAAGAAGGAAAAAGATGGAAGAAGATGAAAAGAAGGAAAAACATGGAAGAAGATGAAAAGAAGGAAAAAGAAGGAAGAAGATGAAAAGAAGGAAAAAGAAGGAAGAAGATGAAAAGAAAGAAAAACATGGAAGAAGATGAAAAGAAGGAAAAAGATGGAAGAAGATGAAAAGAAGGAAAAAGATGGAAGAAGATGAAAAGAAGGAAAAAGATGGAAGATGAAAAGAAGGAAAAAGATGGAAGAAGATGAAAAGAAGGAAAAAGATGGAAGATGAAAAGAAGGAAAAAGATGGAAGAAGATGAAAAGAAGGAAAAACATGGAAGAAGATGAAAAGAAGGAAAAACATGAAAGAAAATGAAAAGAAGGAAAAAGATGGAAGAAGATGAAAAGAAGGAAGGAAGGAAGGAGAAGAAGACAAAGAAAGAAGGTGGAAGAATAAGCCAAGGAAAGAAAGTGGGAAAAGACAAAGATGGTGGTGGAATAATGGTGGTAAACATGAGAGAGAAGAATAGAAACACACATGAACAGCTGAAGATCTTTTCCAGAAACTTTTTCAATTGTTCACGCATTAAAGGACTGAAAACGTTCCAAAGAAATGAAGGAAATGCTAGATTGCTACATAAAATCTAATCTTCAATATGGCAGTGAATGCTGAAGAGTTTCCTTAC
>OZ038509.1:49713104-49768104 GCA_964036315.1 Acanthosepion esculentum | reverse complement strand
CATAACCTAGTAGATCAACTAAACAAAGTCGAACACAATGGAATTTACATACCAAATGAAAGAACACAATTCCTTACCCTTCCTAGATATCAAGCTACACTGCTTTAACACCACTTTAAAACTTAGTGTCCACCGGAAATCAACCGACAAAAAACAACCTAATAAATTTCTATTCTCATCATAACAAAATAAAATCCAAATCATCAGATTCTACGTAAGAGCTCTAAGAATATACAGCTCAGATTATGTACATAAAGAAGAGAACTACTTTGAAAACACTTTAAAACTTCTCCAGTACCCTAATTATTTTATATCCAATGTGAAACAAAAAGCCCATAAAATATTACAAAACAAAAAATGGGCCCTCTTGAGAAACCTACTGAATCAAAAAATATATTATCTTGCCTACTAATTCTGTCACGTCTACAATTGAAAAGAATCTATCTAAACTCAACATAAAAGTTATTACTACTACATCCAAAACAATAAAAGACTTAGTCAATATAAAACTAAACAATAAACTAAGACCTGAAGGAGGAGTTTACTGCATCACCTGCAATAATTGTCACAAAAAATACATAGGAGAAACCTCAAGGAATCTAAATAAAAGATTATATAAACGCAAAAGTGACATTTTACAAAATAATACATCAAATGCATTGGTTGCCCACTGAAACGAGACTGACCACAACTTTGACATAAAAAATGCCAGCCTGATCAAAGGAGAAAATAATTCACTATGACATAAATGTCTGGAGAGTGCCTTAATTGCAAGGTCGGCTACACGAAATTTGTGCCCAGGCTCTTACACCATTTCATCATTCCTGGCAGATTGTTTATTATCACAGCGTCAGATACCTACTTACAAAAGTGATCGAAAGAAAAAGGAAAAGACTCTAAAGGAATTCGGTTGATAAAAATAAAGAAATTTCTACAATTCCCAGCACCCATCTGTCATGTGCATGTGTAACAATTTTAGTCCGATGAAGTCCCGAAGGATGAAATGTCTCACAAGTAAACTTTTCTCCTTTGTCATATAATTTCCCCAATACTGTTCTTGATATATATATATATATATAATAAGCAAAACAATTTGACCCAAATAAATAAGCGAACAAGTGATTTCCGGTAAATGACGGCCATTATAGACTACCAACAATAAGCTATATAAACAAATTTTTACTACGTTAACCAAAAACACCGATCAAAATAAAAGAATAAATAAATAAATATATAAGATAAAAAATTAAAATTAAAATTAAAAAAAAACAAACAAAAAAACAAGCAAAATAATTTGACATAAATAAATAAACAAATAAGCGACTTCCGGTAAAAGTAACCGCCAAAATATACTACCCATAATGCACCACTGACCCTTATATAAACAGCCAAGAAAAATAACAGCACTAGTCGCCTGACGATTGCACTAGCATGAAACAGACTGTCGCCTCTAAGTGCTGACTTCCATGTCCACTTTTATATTTACACACGCTCTATCTCTGACATTGAGCACTTTACCCCATAAATATAGCATACTTTAAGACTATATTTCTGTATATATATATATATATATATTATATATATATATATATATATATATATATATATAGGCAGCATACCTTCATTCAAACATGTTTCACTGAATAATATAGACATATTATGTCTGTTTATTTTGATACTGATCCTTTCCAGTTCTCTAATCAGTTTCTTGATGTTAAGATGAAATTCATCAGGGAAGGTGCCATTGTTTTTTTCCTACCCAAGTACTTTCGATCTCCTCCAAAATCAACCTAAGGGGTAAATTACAAATACAAATTGATTTTAACGGTGATAAAATCTGCATTTCATTGTGATGGTTATTTCTAAAAACACACGTGAATGCGCACTTTTATAATTATTTTTTGATTTGAGTCTGAGAGCCTCTCCAACAAATTCAGGAGTACATTTCTTATCAAAACAATCAGAGTGAGTTTTTTTGAGCTGCCGTAACTTTATAATCACCATGAGACTCATCCAACACTTTTCAAATCCTCTGCACTGTTCCCAGATTTCTCAGATTGACACCCAAACACTCTGAAATGTTTGTATTGGAGCTTTTTACACCAATGCCAAGCAGTACAGCATGCCGTTTCCAATCTACCAATTTACTCTTTAGTATTTCAAGGTATTTTGGTGTAGTTTTTAGTAAATTACTCTGTTAAAATGAGATGTCAATGTTACTTACATTTTTGTGTAATTTAGATGACAGTTTATCCATCACACTCTGTATCTATACACACACATCCACACGTGTAGACACACACATCCACATACGTAGACACACGCAGATACATATTTCAGTGAATAATATAGACATATTATGTCTATTTATTTTATAATAATCCTTTCTAGTTCTCTAATCAGTTTCTTGATGTTAAGATGAAATTCATCAAGGAAGGTGCCATAGTTTTTTCTTACCCAAGTACTTTCGATCTCCTCTAACTCATTATATTGGGAGGCTTATTTTGCAAAAGAATCCATGACAATGGACAAATTTGAAGTTTTTAAATAATTATAAAAGAACACATTCACACACGTTTTTTTAAAAGTCACCATCACAACAAAATGCAGATTTTATCACAGTTGCAATAAGTTTGTATTTGAAATCTACCCCCGGGGATGATCTTGGACGAGATTGAAAGTACTTGGGTAGGAAAAAAACTAGAGTGCCTTCCTTGATGAATTTCATTTTAATATCAAGAAACTGATTAGAGAACTGGAAAGGACCATTATAAAAATAAACATGTCTATATTATTCAATGATATATATATATATATATATATATATATATATATATATATAGGAAATAGATTAAATCCGAGATATTGTTATTTCTAATTTATTTTGTTTAAACTTCATTTTTGTTATGGATACTCATATTCAAAGAGAAGTTCAGTTTTTAAATTAATCAGTCTTTTGTATCTAACTACATCTACGAGCTTGAATATTCAAGAAATCTTGTCAGAAAAATATCCTGCCAGAGGACGCATATTAATATGACAAGGCTGGTAGATGTAGTTCGATAAAAAATACTGTTTAATTAATAAACAGAGCTTCTACTCAAATATGATTATCCATCAATAATAACATTTAAACAAAATAAATTATAAATAACATACACACACACATATATATATATATATTATAAATTAATTGATTTAAAAATATGGTTTCATCGCTACACAGGAATTACCATGTTTCAAAAACAGAAACCAAAAGCTTCAAATTCAATTATATTAAATTAAAAGCATTAGTTCTGTTTCATCTTCAAGCAAATTTTGGAATCTGTTTCATATTCAAGCAAATTTTGTCTTCATGGTGAGTTAGTTAAATTACAACAATTTGTTTTTAATGTCATTTTTAATTCATGAAATTATTTCTTTAGTCTTGGTTATTAAAATGATTTATTTATGTTTTCATAGCATACTATATATGTTTATATATATATATATATATATATATATATATGTATATATATGTACTAGCAATATAACCATCTTCAACTGGGTTTTTCATTACTGGGAATTTTTGCCGTTTAATTGGAGCAGTTTAAGTTTAAAGTCAGCCCACCCGAAAATTAATATTGGTGACAACAATTGGGTGCAAATGAGGCACATCCCCAAATGCAGAGTTAACAATTTGAATGGTGGGGGGCCTGAAAAGGGCTGTTTTTGCTTTCTTAATCTTGCAAGGAAGGAACCTCTTCCATGGACCATCATAATAATAATAATATACGATAATTTTTATTTATAATATATATATTTTTATAATTCTAATAATCTTTTGTGTTAGATTTCAACTCTCTAAATTTATTGTATGCTGTTTTTTACAGGCATTAAATTTTGTCTTTGATTTTTGCGCAAAGGGTAAAAAATCAGTTTTTCCAATTTTTCACCTTCAAGGTTGTAATTTTTTCCAGCCAATTTGGACTCAAAACCGGCACTGAAGAATTATCTATCAAACAAAATAAATTTTATCAAAATCGGATGAAAACTGCGGAAACACATAAACAACATCCAATCACGCATACATATATATATATATATCTTTTTAATAACCAAGACCAAAAAAATAATTTTATGGATTGAAACTATTATAAAAACAAATTGTTGTAATTTAAGTACATCACCATGCAGACAATTTGTGACACAAGGTCAATTTTTTTATGTGAAGAAATCAAATGTGACATTGGCAGGAATTCTATACATTCTATACATTCATCCTTTTTTATTTTTTATAAATTAAAAAAAATAAAAATTGTCTTAAAAGAGCCTTACAGAGCAACACTGTGACTTCATTTGGTGTTTATATTGCATAATTTTGATTATAATTATTAAATTAATTTATAATATTAAATGGGCGAATTAACAATGTTTAAAAAGAAATTAAAAATAAAAATTTTTTGAATTTCGAGAACTGAGTAGAAACTTGCACTTTTTTTTTTTTTACACACACACAAGTAAAAAAATTTACATTCTACTTAACTTAGGTATTAGGATCCATATATTTTTAGTTTTACTGATATTTTAAAATCAATAAATAATTTACATTAGTCGGACTATTGTCCTCATCTTTGTCGCCACATTTGTCACAACGTTTCGGCCGTTGTACGCTCCGGCCTTCTTCAGGTGGTTGCAATTTCGAACCGAACTCTTTATTTCGATCACTGGGGTAGACTGTTCTAGTTCCACGAGCCATGTTTGATGGATGTCAGTTATCAGTTATCTCCTGGTAATTCTCCCTCTGAAAGTTCTCCACTGCCTCAAGGACACATGGTACAGTGGATAAAGGCGTTGGTTAGATCCAGTGACAGACCCAAAGAGTGTGAGTTCAATACCTGGTTCAGGCAGTGGAGAACTTTCAGAGGGAGAATTACCAGGAGATAACTGATAACTGACATCCATCAAACATGGCTCGTGGAACTAGAACAGTCTACCCCAGTGATCGAAATAAAGCGTTCGGTTCGAAATTACAACCACCTGAAGAAGGCCGGAGCGTACAACGGCCGAAACGTTGTGACAAATATGGCGACAAAGATGAGGACAATAGTCCGACTAATGTAAATACTGTACATAATACCTCATCTCAGAAATATAGACAGACAATAAATATTTATATTTTTTATCATTAGTACCAGGAACAGAAAATTTACTTTTAAACCAAAAAAAAAAACAAAAACTCCAAAGAATCATTTTGGGAATCAGAAATTAGGTTAAAAATTCCTCTATTCTGATGCTGGGCCCCCAAAAAGTTCCAATATTTTTGATTCTGATTAATTATCGTACCACTAATTATATATATATATATATATATATGTTTATATTTCTCCGCACTCATTATATGCTTATTAATTTAGTACTAATTGTTGGGGTTGCAGCATTTAATGGAAGTTTTGATGGAAAACTGACCGTAAATATCTCAATGCATATCTGTCCTCCTATATCGAAGTGAATGCTGGACAATCTCAAAGATGAAGAAACTTGAAGCAATAGAAATGTGGTTCTACAGAAGGATGCTGAGGATTCCATGGACTGAACATGTGAGCAACGACGAGGTTTTAGAGAAAATGGAAACAAGAAGGAAACATATTTAATATCAGGAAGAAGCAGTTGAAATTTCTACAGAAGGATGCTGAGGATTCCATGGACTGAACATGTGAGCAACGACGAGGTTCTAGAGAAAATGGAAACAAGAAGGAAACATATTTAATATCAGGAAGAAGCAGTTGAAATTTCTGGTGCATATAATGAGAAAGAAGGGCTTAGAAAATGTGATACTCACAGGACAGATTGTGGGAAAGAAGGACAGAGGAAGCTTGAGTAAATGGATGCAGATCAAGGCTTGGGAGAAATAACAAAAAGTCAAAACTTATTATGAGCTACATGAGACAAGATGTGGAGGGCCATGATCGCCTAAGTCCTGAAGGGCCACAGCACATAAAAGAAGTACTTATGTGGATATATCCTTTCCTTGAGTATTTAGCTGCAAAGAAAACTACAAGCCAATGACTTCGCAATTCAGTTTCAAGTTTCTTTTTCTGTTATTTTTCTGTCCCTTTTCTTTACATGCCATATGCCATCAGGATATAAATGATCGTGACTCTCCACAGCTTCCTTTTCTTTTTTGTCATATCCCATCAGGATATAAATGATCATGACTCTCCACAGCTTCCTTTTCTTTTTTGTCATATACCATCAGGATGTACATGATCATGACTCTCCACTGGTTCCTTTTCTTTTTTTTATTTTCATACCCCTTTAGGATGTAGGTGATCATTATTCTTCACAGCTTTCTTTTCTTTATTATCTGCAAATTCCTATGACCAGTTAGGAAAGATAGTGGAGTGATTTCCTGTTGCCGTCTTTTTTTCTTTTCTTTTTTTTAATTCAGAGTTGTCCTAGTCTGATTATCTTTCTTTTGTCTTCTAATCTGCGACTGGCATTTATTGGGTTAGGGTTAGGTTGAAATAGAGATTTTTGTTTATTTCTTTTTTTCGAGTATATGAATAAAGTTTTGCAAACGTGGTTGCTTTTAATGTATAAAATAATCAAAATTCCTACTTGGACTGGGCTTTCAACTTTGGGCTATATTATATATCAGCAACAGCCATATTTTTGAAAAAATTATTTGCATACTTTGAAAAAAAAAAACAAATGAAAGAAAGAAAGACAAAAAGAAAGATCAATAAATGTAATATATATAAAATGTCTATTCTTTTTAATAAGACATACACACCCAAACATTTAAATGGGTTTATGAAAAAATGTTGAATTTCCATTTCTTTTAATTTCTGCCAATTTCATTTTTTTTTTTATAATACCATATCACTTCAGGATGTATTTGATCATGACTCTCCACAGATTCCTTTTCTTTATTATCTGGGATTTGCCATGACTTCTTGAGAAAGATATTGGAGTGGTTTCTTGCAGGTTTCTTCTTGGGTTTTGAATACTCTGGACATTTTATACATATATCTTTTTTCTCTTTATCTTGTTTCCTGTCAGATGACCCATTAAATAGGTCAATGTCTGGTCTTAACCCACCTCCCTTACTCTTAAGTATCTTAACAAAAATAGATTTAAAATTATTCCTATTTCTTCCTTCCCTCTCTAATTTCGACCATATCTGTCATACTCCTCCTCTCCCTCTCACCTTGCATCAACTTAAAACTAACCCTCAAAAAGTGTATAAAAATGATATGTAAATTTAAAACATTTTTTCACCCTTGAAAGTGTGAACTGGTGAACCAGGTAAAAACCACATACCTGGGGAAATAAATTATAATCAATGGACCATTAATGTTGTCTATTTTCTAATTACAGTGAATTAATAATGGCTCTGGTTTGAAATTGAGTTCTCTGGATTATATCCTCCTTGGGATTATCCATACGGATTACCAAACTATTCATTACCTAACTATATATATTTTGTGGTAATTGTTCTGATGAGCTTTCCTCTTTAGTACCTCAAATTTATGAATTTAAGTGCAGTAAGAGACTGGTAGTAATGTCTCATCATTTTACAATTGAAATGGTTAGATGTAAACAAACCTATGCTCGGAGTTTCTTTTCTTCTCTCACACTTCTCACTTGTGGAACTCTCTTTCGACTTCTTGCTTTCTAGTTAGCTTCTATCTTCAAAAGTTTAAATGCAATGTCAATCACTATCTTTTGTTTTCTTAATTCCTGTTCTCTCTCCTTAATATTTTGGTATGTTTTTATTGATGTAATTATATATGCATAGGAAATTTTGTGGCTCTAATTATATATATATATATGGATATAAAATATTGCACATTGAGGGTTGGCACTAATAAAATAGTGCTTGATGTATAATAATTTATATAAATAATAAAGATATATTTTTCCATCACTAGTAGCACAACTCTGAGTTTCATGCACAATGCAATCATCAGGTGCTGATTGAAAAAAAACTCTTCAATCAGCAGTTTCCAATTAGCACCTGATGACTGCATTGTGCTACCGATGGGGAAAAACATGTATATTTGTTGATTATATATATGTGTGTGTGCATATATATATATATATATATATATATATATATATATATATATATATATATATATATATATATATATATATATGAGTTTGATTAAAAAGATCCAACAAAGTCTGTTTAATGTTTAATTGTATTTTTCCAACTTTCGGATAAGGTGTTGTGTCTTGTGCTCGAAGTTGTGGATAAACTGTCCGAAGTTTATATTTTGATATTTTTCTTCAAGTACTTTCGAATTTCGAAGTCATTATCAAGAACCGATATGGTGTCTGTGTGGTAGTTACAATTCCTTTGTCTGCATCAGGTTTTCTTTAGGAATTTGACCGTCAGAAATGATCTAGCGTGACGTCATGTGTAACGACGACAGCGAACTAGGCCACAAACAATGATTGTGGTTTATTGAAAGTTTTATTTTTATTTTATTTTATTTTTATTATAACATAGTATGTGTGGACATTAATCATTTCATATTCACTTTTTTAAGATAACTTCTCCAGTGTTAAATGATATTTTATTTTATGTCGGCTGTTTATTTTCTGTAATGACAGCTTCTAGAATTTTGAGCCATTGTTTACGTTGGATGCTCTATAGCAGGAGTCGACAACCTTTTGCTAACTTTGTGCCGAATTAGGGTTTTAAAATCATTCAGTGTGCCAAAAGCATACGTATTTTTTTTATACAAGTCAAGGTCAATATACCTGTTCTACAATATATTATATATATTAATATATAGTATATATACTTTTGTATATATTCAAATTGAAACAGCTAAATATCTTCTTTGCATTGTAGTAGTTATTGGTTCGGACTTCGTGATGTCATTTACGGCTGCGTGCCATTTATTGTATTTTTCCAATCGTCGGATAATGTGTTGAATATTTTGCTCGAATTTGTGGATAAACTGTCCAAAGTTTATATTTTGTTCTTTCTTCTCTCTTTAAGGTTTTTCTTTTTTCTCACATTCTCTCGCCTCATTAACCCTTTGCATCTTAGTGGCTTTAATGCTTTGCTTGGGGTGAAATGAGTAAAAGAACAAAAACAAATAGAGATATTACACAATGTAAATGTATTGATTATGATTTTACTATAGGAATAAATTGAACAAGAATTGAAGGGATTGTCAGTGGTCAGGAAGTAATGAAAGCATTAAGACACATAAAGGAGTAATATTTGCCTTTAAAGAAAATTCTTTAATGGAATAAATCTTCAAGAAGATTGGTATGAACAGAATATTTGTGCTTATATGGTTGTGAAAAACTAATGTGCTCGTGTAAAAAATATATTATTGGCGACACAATTCGAGAGAGATGATGAGAAGATTGTTGCCATGGAGACCTTTTAAAATCAGAAAGTCATGTTCGTTAATTCACTTTGGCAAGATAAATTTAATCTTATTGTTTATTTTCGAAATTTCATTTAGATTTCTAAACTCCTACAAACGTTTTTAGATACAATGTTGAGGAGATAAACGCAAAAGTCTATGAGCAAATGGGTTAGAGAGAAAGATATGCAGAAGTCAAAGAGCAAAAGAGAGAACAAAGAATAAGAGCAAAAGAGAGAACAAAGAATAAGAGCAAAAGAGAGAACAAAGAATAAGAGCAAAAGAGAGAACAAAGAATAAGAGCAAAAGAGAGAACAAAGAATAAGAGCAAAAGAGAGAACAAAGAATAAGAGCAAAAGAGAGAACAAAGAATAAGAGCAAAAGAGAGAACAAAGAATAAGAGCAAAAGAGAGAACAAAAAAATAAGAGCAAAAGAGAGAACAAAGAATAAGAGCAAAAGAGAGATACCCAAAAATTACAGAGAAAGAAAGACACCAAAATGTAAGAGAGAAAGAGAGACACCAAAACGTAAGAGAGAAAGAGAGACACCAAAATGTAAGAGAGAAAGAGAGACACCAAAGCATAAGAGAGAAAGAGAGACACCAAAGCATAAGAGAGAAAGAGAGACACCAAAGCATAAGAGAGAAAGAGAGACACCAAAATGTAAGAGAGAAAGAGAGAGACTAAAGAATAAGAGAGAAAGAGAGACACCAAAGCGTAAGAGAGAAAGAGAGACACCAAAGCATAAGAGAGAAAGAGAGACACCAAAGCATAAGAGAGAAAGAGAGACACCAAAGCATAAGAGAGAAAGAGAGACACCAAAGTATAAGAGAGAAAGAGAGACACCAAAGCATAAGAGAGACACCAAAGCATAAGAGAGACACCAAAGCATAAGAGAGAAAGAGAGACACTAAAGAATAAGAGAGAAAGAGAGAGACAACAAAAAATAATAGAGAAAGAGAGAGACAACATAGAATAATAGATAAAGAGAGAAAGATAGAAATACAAAAAAATAAGAGTGAATTAGAAAGACATGATAAATAAGAGAGAAAGAGAGACTCTGAAAAGAGTGAAAGAGAGAAGTACACAATAAAAAATAAGAGAGATACAAGATACTAAGACACAAAGTATGCTGAAAAGTATAAGAGAAAATGAGGGATGTGGTAAGTGAGAGAGAGAACAGGAGGCACGGTAAAGTCAGAGAGAGAACAGGAGGCACGGTAAAGCGAGAGAGAGAACAGGAGGCACGGTAAAGCGAGAGAGAGAACAGGAGGCACGGTAAAGCGAGAGAGAGAACAGGAGGCACGGTAAAGCGAGAGAGAGAACAGGAGGCACGGTAAAGCGAGAGAGAGAACAGGAGGCACGGTAAAGCGAGAGAGAGAACAGGAGGCACGGTAAAGCGAGAGAGAGAACAGGAGGCACGGTAAAGCGAGAGAGAGAACAGGAGGCACGGTAAAGTGAGAGAGAGAACAGGAGGCACGGTAAAGCGAGAGAGAGAACAGGAGGCATGGTAAAGCGAGAGAGATAACAGGAGGCACGGTAAAGCGAGAGAGATAACAGGAGGCACGGTAAAGTGAGAGAGAGAACAGGAGGCACGGTAAAGCGAGAGAGAGAACGAGAGGCACTGTAAAGTGAGAGAGAGATAGGAGGCACGGTAAATTGAGAGAGAGAACAGGAGGCGCGGTAAAGTGAGAGAGAGAACGAGAGGCACTGTAAAGTGAGAGAGAGATAGGAGGCACGGTAAAGTGAGAGAGAGAACGAGAGGCACTGTAAAGTGAGAGAGAAAACAGGAGGCACGGTAAAGCGAGAGAGAGATCTAGAGGCACGGTAAAGCGAGAGAGAGATCTAGAGGCACGGTAAAGTGAGAGAGATAACAGGAGGCACGGTAAAGCGAGAGAGAGAACAGGAGGCACGGTAAAGTGAGAGAGAGAACGAGAGGCATGGTAAAGTGAGAGGGAGCACCAGAGAAACAGTAAAGTAACAGAGAAAGTGTGTGAGGGAGAGATGAGGAAGACAGATAGAAAAACAGAATAGTCAAAGCAAGAAGGATGTTCCAGAATCAATCAGAGAGAAAAAGAAATTACTTTTTGCCTACAAGATGAGAATTAATGATGTGGATATCTTGGTTAGCAGATAAGAGAGATTTGCGCGATTTACAAAAAAACTTACATTGCTCTGAACGTTTAAAATATCAAAAGAGTAAGTGAAAGAAAAGTGATTTGTCCTTCCCACCCAAGTGTCAAATTTAATTTACTATCCTTTACACAAGGTGAAGGTGCTGAAAAGTTCTTATCTAAACCAAGACAATTTTCCTGTCAAAAACCTGATATTTGGAAAATTGTTCAGAATTTGCATAGAGAGTTGATTTGAGAACTTTTCAGTACTCACTCACAGTTAAATTTCTAATTCCGACATGAACTTAGTCTATGCCAAGGTTGAATAAGATTGACAATTTTTTCGTCTGTTGAAATATGCCTAGTTCCTATAAGAGGTAATTTTTGATTTTATTGTGCACTAATTATTTGCTCTGTAATAATAAATACATTGAGCTCTTTTTGTGGATCAGTTTGAATATTTTATATAACAGTATTAAATAACATTTATCGGACTGAATTATAAAAAACACAGCATTTACTTAAACACTTGTATCTATAAAAAAGAATGTTAAACATAAAAATGTCTTTAAATAATTGTCGGACTTTGTCCATTTCATAATGTGTGCCGTCATTTGTTTACATTTGATACGCCATGAGCAGATATGAATGTACGTGAGAGATTCATGGAACATTGAAGTTTATAAGCAGAAAATTCAACCTTGTCAACCGAACGATCCTTAGTGGCCGAAACGGTTAAGGCACGTCAGGCTATATGACGGTTCCATATAGGATACAGGTTCGAATCCTGTCGAGGACGAGTATTTTCTATGAAAATTTATCGGACATTCAGGTCGGTAAATGTTATTTAATACTGTTTATTATAAAAAAACAGAGCATTTACTTAAATACTTGTATCTATAAAAAAGAATGTTAAACATAAAAATGTCTTTAAATATATATATATATATATATATATATATATATATATATATATATATATATATATATATATCGATAGATAGACATGTGTGTGCGTGTGTGTATGCAGTGGTATGGTTTAGGTACTCCTTGATTGTATGCCCCTAAGACACAAGTAGGGGGGCCTGTAGGGGCTAGTACTGAGAAATGTAAGAAAGGAAGACATTTTAAATATGTAAAAATAGTTGAAACATGAAATAAACACTTTATTCAAATTAAATCTAAGCTAAATTTTTATTTCACTCTTTGACTGGATGCACTCTTTGACTTTGATATAGATGCCTGGGCCAGGTGCACCTCTGCACCCACCTTCAGCATGTTACTGTATGTGTGTATGCCCTGTAGCAAATTGTCATTCAGCTTTTTTTTTTATATTATAAATCCAAACATCTGAATTCGCAAAATATATTTTAAAAAAAGAAAAAGAAAGAAAACATGTGTATACCTGTTGAATAAATCATTTGTATTTACAAACATATGTCCATGAATTCAAAATAGTTAAAAAAGGAATAAAAATAGTCTTTAGTTAAGTTCGTTGATTAGTTGGTTCACAGAAAAAGCTACAGTTTAAAAAAGACTTTTAGCATTTGGTCCACAGTAAAAAAAAAAAAGTTGTGACTGAAAAAAGACATTTAATCATTACCGAAGAGTCACTGGACTGTCTTTATTGCTGGAGCTGATTCATTTAAAGTTGCAGACACATGATCATCAGCAAAGATTCACTGACTGTCCAAGCTGTTGTATTTGATTCATTTGAAGTCAGTGACACATGTTTCTTTTACTGTGCACTGAGGGAAAAGAAAAAGCTATGAAGCCACATCTTCTCTTGTGTTTCACTTGGAGACAACTACATCTCTAGACTCCTTGAAAGTCAAAATCTGTGGGTTTTTATGAGAAATTTTTTCCTGAAAGTAGGGTTTTTCACTGTTTGGTCAAATATTTTACATGATGATGTTAATTTCTAACCAATAAATATTTGATATGAATGGTGTGTACTGTACTGTGGAAACACTTTATCATGATTGTAAATACTGTCTGTTATTGCTTAGAAAATAAGGTTTGTGGGTATATAACTGTGTTGGAAACAGGGTTAGATGTAACTGAAAGTTCTATGCTAAGAGTTTCTTCTCTCACACCTCTCAAGTGGAACTTTCTTCCAGCTTCTTGCTTTCCAATCAAATTTAATCTTCAAAAATTGAAATGCAATGTCAATCGTTATATTCTGTCTTCTTTATTCCAGTTCTTTTATTGTCCTCTCTCATTAATAGTAGTTTTTTCTCATATTCCCTAACACTCAGTAACCCCTGCATCCTAGTGGCTTTATTGCCTTTGATCTTCAAAAATATAAATGCAATGTCAATCGTTATCTACTGTCTTCTTAATTCCAGTTCTTTTATTGTCCTCTTTCCTTAATATTTTGGGATGCATTTGTTGATGTAATTATATATGCATATGAGGCAGACGAAAATGTTGTAGGTCTAAATTTTTAAATGAAAATTATATATATATATATATATATATATATATATATATATATATATATATATGTGTGTGTCCATAAAGTTTGTGTGCACTTTAAAAAATTTATAACTTTATTTGTATTTGCAATAGAAATAATCTGTAAAAAATGTTATAAAGTTTAATGTACCTAGTTTTAAGTATAGCTAAAATAACTAATGTGATTTCAGGCATTACTGTAAATCAGTTGGCAAATGTTTTCCGTGAACTGCAAAACCGTATTACCCTTTGTATTGCTAATGATGGAGGACATGGGAAAACTTAAATAAAATTTCAATAAAACCTTAAAAAAATATAGATTTACTTCTTTCTAATCTTTTTTACAAATTATTTCTATCGCAAATACAAATAGTTATAAATTTTTTAAAGTGCACACGAACTTTATGGATACCCTGTATATATATATATATATATATATATATATATATATATATACATGAAATCAATAACAAACAACCTAAATTGAGACATCTTACTAAACAAAAATTGTGCTTTTCAGATACGAAACTGAAGCTAGCAGATCCAGATTCGTAGGAGTGCCAATGACAAAAGTGCTTTCCTTAAATAACTAAATTCAAACCCTACTCTGTCAGGCTGGTCTCCGTGGCCAAACTGCTCGCAGCACATCTTAACTCAAAATGTGGTATTTTTGATCAAAAAAAATAAAAAAAGTTCGATTCCTATCAGAGAAACAAGGTCCCAGAGATGCTGCTTTGTGAAAAAGATTCCTGACTGGATGATCTTAATCTCTTTTAATCTAGGGGCAATCATTATCTATCCTACATATCCTCACACTATTCCTTTTTTACTTCCTCTTTTTATGCTTTAATAACAACCTCATTTCATAACTTACCTTGAGTGGCTCTTGAGCCTTGTATTAAGTGAAAAATAGTTTTTTAAAAAATTGGGTGGCAACATACTAGCCATATCATGTTTGAAACACCTCTAAAAGCAATGTTGCAGATGATAATTTTTTAAAAATCATGTTTACAGAGAAAGAATTTATATCTAGCTTCAGTCATAATCCTCAGCGCTCATAATAAGTATTGTCATCATTTGCTATTTCGCATTACTCAGGCTTAGAGCCATATCCCATTGAAATACCAGTTGCTGTGCAATCATTAAGTTAACCAATGTCAAGCCTGGTTGGTAACAATTTGGGAATACCAGATGCTATAAGTTTGGATGTATGGTTAGCGTAATGGATAAGGGATCAGAATTGGAAGCTGGAGAGGGCAATTTCCAATTCCAGTTGGGTTTATTATATTCATTTATGCGCAAATGAATCCTCGCCTTCTCCTCCCGGCTATAGGTTAAATATTATTATCAATAAAATCTTTATCTCCAAAAATTTCTTACAATTCAAAAATATGTTCTGCATTTAAATAACCTTCAAAAGGTTGGTAAGTTGTAAAATAGGAATCAATCAATCAATCAGTACCGCTTCCCAAAAATTAGTTGAATGGAGCCACCGAGAATATTTACAGAGTTATCTAAATAATTCAAAATAATCTGTTAATTAGATTTTCTTAAAACTACGCTGAACTATTTAAATCAGAGTTTCCCACCATGGGCACTAGCGCCCCATTGTGGGCTCCGTTATGTTAAAAGAGAGAACTGGGAGTTTTTATTCATTGGGTGGGGGGACATACACGGGGGGGGGGCATTTATACATATTTTTTTTTCAAATTTTCAAAAAATTATTCAATATTGGCTACAAAAAGAAATTTCTAAAGCCAAGGGAAGCTATCAAACTTCATTATTTTTTCCATTTTCCTAATTGGTTGAATGCGATTTCAGCACAGTTACACAGCTTCTTACGTAGCATGCAACCTAGAGTAAGAACCTTAGCCAGTAAGCACCAAAGTCAATCATCGCATTGAAAACATTGAGATATGCTATCAAATAAATGTTGATTTTTTTTTTAACATTTTAATAATTTGTGTTTATAATAGAAATGACAATAATCTTAAAATTATTTTTACACTAATACCTAAGTGTGATCTTGCTATGAAAGATGAATTTGGAATAATATTCAAAATTTAATTTAGAGGAGTGGGACGTTGACAAAAATGTTTGTGCCCAAAGTGGGTGCTGGTTGGAAAAATGTTCATAAACACTGATTGAAACAAATTTTAAAAAAAGTTGGTTCAATTATTATTATTATTATTATTATTATTAATAGGAAATTATTACAATGTTTCTCACGTGGTCAGTTCTATGTAGCGATCGGTAAGGTAGGAAAATGTAGTATTATGCAATTAAATAAGTAAAAAAATGAAATATCCCACTAATACAACAGGTGTCATAACAGAATAAAATATTAATCTTTATCAATTAAATTCTTTAAAACTCATTTCTCAGCCTGTAATGATCTTTTGTTGGCTGTAGGCCTTCCCCAGATCATGGGAGAGGAACTGGCCATTATCCGACTGCATATTAGCAGAGGTAGATATGACATGCTTAGGCAATTATTCTTCTTGATTCATGATCATCCAAGTTCGTGATTTGCATGTAAGTGAACGTAACAAATCTAACTTGAATTTGAACCCTGCTCTTCAAATTTCTCATTCTGTGTCATCATCCATTATACTACTTGCAGATCACACATGCAAGCTTACAGCACATGGTATTACCAAACGGCCACCCTTCTAGATGCTGACCAGGTCCAACATTGCTTAACTTCAGCAATCTGTGGAGATCCGGTATTTCAACATGATATGGTCATAAACACTTTAGGACTAAACACTCCTAATGCTATCGAACAACAAAAACAGAACATTATTTACATGCAGTTCAAAATTTCCTGAAGGTTTACCTGGAAAGATAAGCAAGCAACTGATGAACAGAGAACAGAATGGTTGAAACATTGTCATATTAAAAAAACTGAATTCAATAGTCCATATGTAAATATCATAAGACCCCGTGAATAATACGCGCCTTTATCCATAATACGTACCCTTAAAAATTTTTTTTTTTTTTTTTTATAATAATTCTGATTTATTGGATAACACTGACATACATTCTAGTATAAAAAGAAATGGTAAGTTCAATCTAAGGGAAACAATAATTGAAACAAGGCAAGTTCAGTCGGCCAATGATGACAATTCCAGAACAACGTAACTATAAACAAAACAATTTTTTTCTATCCTCTACCAGCCGCTATGATGGAGAAAGCATTACCTCGAACCGTCGCCAGTGAGACACGCTGCAAGAGCCACTCCGTTTCGCGAGGTTCGTTCCTTAATCGAGACGCAATCGCGCCAATCCTCCGAAGGAACGCCATCGAACGAGGGCCAATAACCCCTGAAGTCTCCACTGCCACAGGAGTAAAAAAAAAATTATTTTGTAATAAATAGTAAAATAGTCGCGTTTCTTAAAGAATATTTTCATTGACAAATAAAACATAGCATCTTTTTTTTAATCATTTCACCCTGAAGTAACACCATCGAACGAGGGCCAATAACCCTGAAGTCTCCACTGCCACAGGAGTAAAAACAAATCTATCAGCAAGAGAAGAATATTTAGCTTTTTTTTTTTATTGTGCTGAAAGTGTGGAAAAAACGCTTCTGCATAATATGCACCCCTTATTTGGTAATCAAACCCTATCAATTGTGCCTCTCCAATTTCATTACGGCCAGCGTTTCCTACTCTTATTCAAGCTGCAATTGAAGATATTTAGCAAAATTTCCGATCATCACGATTCCAAAAGGAAACGGAAATACCTACTGTGCAGAATCATTAACCTTTTTTTATTCGATAAAATGTGCAATCTACCGGATCTGTATGTAGTTTTTCACAAAAAATAGTTTTAAACATAGAATAATATTATTCTAATTTAGTTTTATGATAATTCTTATTTTATTTTACTTTTATAAGCATTTTAGGTATATATGATTGTATTTGACATCCTTATGGGGTCGCAATCGCCGAATGTTAGTGTCAAATTGTCGTATGTTTGTGGTGAGTAGTCATTTTGCAATTGAAATCAACCTGGGAAACGGCAATTTTTGGAAGATATTTTTGTAGCTCTGCATAATACGCACCCCTAATTTTGCTTATTATTTTTTAGAAAAAAAATGCGTATTATACATGGGGAATTACGGTAATTAAAAAAAAAAGACTTTTTTGTGAACCCAGTAAATGCTTGCACTAATTTTGTTTGTTTGAAGGTCTAAGAAGACTATGATATGATACATTGTTTAAATACCAATGTGTATTATGGATTGAGTTATATCTGTAACATGGAAAACATTTTCATGTTTTTACATTTTTGATGGTGGGGAGCCTAAGAATTTGTAAAATTTGTTTTTAGTTTTCTTTCCAACTGATTAAACGGGGGTTGTGGAATGTTTACATTCTCTCCTTGGCAGTTGTTATTCAATGAGAAGCTTACTTTTGGCTCAAGGCCACAAGTATAGAGGAGGCACCATAGAATAATGGATTGTGGCTTGGATTGAGGAACCAGAGAGCCGAGTTCAAATTCCAGTCAAATTCATTATATTCACTTATGTGCATGTCGGGTTATTTCCTTCTAATTTCTAAAACTGTTCCTAGGAGGCGCTCTCCAACACTATAAATACTCGGTGATCTCTTTTCTTGCTCTCTTTTTCTCCGTTCTCCGCTTTAGATGTCAACATGTAAACTTCTAGTGGGAGAACGTGATCCATCTTTTGGTTTGTCCTGGGTAGGATGATAAACTACATCCAGACCCGCGCATATGTATGCCACAAATATATATGTAGACATTTGGGCCATCGAGACGTTTTAACAAATCGTACAAACGAGGCAGTGTCGATCCCCGACCGTCTCCACCGGTTTCCCATCCTGTCTTTTCATGACGCTGGCAGCAATTATAGCCGAGCAGTCTCGATTCATCAGATCAATCTCCCTTTCAGAGAATGTCTCAAAAGCTGCTCTTGTGTCGACGGCTTAGAAACGAACTCCGTTCACACGGTGAACAGCAAAACAAATAGAAATAAAAGAATACCACAAAGCAATGTCTATTCTCATTCCCCATGAATTTCTGTTGGAATAAATTTCCTTCCCCTCCATCAATATGCACTGTTTGGCCAGTCATATGACCCTTGACCGCCAATCAGTGGATTTCTTTTATAGCAATGGTACAGTGGCGGGAATGTGAGTGAATCCAAGATGCCAGGTCAGGAATTATAATATTGCAGATTCTTTTACAAATTAAAACGTTCCAATTCTACATTGGGGTATGACCATAAACTACATCCGCATCCTGGGTAAGACGATAAACTATGTCCAACAGCAAGGCCTCTGATCAGGAGGTTTTGAGGAGCGTGGAACCATCTCTTAATTGCTGGTGTTCCCATGTCCACCCTGACCCGGGGTGGTAGCACCTGTTAGGGTCCCAGCTATGGACAAATAGTTAACACCCAAACTTGTGTAAACATAGGTTTTAATACCAAAAATACATTGTGATATAAAAAATTATTACCAGCAATAATTTTTGAAGAAAAATTATTATCAGCAGTACTTTAAAAAAATACCAGCAATACAAACAGTTATACATTCTTTGAAAAAAATATGACCAGCTATAGATTTCTTCAAGGAAAAATATTCCCAGAAATAGATTTTTGAAGTAAAACATTACCAGTAATAAAAATTTTGTCGGCATTAAATAACCCATTGCGGTTGATATGCTGTAAAACAAAAACCAAACCAAACCAAAAAAACCTTCTTTTGGGACACGCATGAACATTACATACACACACATACGTATGTACACACATTCACTCACTACACATACTTTGAACCACAAAGTTTCCACATTCTTATACACACATTATTGTCTTTGTCACTTGTAAACCTTTGTTAATACATATTAATTTCTACATATATAGGGTGACCCAAAAAAACGGGAATTTTTGAAGTGCGTATTGCCAGACATGTGCAAGTGGCAACACTGCGAGACAGTGACCTTGAGCAAGTAAACATTTCGCCATTTTAGTAACGAGAATGAAATTCACAGTATCCCAGCTGAGATGTTGCAGCAGTCAATGAGGAATCTCAACAGCAGATTTCAAGAATGCATTCGTACAGGAGGACGCCATCTACAGGACGTAATTTTAAAAAAATGAAAATTCCATCATTGTTTCTTAAATAGCAAGTTTTAAGGTTTCAATTACTATGAATTAAATATTTTTCTTCCATCACTCTTGGTTTCATTGGATTGTTAAAAAGTCCCCGTTTTTGGGGGTCCTTGTTTCTTTACATTCTTTTGGTGGACTAATACTCCAAGTCTGCCATGTTTGTTGTGGGCATTTCAGGTGACACACATGTTTATCTCACAATACGTACATCAGCCCTCAACATGCAAATACCCTTGGGAAAGGTTAGAATCCAACACTTCCCCCCAGCTAAGGGTAAATAGTAGGACAAATTGGATTCTATAGCCTGGACATACTATCATAACCCATTTGTATATCCTAAAAAATGGAAGGTTCTCCAGTATGTGTAACATTCTAAGAGCCATTCCCATAAAATGCATACTGACAAACTGCAGAAATTTTAATTCAATCTGCTTAAAATACGACCAAACAACAAACTTAAAAGAATTTTTTCAAAATACTGATCCACTTTAGATATTAAAATATTTGCAAAAATACAATTTTAAAAAAATATACCCATAAGTAACAGCAGCTTTACAATTTTTAAAAAATTGATTGTTTGAATACAAGGCTTTATTTAGGAAAAATGTTAAATTTCAACATTAAATGATCCAATAGGTTGATATGCTGTAAAACAAACAAACCACAAGTATGGGGCACCCAGTGAGGATTAAACACATGACACAATATTAATGGTCAATCAGACTAGCTTGCTAAATGTTTTGTATCACTAAGCAATTCAAGTGGACTTGCCCAAGTAACTACAACTCAAGGCCAGTCATATAAACAAAATCCTTGCTTATAAAGGCAAATAAAGTGTTTTTGTTGTATTGAGTCTCGTTGGTTGGTCTTGTTTTTAACTACTATATCAACTGTTTAACACTAAACATTACCTCAAGCAAGGTGCATAATTTGACAGAGTTTATATTAAAATTTAAAAATGCAAACATTTAAGTTGTTTTTATATTTTTTGCTCTGCATAAAAAACGCAGGAGTATCTGTGCTTTTGTTTTAATGCATGAATTAATGCTGAAATAGTAAAATAGTTTTTTTTTTTTATCTGGCTTGGTAGTAGTTCAAATGTTAGGGTATTAATTATGGGTGGTTAGTATATATTTGAAAAGTGCCTGAAACCATACCATGGGTTGACCCCAAGTAAGTGAAACTGGGTAAACTGAACACTTGGGGCCTTCAATAGATCTGCTAACATGAAGTCACAAGTCATTGTGACTGACAGTTTGAGTGTGCTGGTGTTGTTCATATTGATGATCATTCTCGATAACACGCTCTCCCCCAGTAATAGTAACTAAGGTCTGCTCATCATAGAATAGTTGCAGTATAAACCACAGGTTGGCTGTGTGTGTGTTGAACAAACACAAATGTGCCTGAGCAAGGGTCTGCAATAGGGATTGGTTAGCCACCCTAGTAGACGGGTATCCTCGAATACAAGTGGCTAGCTATTACACGCTAAAATTCACCTTCATCCCTGCCGTGCGCCGACGGCTTAGTGGTAGAATTTCCGACTGACGCCAATTCAGTCGGGTTTCGATCCTAGCTAGAAGCAACCGGACGTCTAGCCACACTGATGAGCTGTGATACAGCGAAACAGTGTTGATGACAATAATTTTATATATATATATATATATATATATATATATATATATATAAAGGGAAGAGGTTATAGTAGTTCCAACAAGAGAAAAGTGTATATATTAAAAAGAAGAGAGAAACCACAAACGTTTTTGATTGTAATGTGGATTTTTTTAAAAGCGTATGTTATGCTTTATTTTCCATAATTTTGCAACACATGTTTCGGGTCTCGTGACCTTCTTCAGGCAAAGAATGGATATTTCCACATATTATTAAAATGATTTAATTTTCCTTATGTTTTTCAATATTAAACATTCTGAGAAATATGGTTTATCTCTTCTTTTTAAATTATATATATATATATATATATATATATATATATATATATGTTTGATTGTATATGTTTGTTTGTGTATTGTAGTTAAATAATATGAGAAATGTAATATAATTGAAAAATTTGTTTTTATTTTCAAAGTACTTTCGATCGTCTTCCAAGAAAATAAAAACAAATTTTACAATCATACCACATTTCTCATATTATTTCATTACAATACACAGAAGGTTATTCATGTGTATGAACAAATTTTGTTAAAAATAAGCAGACATAATGTCTACAATTTATTTAATCAAACAATGCTTAAAAGATAATTTGCTGCCTAAATATACAACATTTAATATATATATATATATTAAACATATATATATATATATTAAACATATTTTAAACATGTTGTGTTAAATGTTAAAGACAACATAGTCCTGCATATTTTCTTTTGAATTTTCTAATGAGACTTTTTATTTGAAAATTATATCGAAATAAATACTATCCGTAAGATAACCGAGTACTTTCGAACATCATTGTTCATCTTCAGAGTCAAAATTTTTAACAATGTCTTATATATATGTAGATTCAAATTTTTTTTTAAAACATTTGCAAATTGTCTTGTAGCGGAATCATGTTTCTACATTTAATTTTTTTACAAAGTAAATAAACGTTACAAAATCATTTTAATTTCAAAAGATGCGATGATGTTATCACATGCATGGTGAAGATTTTTAATCATGTGAAGGAGTGAAAAAGATTTTTATTATACAAGCCAAAAGATCGAAGAATACGATATAAAATTTAAAATTTAAAAAGTTCAAAGGAAATGGTTATGTGGTGTATCTAATTATGAAGAAATATATTATAAACATTGTAGAATGTTTCCAGAAATATTGTAATCTATGCGATTAATAATATATGTATTTGCATATAATGCGACTTTTGAAGATCTAATTCTGAATCTAATTTTAAGGGAGTCAGATCAGATATGAGATATAAAATAAGCATATGTACTCTTGGCTCTGGTTACATTGTTGGCCATACTATATATCCATTTACTTTAGTAAAAAAGTACAGCTGTATTTAAAATAAACACTGCATGTTACATGAGTATATACAGTATATTGTAATTCATAGAGGGATCAGTTTATTACTTGGTAACAATAGAAAACTGATTCCCCACTTTACGTCCAATAGAATCTTAATACTAATTTACTCATGGCATAAAATTACAATCACCTGATGAGATGCATTGATACACACCGAAACACGACTGCAACTGTGTAGCGATTTTGACATGTTTTCGATATAATATCCTCATATATATGATGGATTCTACCGTTGAGTTCGAAAACTAATTATCTTCATATCCTCTGACGGGCATTACTTTTGAGACTGGCTCAAGAATTGCACAAAAGACCACAAACAGTACAAGAGAATGTATTCTATCCAATATATATATATATATATATATATATATATATATATATATATATACATACACAGAGTTCCATTTCGCCTCAAGCAAGGCAATAAAGCCACTAAGATACTGGAGATTATGAGAGAGCATGAGAAAAATAACATTATTAAGGAGAGCAAACAATAAAAAATTGGTATTAAGACGCAAGATAATGATTGACATTGATCTTCAAAAAGTTTAAATGCAAAGTTGACTGGAAAGCGAGAAGGCAAAGAAAGAGTTCTATTAATGAGAAGTGTGAGAGAAGAAACTGTTAACATAAAACTTATGGTTACATCTAGCAATTCCAGCTTTAAATTGATGAGACCTAGCAGCCAATCTAGTACTGCACTTAAATTTGTAAAGTCAACGTAGTAAAGCAATATTTACTTTCTAAAGACACAAATATGTGGAGCAAGGCCAAAAGTGTGTGGGGGGGATTGGGAAAGGTGGTCTTCTTGTCTTATAATTAAACCTAGCTAGCCACAATTACTGACCCCAAACATACCACAGTATTCCTTACACCAAAACACATTCATACTTACCAGTCTTACTACAGCCACCGTAATACCTCGAAGTCTCTACGAAGTCCTAACTAGGCTGCACATGTACAATTTTTATCTGTGAGTGGGGGAAGGGAAATAAAAACAACAATTTAAAAAAATCTAACCCCAGTGTGTATTTACAACGTATTTTAATATATATTAACAAGAAACTAAACAAAATAGTGTTAATGATGTAGGAAAGCTCATTAGAACAATTAGCATGAAAGTATTTATAGAAAAGGCACAAGGAATCTGCATTACAGTATGTGGAAAGTTACTGAAGCATATATAAGTGATAGAAATTTTTTTTGGGGGGGGGGTTAATAATCTCTTATATTAATTCATCGAGTCTAGAAGAATACTCAACAGAATGCAGAAAGCTCTTGGGACCAATCAGTAGTGTGCATTCACCATCGAGAATCGAACCCAGACTGTTATGATACGATGCAAGCATCATACCCCCTGGACCAATGCAAGCATCATACCAGTGGACCATTGAAAACATCATACCACTGGACCAATGGTAGTATCATACCACTGAACTAATGCAAGCATCATACCACTGGATGTAACGGTCCGGATTCTATTCTCGGTAGTGGATGCGCACTGCTGATGAATCCCAAATAGGACGAAACTGCCGTACAATGCTTTCTGCATTCTGTTAAGGATTCTTCTAGACTCACTGAATTACTATATTACATTAAGGGCTGGTTATTCGATGATACTCGTCTACTAGGGCAGCTAGTATGCGCAACACCCACAGATATATGATATATCAAATATATATACAGGGATACTGTTATATATTATAATATACAGATATTATACTATGCAGAAGTTAGTTACACTTTCTGGGAGAGACGCACGTTATCTAACATGATCAACAATCTGAACAAACCCTCGGTCACGATGACTTGTAACTTCGTGCTAGCACAGATATCGACGGCCCCCAAGGGTTCCGTCTACCCAATTTCACACACAAGGCTTGGGTCAACCTATGGTATGGTTTTCAGGTATTTTCCAAAGGTGCTGCACGCTGGGATTTCCTCCTTCAGACCGATAATCGATCATGGTGAGATTCGAACCCGGGTGGTCAGAAAGCAACTGTTCTAACCACTGGGCTATCTTTCGCTGGTTCCTAGGCCTCATGAATTTAAACGTCCTACGAGGCTGGCATCCCGTTCCCACCCCATCACCGTTGAAACTGTTAGATGTAGACGTCGCTTCTACTCCAATAGCTTCATGTCTCGCACATCTCGCCTGTGGAACTCCCTTCCTTATTCCTGTTTCCCTGACAAATATAATCTCCAACTATTTAAGTGTAACGTCAATCGACATCTCCAGGTGCCTTGATCTATCCACTTCCCTTCTCCACATCCTTTCACCTTTCATTCCTATCTGCTCTCGCTCCAAATCTTCTGTAACCCCCTTGCCTTGATCGATCCACTATCTTTCTCCACATCCTCTCCTTTAGCACTCCTATCTGCTCTTCCTCCAAACCTTCTGTAACCCCCTGCGTGCTAGTGGCCTCCAGCCTTGCTTGGGGTGATAAGCTTAAAATATATATATATATATATATACATATATATATATATATATATATATATATATATATATATATATCTGTGTGTGTGTGTGTGTGTGTGTGTGTGTGCGTGAGAGAGAGAGAGAGAGAAAGAGAAGACAGTGCTAAAAACTTCTCGGCCCACTTCTCAATCGACCAATTTTTTATTATTTCTATTTTTTTTAGGGGGGGGGTACGGTAAAAACTTTTAAGCATTCCTTCGTGTGTACACCCAGACACGCACATATGTATACCACAAATATATATGTAGACATTCGGGCCGTCGAGACGTTTTAAAAAATCGTACAAACGAGGCAGTGTCGATCCCCGACCGTCTCCACCAGTTTCCCCATCCTGTCTTTTCATGACGCTGGCAGCAATTATAGCCGAGCAGTCTCGATTCATCAGATCAATCTCCCTTTCAGAGAATGTCTCAAAAGCTGCTCTTGTGTCGACGGCTTAGAAACGAACTCCGTTCACACGGTGAACAGCAAAACAAATAGAAATAAAAGAATACCACAAAGCAATGTCTATTCTCATTCCCCATGAATTTCTGTTGGAATAAATTTCCTTCCCCTCCATCAATATGCACTGTTTGGCCAGTCATATGACCCTTGACCGCCAATCAGTGGATTTCTTTTATAGCAATGGTACAGTGGCGGGAATGTGAGTGAATCCAAGATGCCAGGTCAGGAATTATAATATTGCAGATTCTTTTACAAATTAAAACGTTCCAATTCTACATTGGGGTATGACCATAAACTACATCCGCATCCTGGGTAAGATGATAAACTATGTCCAACAGCAAGGCCTCTGATTAAGAGATTTTGAGGAGCGTGGAACCACCTCTTAATTGCTGGTGTTCCCATGTCCACCCTGACCTGGGGTGGTAGCACCTGTTAGGGTCCCAGCTATGGACAAATAGTTAACCCTCCAAACTGGTGTTATAACACTATGAAAGTGTAAAAATAGATTTTATTACCAGAAATACTTTTTAAAAAAAAATTATTGCGAGCAATACATTTTTGAAGAAAAAAATATTACCAAAAATAGATTTATGAAGGAAAAAAATATTATCAACAACAAAAATTTTGTTGGCATTAAATAACCAATTATGGTTGATATGCCGTAAAACAAAACAAACCAAACTACCGCTATGAATCTATTTCAAAATTTTGTTGGCATTAAATGACGAACTGAGGTTGACATGCCATAAAACAAAACAACCAACCAACCAGAAATAGAATTTTGGAAAAAAATATTACCAACAATGAAAATTTTGTCAGTATTAAATAACCCGTTGAGGTTGATATGCTGTAAAACAAAATAAACCAAACCAATCTAAACCAAAGAATACATATTCTATTCATACGAACCTATTCTAAAAATCTTGTCGGCATTAAATAACCCATTGAGGTTGATATGCCGTAAAGGAAAATGAATCAAAGCAAAGAATACATATTCTATTCATACGAATCTATTCTAAAAATCTTGTCGGCATTAAATAACCCATTGAGGTTGATATGCCGTAAAAGAAAATGAATCAAAGCAAAGAATACATATTCTATTCATACGAACCTATTCTAAAAATGTTGTCGGCATTAAATAACCCATTGAGGTTGATATGCCGTAAAAGAAAATGAATCAAACCAAAGAATACATATTCTATTCATACGAACCTATTCTAAAAATCTTGTCGGCATTAAATAACCCATTGAGGTTGATATGCCGTAAAAGAAAATGTATCAAACCAAAGAATACATATTCTATTCATACGAATCTATCCTAAAAATGTTGTCGGCATTAAATAACCCATTGAGGTTGATATGCCGTAAAAGAAAATGAATCAAACCAAAGAATACATATTCTATTCATACGAACCTATTCTAAAAATGTTGTCGGCATTAAATAACCCATTGAGGTTGATATGCCGTAAAAGAAAATGAATCAAACCAAAGAATACATATTCTATTCATACGAATCTATCCTAAAAATGTTGTCGGCATTAAATAACCCATTGAGGTTGATATGCCGTAAAACAAACCAAACCAATTCAACATTGGCCAATGATTTTTACTACACAATTCATTGCCAGGGATTTTCAATATGAAAATGCATTGGAAATGATTTTACTTTAAAAATCTGTTGCAAATAATTTCAACTTTCCCGGCAAAATCTAGAGGGTGGAGAAATGCCAAGAAAGTAAAACCTTTCTTAGAAGCTGAGAATATTGTCTGGCGTAAAGAACTGGAATTTTTTTATTATCTTTTAATATGTATGGACGTGTTACCTTTTAATGAATATGTAATATCACTGTCATCCTGTCTTTTGAAAAGGAGCAGACGTTTATGTCCTGTCTCCTGTTTAGGATAAGATTTCCGGTTCTATCTAAGGTCTACTTGTAACAATTCCACCTAAACTCTAAAATTTTATTTATTTTTTTTAATTATTTTTCCTCAATAGGAGTAGATAAGTTCGCCTATCGTTTGCTTCACATTTCTCCACGGTCTTTTGAACAGAAGTAGAGGTTTATCCCTTGTTTCCTGTTTAAAGTCGGGTTTCCGGTTCCTTCTAAAGTCTACTTCTAACGTCTCCGCCTGAACACTGAAATTTTATTCACTAATTATTTATTTTTTTCTCCTCACTAGGAATAGATAAGTTTGCCTATCGTCCGGTTCACTCTTCTCCCCGTTTTTTCTTTGGACAAGAGCAGAGGTATATCCCTTTTTTCATGTTTAAGATTGTGTTTCCGGTTCCTTCTAAAGTCTACTTCAACTCTATACCTGTAACATCTCCCTCTAAAATCTGGAATTTTATTTACTATTTATTTTTCCTCAATAGGAGTAGACAGGTACGCCTATCATCCAGTTCACACTCCTCCCTTGTTTTCTGAACAGGAGTAAAGGTTTATCCCTTTTTTTCCAGTTTAGGATTGGCTTTCCGGTTTATTCTAAAGTCTTCTCATTCTCTTTCACACCCATTAACTCATTGCGTTTTAGTGGCATTACCGCCTTGCTTGGAGTGAATTGATTAAAAAAATCGTTAGTATGTCTAATTTGAAGGTGGTATAGATTAGACAAGATAGAATTAGTGAAAAAAATACGTCGATTGAAACTCTACAAGGTTGATAGTAAAATCAGTATCGACATGTAATTGTGCTACATGGCAACTGGCAAGAAGGCATGAAGAAAAATATCGATTTATTCCAACGAAAACGGTTAAAACATCAAACTGGCAAAAGATACCCCCACATCGTCTCCAGTTTCAACTGATGCAAGAGATGCAAAACATACGCGATCTCAGATTACGATGGAAATTATCTGGACGTGTGCTGTGATTAAATATGCAATCTCTTTCTCATAAAGCAGCGATGCGGTTTTATTTCGCGAAGAGAAATGCAGCACATTCTCGCAGCAGACGACGAACAACCATAATATGCACGTTGAACAAAGTCATTAAAAGAACCGCCAATAAAATTCCATTATCCCCCATAAAAGCATTGACGAGCTTGGAAGACCTGCGGCACTTTCATGAGTTAGCACAAGACAGGTTTGTTTGGCGAGGACTCATAAGAGTTATTTACAAAGTTGCTGAAGATGAGAAATCACTATCTGTCTATATTTCTGAGATGAGGTATTATGTACACTATTTACATTATTCGGACTATTGTCCTCCTCTTTGTCGCCATATTTATTACAACGTTCCGGCCTTTCAGTATCTGTCTATATTTCTGAGATGAGGTATTATGTACACTATTTACATTATTCGGACTTTGGTCCTCATCTTTGTTGCCAAGGACACTTGGAACAGTGGATAAAGGCGTTAGTTAGATCCAGTGACAGGACGCAAAGAGTGTGAGTACAATACCTGGTTAAGGCGGTGGAGAACTTGGAGAGGGGAATTAACAGGAGGTAACTAATAACTGACATCCATTAGACATAGCACGTGGAACTAGAACAGTCTACCCAAGTGAGCGAAATAAAGGGTTCAGTTTGACATTCCAACCACCTGAAGAAGGCCGGGATGTACAACAGCCGAAACGTTGTGATAAATAAGGCAACAAAGATGAGGACAATAGATGTAAATAATGAGAAATCACACTGATTTGCAGTGCGAGAAGTTTAATAAGATTATCTATATAGAAAATTATGTGGCTTCTATTACTCACACCCTCTAAAATAGTCATGCATTGACCGATTGAAACCAAATTTTAGGTTAAAGGCAAGCAGGTAAGAGGGTACAAAGTACAGTTGGTTTTACTAAAGTGCATAGCTTAGTACAATAAATTTTTATTATTTTTTGGGGAAACAGTAAGAGTTTTAATATTTAACATACAAAATTCTCCCATTATTTTAAAAACAATTTAATGATTAAATTAATTAACATGTAATTAACAGTTGTATGTTGCATGCTCAAGAGTAAGAAATGTTAAGAATTTATTCTTTGGTGTTAAAAAGGAAAAGAAGAAATTATTTACCATGAAGTCCTATAAAACTAAATTAAAAGAAATTATTAAGGTGCGAGGTAGGGTTCTTGTCAAAGTATTTTTCCAAACAAATCAGCTTATTCAAATTTCATTGACGGGTTTGCAAAATTGAACGGAACTTTGTAAATCTCGACAAAAATGTTAACGATGAGTTCGACAATACTAAATTCTTTGAGGATTTCAACATGCATCAGCGTGTTGCAAAAAATTCTACTTCACAAAGTTGCTGAAGATGAGAAAACTCACTGATTTGCAGCGTGCCTTCAAGTCGAAACAGTTCTAATGAAGATATATTTTGGTGGAGAAGGTAATGACCTCTCCGGTTATCAACCTTTAAAATATGGTCACTTTTTATTAAAAACTTTGAACAAACTGCCAATTGTTTCTAAAGATTATACCATCTGAACATTTCATTTTTAGGGGACTTATAAAAAAAAAAAAGAAGAATTATTGGCTAGGAACGTTGCTAGTTATGACATTAATGTAGATGGTCTCCAAGAAAGCAAAATCAAACGTAGGCTTCGACCGTGGTGATGGAAAGCGGACGGATGGCGTTACCATTTTCCGTTTTAAAATCGGTAAGTCGTTGATTTGGGATGCGACCTGTGCGGATACATTTTCGGCCGGTAATTTGATCAGGTCCGCGGTTGAGCCGGGGTCCGTCGCCCGGGACGCAAAGATAAAAAAAAAATAGTTAAATATTCTTTTGCAGATAGATTTTTTTTTTACTCCTGTTGCAGTGGAGACTTCTGGGGTTATTGGCCCTCGTTCGATGGCGTTCCTTCGGAGGATTAGCGTAATGGCGCCTCGATTAAGGGATTAGCCTCGCGAAACGGAGTGGCTCTTGCAGCGTGTCTCACTGGCGATGGTTCGAGGTAATGCTTTCTCCATCATTGCGGCTGGCAGAGGAAAAAAATGTTTATAGTTACTTTGTTCTGGAATTGTCATCAATGGTCAACTGAACAACGACTTGATATTCATATCGGAGTTTGACAGCACGAGTTAGTAGCTTTAGAAGCAATGGATATTATGGAAACGGTTTGTTTTTTTTCATCAAAAGCAAATAGACAAATAACTTCCATAGACACTATACGAAGAAACATTGTATAAATATTGAACAACGACAGTAAAAGAACTATCAAGAGAATTCCCTCATTCACAGTAAAAAGACTTGAAGAGCTTGGATGACCTGCAATATTTTCGTGAGTACGGACAACACAGCGAGCTTTCGAGAGGACTTGACAATAGAAATTTACAAAAATGATGAAGATGAGATATCACCCGGAGTTGCAGCGTACATTCAATTTGATTATTTTTATGGGTTATCAACCCTTTGCAGGTTATTTAAAGCCAGGTAATATTTTAGATTGAAAGAATTTTGAGGGAGATAACAATGAGTCACTGACACAAATTCTACTAATTAACCCATAGCTGGGGGAAGAGGACAGGGAAAGAAAGGTAGGCATTTACAAAATGCCTTACGCGTAGGTGAATATAACGAACACGACTGGAATTGGAACGCAGCTCTTCGGTTTCTTATCGCGAGGGGGCTGTCTAATTCTCATTGTCGTAGCAGAGAAGAAAACACAGTGAAAGACTGCACACATCTCGGATACCACTTCGTTGAACTGTTACCCCCAGGGCGACGTTTTAGTTCCAGGACAAAGCGCTTGAGGAACAGATTTTATCCTTGGTCCCTGCGTAAATGGAACGCTGTCACAAGATGGCGAGTTCCAATTTTAAACATTATACTCATCCCCCAGGAGACTGATTCATTGCGCCTTCCCGGGCTAACATCATCCGCTAACAGGAAACGGAAGGACGATATTGAATGACCTGGTAGGTCTGCTGTAGAGAAAGTTCTTGTATCGTGTCAGGTATGTTTTCTTGCCAGACCCCATCTTAGGCGTTTATCAGTTTATCATTCGCCCATGCATTGAATATTACATTCATTTCTGGTCTGGTGCTTCTGCGATGTATTCAGACATTTTTGATAAATTACCAAATAAAAAAAAATAAAAATAAAAACTTTTCAATGTTATTGGTCCTGACCTGGCATCACGGCTGCAGTTACTTTCTCACCGCCGTAACCTAGAATCCCGGTGTTTTTTCTATAAACATTTTTGTGGTAATTGTTCTGATGTGATTTCCTCTTCCATGATTGGTGGCATGGTTTCTTCATCTTACAGTTTAAATGGCTAAATGTAACCATAAGTTCTATGCTAATAGTTTTTTCTATCGCACTTCTACCTTGTGGAACTCTCTTCAAGCTTTTCGCTTTCCAGTCAACTTTTGATCTCCAAAAATGTAAATGCAGTGTCAATTGTTATCTTCTATCTTCTTAATTCCAGTTCTTTTATTGTCCTCACTCATTAATAGTAGTTTTTCTCATATTCTCTAACACTCAGTAACCCCTTGCATCCTAGTGGCTTTATTGCCTTTGATCTTCAAAAATTTAAATGCAATGTCAGTCGTTATCTTCTGTCTTCTTAATTCCAGTTCTTTTATTGTCCTCTGTCATAAATATTAGTTTTTCTCATATTCTCTAACACTCAGTAACCCTTTGGATCTTAGTGGCTTTATTGCCTTTGAGCTTCACAAATTTAAATGTTATGTCAATCATTATCTTCTGTCCTAATTCCTGTTCTTTTATTGATGTCTCCTTCATAGTCTTTTTCTTTTTCTCATATTCTCTAACATTCAGTAACCCCCCCCCCTTGAGTCTTACTTTCTTCTATCGCACTTCTACCTTGTGGAACTCTCTTCAGGCTTCTTGCTTTCTAGTCAACTTTGATCTCCAAAAAAACTTATCGGTCCTCGCCTGGCATCTCGGCTTCCCACCAATGCAGCATAGCTTCCCCATGCCTTTTCTATAAACATTTGCATGGTAACTCTTCTGATAAGCTTTTCTCTTTGCTACATCGATTTAACGAATTTAAGCGTAGTACTAGATTGGCAGCTAGGTCTCATCATTTTACAACTGAAATGGCTAGATGTAATCGTAACATTCTACGCTAACAGTTTCTTTTCTCGCTGTGACAATCCGAGTTGGTGGCACTAAGAAATGTAACTGATAAAAAAAGAAAAATTATTTGCCATAGGAATAGCGATATACTAGTGAAAGGCTGTCAATGTTTCGCCTGTGGGACAAGGATTGCAAGGTGTATATTAATTCATCACCCACAAGGCCGTGTAAGCGCTTTTTAACTATGTCGAGGTCGGGCACTGAACAGTGGACAGAACTAGCCCAGTTATGGCAGCAATACTCTATTCTTGTAGAAAGTTGATTTTTTAGATTTTTCTTCAATTTTGGCTGCTTCTGAAGTTCCACACGACGGCAAAAAGGTCTTCGACAGAAGAATTTTGGCTAACAGTCCATTTTCGTGCTGAACTGTCAGACTGCCTACACAGAGGATCTGATTATATTGCTTGCATAGAAACAGCTCCACTTTTCGGAGAGAGAAAATAAAACAGAGAAATGGTGCCCAGTGTGTCCCGATCTCCAAACAGTCCTCTTCAGATTTGATTTCATTGATCTTGTTTAGGAGCATCAAAACCTATATGGGTTAGTTAATGTAGAAATCTAAATATTTTGAACGCAATTGTATACTTTCGACTACACATAAAATGTATTGCTGGCAATTCTACTACAAATTGGTACTGTTGACAATTATACTACAAATAAGTACTGTTGGTATTTTTACTATTACAACGTATTTATATGATATCTGCCTATAGCTGGGACCCTAACAGGTGCTAATACTACTACAGGTAACCATGGAACTGGCAACAACTGCAATTAAGAGGTGATTCTACGCTGATCAAAACCTCCAATCTCCCGAAACAAGGCCTTGCTGCTGAATATATTTTATCGTCATACCCAGGACTGCCTCAGATTTGAATTCAGGGATTTCTTTCTCCTAAAACTGTTGCCACCAATACAGACTTCGCTCTAATGTTTTTGCAACAGGCACGAATCCGTAATCCACCAGGTTATGTTTAAATAGAAGGGCGGGCTGGGTTCTCGTGCACTTAAACCCGAGCTGGCGAATGATGAGTTCATGCCTTTTTGGAAGGTGCGAAGTGAAAGAAACATAATCGACCGGAATTTGACCAAGGCTCATACTACAGACTTTGCTTTCCAAAAGGCACGAATCCATCATCCATCCGCTCAGGGTTAAATAGCAGGACGGACTGGGCTATCTTGCATTTAAATCAGAGCTGGTGCCTGGTGGGTTCATGCCTTTTTGGAAGGAGCCAAGTGAAAGAAACATAATCGACCGGAATTTGACCAAGGCTCATACTACAGACTTCGCTTTCCAAAAGGCACGAATCCATCATCCATCCGCTCAGACTTAAATAGCAAGACGGACTGGGCTATCTGGCATTTAAATCAGAGCTGGTGCCTGGTGGGTTCATGCCTTTTTGGAAGGAGCGAAGTGAAAGAAACATAATCGACCGAAATTTGAACTCGGCTCACCGATTTCACTTGTGGCGCCGATATGCATGCACATCCAACCAAGCCATTGCTACTCAGCTGCCAGTGACGACATTAAATCATTGTATGTGCAGAAGGCAGACAGAATGTTCACAACCACGCCTTTCGCTCTTTGTAATTCAATGTTTATTCGTTGGAAATAAATTCTGCTGACGCTGTGCGTCTGACTTTTAAGCGTGAAAATGACTGGAGTTTGGGGAAATGCCTGCTTGTGAGTTGTTTGCGAAATTAACTGCAATCGATTTTGTCATTCATTTTCACAAAGTATGAGGTGTGATTCCTAGACACATTAAAATCTAATTACTAACATTTACAATCGGAATAACATCCTCATCTTTGTTGTTATTATCACAAATTTGCTGCAACTATGTCCTCCGTACTTCATCAAGTGCCCATCAATCCCAATAATCTACAGGAAAATTAGATTTATTTAATCTATGGTAATATTAACTGTTTCCTTATAAGGAAATATTAAGTATTCATTGACTGTTACTTTCAGTTGAAATTTATAAAATCATTCTGTTAAAACTATTATTCATGAAAATAGGTTTGTGAAGAACACTTATTTCTCTTTCCAGTGTTGATGGGGGTTTCCTTCCTAAACTTTTGTTTGAGGTGGTGTGGAACGTCTCTTTGAGTTTCATCTCTGTAGTGAAGTGAGACAAAGAGGTGGTCATGATCCCCACTATGAATTACTACGTATTAATATAATATTTGACAACAACATTTACTGACTTACATGTGAAAACCTTTTTGCGTTAGTATCTGTCTATATTTCTGAGATCAGGTATTATGTACACTATTTACATTATTCAGACTATTGTATTCATCTTTGTCGCCATATTTATCACAACGTTTCGGCCGTTGTACGCTCCGGCCTTCTTCAGGCGGTTGGAATGTCGAACTGAAACCTTTATTTCGCTCACTGGGGTAGACTATTCTAGTTCCACGTGCCATGTCTAACGGATGTCAGTTATCAGTGATCTCCTGTTAATTCCCCTCTCAAAGTTCTCCACCGCCTTAACCAGGTATTGAACGCACGTTCTTTGCGTCCTGTCACAAGGACACGTGGCACAGTGGATAAAGGCGTTAGTTAGATCCATAGAGTGTGAGTTCAATACCTGGTTAAGGCGGTGGAGAACTTTGAGAGGAGAATTAACAGGAGATAACTGACATCCATCAGACATGGCACGTGGAACTAGAACAGTCTACCCCTGTGAGTGAAATAAAGAGTTCAGTTCGACATTGCAACCTTCTTGCGTTAATATATCATTATATTGTACATTAAAAATTGGGGGTACGTTTTATGCTATTATTCAGTATTAATAGGATCTCCTAAATTTATTACATATTAATAATTGGTAAAAATATATTTAAAGACATGTGAAAATGTTCTAATAATAGTATGGACTTAAACTATAGCGTCATTTATTTTCTGCGACTTTTGTCCCCCTCGTCCTTCAGGCAAACAAAAACAATTTAGTCGATAAATTTAACTCGACACGACAAGGAGGTGGATATTACATGGAAACAAAATGAAATGTTATGAAGGAAAAAAACAAAATCTATATTTTATTGCCACCTTGACATTCAACTTGAGAGAAAATAGAAAGACAAAAAGAAAAGGAATAATAAAGAAAAAAGATAAAAAGGAACAAGAAAAAAAAGAAAGGAACAAGAAGAAGAAAAAAACAAAAAAAGGAATAAGAAAAATGAGAGAGGAAAATAAAAATGAACGTGAAAAACGAAAAAGAAGTATGAAAGTGAAAAACAAAAAAGAAATGAACGAGATAAAGGAAGAATGAACGAGATAAAAGAAGAATGAAAGAGAAAAATGAAGAATGAACGAGAATAAAAAGAATGAACGAGAAAAAAAGAAGAATGAACGCGAAAAAGAAAGAAGAATGAACGCGAAAAAGAAAGAAGAATGAACGAGAAAAAGAAAGAAGAATGAACGAGAAAAAAAAGAAGAATGAACGAGAGAAAAAAAAGAGGAATGAACGAGAGAAAAAAAAGAGGAATGAACGAGAGAAAAAAAAGAGGAATGAACGAGAAAAAAAAAGAAGAATGAACGAGGGAAAAAAAAGAAAAATGAAAATGAGAAAAAAAGAAAAATGAAAAGGAGAAAAAATATCCCCGGATGTAATTGTTCTCTCACTGTCAATTGTAAAATCTTTTGCAACTTGTATACGTTCAACATCTTCAGGAGATGTTTTTCTTAAAGGCCTTACGATCGCCTTCAACATAGTTCTGTCTAAGTTTAAAACGTTCCGACACAAAATGAAAAGTAATTTGATCTTCAGTGAAAGCGACCAGCTACAAATGATGGGAAACTCAATGACTGCTAATAACAAAGAATACTGAGGAGAGTCCTGGTGAATTAAAGGACTTATCCAGCTTTTATCCCTAATGAAAGCCAGATGATTCGGGTGACCTGAAAAGTTTATAGTCTATGAAGGAGTGATGCGAATGCTGTGAAACCTTGCATGCATTAATTTCTACTCTTCTTATTAATAACTGCATTGTTTCTTTCCAGGTACGAGGCTGGGCTGGAAAGTTCATAATCTGGCTATGAAGGAGTGATGCTAGAGATGTAAAATCTTGCATGAATTAATTTCAACTCTTCTTATTAATAACTGCGTTGTTTCTATCCTCTAGCATTAGTCCTTCATAGTCAGCTGATGAAGTTTCCAGCTCACCCTCGTACAATTTATAAAGAATACTGAGGAGAGTCCTGGAGGATTAAAGAGACGTGTCCAGTGGCTTCAGTTCATCTTTGGTGTTAAAAGAAGTTTTGTTGGTCTCCCGTTCAACTGCTCCCCGCACATAATAATCAAGGGGGTTGCAGCCTGGGGAGTTAGGTGGCCAGATGTAAGGGGTAATGTGGGTGAAGAAATTGTCTAAAAGCCATGACTGGGTTCGCCTGCTTGTGTGGCATGGTGCAGAATCCTGTTGTCAGATACAGAGTCTTCCAACAGCCACCCTTTGGACTCAGGGAAAGACTAGCTCCTCGTGACACTTGATGTCGGCCTCCATGTTGAGTCTGCGTTCCTCATCAACAAATTTGAGAATTATTTTCTCATCAGAACAATCCGTGTGAATTTTCCGAGCTGCCGTACATTCGTAATCACCATTAGACTCATCCAACTCTTTCTGAAATCTCTGCACTGTTCTCAGATTGACACCCAAACACACTGAAATGTTTGTATTAGAGCTTCCGGCGCGAATGCCAAGCAGTATAGCACGCAGTTTCTAAATTTTTTGGCGGAGTTAATTGCGTCATGGTGCTCTTCTTCTCACAGACGGTGCCCAACTGACCCTACTATACTCTGTAGTCGACAAAATCAAAAACAATGTATAGCACAGCTGAGAGAAAACTGATGGCAGTACCTAAGCCAGCATGTAGAGGAGAGATTGTATGACTTGATCCATCTCACAGGAGTGAGAAAACATTGCCGTGTAACGGTAGTTTTCTTACAGAAAGATTTCATCATGATAATGTTAGTGAGCGTACGAAGTTCTGATTACTGCAGCTGTTGGGTTGGTCGCGACCTACAACAATTAAATGGTTGTAACTTATGAGACGTTTGCTAATTGCTACTTCGTTTTTTATAAATTGTTTTTATTGCTTGGAATTGTTTTAAAATAAAAATAGCTTCATTTATTTATTAGCCATTAATTGCTCTGAATATAAAATGCGAAAATAACAGAGGCTAGCTCTGACGTCAGTGAATTATTAGGACCACACTGGAAAGCGATGTCGTTAGCTCAAAGATACACGTCGATAAACTTTCTGAGATACTTTCTGCTATAAAGGGTGAACCTAGGTTCAATCCATGCAGGGGATACTTTTCCATGACACAGATTTCTTGAATGCGCAGGCCGACAGATGTAATACACACTGTGTCCACTATAGTAATGTTTGAAATAATATATATATATATATATATATATATATATATATATATATATATATATTGCTCTACTGTTTGTACCGAGCATTTTTCCCCCCAAAATAAAAATAATTGCTGAGAACTCCGGATTATAAATCTTACTGTTCTTTCTTTCTTTTGTGTGTGTGTGTGTGTGTGTGTGAAAAGAAGTAATTAATTTTATTTGTTAATCTGACGTTAATTAAACGTTATTTTTATTGGTTACCCATATTTGAATAAACGCTCGCTCAGTTTATTTTTCTCCAATATTCAAGGCCGGTAGAAGAAAATGAATGTACTGTTTTAAAAATAAATGAACCGTCTACTCAAATATAGGTACTCACTAAAAATAACGTTTAAGTGATATATATATATATATATATATATATATATATATATATATATATATATATATATATATGATGATGGCCATGTTGGCCGAAACTAGTCGAGGAATCTAAATGAAATAATTAATATTAATATACAACACAGTGTGTCTGAAGATTTTCATTTTTTAATATTTTTTATTGTTCATTATATATATATATATATATATATATATATATATATATATATATATATATATATGTCATGAACCACAATGCAATATTTGTTTCCTGCGTTTCATATGCACGAATTTAACCTTGCATAGCAATCTTCCATGCAAACAAAACAAACTATCATTGTTGCAATGTCCGCATAACCAATCTAAAACAAAAATTACCAACTTCGTTATATAATTTATTATTTAATTTATTGTAATGTACTTGTCATCTCTGATGGCTTATGTAAGCCGAAAGCTTACCCAAGATTAACAATAAAAACATGTATAAACATGGTGATTTTCTTTCTTACATAGTCAAAACTTGTCTATGTTATTTAATGAAATATATATATATATATATATATATATATATATATATATATATATATATATATATATATATATTACTGCAACACAACTTTTTGGCATTCGTTGCAAAATCTTCTCAAAGTATAAGTTTGATAATTGATTTCATTCTTTTTTCTATGAGTCTAAGAGCTCTTTTTTCATTTTTTTTTTACTCTTCTATCAAATATATATATATATATATATATATATATATATAAAACGTTCCCTTTAAGTAGCTAATATAGTCACAAAAAATTATTTATTTTACGATAGTATTGAAATACAATTCTAGGAAAAAGTATATATGTTTCTTACCTTTAGGTACAACTCTGCGTTTCATATACGTGTCAATCGTTAGGCACAATTTTGTGCCTGACGATTGTCAAGCGCAGGAAACAATAAGATTACAATGGGATATATGAGTGGCGGAGAGAAGAACAGATACCCAACTTCGAAAAGGTTGATTAAAAAATCTGCACACTCCAAACGGTTCTAATGTCTGTGTTTGTGTGTATGCGTGTCCATGCGTATATATAAAATAAGAAAGTCTCTTATATAGCCTGGTTTCATGAATGTTTTGCGTGTGTATATGGTGGAGCACATATGGGTGTGTACAGATATATATGAATAGTGGTATATATGAATGTGTGTATATGTATATTATATTATATAGAGAGCTGTGTGTGTATATATGTATAAAAATAATAATAATAATAAGTCCCTGTCCTAAAATCCAACGAAACTAAACAATTCTAACACAGATAAGGATAAAACAAACAAACCCAAATGACAGACTCTTCAGGCCTAAATCATGAGGTGATAAGCTGGAGCAATAAATCAGAGATCCCAAGACGGTTTTCCTCACAATGTTTTTTGTATTTCTTTCATTATCAAACTGAAGAACCCAAAGAAAACATGCGTCTTTGATAAAAAATAATTCCAATTTATCTCATTTTCACTTCTGTTTAGGATATTATACATTCTAAAACACACGCATAGTATATATATATATATATATATATATATATATATATATATATATATATATATATATATACGTTATTTTTATAGATACAAATATTTAAGTAAATTGTCTGTTTATCGTAAACAGTATTAACTAAATGTACTGGCCTGAATGTCCGAGAAATTTCATAGAAAACATGTGTCCTACGACAGGAATTGAACCTGTGTCCTCCGACAGGAATTGAACCTGTGTCCTACACGGAACGGTCGTTTGGCCTGACGTGCTATGCCATTTACCTACAGAGGAAGCGTCTGGTAACAAAGTCAAATTACTGTTTTTAAACAACAAATTTCCCATGATTTTTCTCCAACGATCATATCTGCACGAAGCGTGTAGTCTATTTTATTATATATATATATATATATATATATATATATATATATATATATATATATATATATATATATATATATGGGGGGGTATTAAATTTCAGATTCTGAAGACTAACATTTTTTTTTTACTTCTGTTATGCTTACATTTGCCTTGATAAAGCTCGGCAAGGAACGAAATGCATCGGCTAAGGAAAGTTTTTCTTTTGTATTTTTATTCATAATATATTGTTGCTGGGTGCTGGCTGTGTTTAGGCAGAAAACACGTGTCCACTGGTATATTTATCCCACAATAATTACTGCCGACTAGAATGTGAGTCCGGGTAATAAAAAGATTAAAGCAACGACAAATATATATATATATATATATATATATATATATATATATATAAAAACAACCGATAAGTATGTATGAACAAAACAAAGGTATATATAGACAATAGAAGATTGTTGCGTGTGACAAAAACAATGGAGATGGGAGAAGAAAACGTTTAAATTCGTGAAGCTGTTTGTGGAGATATCCATAAGAAAAGAAATGTAAGTGAAGAGGAGCGTGCGTGCGTGCGTGCGTGCGTGCGTGCGTGCGTGCGTTCTCTACTGTACCTTTCTCCGCGTGCGACTACATCTTACCGTGTAAGAGTAAAATAGAAAAGAGAGGATGACAGAAAATGTCACTGTCTGTATCCAGGCTTAGGGAGCGTCCCCTAGCGACGGTGTTTTTTAGGAAAGTAAGTGGGGGTAAACCCACAATATGGGCATAATGTGACAAACTGGAGAAGCCTTTTAAACGATGCGTTTCGCTGACATGACGTCTGTTACCTTCGGCTTCTTCAGGTTGGAATGAAATATAAAACTGTGTGTAAGGAAATTGTGTTTTATACATCCTACAAAAACAAGGATATATGTTTCATTTTGGGACCATGTCAGTTACCAGAAGCCACAAAAAATGGTTGCCCTCATAAAACATGTAGACAAACAGAAAAAAAATAATTACCAGAACAACAATTTTTTATTAGGTTTTTTTGAAATTATAAAATTTTAAATCAAAATTTGTTTAGCTCGCCAACTCCAACCCCCAGATTGAAAAATTACCAAAAATCAGGGCATTATTCATATTTCGTAATTACGCATGATATTCGAGGTACTTACAAGGAATTTTCTTACAATGAAAAAAAAAATACTTTTGGTTTGTTTAACAGGGTGAGCGCGAACGTAAGACCCCACACTTAGAAATAGCGTACCCGTGTTGCCCACATTTGAGGCGATGGTGAAGATCAAACCAAATGGAGTGCAATGGAAGGGCCACGCTCTGAGAGAATTTGGTATGAATTTTTGTAACATTTTTTTTTTTTTTTTTTTTAAGCTTATCACCCCAAGCAAGGCTGGAAGCCACTAGCACGCAAGGGGTTACAGAATGTTTGGAGGAAGAGCAGATAGGAGTGGTAAAGGAGAGGATGTGGAGAAAGATAGTGGATCGATCAAGGCAAGGGGGTTACAGAAGATTTGGAGCGAGAACAGATAGGAATGAAAGGTGAAAGGATGTGGAGAAGGGAAGTGGATAGATCAAGGCAACTGGAGATGTCGATTGACGTTACACTTAAATAGTTGGAGATTGTATTTGTCAGGGAAACAGGAATAAGGAAGGGAGTTCCACAGGCGAGATGTGCGAGACACGAATCTTTATGTGGAGGTGAATTAATATTTTCGTGTGAATTAATAGAAAATATGCAAAAGATCAATCAGGTGCATTAACAAAATATGGCTGTATTGAAAAAAAAATCAAAGCTAAAGACATTTGGAAAGCGGATAAATGCACACCAACGTCTTTACGAGATAAGCTACCGCCGAACCCCCCTTCTTGAAAAGGAGACTAAACACGTTCAAAAGTCAGTGAGGAGGCATGACACCATTAAAGCTCATTTGCCGCGACCCCGGGCAACTGCTGGAACACGTGACATTAGTATATATATTTTTACCGGCGCACAAGTGTGGGCGTTAGATTAACGTTTCTGCATTATATATATTTTATTACCCGTGCCTACAGCTACTCCAATTATACACATTGCAACCTCTTAGTCTTCCACGCTTCTTGCAATAATGTTGTTACAACTTATAACTGTTGTCAGACACTACCAACGAGCAGGGCCAATGCAAGGGTCACGTGGGTCCACCCCGAATCTATGATACGGGTTACCCATTTTACTACATCTTAAGTTTCATGACAATGACATAGTACACATATAGTAAAATAGAAATTTTTATTGTAACCTAATTATGTACAGAAAAAAGAAGTAGCTAGAAACACGGAAAAAGAATATTAAACTGTTACGTGATATCACTTCTCCTGTATGGCAGTGAGTATTGGACAATTTCCTCAAAGATGAAGAAGAAACTTGAAGCAATAGAAATATAGTTCTACAGAAGGATGCTGAGAATACCATGGACAGAACATGTGAGCGACGACGAATTTTTAGATGAAATCGAAAACAAAAAGAAAACGTATACTTAACATCAGGAAGAGACAGTTGAAATCTCTCGAGTACATAATGAGGAAAAACGGCTCGGAAAATCTGATACTCACGGGACAGATTAAAGACAAGAGCGACAGAGGAAAACGGTGCGTAACACAGTGAACTTCAGAAGGATCGTGGAACTAGATTTAGGCAATTTTTAACATCTTGTTAAAAAGTAGAATGATTTATTTTTTTTAACACATCCACTACTATGGATATAAAAAAAATAGTGAATTATATAGTGTTTTTGTTTTTTAATTTATTTATTTATTTCGAAGCTTATCATGAGCAAAACAAATTCATGTATTAGAAGGAAGAAAGCATAAAACAAAGGCCCCTGAATGATGTCAAAATCCACGAAAGTTTCGCATCCTTTAACAGTAAGTTATGCTTAGTTTAATTCCCAACGTAAACAAATGTAGGTATTTAAAAAAAAAAAAAAAAAGCAAATGTTGAAAAGAGGGTCATAAAACACTGCCTGGAGCAACCAATCAGACTTGCACCTTCTCCCTCCGTCTGTGGGTTCGGCGAGGTAGGGGGTGGGTGGCAGACACCCGCCCTGACAACGAGTATTAATAATACTCTTTCCTCGAGTGGAATAAAAGTAAAAGTTTCATGTGATACACACTTTCGCTTCTACGGTAAATCTCAAAGAAAGGTGTTATTATTCAAATTAATTACCAGACAGGATTTTTCAGTAAGAAAGCGGTCATTATGTCGGCTGTGTGTAAGTACTATATATATATATATATATATATATATATATATATAAACAGTTCCACAGTGTTTACGAAAAAGGCACAAACATTTTTTATAAAAAAAAAAAAAAAATCTTATCTTCCATGTCATTTCAGAAATTGGGTGTGTTTTGTTGCTCTAATTAACTATTGACCTTTTAACATAACTTTTTGTTTCTCCTCTGCCATTCATTCACAGTAAACCATTCAGTAACCTGCTGATGGTTGGCAATCGTCAGGCAAATTACACGATTGTCACTTATTTCGATGTTGAAGGACGTGTTTCGCATTTTTTAAAAGCTTTTTCATCCCAAGCAAGGCTGGAAGCCACTAGCACGCAATGGGTTACAAAAGATTTGGAGCGAGAGCAGATAGGAGTGATAGAGGAAAGGATGTGGAGAAGGATAGTGGATAGATCAATGCAATTGGAGATGTCGATTGATGTTACATTTGAATAATTGGAGATTATAGTTGTCAGGGAAACAGGAATAAGGAAGGGAGTTCCACAGGCGAGAGGGGCGAGAAATTAAGCTATTTGAGTAGAAGAGACGTCTACATTTAACAGTTTCAACAGTGAAAGGGTGGGAGCGGGATGCCAGCCTCGTAGAACGCTTGAATTTATGGCGCCTGGGAACCAGCGAAAGCAGCTCATCGGAGCAATTATTTGATAAAAAGACAGAGAGAGGCGACGGCGTGTCTGTGAGAGAGCGACTGCAGACGAGATGACAGATCAGGGCCAATCACATTGCATATCCGTCTCTGGATCTTATCAAGAACCCTGAGGCAAACAGCAGGGGCCCCAGACCATTTATGGCAGCAATACTCCATGCAAGGGCGAATGGTTGATTTATAGACTTTGAGGATCGATTCCGGGGAGAAAAATTTCCTGGCTCGGCACAGGGCACCAACTTTTCTAGAGAATTGAGAAGACTTGTCCATCGTTTATCCCCAGTAAAAGCCAACTGGTTCGATTGGCCTGAAAATCAATATGTAGGAGGGTGGGCTGAAAACTTCATAGGCTGACTATGAAGGAGTGATGCGAAAGCAGTGACATTTTGCACGCATTATTTACAACTCTTCTTAATAATAACTGTATTGTTTTTTTCTTGTCTAGCATCACTGCTTCATAGTCAGCCGATGAAGTTTTCAGCCCACCCTCATATAATTTATAAATAATACTATGGAAAATCCTGTAGTATTGAGACGTGTCCACGGCTTGTCTTCATTAAAATCAAACTGACAGACTGTCCCAAAAACTCAATATATACAGTGTAACCCGGATATAAGAGAAACTCGGATATAAGAGAGATTTTCTCTGATCCCAAAGTAGAGCCTGTGTTAATGTACAGTGTAACCCGGATATAAGAGAGTTGTCGGGGCCCGGAGAATAAGTCTCTTATATCCGGGTTTCTCTTAATTCCGGGTTTGGTCTATTATATATACATTAACACAGGCTCTAATTTGGGACCAGAGAAAATCTCTGTTATATCCGGGTTTCTCTTATATCCGGGTTACACTGTAGACCAAACCCTGATATAAGAGAAACCCGGATATAAGAGACTTCTTCTCCGGTCCCGACAACTCTCTTATATCCAGGTTACACTGTACAATATTTTTAAAATATGAGGAGAGTGCGAGAGTATTGAAGAAACTTGTCCAACATTTATGCCGAGTGAAAGCTTTTCCATCTGTGAGGATATTGGTCCAACTCAATATATCTTCTTTTGTGTGCTATGATTCTTCAAGAAGTGGACAATCATTGTTCTCCACTGTCTCCTGTCCTTTCTGCCAAACATTTACACAAGCTCATTAGGTAGGTTATGCAGGGCTTTCTTCTGTCCTTCTTGCTTTCCAATACGTCTTGTGAGTGTCAAATCTTCTAAGGCTTCTTTCCTCATTGTGCCCTAGGAGTTTAAACTGTTTTTCTGATGCTAACGTACGTGCCGTTTTTGTTTAAGGAGTTTTGTTTCTCTCTGGTTCAATTGCGCTCCACACATAATAATCAAAATTACCAAAATTACATAAAAATTTCTTGAAATACTAATGAGTAAATTTATTCAATAAAATCACCATCGGCTTCAACCACGGACTCTGGCGACTCCGTAATCTCCTGTAACTCTTCTGGGCAGTCTCCTTGTTTAAGTTCGTGAGTGCTGCCATTTTCCTTGCCTTCAGTTCATCTTTGGTGTTACAAGGAGTTTTGTTGGTCTCTCGCACAACTGCACCCCACGCATAATAATCAAGGGAGGGCTGCAGTCTGGGAAGTTAGGTGACCAGATGTAAGGGGTGATGTCGATGTAGAAATTGTCTTACAGCCATGACTGGGTTCTCCTGCTTGTGGGGCATGGTGCAGGGGCCTGTTGCCAGACATCAGCTCTTCCAGCAACCACCCTCCTGACCCAGGGCAACACTACCCCTTCAAAGCACGTGATGTAGGCTTTCATGCTGAGTCTGAGACGCTCACCAACAAATTCAGGAGTTCTTTTCTTATCAGAACGATCAGAGTGAGTTTTCCGAGCTGCCGTTCCTTCGTAATCACCATTAGACTCATCCAATTCTTTCCGAATCCTCTGCACTGTCCTCAGATTGACACCCAAAAACTCTGAAATGTTCCGGTGCGAATGCCAAGGAGTACAGCATGCCGTTTCCAAATTTCTGATAGAAAGGATTGTGACATGCTCTTTTTCTCACTAGGCAGTCGACAAAAGCAAAAACAAAAAAAGAAGAAATTAAAAACATAAAATGGCGACAATTTAACTATCGCATCATATAAAGCAAAATAACCAACAATATATTTTATATGTAGTTGAAGCCATAAAATTGTGTTAAAAAATTTCAATTTCGGCATTAAATAACCCATAGAGGTGTTGATTTGCCGTTAAACAAATCAAACTACCAATCTTATTCACACGATCATTATTATCAGTATGTGTAATTTGAGTACAGCATGTATTTCCAAGTTCCCACCAGATATCTGGTGGCTACCACTGAACATTGGCTAACAGCAAGTCTCTTCAAGCCTTCAGCACCTTTGTCCGTATTTGCACACATACCAGCAAATGGGTGGTTTGTTCAGACTCAATCCTTACTCAGATTTCCAACTTGTGTATGATTTCAATTCCAGTGTTTGTTTGTTTTTTGGTTTTGTTTTTTGGTAAGGTTCCAAGTGAGCCTACGATAAAGGGTGTGACTAACCTACATGTATCGTTTTCAGTTCCTGGGCAAGATTTTGGCACTTTCCCAGCATATTCACTCTGTAGCATTTGACGAGGTACGTCGAAAAGAACTGCTAGATAAGCTCAATTCATTTTGGAAGGACTAAATGAAACCATATAATAATTGTCAATATATGGACAATGGAATTGGGAAGAAGAAAATAAAGGAGAAAAAGAAGAAAAAGAAGAAAAAAGAAGAAAAGAAAGGAAAAAGGAAGAAAGAGAAAACGGAAGAAAGAGAAAAAGTAAGAAAAGGTAAAAGAGGAAAAGAAAAAGAAAAATGAAGGAAAAGAAAAAGAAAAAAGAAGGAAAAGAAAAAGAATAGTAAAAGAAAAAGAAGAAAAGAAAGAGGAAAAGAAGTAAAAGAAAAAAGAAGAAAAAGAAAAAGAAGACTAAAAAAGAAGGAAAAGAAGACTAAAAAAGAAGGAAAAGAAAAAGAAAAAGAAAAGAAAAAGAAAAGAAAAAGAAAAAGAAAAGAAAAAGAAAAAGAAGTAAAAGAAGAAAAAGAAAAAAGAAGAAAGAAGAAAAGAAGACAAGAAAACAAGAAAATTAGGAAGAAGAAAAAGGAGAAAAAAAAAGAAAAACATATGAAAAAGAATCTAATAAAAATGAACTGTAAAAATTAAAAAGAAATATCGGATGTTTCGTCTTTGGTTCAGATTTTTGGAAATAAACTGGTGTTTATTTCCAAAAATTCTGAAAAAAGGATTAAACATCAGATTTTTAAAAATCTCTTACTCCATCTTGTCCCCCTCCACCATAACGTTAGTAGTAGCAGTAGAAATAGTAGTAGTTTTTTTTTTGTTTCTTTTTTGTTTCAGAAATTTTATTTCTGGAACCATTCCCTCTCCCAAACTCAATTGTTGTTTCGGATTGATGGATCATCTTGACACCCATGTCCTCCGGTAATTCTATTAGTTTCATTTCCACAGCAGATGATTCTGCAACAAGGGACTCTAGAATTGAACAACTGTCATTGATCATATCAATGGCTTTACAAGAAGCAGGAATTCAACTTCTGCAAGTCACCAAAATGGCTTCAAATTCATCAGTCTTTTGTTTTTTTTTCCCTTCTTATTTTCCATTCCAGTCATAGCAGGTGGTTTTCATTGGTATCCAAGTGACACCAACTCTCCTTAATACTGTCTTTAGTATCTTAGCATTGGATGGGAGAAAGATGTCTTCTTAAAGCTAAGCAAAGCATTATAGAAACTTGAACATTTTCGTTGGAAACAAAGTAATTAGAAGTGGATCGCTATGTGATCTCAAACCTCTTGAATGATCATATAATCATTGTTCAGAATTAATTGTTTGAAAACAATTATTCAAAAAATATTTATTCCAATTGTAAATTGCTTGAATGAAAATTAATCGAAAGGACAATTATATTAAATAATAATTATTCGAAATGCAAAATTCTTTATTGCAATAAAAATCTAAAAATTAAAAGAGGAAATCCACAAACGATAATTATTCGAAATATAAATATTGTTAATAAAACTATTTAGTCAGAAAAAAATCCTTTAACCTTAAGTTACCTGATACTACACGCAAATAGTCAACTACTGAAGAGGACTCGTTAAAGGACGCCACTAATTTTTTTAAGTTTTTCGTTTACGTCGCAGTATTTCTTAACGCACTTTATATTTTGGCAACATGCTCTTAGTTTTGCAATATGAATTCCTTGCAAGTTCCGTTCTCTTTTAAGAGCGTCTAAGAATTTATATATTGTGGATGATGGGATGACACTTACTGCAAAAAAGCCCTACGCCATCCTTCAAGCGCCTTATTAGTTCGCGGTAAATCAGCATTGATTCTCTCTAAGTAAGACCATATAAGTATTTCAAACATAGGTATTTCGAATAACTAGCATTTACTATAATTGTCCCTTCGGTTAATTTTCATTGAAACAATTTACAATTCGAATAAATGTTTTTTAATAATAGTTTTCAAACAATTTTCTCGATACGCCTTATATGGTAGTGAAGAAAACTGGAAACAATAGAAATTTGGTTCTACAGAAGGATACTGAGAATTCCATGGACGGAGCAAATAAGAAACAAGGAAGTCTTAAAGAAAATGGCAACAAAAAGAACATACTCAGAATACAGAAACAGACAGTTGGACACATAATGAGGAAGGAGGGCTTGGTAAACTTGGCACTCACAAGATGTATTTATTCATTTACCCATCCGTACATATAATATTTCATACACCAAAACATCACACTTACAAGTCACACTAATGTCATTTACATTTACAATATCTATGAAAAACTTTTATTTACAATTTTTGTCAGAAAGGGCAAAATACTAAACCCCAATGAAAGAATATAGTGATTTTACAAACGTACCTTAGCTGTAAAACAAGGCCGAAAGTATGGGGCATCCACCCAATGAAAGAATATAGCTACAAAACTAAGCAAAAAATAGTAGAACTTTTCTGTTAATTCACCCCAATAATGTGAAGTTACTTATTGAAAATATTAATTCATCCCAAGGAATTATAAATTTTAAATTAACGTTTTGGTTTTATTAAATTTTTGGCATTCTTGAAATTAAATTTTAGTTCAAAATTTGTTTAGCTTGCCTCACAACTCCAAGCCCCAGAATGAAAAAAATTACCAAAAATCAGGGAGTTATTCACATTTCGTAAGTGCTGGTGATATCCAAGATACTTAACAGGAGTTTTACAATTTAAAAAAAAAAAAAAAATTTTTACACGCATCCGAGTCGTCCGCAAAGGTCGACCAGTAACCGGAAGGCAATGGAAAGATTTCGGTCTGGGAGAATTTGGTGTGACTTATTTTAGTACATCTAAATTTTTTTATTTTGGGGTGAATTAACAAAAAAAAAAAAAAAAGATCCAGAGTATTACTATTTGACCACCCACAAAATCTATCTGCGATAGAAAATCTCATTTAACTGTGCGGAACAATGCGATACTCAGAGGATAAGAAAGTAGGAACCGCGTGCTTTGACCCTGTGCGTTATTGTGTCGGTTACGGTAATTACTAACGAGCTAAAAACAGGAAGTGGTCAAAAAACGGTGACAATCTAAAATGTACCTAACTTAAAAATGGGACAATACCGGTGCTGTACTGTGGTAACAGAATAGAGAAAAATGTTTTCGTATGGATAAAGGTTAAGTCCAATGACTAAAGTCATAGGTCGATTTTATACGGTATTGATATTATAAACATGACGCCCTTTTCTAAATCGATAACAAATTAATATTTTTTCGATTCTGACAAGTATCGCGGCCTAAGTAACGTCTAAAGAATGTCAATCAACAAAAATTAGTTACACCCAATTTTTTCTCTATTTTTAAGGGTGGGTCAGTCTATTTAAGTAGTGCTAGCTCGATAAATGTGTTACCCTTGCCAGAGAGCTAAAGAGAATGTAGACTTTGAAGTGACAAATTGTGGCTATTGTTATCGGAGCGCTAGGAACCAAAGTTACTTTTACGTCCCGTTTATTTTTAGTATTTTTATGAAATAGCAAATGCTTATAATAAAAATAAAGACCAGTTCGATGATGAGTTAGGAGAACTAAACGTACTGAAAAAGATCTAGAAATAGAAAAAAAAAACAAGGCTAAATTGGCAAACTGCTAGAAACAGTTTCAAAGAGTCTTGAAAAAAAGCCAGAAGAACTGCAGATGAGTAAGTCAGACTGCGGCCATCCAGGCATCGTCGTCTTTTAGAATATAGATTATCATGGCTTTCTACAACTTCCTAACCCTTAAGGCTTTGAGCAGTGTTTTTTTTTCCTTTGCCAATAATCTCGACCCTATCCCGTTGTGCCATCCATTCATACAAAGTGATCAGGTAAGTCACCTGCTGCCATGCCCTATCTTACTGTCCTCAATACGCCTCGCAAGTTTCATGTTTTCTAAGCCCCCCTTCCTCATTATGTGTCCAAGAAGTTTCAACTGCCCGTTTCTGTATTCTGAGTATAAGTGTTCTTTTTACATTATTCAGGCTGTTATCCTCATCTTCATTGCCATATTCACAACATTTCGGCCGTTGTATGCTCCAGCCTTCTTCAGATAATTTAATCCCTGAGATGAGGTATTATGATTACTTGATTTATTTACCTTATTCGGGCTGTTATCCTAATCTTCATTGCCATATTCACAACATTTTGGCCGTTGTACACTCCGGCCTTCTTCAGGTGATTGGAATTTCGAATCGAACCCTTTATTTCGTTCACAGGGGTAGATTGTTCTAGTTCCACGTGCCATGACTCTTCCAGATGTCTCAGTTATTTCCCTTTAACTCAACTCTCCATTTTTTTCTGGCTCATACACAGATGTCCTCCAAGACACACGGCCCAGTGGATACAGACACTGCTTAGATACAATGGATAGACCCAAAGAGTTGTAAGTTCAATACCAGACTACAACAGTGGACGAAATAAAGGGACTGAAGTTCGAAATACCAATCACCTGAAGACGGCTGGAGCGTACAACGGCCGAAACATTGTGAACAAGGCAATGAAGATGAGGATAACAGTCCGAATAATGTAAATAAACATCATACCTCATCTCAGAGATATAGATACGTTAAGTGTTCTTTTTGTTGCTATTTTTCTTTAAGACTTCCTTGTTGCTTACTCGCTCTGTCCGTGGAACTTTCTCTTCATCTTTGGGTAGATTGTCCCTCTTTCACTGCCATATGTTTTTTTTTTTCATTTAAATATAATGGTAGTACTGTGTAACACGGATATAAGAGAGTTGTCGGGACCGGAGAAGAAGTCTCTTATATCCGAGTATCTCTTATATCCGGGTTTGATCTATTTTGTTTAGGTAAGTATGGCTCTAATTTGGGACCATATAAAATCTCTCTTATATCCGGGTTTCTCTTATATCCAGGTTACACTGTAAAACCTTTTTTTTTTTAAGTAAGTGGCGTATCTTGAAGTAAACTGTTGTACCGTAGGCAAAAAACGATTTTTTTCAAAATCTGCCCCAGGTCTATTTATATATTTTAGTATACAATATCAGCGGAAATTTAAGAACACCTAATTGATTGATTGATATGTTTTTTACGGCTTATCAAGTCTTTGCAGGTGATTTAAAACCAGAAAATATTTTTAGGTTGTAAGAATGTTTTTTGAGCCAATGATTGAGTGATACAAGTCTTACTAATTAACCCATAGCTGGAGGAGAGAAGAGGTGGATTTAAACCTAATCAGAAACAAACAAGTAATTATAATGTAGATATAAAATGGGGAATCAGTTCTATGGTACATTTAATATATAAATTGATCTCTCACTTTGTGGTCACAGTAGTTTCTATACATTTTTACTCATGAGAATGTCAATAAATCTAAAAGATGCATATGCAGCTAATCAGTATTTCATTGACTGATTGATTCGTATTCTACGGTTTATCAACCCATTGCAAGTTATCTAAATCCAAAAATTATTATGTGAATATAAAGTCGGGGATCAATTCTATATTATTGCCAATATATAAACTGATCCTTCATTTTGTGACCATGTTAGTTTCTATATATTTATACTCCAGAGAATGTAAATAAATCTAAAAGGCATACCTGCCTAACTAATCAGTGTTTCATTGACTGATTGATTTGTTTTCTACGGTTTATCAACCCTTTGCAAGTTATTTAAAGGCAGAAAATATTTTTTTAGATTGTAGGAATTTTTTTCAGATAATTATGAGTTAGTGATAGAAGTCTTACTGATTAAACCTTAGCTGGGAGGAGAAGAGGTGAAGCCATAGCCTTCCCAAGGGTATTTGTGAATATAACGAACCCGACTGGATTTGGAACTCGGCTCTCCGATTAACAATTCCGAGCCGTTATCCTACTACACCACCCGTACAACCAAGCTTACAGCACCTGGTATTCCCAAGTTCATCTATCAAGGTACTGGCCAGGTTTGGCGTTGCTTAACTGTGGTGATCGTATACTTGTGTATCAACATGATATGACCATAAGCCAAGAACACGTACAGCAAAACGAAAAATGATATTAAAAATATAAGTAAGCATGTGGATTTTATTTCGTTTTTATTTGCAAATTTAGCTACTATTTCCAGACAAATTTCATATACGCTACATATAACTATTGGGGTGTAGAAGCGGTACCAATTTTTGGCAAAGAAGTCAGAGAAGAAGCAATGAGCAGAAGAAACCTCAAAGACTCTTCAAACAGTTTCTTCATAATTCTGCCGAATACGACGCTGGAGCCTTTTACGTATCTCAATTAATGGATTATTATTTGTTTTTTTTAATTGGTTTCACGCCATACAAAGCAGTAAAGCCACTAAGACACGACGGGTGTGAAAGAATTAGGAACAGAAACATTAATAATGAGCGGGAAGAGAAAAGAGTAATCAGGAAGACAGTAGATAGTGATTGACATTGCACTTAAATTTTTGCATATTAAAGTTGACTGGAAAGCTTGGTGCCGAAAGGGCGTTCCACAAACAAGAAAGTATGGTGCCGGAAGTGAGTTCCACAAGCAAGAAGTGTGAGAAAAAGAAACTGCTAGCGTAGAACTTACGGTTACATCTAGCCAACTCAACTGCAAATTGATGAGATCTCGACGCCAGTCTAGGACTGCGCTTAAATTTTTTTTTTTAAAGTGTATGTACCATAGAGAAGAGCTCATCCAAACAATTACCATTAAAGTATTTATAGAAAAGGCACAGGGAGGCAACCTTACGACGGTGGGGGAAGTGACTGAAGCCGAGCCACCAGGTCTAGACCGATGATATTGCTGATTCTTCTTTAGGTTTTATCAAGAAGCTAAATAGCAGGGACACCAGACTATATGTGGCAGCAATATTCTAAGTATGGATGAATGGTAGATTTATAGATATGTATGATAGATTCTGGAGAGATAAATTGTCTTGCCTGACAGAGTGAATCAACTTCCTTAGAAGCTGACTGGATTCAATATAGTCTTTCCATTACCTGTTAGCTGAGAACCTTAGCCCGAGCAGGTGTGATGAGCTACTTTCGTGGAGGTTAGCATCAGCCATGCTGATGGAAGGCAGAGAAGGGTCTCTTAAAAAAAAGAGGATATATTGTATTAATAATAATAAGTGTTCCATTTGTGAAAAACTTTGATGTAACTCAAATACCTCCACGATGAGCCTAAAGTTCCATATATATATATATATATATATATATATATATATATATATATACACACACACACATTTTATGTATATATACACACATTATATATATATATATATATATCAATTATGTAGTGCGTATTCAATTTATGTAAATTTATAATTAGCTTCAGTATTTGTTTTTCGTTTGAATGATTTACGTTATATATATATATATATATATATATATATATATATATACACACACACACACACACACACACACACACACACACACACACACACACACACACACACAACTTGTTATTTGTTAATACTAACAATGACGACTATTTCGACGGCACGAAAGGCGCCCGGGAAGAATTTCAGCAAATTTCCACGAAAGCCCCACTCTCCCGTCAGTCACGCGCATCCTATTAACATAATGTCTTTCTCTTATCAACGTGCTCACTGGGATTAGTTTTGTGACTTCCTTTCCGTTGCCTCTTGGAATTATATTTTTAATCACTCTGTTCATAAATGTACCATTGACGTTGCTTTCTGGGTAAAAGCTGGCATCGAAGCTTTCGTTCCAGCAAGGAATAACCAAGCGAAACTAAGATCTTCTCCTTGGTTCTCGCCTGCTTGCTCAACCGCTATAGCCCACAGGAGTCCCCTCATCCGGCCTTGC
>OZ038509.1:49613104-49708104 GCA_964036315.1 Acanthosepion esculentum | reverse complement strand
GAGTACTGCGGTTAAATTCATGAAGTCTAAGTACCAAAGCGGAGACTTCATCCCAACAATTATCATGAAATTATCTATCCATCTAATTATATATATATATATATATAAATTCTGTGACTTCCGTTAGTCAACACCCTCTAAAATAGCCATACATTGACCAATCAAAACCAAAGTATAGTTCGTTTTACACGGCTTAGTGCAATAAATTCCTATTCATTTTTTGTGAAAAATTTAAAGCTGTATTATTTAACATACAAGATACTCCCATTATTTTAAAAACAATTTCATTATTATAAACCGTGAAGTAGGGCTTTTGTCAATGTATTTTTCGAAGCAAATCAGGTTATTGAAATTTGATTGATTGGTTTGCGAAATTGAACGAAACGTAGAGTTTGTAAATCTGGACAAAAAACGTTAGCGATAACTTTAACAATACTAAATACTGAGAGGATTTCAACAGCCAAAATAAATTTTAGTTTATAGAAAAGGCACAGGGAAGCTACATTACGACACTAGGAAAATGACTGAAGCCGAGACGCCGGGTCAAGACCAATAATATTGCAGATTCTTCTTGGGATTTTATACGAGCTCGAATTTTGCCATTACATGTTTTTTTTTTTTTTTGTTTTTTGTTTTTTATAAGCTTATCACCCCAAGCAAGGCTGGAAGCCACTAGCACGCAAGGGGTTACAGAAGGTTTGGAGGAAGAGCAGATAGGAGTGGTAAAGGAGAGGATGTGGAGAAAGATAGTGGATCGATCAAGGCAAGGGGGTTACAGAAGATTTGGAGCGAGAGCAGATAGGAATGAAATGTGAACGGATGTGGAGAAGGGAAGTGGATAGACCAAGGCAACTGGAGATGTCGATTGACGTAAAACTTAAATAGTTGGCGATTGTATTTGTCAGGGAAACAGGAATAAAGAAGGGAGTTCCACAGGCGAGATGTGCGAGACATGAAGCTATTTGAAGTAGAAGAGACGTCTACATCTAACAGTTTCAACGGTGAAGGGATGGGAACGGGATGTCAGCCTCGTAGGACGTTTAAATTCATGAGGCCTGGGAACCAGCGAAAGCAGCTCATCGGAGCAATTACCGTGAAAGTATTTGTAAAAAAGACAGAGCGAGGCAACGGCGCGTCTGTGAGAGAGCGACTGCAGACGAGATGACAGATCAGGGCCAATCACGTTGCCTATCCGTCTCTGGATCTTATCAAGAACCCCGAGGCAAACAGCAGGGGCTCCAGACTATATATGGCAGCAATACTCCATGTAAGGGCAAATTGTCGATTTATAGATTTGGAGGATCGATTCCGGGGAGAAAAATATAAATCGTCGTGATTTTTTACAAGTGCAAAATCATTCTTTGTGGTTTACGTTCCTGTAAATTGTCCTAATTTCAGGGATAAAGAAATGTTTCCTCACCGTCATCAAAAAAGTGACCGCGATAAATCATACTGTTAAAAAGCGCATTGAAGATTACCGCACGCGATGAAAGGCCTGGAGAAGGACAGAGGGCGCGCTGTCTGATATCGTAATGATCAAACCAACAATTGTGAAGACATTGGCAGCTTAATAAGTTTATATGAACTTTGAAATGAAGAAGAAGAAGAAACGAAAGAAAGCAATTATGAGAGCGAAGACGATAGAGAGGGAAAAGGGCAGAACGAAACGGGCAAGAGAGAGGGTGAAAAAAGAGCAGAGAGAGTGAGAGGTGGTAACCAGAGTGGGAAAGTCAACACGAATGAAAACAAAAACAAAAAGAAAAGAAAAGAAAGACAGAAAGCAAAGAAAGTAAAGCAAAGTGGAACAGCCAAGGCGAGAGAGAGAAAGAAAGACAGGGAAAGAGCAGAGTGAGAAAGCCAAAGCGAGAGACAGAAAGAAAGCGAGAGAGACCTGGACAAGAGGACCAAGGTGTGTGTGTGTGTGTGTGTGTGTGTGTGTGTCTGTGTGTGTGTGTGTGTGCGAGAGAGAGACAGACAGACAGACAGAAAGAGACGACCAAGACGAAAGAGAGAGGGAAAACTGTGAGAAACAGGCAAAGCGAGGGAAAGCGGGAACGAATGCAATGAGAAAGCTAGGGGGGGGAGAGAGAGAGCAGAAATGGAAGATAAAGTGGAAAAAAGAAAGAAGTGAATCGGTGACAAAAAGAGACAGAGGGGGAGAGCGAGAGGGAAAAAACCAGAGCGAAACTGACAAGGCGAGAGAGAGAGGGGGGGAGAGATACGGTGGATAAAGAGCAAAGCGAGAAAGCCAAGTAGAGAGAAAGGGAGAGAGAGAGAAAAAGATAAGAGATGGAGGATAAAGATGACAAAAGAAAAACTGAATGGATGATAAGAAAGAGAGAAGGAAGGCAGAGAGAGAGAGAGAGAGAGAGAGAAAAGGAAGTAAAGCAGAGAGAGAGAAAGAAAAATGGAAGGTAAAGAAAGAAAGAAAGAAAGAAGAGGAAGGTAGAGAGAGAAAGAGAGAAAAGGAAGGTGGAGAGAGAAAGAGAGAAAAGGAAGGTGGAGAGAGAAAGAGAGAAAAGGAAGGTGGAGAGAGAAAGAGAGAAAAGGAAGGTGGAGAGAGAAAGAGAGAAAAGGAAGGTAAAGAGAGAAAAGGAAGGTAAAGAGAGAAAAGGAAGGTGGAGAGAGAAAAGGAAGGTGGAGAGAGAAAAGGAAGGTGGAGAGAGAAAGAGAGAAAAGGAAGGTGGAGAGAGAAAGAGAGAAAAGGAAGGTGGAGAGAGAAAGAGAGAAAAGGAAGGTGGAGAGAGAAAGAGAGAAAAGGAAGGTGGAGAGAGAAAGAGAGAAAAGGAAGGTGGAGAGAGAAAGAGAGAAAAGGAAGGTGGAGAGAGAAAGAGAGAAAAGGAAGGTGGAGAGAGAAAGAGTGAAAAAAGGAAGGTAGAGAGAGAAAGAGTGAAAAAAGGAAGGTAGAGAGAGAAAGAGAGAAAAGGAAGGTGGAGAGAGAAAGAGAGAAAAGGAAGGTGGAGAGAGAAAGAGAGAAAAGGAAGGTGGAGAGAGAAAGAGAGAAAAGGAAGGTGGAGAGAGAAAGAGAGAAAAGGAAGGTGGAGAGAGAAAAGGAAGGTAGAGAGAGAAAGAGAGAAAAGGAAGGTGGAGAGAGAAAGAGAGAAAAGGAAGGTGGAGAGAGAAAGAGAGAAAAGGAAGGTGGAGAGAGAAAGAGAGAAAAGGAAGGTGGAGAGAGAAAGAGAGAAAAGGAAGGTGGAGAGAGAAAGAGAGAAAAGGAAGGTAGAGAGAGAAAGAGTGAAAAAAGGAAGGTAGAGAGAGAAAGAGAGAAAAGGAAGGTGGAGAGAGAAAGAGAGAAAAGGAAGGTGGAGAGAGAAAGAGAGAAAAGGAAGGTGGAGAGAGAAAGAGAGAAAAGGAAGGTGGAGAGAGAAAGAGAGAAAAGGAAGGTGGAGAGAGAAAGAGAGAAAAGGAAGGTGGAGAGAGAAAGAGAGAAAAGGAAGGTGGAGAGAGAAAGAGAGAAAAGGAAGGTGGAGAGAGAAAGAGAGAAAAGGAAGGTGGAGAGAGAAAGAGAGAAAAGGAAGGTGGAGAGAGAAAGAGAGAAAAGGAAGGTGGAGAGAGAAAGAGAGAAAAGGAAGGTGGAGAGAGAAAGAGAGAAACGGAAGGTGGAGAGAGAAAGAGAGAAAAGGAAGGTAGAGAGAGAAAGAGAGAAAAGGAAGGTAGAGAGAGAAAGAGAGAAAAGGAAGGTAGAGAGAGAAAGAGTGAAAAAGGAAGGTAGAGAGAGAAAGAGAGAAAAGGAAGGTGGAGAGAGAAAGAGAGAAAAGGAAGGTGGAGAGAGAAAGAGAGAAAAGGAAGGTGGAGAGAGAAAGAGAGAAAAGGAAGGTGGAGAGAGAAAGAGAGAAAAGGAAGGTGGAGAGAGAAAGAGAGAAAAGGAAGGTAGAGAGAGAAAGAGTGAAAAATGGAAGGTAGAGAGAGAAAGAGTGAAAAAAGGAAGGTAGAGAGAGAAAGAGTGAAAAAAGGAAGGTGGAGAGAGAAAGAGTGAAAAAAGGGAGGTGGAGAGAGAAAGAGTGAAAAAAGGGAGGTGGAGAGAGAAAGAGTGAAAAAAGGAAGGTGGAGAGAGAAAGAGTGAAAAAAGGGAGGTGGAGAGAGAAAGAGTGAAAAAAGGGAGGTGGAGAGAGAAAGAGTGAAAAAAGGGAGGTGGAGAGAGAAAGAGTGAAAAAAGGAAGGTGGAGAGAGAAAGAGTGAAAAAAGGGAGGTGGAGAGAGAAAGAGTGAAAAAAGGAAGGTGGAGAGAGAAAGAGTGAAAAAAGGAAGGTGGAGAGAGAAAGAGTGAAAAAAGGGAGGTGGAGAGAGAAAGAGTGAAAAAAGGGAGGTGGAGAGAGAAAGAGTGAAAAAAGGAAGGTGGAGAGAGAAAGAGTGAAAAAAGGGAGGTGGAGAGAGAAAGAGTGAAAAAAGGGAGGTGGAGAGAGAAAGAGTGAAAAAGGGAGGTAGAGAGAGAAAGAGTGAAAAAGGAAGGTGGAGAGAGAGAGTGAAAAAAGGAAGGTAGAGAGAGAGAGTGAAAAAAGGAAGGTGGAGAGAGAGAGTGAAAAAAGGAAGGTGGAGAGAGAGAGTGAAAAAAAGGAAGGCGGAGAGAGAGAGTGAAAAAAAGGAAGGCGGAGAGAGAGAGAGAGAGAGAGAGAGATCTCAGTGGCCGTATCAAATCAAATGTAAAAGATAAAACAAAAACCGCAAAGCAGTCCTGACCTATTTTTTTTTATTTCTAAACTCAGGCTGTTCTACACGTTGTTGACGGTTTTATGAGGGTAGGGGAATACACACTCCTGTACGACTTCTCTCTATCCCTCCTCAAAACAACCACTGTTGACAGAGCTTCACACACACACATACACACACAAGTATGGATACGGTAGGTCCTTTTGCACTTGAGATTATTGAACATGCGATAAGACGACGAAGGACTTCGGATCTTTTTCAGCAGTGTCTTGTTGAGATAAAACCACACCACTCAGATTAAGTATTTAACCGCCGTGAATTCTGATTTAACCAACTAATGCAGAACTAAATTAGAATGGTGATTTTCTACGCGTAGCCTAGATGCGGCACAAGGCCGAAAGCATGGGGCTAATGACATTTATATATATATATATATATATATATATATATATATATATATATATATATATAGTTGTCATTGAAAATGTAAACCCTACCGCCCCTTATTATAATGATTGGTTTTCTCCGTTTCCATAGAAACAAATATTACGAATGTATATGCTTATAAAGCTCCATAAATGTCTAAATTGGTTATTCTAAAATTCGTTTGAGAATGAAACAAAACTAGCTACTTTAATTTAATTTCTATAATGATACTGAAGTTTTTAGCTTATGTTTTTGAAACACGAGAACTCTTCTGTAGCTATGGAATCATATTTAAAAGAAAAATAAATTATATATATATATATATATATATATATATATATATATATATATATATATATATATATATATATATTTGTGTATTTAGGCAGCAATCCTTCTTTCATGCACATTTCATTAAAAATGACCGACAAGGTGCTTTTATTTAGTTTTTTATATAATTTCTCGTGCGATCTAATAAAGTTTTTCTTTTCAGAGGATAAATTATATAAAAACTGTCCGAATGTTCTTTTTATCCGAGCGCTTTCGGCTATAGCCATTTTCAAGGATTATATTTCAACTGTTAGAATTAGAAATAGAAATAGTTTGTTATATGTATGTTTTATAAAGTGATTCAATTTTTTGTTTCAAAACACGGTCAAGATATTATGTCCATGTTCAAACCAACACTTAATAATATTAACTTTGAACATACAATCTTTCTGCCTATTCGTGGCAGCCAGCTATACGCTCTCACTCTGGCCAGTAGAAAATGGCCGCAAACTACATGAAAACTACAGTAGAAGCATGAAAAAATCGATTATTTTCACTATCGATGGGAGTTGGGAAATGCAAAGACAGTCTTGGACTTTTCGATAACGTTGAGCATGTGCATGTAAATTTTGGTGCAAATCCGTCGAAAATTGCGGCCGTGCATTCGTTACAGACACACACACACATCCTGCCTTTTATTTATATATATATATATATATATGGTGGCAATAAAGTTACTATACAGTTACTTACAATAACAATTAAGACAAAGTAATTAAACAACAGTTCAGAAATTTATTATTAAAATGGTTCTGGTTAATTCTGGTTAATAAGAATAAAATGCTCTGGTAAACAGGAGTAAATTAATTACCGATACTGTTCGAATTGAAAACCACCTGATTTAATTCATTCCCTAAAACGTCAGATTAACTGTATAATGGCTTTATTGCCACACACACACACATACATACATATATATATATATTAGTTTACATCGCTACACAAAAAAATTCACGTTTCGGAATTATAATATTCCTTCATCGGCCGATGATAGATAACTGGTGAAAATGATTTACTTAGGAAACTAGAAAACAAATCATTACCTCATTTGAAAGTTAAAAAGGAGTGGGGAAAACCCTAATTTCAAAATTTATAAACATACTTGTGGGCATGTCTGGATTAACCAATCAAGAGACAGATATAAGCGAAAAGGGAAAATGAAAAATAAGGTCACAGAGTGTATGTAGGTGGGTTATTAATTCATGTCTAGATAAACTGACACTTTAGACACCTCCAACTGCAGACCATCTGTGGCAAACAAAGTTTAGATAAGATGAAATAGACAGTTATATTTAATAAAAAGTTAATTTTAAGAAATTTCAAAATTTTTTTTACCACAAAACCTTAAAGGCGTCGCTTGTATAATTAAAAAAAATTATATATATATGGAACCTAAAATGCAATACTTATTATATAGAAATGCCAATGCAACAAGTCAATATTAAAGTTGGAAAAATGAAAGAATTAAGTAAATATATGGACTATTATATACTAATAAAATAATATGGACTATTATATACTAATAAAATAATATGGACTATTATATACTAATAAAATAATGGATATGTAATTGTAATGCGTAAATTAGTAATGAAAAATTCTTTTAACTATATTTTAAAATAAACATTATTAAACAATTTCTTAATATTTTTTGGGATGTCAACGAACACTCGTTGCCACTTTCGTACTGCTCGTTGCAGTAGAGACTTTGGAATCGTAGCTACAACTATAGTAACGCCGTTGAACAATGCTGGTGTCAGACGCCTTCGAATAACACTCGCACTAATAGTACTTGCTCGATAATACTCGCTCGAAAAGTAACCACCGAATAGTGATCCGAATAGAGAAATAGTAAAATAAATAGAGTAGAGAATAGCAATCCGAATAGTAGTAGAGGATAGACTAGAAATGGCGATCGTTAGTCGTCATATACTTCCGACATATATACGTTTCCTCTATGGTCTACTTAATTCAATAATAGGATCGCCTGTGTTTGCTCACTGGCGATCTATGTTCAAACTCAAGTGTCGGCAGTGACACTTTATTCCTATATAACGAATTTCTTCCTCGGAACTTCAACTGTCCTTTCGTTCTTTTATTTTTCTCTTCCATGGATGCGATAATCTTTGGAAGTTTGTTTAGGCCAAGGTAATTGCTTCCTTCATGGCTAAAAATAGTTTGGGAACAACTGACCTAGTCTAACCTTCTATTTAACCCATTGCTTGTTTAAACAACGTTAACATCATTTTAGGCTTCCTCCATGTGATTCGGAGTTCATTTTTTGAATAACATGAACTTTAAGTCACATGGCAGGGGGGCATCATGATTTGAGAGATGTTTAGGTGGGAGCATGGCTAAATAATGGACGGGAACCACTAGTTTAGAATAGGTTTATGGTCTCTTCTATCCGACAATGTGTCTTTAAAAGTGCGTTTCAAAGTTTAACTGAGAAATAGGGAATTTAGTTTCTTCATGGACTTTGTTAGAGGTGATGAAAAATGTGTTTTGCACGTCAAAAGAAAATGAAAAATAATACGGCCATCAGAAGATGTGAAATGAGAGCCAACGCCGAAATCAGGATTTCATCCACAGTAGTCTTTCAAAGGTCTTGGCTATTGCAAGCTAGTAGAGCATAGACAGAATATTTTACAAGTGCAAAATCATTCTTTGCGGTTTACCTTCCTGTAAATTGTCCTAATTTGATAAAGAAATGTTTCCTCACCGTCATCAAAAAAGTGACCGCGATAAATCATACTGTTTAAAAGCGCATTGAAGATTATCGCACGCGATGAAAGGCCTGGAGAAGGACAGAGGGCGCGCTGTCTGATATCGTAATGATCAAACCAACAATTGTGAAGACATTGGCAGCTTAATAAGTTTATATGAACTTTGAAATGAAGAAGAAGAAGAAACGAAAGAAAGCAATTATGAGAGCGAAGACGATAGAGAGGGAAAAGGGCAAGAGAGAGAGTGAAAAAAGAGCAGCAGAGTAAGAAAGCCAACAGGAATGAAAAAAATAAAGACAAGGGGAAGGAGAGAAAGAAAGCAAAGCGAAAGAGAGAGACAGAGAGTAGAGACAGTGAGGGAAAGAGCAGAGTGAGAGAGCCAAGGCGAGAGATAGAAAGAAAGCGAGAGGGGGAGAGAGCTGGGGAGGGGAAAGAGGACCAATGTGTGAGTGAGTGAGTGAGTGAGATAAAGTTAGAATGTGTTTTGCACGTCAACAAAAAAGGAAAAAATGATGCTGCCATCACAAGATGAGAAACCGGAGCCGGATTCCATCCACAGAAATCTTTGCTTTCTCTGGTGGAATATGAAAGGTGTCGTCCATTGCGAGCAAGTGGAACATGGAAGGAATATCCCTGCAGATGTTTATTGTCAGCAACTTGATCGGCTAAACGGGACATTACGTTGAAAGTGCCCTACTTTGGTGAACAGAAAAAGTGTTTATTCCCCCGCATGAAAATACAAGTTCACGCTCTGCAAAACGACACCCCCACCCAAAAAAAGTGGCAGAACATTCACAAACGAAGTTTAAAACAGTCAAATATTCTTGGGAGAAAAAAAAACCCAGATTTCTTTAACCTGAGAATTGACACAGTCGCCTGTTGCAAAAGAATCATATAAAATGCAGATTCTTTGGGACAGCATGTGAACTGCAGCCGTAAAATAATTTGGTGTATCTAAAGTCAGATAACCTTACAGAGCCCATGTCTCCTCAGGCTGGTTTCAAATTCAGAGCTGTACAAGACAAGTTGTCACCCAAAACGAGAAAAGCCAGTCTAGTGAAGAAATGCGTTCATATCTTTCCGGGAAAGCTTCAAAATAACATTAAACTCAAACCCCAGTAGTGACATCCTCACAGACAATACCTCGCCTTCGGGAAAGGGTCATTACTCGATGCGTCCCCTATAAGTGCCGAGAAGGCTTGCGCAATTTTTCCACGGTTAATCCGAGTGCAGGTTCCATCAAGCTTGGAGTGTAGGGTTTTATTTAATGCCTAGGCAGTGACACCACTCATTAACACTGTCTCTCCAGTGGCTCGAGATAATATCAGCTTAAGTTGTCTTGTCGATCAGATTTCCAGATTACATCCATTTTATCTAAGGCGACATTCACATCCTTTTCAGTAGATTTTTCCCGCTTCCCAGGGATGTAACAGATCCGACAGATTTTATTGAAGGCTCAACACAAACTATCTCTGGAAACGATATCTCTAAACTATTGAATTCTTCCTAAACTAAATATGTAGCGAGGATCCCAGTATGTTTCTAACCTCATCAGGAGTACAAGGAAGAAATTATATCATTCGGTCGAGTTAGCTCGGACATTCATGAGTCTATCACACGGTCTTGCATCAAGGTCGGGGGGTTATTAGGGCGGCGTTCTGTGACATAATATAGCTGGTCAATGTAGGTGGTTGCTAGGCGACCAACTCGTCTTGCTCCATGGCTAGGAATCCAGAAAAGTAGATCACACGCGAGTTCTTGTTTTCTCCCTGCAAACCGCATTCAGAGTTCATGCCAGATTTATAGAAACATCAGAGTTGGATCTATAGAGCTGTGATGTAGCTGGATGTTGCCTCCAAGAGATGTTAAGTATAGATCTCAGCATCCGAGTGTAGGTTCCATCAAGCTTAGACTCTAGGGTTTAAGATTCTAGAAATATCAGGGATGGGTCCATAGAGCTGTGATTTAGCTGGATGTTGCCTCCAAAAGATGTTAAGTATAGCTCTCAGCGTCCGAGTGTAGGTTCCATCTAGCTGAAAGTGTTCAGGCAGTGGCACCATACATTAAGACCGTCTCTACAGTGGCTCGAAAGAATCTCCGCTTGAGGTAGTTTGGTAGATCAGATTTCCAGATTACATCCATTTTGTTCAAGGTGGCTCAGGCTTTAGCTATGCGAATTTTCACATTCTTTTCAGTAGGATATGTCTCGCTTCCTAGGCATGTAAAAGATTCGTCAGATTTTATTGATTCACCTGACTGTATCTATTTCTGAGATGAGGTATTGTAATTATTTAGATTGTTCGGACCGTTGCCCTCATGTTTACTGACATATTCTCGACGTTTCAGCCGTTGTACACTCCGGTCTACTTCAGGATCTTCTATATTTCTGAGATGAGCTATTGTAATTATTTAAATTGTTCGTACTGTTGTCCTCATCTTCGTTGCCATATTCACGACGTTTCGGCCGTTGTACTTTGCAGGTGGAACTAGAACTACCCCGGTGGACGAAATAAAGAGTTCAGTTCGAAATTTCAATCACCTGAAGAAGACCGGGGTATACAACGGCCGAAACGTCCTGAACATGGCAATAAAGACGAGGACAACAATCCGAACAATGTAAATAATGTAGATGAACCTTTCTCGTTGAAGCCTATGAATTCAGTTCTAGAGGAATCTGGACACCTAGGCATGGCGTAAGACGTGTTGATCACAATCACCTACATGGACAATCTATGTTATGATGTAGAATGCCTCCCTAGTGACATTCGAATCTTGTTGCAGGACTGTGATGGTTGGCGTGGTAGACTCATGAATGTCCGAGCTAACTCGAACGAAAGAGAGAATGGCTTGCCGATGATGCCCGTTTACTAGCCAATCCCTGTTGCAGACGTCTGGTCAGGCACATTTTGTTTTTATGGTATATACTGCAACTATGCTAAGCGGACCTTACAGTTTCTGGGAGAGAACGCGCTATCTAGCTTGTTCAACAGTCTGAACAAGGCCAGCACGTTCAAACTCTCGGTCACGATGACTTGTGACTTCGTGCTAGCACACCCATCGACCCCTCCCAAAGAGTTCCATCTACCCAGTTTCACTCACAAGGCTTGGATCAACCCGTGGTACCGAATAAATAAATAAATTGCCGTTAAACCTACTCTAAACGTCGGCCTTTGTCTCAAATTCGGTAGCGATTTTTTTTAGCATTTCACCCCAAGCAAAGAGTTGAGTGCCACTAGCACGCAAGGGGTTACAGAAAGTGAGAGCAAGGGTAAAGAGGGGTGTTTGGGGATATAGAGAAGGGCGGGGATCAGGATCAAGGCATCAGAAGATGTCGATTGACATTAGTTTGGTTTGGTTTATTTTGTTTTACGGTACATCAACCTCAATGGTTTATTTAATGCCGACAACATTTTTAGGATAGATTCATATGAATAGAATATGTATTCTTTGGTTTAGATTGGTTTGGTTTATTTTGTTTTACGGAATATCAACCTCAATGGGTTATTTAATGCCGACAACATTTTTAGGATAGATTCGTATGAATAGAATATGTATTCTTTGGTTTAGATTGGTTTCGTTTATTTTGTTTTACGGCATATCAATCTCAATGGGTTATTTAATGCCGACATTTTTTATTGCTGGTAATATTTTGTTTTGTCAAAAATCTGTTTCTGAAATATTTTTCCTTCAAAATTGTATTACTAGTAATATTTTTTTCAAAAAACTATTGCTAGTAATAGTTAACTATTTGCCCATAGCTGGGACTTTAACAGGTGCTACCACCCTGGGTCAGGGTGGACCTGGGAACACCAGCAATTAAGAGGTGGTTCCACGCTCTTCAAAACCTCCTGATCAGAGGCCTTGTTGCTGGATGTAAGATATCGTCTTACCCAGGACGCGGATGTAGTTTAATGTCTTACCCAGGACGATCGATTGAGATTAGATATGAATATTTGAAGATTATAGCTATCAGGGAAGCAAGTAAGAGGAAGAGAGTCCCACTGTCGGGAAGTGCGCAAGAAGAAGCTGTTGGAGTAGAAGAGGAGGTTATATTTAACCGTTTCAACAGTGCCAACCTAGAAGCACGCTTAAATTCTTGCAGCCGAGGCATTAGTCAAAATGGGGGACAGAAGTAATTTCAACTCGGGGCTAATTTTATTTGCAACAAAAAAAAAATGAAAGTTGCAGGAAAATGAATTCTGAATTATCTTATCTACTAAGGATTTTTAATGCTAAATTAAATAATTAACACCAACTCATTGCATTTTGTTTAGAAATTCACCGAAATTGAAAACTTTGATTTTAAATCGATCTGAAATTAGTTCCGAGTTGAAATTAGTTCCGTCAGTCATGGAAATAGCTCGCTAGAGCAGGTGCCATGAAAATATTTGTAGAAAAGACAATATCTTTCCAAAGGGCGTTCATGCGAAAACGAAGGCAAAAGAAGAACCAGAAATTTGAACAGGGTTTGCCGATTCTACTTTCCGTTCCAACATCCAACACACTACCGGCACATCGACAATTCCATATAAATGTTGTTTTTTTTTTTTGTTTTTTTTTTAATTGTGATATCCCTTCAAGGCGTATATGATCATAGTTCCCCACACTTCACCTGAGTAGTTTCATATTTCATTCTTTAGTAAAACTGTACTGCTTGGAGAGATTCCACGGTGTCTTTTCCACCGTTTTGAATCACGAATTGTTCTCCTCCGGTTGCCAACCATAACCAGACAGTCGGTGTTCGATGTTATTTAATCTATAACCGGAGCGTGGAAACACAGATTCATACTTTTCCCAAGAGTATTATGATGTTAATAAACGACCCTATTTTAATAAACCTGGCTCAATGATATTCATTTCCTCCTTGATACCAGCGTTCAACACAACAAACATTGGCTTGCCTATCAAATCTCATAGAATAGAAGTATTCTATTAAGCTGAACCATAAGTCATTTCCGCTTAATTTAATGATGACTGTTTCTTTCTAATTACTAATCATATATGGTAGTTAAGAATAAATGTGGAGTATAGTAACCTATCTTAGATTTCGAATGGCAATAGCAGCGTCCACTGCAGATTAAAGGGGAAAATGTTGCTCCCCTTCGTGGCAACACAATTCTATATTTTATTATTATTATCACCCTCTGTCTTTCTCCCTCTCCAATCTGTCCTTTTGTTGTTTCTAGAAATTCTTTCTCAAAGAAAAAGCCGGAACAATAATAATGAATACAGACGATAAGAAAGAAAAATGAAAGCAAATAAAGAAAGGAAAGGAAGAGAGATGACGAGAAAGGAAAGGAAGTGAGATGACGAGAAAGGAAAGGAAGTGAGATGACGAGAAAGGAAAGGAAGTCAAGAGAGATGACGAGAAAGGAAAGGAAGTCAAGAGAGATGACGAGAAAGAAAGGAAGTGAAGAGAGATGACGAGAAAGAAAGGAAGTGAAGAGAGATGACGAGAAAGAAAGGAAGTGAAGAGAGGTGACGAGAAAGAAAGGAAGTGAAGAGAGGTGACGAGAAAGAAAGGAAGAGAAGAGAGGTGACGAGAAAGAAAGGAAGTGAAGAGAGGTGACGAGAAAGGAAGGAAGAGAGATGACGAGAAAGAAAGGAAGAGAGATGACGAGAAAGAAAGGAAGTTTAAGAGAGACAACGAGAGAGTGAAGAGAGAACGTGAGAGTGAAGAGAGACAACGAGAGAGTGAAGAGAGACAACAAGAAATGAAGGAAGTGAAGAGAATCAAATAAAATTTATAACGAAAATACGACGAAAAAAACGATAAGAAAGACGGAAACAAATGAAGTGTAGGATAGAAAGAAAGACAAAACGAAAGAAGACAAAATTTTAAAGATGAAAGAAAGAAAATAGAAAAAAAAATTGTTGGTCGGGATACATCAGAAGTAAATGTTTTAAACGATGCGGAAAGTAAACGAATAAGAATATATGAAATAATTTAATGAGTCAATCAGATCTGAAGAGATGGGCACTGATCATTTAAGCATTCCATTACCATCATCCCAAGCAAATCTACCAATAGAAGACAACGATCTTGCTTTGCCTTGCGATGCCAATGAAGGAAGGCGAGCTGAGCTAATGACATAGATATTCGTATTTGAATGATCTTGAACAGAAAATCAAAACCCTTTACCAAGTGTTCCAATAAGTAGGACGAAAGATAAACCTTTTCAAAACATGATCTGGAATGGAAAGGAAAGCAATAATGGCACATAACCTGAATCCATCTTAAAACATTCAGGATGTGGAATTAGTAAATACGTAACATTAAAGGAAATTTAAGTTGATTGAGCATATATCGTCCGTTTTTCTGAGGGGGGGAAACAGACGCAGTTTGGGCTCCAGCTTAAAAATGTTGACTTTCAAAAGTATATTTTACGTACTTCCGATTTTCTGGAAAAATAGCGGCGTGTGATTTATTTCCGCACCAATCAGAAGGCTTCGCTCCAAATCCCGAGACACAATCTGGAACCGGTCTTGGTGTACAAACGAAAAGAATTCGATTGCCAGAAAAAAACGACATTTTCAGCTGCTGGATGAATCGATGTCACTCCCGGTCAGGGACAACGACATAGAAGAATTTTGATACCGCCAGCCGAGAATTGAAACAAATCAAGACTGTTCCCCCATTTAAGTAAAACTCAAGGACTGGCGTGATGTCTTTTCTTCACTGTTACCAAGAAAGATCTCTACGGACATTGTACCTACTATTTGAAAAGTATTCAGAGAAGTAATAACTTTCATTTTCTATACAGTGTGACCCGGATATAAGAGACCCGGATATAAGAGAAACCCGGATATAAGATAAATGTTCTCTGGTCCCAAATTAGAGCCATACTTACCTAAACAAAATAGAGAAACCCGGATATAAGAGACTTCTTTTCCGGCCCCGACAACTCTCTTATATCCGGTTTACACTGTATTTGTTATAAATTTGTTTGACTTACTGGGAACTTCACGCTGCATATTTTATATTTTGATTGTAAAACAACATATTTTGTTTTAAGTATATCTTCTAATGTAGAAGGTATCATTTTATATCCTTTATCGTAAAAAAAGGGCATATTTATTTGCACTATACACTTATATTTGCATTATATGTTTTCTATTCGCATATATCGTCCTGGGTATGACGATAAACTACATCCGCGTCCTGGGTAAGACGATAAACTACATCCAGCAGCTGGGCCTCTGATCACGAGGTTTTGAGGAGCATGGAACCACCTCTTAATTGCTGGTGATTCCAGATTCACCCTGACCCGGGATGGTAGCACCTGTTAGGGTCCCAGCTGTGGGCAAATAGTTAACCCCCAAACTGGGGTCAAAACGTGTAAAAATACAAACAATACATTTTTGCAAAAAATTATTACCAGCAATAATTTTTCGAAGAACAAATTATTAACAGCAATACATTTTTGAAAAAAAAAATATTATCAGCAATAAAAATCTTGTCGGCATGAAGTAACCCATTGGAGATGAAATGCCGTAAAACATTATCAAACTAAAACAAACCTATTTGTATATACATGTTACTGGCCATTATTGGCACACAAAGCACCTTATTTGTCTAATTTTCCTTTCATTTTGTGTGTTCAATAAATTTATTGCATTTCTCTTTTTTAAACTCGGCTCGTGTCGTCTGTCTTTGTCGTGTTCTTTGCTTTTTTAACAACAACGTTACCACAAACATTTTTTGTAATACGATACATTTTTTCGTGTTTTTTTTTTTACCTTATAAAAATCCTATAATCACTGATCGAAACAAAGGGAAAAAAGACATCTTCTGCTGCTGGTTGAATCCAGGTCACTTTGGTCAAGAACAACGACATAGAATAAATTCGATACCGCCAGCCGAGGACTGAAACAAATCAAGGTTGCTCCTTCATCTAAATAAAATTCAAGGACTGGTTTGGTATCTTTTCTACACTGTTACCAAGAAAGGTCTCTACGGACATTGTACCTACTACTTGAAAAGCATTCAGAGAAGTAGTAACTTTCTTTTTCTATATTTGTTATAAATTTGTTTGACTTTTCTGAGACCAATTACCGTATATTTTATATTTTGATTGTAAAACAGCATATTTTGTTTTAAGTATATCTTCTAATGTAGAAGGTATCATTTTATATCCTTCATTGCAAAAGGAATAATTCTATATCCTTTATTGTAAAAGGTATAATTGTATATCTTTTACTGTACAAGGTATAATTTTATACACACTATTTACATTATTCGGACTATTGTCCTCATCTTTCTCGCCATATTTATTACAACGTTTCGGCCGTTGTACGCTCCGGCCTTCTTCAGGTCGTTGGAATGTCGAACTGAATATGGCGACAAAGATGAGGACAATAGTCCAAATAATGTAATTAGTGTACATAATACCTCATCTCAGAAATATAGACGTATAATTTTATATCTTTTATTGAAAAAGGAATAATTCTATATCCTTTATTGTAGAAGGTGTGATTTTATATCCTTTATTGTAGAAAGTATGATTTTATATCCTTTATTGTAGAAGGTATGATTTTATATCATTTATTGTAGAAGGTGTGATTTTATATCCTTTATTGTAGAAGGTGTGATTTTATATCATTTATTGTAGAAGGTATGATTTTATATCATTTATTGTAGAAGGTGTGATTTTATATCCTTTATTGTAGATGGTATGATTTTATATCCTTTATTGTAGAAAGTATGATTTTATATCCTTTATTGTAGAAAGTATGATTTTATATCCTTTATTGTAGAAAGTATGATTTTATATCCTTTATTGTAGAAAGTATGATTTTATATCCTTTATTGTAGAAGGTGTAATTTTATATCATTTATTGTAGAAGGTGTGATTTTATATCCTTTATTGTAGAAGGTATGATTTTATATCATTTATTGTAGAAGGTATGATTTTATATCCTTTATTGTAGAAGGAATAATTCTATATCATTTATTGTAGAAGGTATGATTTTATATCCTTTATTGTAGAAAGTATGATTTTATATCATTTATTGTAGAAGGTGTGATTTTATATCAATTATTGTAGAAAGTATAATTTTATATCCTTTGTGAAAAAAAGGCATATTTATTGGCACTATACTTGTATTTGCGTTGTATGTTTTCTATTTGTATATACATGTTACTGGCCATTATTGGCACACAAAGAACCTTATTCGTATAATTTTCCTTTCATTTTGTGTGTTCAATAAATTTATTGTATTTCTCTTTTTTAAACTCGGCTCGTGCCGTCTGTATTTGTCGTTACCACAAACATTTTTTGTAATACGATACATTTTTTCGTGTTTTTTTTTACCTTATAAAAATCCTATAACATAAGAGCCAGATCAGACCGAAAATGGAGTACGGTTGCCCTATTTGGACAGGAGCTGCACAGACCTCACTTTCCAGTCTTGACAGCGTTCAAAAGTATCTCCGTGGCTTTGTTGGAGAAGTATTATTTTCCACCTTCCAACCTCTCTCTCTCTCTCACAGGCCGGATGTGGCGAGTCTCTCACTGCTCTGTCACTACTTCCATGAAAAGTGCTCGAACAAGCTGCATCTCTTGGTTCCACCAGGTCTGACCTTCACGGCTAAGACCCGCCACTTACATAGTAACTATTCCATCGGCGAGAAGTAAGTTTCACTCAAACAGCTTCTTCCCGCAAACCACTACTTTATGGAACAGGCTCCCTAAGGATGTTTCCTCGATCACTATAATCTTAACCTGTTCAAATCAAGAGTTATCTTTCCTCCTATTCATATAAACTACCCTCTAACGTAACTCTCTACCTCAAGTTTCCCCCGGGCCTTGTACAGAGTGAACCTTACTGCAAAACAAAAATTTTTTTTAATCAAATATCTCGGCATGTGAATCAGCTATAACAAATTGAGTATAGGAGAAAAGGAAATTGAACATAGAATAGGCTGCACCAGAGGTAGTTTCACCCAATACCACACATTGCTACAAAACAAAAACATCAACCTGAACACAACAATTATTACTTGCATTATTTACATTATTCGGATTGTTATCTTCATTGCAATATTCACAACGTTTCGGCCGTTGTACGTTCCGGTCTTCTTCAGGTGATTAGAATTTCGAACCGAACCCTTTATATCGTCCACTGGAGTAGATTGTTCTAGTTCCACGTGCTATGCCTCTTCCGGGTGTCTCAGTTTAACTTTAACTCAACTCTCCAAATTTTGGTTCACAACTGCTGTGACCTAGCATTGAACTCACAACTCTTTGGGTCTAGTCACTGGATCTAACCAACGTCTTTATCCACTGGGCCATGTTGTCCGGAAGAGGGATGGAACGTGGAACTAGAACAATCTACCCCGGTGGACGAAAGAAAGGGTGAGGTTCGAAATTCCAATCACCTGAAGAAGGCCGAAGCGTACAACAGCCAAAACCTTGAGAAAATGGCAATGAAAATGAAAATAACAGTCCAAATAATGTAAGTAATGCAAGTAATCATAATACCTCAGAGGTAGAGGTATAGACAAACTCCAATAATGCTGTTAAATTGCCTCGTCAGATCGAACCTTTCATATGGATGTCATGCAGGGCGCCAAACTCGTTCAGAAATATGTAAACTGTCGGCTGTATACAACCGATTTCTAAGATCAATGGTTAAAATGGCTTTGATTGAGTGAATTCTGAGGATCTTGGCAAAGACCATCCTTCCTTGAACATTGTGAATTGGCGCTACAGAATCACAAACAAAGAACAGTACCAAATAAGAGAAACCCAATCACTTGACGACTACCAACAGCAGCAACAACTAAAATGGATAGCACATGTAACTCGAAGAGAAAATGATGACATAATCAAGATGTTGATATTCCACACTACTTCAAATAAAAGGTTAGAAAGGAAACGCCCATCAATAGTGGAAGGATCGATAACAGCTACTGGGCTTTAGGAACGTATTTTCCTGAAAAATTGTTTTAAGAAAAAGATTTTATAACCGAGAGTAGTTATGGCGGCTCGGTCAATGAATGTCAAATAATTTTTTGTAGGTTTTTGATTGATTCGTTTTCTACAGCTTATCAACTCTTTGGAGAAATGCCAGAGAATATTTTTAGATTCTAAGAATTTTGCGGGGAGATAATAATGATTTACTGATACAAATCCTACTAATTAACTCATACCTGGGTTTAAGAGAGGCGAACCCGTACCTTTCCCAAAGGTATTTGCGCGTGAGTGAATATAATGATCCCGACTGTAACTGGGCTCTCAGATTAACAATTTCGAGCCATTTTCCATTACACCAACCACACATCTACCTTCTAGGTACTGACCAGGCTCGACGTTGCTTAACTTTGGCGATCGTACGGCGTTTCAATATGATGTGGCCGTAAGCTTTCCTTGTAGGGAAAGAGCTAATATTATCATTATCGATTCTCTTCATCTGTGAATTAAATTGTAAAACATCTGCAGATGAATATTTTCTTTCAGTTTACATGCGTTTTTATAAGTTAAATATTTATTAATAATTTTCGAATGTTACCTTTTATCAAATAACTGAACATTTCATTAAAAATATACATGTAAATATTTTTGGAACTGGTGTATTTCTTTGAATTCTTGGCTCGTACATCCTTTATTTCAATGCCAATTGTTTATTGCGAAACGTAAACAAAACCGTGTCAAAGTTTCTTCAGACGACATTGCATCGCTTTGTTTATAATTTCAATTTAATTTTTGCTACAATTTCTATAAATATATCGCACGTGTTTTATATAAAAATAACATCTGAAATATTTTTAAAAAAGTCACGATAAACAATTTTTTAAAAATCTTTTTCTAGATTTAATTTTTTGTTAATTTATATAACGTAGATACCTCCACTAAGGTATAAAATGATTTTTTTAAAGTGAAAAACCATTCTTGACGTTTTATTTTAGCTTTAATTGAAGACTAACTGATTAAATTTAGTATTTCCAGTAAGCAAAATATTCTGGTGTATTTGAAATAGAAATTATATTGATTGGAATCTCAGCTTTTTTGGTCGCTTTCAGTAAAATCGTTAAAATTGGCCGTTTTTTGACACATTTGTAAACAAAAGTTAATTATCAGTTTTAAAAATCTTCCAAAACTAAAATATACTTTTTTGAAACTTTATTTGAGGAATATTATCTGATTTAAAGTATAATTAATTTGATTTGAAACAAATATTATTTACTTGAAGTTGAAGTTGAAATTAACAGAAAAATGGATTTTTAAAACAAACAGTAGCGCTGATTTACGTGCTTTTCATCGCTCGTCAATGACTTAACAATCACTGATGAGATGTAAACAGGTCCTACGGAGACTGTTGAAACATAATTTAAGAAAATGACAATTTTATATCATTTTTAAGTACTCAGTAATCTTAAAAATGTTGGAAAATATTCTCCGTAATTTAATTTTAAGAATGTTTATCTTACTATAACCATCGCTCTTATTTTCTGATAATGTCGTGTATGATCGACCATACTTTCAAAAAGGGGTACGTTACGTAATATTTTATATACATAAAAATAAAAAATATTTTTAAAATTTTGAAGCGAAATATTCTGTAATAAGCTTTTCACCTACTGGATCTGTAAATATAGTTTAGACTTAATAACAATATTACATCACAACAGGCTGACAGTAAATGTAGAATGCTAAAAGATTTATATATTATAAATTATTATAAATAAAATTTTTAAAAAATGAAAACAGTTTTTGTAGAATTTCATTATTCATCGAATTTTTTTTCTTAAGACAACAGTGTTCTTAATAAATCTTATCTATAAAAGCAATTAAAAGCTTTTCTAATTAAATAATTAGCTTTATTGAATTTTTTTATTTTACGATTCAGAGCAGATTTTCGGGAAATGAAAAGTTTTAAAAAAAGTGTTGATTAGCATTCTCCAAGGAGTTCTGCTTTTAATTAATAAAAAAAATTTCTGATGGAAATATAGTTTCTCGAAATTTCATGAAATTAAATAAGTGGGGAGTAACATATGTAATAAAAGAAAAATACCAGGATTTAAAAAAAAATAATTTCGTTCATTTGTAAGTCCTGAAAGTTTCATTAAAATCCAACAATTATTTGATTTTTGCAAGAATTTCCAAATCAATGTGTTTTCCACCGGTAAAAAGCGCAAAAATACTAATCGAAAATATTACGTCGACAAAAAATAAAAAAATAAAAAATAAATAATAAAATTTAACGAAAATTTCGAATGTGCTAGAAAGAATTTTTAAAAAAATCAATAAAATAATTTTTAAAAAAATACTTTCCTTTTTAAGAATAACAAACATTTTACCAATAAAACTTTGTTTTTATTAAGTTTGGGGCATTTTTTCATCACACTCTCCTGTTTTTTCAGCGAAGAAAGTGGAGTTATAACGTAATTGACTTTTTAAATTTGTAACACTAGGGTAGCCTTTTTTTTTTTTTTTTTTAATGAAAACAGTGTTACACCTACAATTTGAAATTATACATCCTCCTAAAAATAAAAACAACTTAGTAGAGAAAAAAAATTTTAGGTAACACTCAAACTGATGCTTTTTTTTTTTTTTTTTTCATACTGCAAACAAAAATTCGCTCCCCCAGATTTGAAAACGGAATTTTCACGACTTATTCATTAATAGGTTATTTTATAAGACAACCTAGTGGAAATATTTTTGTGAGTCTGTTTTCAATTTTCAATATCTCGTGTGTACTTTTTAGTTGGTGGGATAATGGTTGTTAATTTTTTTACAGATAAAGAAATATCCCTGTAAATGATATGCAATATTAAATGAGCATTAGGAAAATTCGTTCCGAATCTTACCAAAAATAATTCAATAAAGCTCAAAAAAATAAAAAATTTCCCTGACAGTTGTTGCTTGATCGCTTGTATAATTTTTTTTCATAAAACGTTATTTTCTTTCAGTTTGGATAGAAAAAAAATCTACATTTATTGATTCTTCAAAACGTTACTTGTAATTTTTCATTGCAATTTCTAAATTCATATCATTCATGTTGTTCATCAGATTTTTTTTTAATAAATGGAATATGATTGAAAAATCTAAAAATGTAAAATTTAATGCCATTTTCGATTGTAAAACTTAAAAAATGTTTTTTTTCTTTTAGCAACTGTTCCATTATTTTTTTTGTATGGATGTTCAAAAAGGAAATAATTCTGAATTACCACCTATGAGCACTTTTCATTATCGGAAGAATGATAATCCAATAACTCTTAAATTAAGAAGAAATAATTAAAAAAAATAAAAATTCTCCTAATGTAGTATAAAAAATTATATTTTTTTATTCTGTATACGCTTTTAGTTTTATGAAACATAAAAAAAAAATTTTTTCTTTAGACTATTGGTTATAAATGGCTAAAAATAATTTATTTTTAAACATAAATTTCAATGTGTTGATTTATTGCACATTATACTGGTGGTGTTTCAAATTTCCTTAATTTTTATTTTCCTTTTTTCTCTCGCTTTTCAAGTCAAGGTGGGATTTTTTTATTTTTTGACTTTTGACCCATATCCTACAGGGCGTAAATGAACGTTATGCTCATTAAGTTTTAAACAAAAAGTAAACATTACTTTCACAAAATCCAGTTAATTCACATTTAAATTTACTAAATGGCATCAAAACATATCTCTCGGATAAATATTGGATTTCTAAGAGATTTTCAAATTAGCCGTTTATATTATTCGTCTACAATGTCGGTTTGATGAGTCAATGCGTGACAAGAAAACGTGTCAATGTTCTTAAAATGACAAAGTTTATTGATAAACGGATAAGCGTTGAGACAATTATTTTTCAATTAAAATTAAAACCAAAATTTAAGTTCAAAGGAGATTTAAATTAATTAAAAACCCGTTTTTTTTTGGGGGGGGGGCTTTTTTTCTTGGGAAGTCCATGGCGGTACCGACTCTTTTTGAAATGCAGATTTTTTTCAATGTTGTCTTCTTGGTAAACTTTCATCTAACAATCTAGTTTTTTTTTTCTCTTCTCAAAACCTGGCATCCAAAATTATCGTATGCTTTCTTCAAATTTACATCGAACAATTTAAAAACAAAAACAAATGATCGCTGTTGCCAAACCATGCCAGAGCTCACTAAACAAGGCGCGACTCACTCGGCCGGCCTCTCGGACAGTGGCGCGACTCGCTCGGCCGGCCTCTCGAACAAAGGCCGGACTCGCTCGGCCGGCCTCTCGAACAAAGGCCGGACTCGCTCGGCCGGCCTCTCGAACAAAGGCCGGACTCGCTCGGCCGGCCTCTCGAACAAAGGCCGGACTCGCTCGGCCGGCCTCTCGAACAAAGGCCGGACTCGCTCGGCCGGCCTCTCGAACAAAGGCCGGACTCGCTCGGCCGACCTGGAGAACAAGGCTGAACCCGTTCAGCCGACCTGTCGGTTAAGGCAGGGCGGCAGAGCAAGCCCTGACTAACAAAACAAATTCACAGCATTGTTTGCGCGTATGATCGTGATTGTGTTAGAGAAATCATGACTTAAGAAATCGTGCCAACAAGTGTTCGTGCTAGAGAAAGGCCAATTTTACAAGAAGTGTGCCTTTCAGATTCAATTAATCATGGCTGCTGCTACTGGTGTCGCTCCAATAGATTCCTAGAACATGTTTTGGTGCATGACCGCGCGAATGAAGAGACAATTTAAGATGCATTAATTTCTGGTCGTACAGCAATACAAAAGTATTGTGGTGTCAATGGAAGATGTTCGCTACATTTTCCAGTTTAGCAGTATGAATCGACTATTTTGTTAAACTGATAAACAGCGGGACCCGTCGCAAAAGTCGATACGGAACATTTACTTTTGACCAATGGTTATCAGAAAATGAAGTCAACATCAAAGTATAGAGCAAAAGGCTCAGACTGCGAGAAAGTCACAGAAGAAAGATTGATTACATTTTTAGACGAAGATGACGACAAAAAATATTGTGGTCTATAAAACTAACCATCTCGCGAAAAGGTAAACAGAAGGAACCAAGTGGGTCTCGCAGAACGGACAGGGAAGACGGCCGCTGAACTGTTCACCTCGTATACACCACTTACGCCTCGTATCTACTTCGCTCGCTGATAGTAAGTAAGTTACAACCCAAGAATAAAATCTGGTTTACTGCTAAAAATCGTTTTGTTCTTCACGCGTGGGTAACGATCTGTCTGAAGGGTAATTTTTAAGCTACAAGCATTTGACTGCAAGAAACTGCACTCTGTCGACGAACCTGATGCCTGTTCTGAGCTGCAAAGCAACACCAGTATTCGTTGATTAAATCACTATTTACTGTTTCTGCAGAATCATTTTCAAATTAAACAGCTGTGCGGGCGACCAACCCCAACACACTGTCGAGGTGTACTGCCGTACGGGCGCCCATATTCCACACACTGTCAAGATGTCAGGCCACACATTTTGTTCGGTTGAGATGTTCAGCTGTCTGGCCTTCTGTATCTTTATCAAAACATCCGTCTAGACTGCATTTCTTTAGGGTATACCCATTTTAACCCATCCTTGTACGCCCTTACAACAAATACCTCATTCAGTAGCCCTCTACCTTGAGCTCTTGGGGTTGAATTGGGGCGACATTAGTAATTTTTTTAAAATCAATCAGACACGGCGGCGGTCCGACAGCGGTAAACGCCAGGTGTGTGTGTGTGTGTGTGTGTGTGTGTGTGTGTGTGTGTGTGTGTGTGTGTGTGTGTGTGTGTGTTTTTTTTTTTTTTTTTTTTTTTTTTTTTTTTTTTTTTCGTTAAAGACGGCTGACAACTACTGCGATTAAGCTTTTTTTTATTTAATTTTTCTTGCGTTCATACAAGTGTTTTATTTTCTGGACACAAAGTGTGTGAAAACTGTCCCAATATTCTACAGGCCCGGGCGATTTCGGCTATACTTTTAGCCATTATCAAGGAAGGTTTTATTTTTACTTTTAACACAACCCATATATTCAGTTATGCATGTACCTAGAGTTGGGCCTTGTATTAGGTAATTTTTTTAAAAAAATTGAAGAGTTTAATAAAACTGAAAAAAAAAGAGGATTATCTCCTATAACTAATTTTGTCTTCCATGAAGATATTTTTTTTTTATTTTTATTTTTTTTTTTTTTTTTTTTTCAAAATTAAAAGAAAATGATTATTTTTTTTTTATTTTTTTTTGTTTTGTTTTGTTTTAGTTTAAATGCCATATACTTTCCCAATGAAGGCACTCACAGCTTTCTTTATTGTAGACTTTTTGAATTTAACCGCAGTACGAGATTGGTGACGAGGTTTCGTCAATTTACAGTTGAACTGTCTAGATGTAACCGTAAATTCTATGCTAACAGTTTCTTTTCTCGCTCTTCTCGCTTGTGGAACTCTCCCCCACCGGCTCAATGCTTTCCCCTCAACTCTAATCTTTGAAAATTTAAATGCAATGTCAATCGCTATCTATTGTTCTCCTGATTACTAATGACCGGGAAGGGAAAGTGAACATTGAAGTCAACACTCAGAGTCGACAGGCTGTTTCATGCTAGGCGCAATCATCAGGCGGCCTGACGATTGCGTCTAGCATTTTATATTTACATACGCTCTATCTCTGATATTGAGCACTTTATCCCGTAAATATAGCACACCTTAAAACTATATAGTTATATATGAGGGAAAGGCTATAGTTTTTCCTACAAGAGGAAAATATATATATATATATATATATATATGTATATAGATAGATAGATACATGTGAACATGCTTAGATACATCGATTGGAAGAGACATAGATAGATATCCTTCCGACACCAGCCAATTTTAATCTTCAAAAATTTTAATGCAATGTCAATCGCTATCTACTGTCCTCCTGATTACTCTTTCCTCTTCATGCTCATTATTAATGCTTTTGTTCCTAATTCTTCCATATCCAGTAACCCCTTGTGTCTTAGTGGCTTTACTGCCTTCCTTGTGAAACTTCCTTCCGGCTCCATGCATTCCAGCCAACTTTACTCTGCAAACATCTAAATGCAATGTCAAATCGCTATCTACTGTGCCCCTGATTTCTCTTTTCTCTTCCCGCTCATTATTAATGTGTCTGTCCCAAATTCTTCCACACTCGCTAATCCTTTACTACCTTGCTGGGGGTGACCTAGATTTTTTTTTTTAAATTTCTGAATTGCCCTGACTTCTGAGGAATGATAGGTGATTTTCCTGTTGCCTTATCCATGGTTTACAATTTAGAGGATTACTTCTCAGACTGGCTGCCAGCCAAGAATAGAAATTTCAGTAATCTTATTACTATGGGTTAAACAGCAGAGCAGGGAATAGATGGATTCATGACTTTACCCAAGAACATGTGTGAAAATGAACGCAACAGGTGAAGCAGGAATTGGGGCTTCCATTATTTTTTATCTTTTTTTATATGTGGATGAGGTTATTATGCTTGTATTTTCTACTAGTATGTCTTGGGTGGAGTCTTGTAGGCTTCTGTGTGTGTTTAAATGAGTCTTAATGGAGCTATGGTCGTGTAGGTGTAACGTAAGTCGTCTGGATAGGCATGTAGTAGTGTGACTGATGTAATTATTTATGAATTTGGTTTGATCAGGAACGTAGTTGCTTAAGGAGCATTTGAACTCATAAATGATGTTGGTTCCTTGGAGTTTTGATTTTGCAGGTGTGTTGTTATTTTTGATGATAACGTTAGCTGTTTTAAATTTTATGTAATAGATAATTTAATTTTCTTGTTCGGGTTGACTGATATAGTGTATTTCTGATATAAATTAACAGATCACCAAAAAGAATTCCTAAATCTACTGCCAAATTGCCATCTCCAACCTAAATTTGACCTCTTTACAAAGAAGACTGAAATTGAAATTCTACACCAATCACTATCCCCAACTAAGAGTTAAGCAGTAGATTAGGGAATAGATGGATTCATGACTTTACCCGAGAACATGTGTGAAAGTGAAGGCAACAGGTGAGGCAGGAATTTGAAACCAATTACATAATAATTACAAAAAATTATAAAAAAAAACTTAACAGATGCATATCACCTGTTTCTCTAATATTAATAAGCATTCAGATAACTCATACTTTGGTTATACAATTACTACATTATCTCGTAGATGAACATGCTAATTATCAGATAGTAGCTCTATTAAACTGACATCACCAAGCAAGACAATAAATATATAAACTTAATATCAATAACACAATTCCTGTTCTAGACATACTAATTGATTTGAATAATAACTTCAAAATTTCCCTTTATTAAAAAAAATGAACGGAGACTAACTTATGAACGTCCATGTAAACAACAAAAATCACCGGCATAAATGAATTTAATAGAGAAAATTTAATTTTTTTTTACAAATACAATATTACCTAAGAAAGGTAATAAAAAAAAACAATTTCCCAATCCGTGTAATTGATGATCAAAATCAAACTAACCTTGGACAAAAATAAAAACAATAATTTAAATAAATATAAAAGTCACTATGAAATTCTCTAACGAAACCAATTACAAATTATAAGCTTGTACGAAACTTAATACACAGACACCTGTTACCTACTGAAAACATTAATTAAGCTTATTATTTAGATAAAAACAACAACTGAAACCCCCTATTATCACTAATAATAATAATAATAATGCAATAACAAAAACTTCAAAACATTAGTCACACAATTATCATATTATCTCAAAGACTAACTTGTCATATAAGTGTTAATTCTTAAATCACATGTTACTAACCAATGAGTTATAAGAAACCTGATGAATATTTATAGACAATACAAAAATATATGATTAATTTTAAGAAAGAAAAGAGAAAAGGTAGAAATAGAGGAAGATAGAATAGAGAAAGGAAAAAGAAAGAAAAAGTAATAAAAAGAAATATCAGAATTTAAAAAAAAACGAGCATAAGACGTTGGAGGTATTAGGGTCATGTCATGAGTTCTACTGGCTACCTGTTTGTTTTTCTTCTTACCCCTTTGAACCCTGACCCCCTGATGAGTACAGTATACCAGCCGCTCGTGTTCAAAGGGTTAAGAAATCATGCAGCTAATGTTTTAGACAATTTTTTTTTTTCAATTTAATTCATTTCTGAGGATCTGCTGAGCGATTAGCGGATGAACTAGATATTTTACACATTTAACACTTAAATGCAATAGCTCATGGTTCCAGGCTTTTAACCAGATTTTTAACCAGATGTGATTGTTTAGACCCCACCTTTTCTCAACCAGTGCGCCCAGTTAGACTACTGCACCCTGAAAGGTCGCCAGATGCGCCACAAGAGTAATTTATTAATTATTTTTATATTTAAAAATTAAAAATCCTGATTTTTAAAAAGCTTGACACACCAACCACATGCCTAAGTCAAGTCTTTGTCATTTGATATTTTTTTTCTTTTATCTCATGACCCACAGGGGGTCCATTTGTACTACAGCCACAATAGAAATGCTGCTTCTTGGGCAAGTCTGACAGAGCCCAACCCTCTCCAGGCCAGTTATGAATTTATAGTTTTTCCTTCTCCTAGACCGGTTGCCATCCAAGGTTATAGAACCCAGTCTGTCCTGCTATTTACCCATAGCTGGGAGGGGAGAAGAAGAGGATTCATACCTTTCCCAAGGGTATTAGTACGTAAGTGAATGTAATGGATCTGAGTGGAATTTGAACTCGGCCCTCCGATTCCTCAATCCGAGCCACTATCCATTACTCCGCAATGCCTGATATTTTATACTGGATGCTAAATTCCTTAATCTTTAAGAAGGTGTGGATAATCCTTTCCCTTTTGCCTTCCTCAAGAGATTTAAATCAGCCATTAATGGCCTCTCTAAAACAAAAGAGCAAATTCTTCATAAATCCCTTTATATGAAAACTGTACCATTAATCCTCTTTGGGAATGCTAAACCAACCATTAACGGTAATTTTATCCTTTGCCATCAACCACAAGTTTCATACACGCAAACTTAAATATACAATGTAATGTCTTAAAAATAAATACTTATTTTAGGAGACTTTTTCTTATTATTTACCTGTTTTCAAATTTCATGACTAATTTTTCCTTATTAAAATTTAAAATGAGCTACAGTTTTAATTATTCTACAAGTGTATCCGAAAGTAAAAAAAAAAAGGTTTGATAAAAACTGTTCTCAACTGACATATTGATTTGTGATGTGTCAGTTCGACTTATGACCATATCTCATTGAATCATTGGTTCCCGTACGTTCACTGAAGTTAAGCAACATCGAGCCTGGTCAGTACCTAGATGAATGACTGCTTGGAAATACCAGATGCTGTAAGCTTGGATGTGTTTAACTGGTGCGACTGGACGCACTAACACGCACTGAAAGGTAGCCAGTTAATTTGTATATTAAACATGGGAAATTAAATTTCAGCATTAGTTGACCCAGAAGGAGTTGATATGCCCTTAAACAAACAAAACAAATCTTCTACACATAGCTGTACCTCTTACCCTGTAAGCCTCTACCTTGAGGGGCCCCAGAGCCTTGTACAGGGTGAGCACCAATTTAAAAAAAAAAAAAAAAAAACTGGGGCAATGAAAGGCTTGTAAATTTTAACACTTTCATTTAATCACCATGGAGAACATTTTTGGCCATCTGTCAGTATGGCTGATGCTAACCTCCAGAAGATCAAATCACTGCACCTTCTTGGTCATGTTTTTAACTAACATGAAGCAAAGTGTTTATATTGAATCAATAGCTAGATCTACTGCTAGGAAAGTTGGTTCACAGTGTTGTTTGTGCCAGACAATTTTCTCTCATCAGAATCCATCTTACACATTTATGTATCTTCCATTTGTCAGTGCATTGAATATTACTGCCATATCTGATCTGGTGCTCCTGCTACATATTTGGAGATTATCAACAAAATCCAAAGGAGGGTCTATAATGTTATCGACCCTGACCTGGCATCTCGAATTCCATTACTTTGCACCACCATAACATTGCTTCCCTCTGCGTCTTCTATAAATATTTTCATGGCAATTTGTTAAATAATAGTTTAGCAGACCATTATTTTTAGAGGAAGTGTATCTCAGCTTCTGGAAGGTGACCTTCGCGGTCAGATGTAAAACATAAGGAAGTTGATTTTGATTGGCTGAGTCAGCGTGGGAGTGATAGATAGAGAAAGGTTTTTCAGAGAGTTGTTTCGTAACTGTCAAGCAATGTAGTCATGTTCTTTTTCATGTCTGAAACGGCTCCCCAGTGAGGAGGAACAACTCCCACTGGATAGTTAGTATATGTTGATATTAATAAAATAGCTAAATCAAAATTCTCTGTGTTGAGGACCCCGAAATATCTGGCAATCAGCGGCCGAGAGAGAAGATGCAACATTATTATCAAACTGGTGCTGTTGAGGGGGGTGTACTAAACATTGTTTTAATGGGGCTTTCTCCATTGTACATCAAACAAATGAATTTAAGTGTATGACTAGATTGGCAATTAGGTCTCATCATTTTACTGCTGAAATAGTTAAATGCAACAAAGTTCTATTATCGCTTGTAGAACTCTTCCGATTTATTAATTCTCTGCCAGATACACCCTTCAAAAATTTAAAATGAAATGTCCTGAAACCTGTTCTTTTATTGTTCTTTCTCCTCACAGAAGTTATCTTATTCTTTTTCACTCTCTTCACCTTCACTTTCAACTCTTGTGCCGTAGTGGCTTTATCACCTTGTTTGGGGTTAAATGATTAAAAATAATATCAAAAAGAAAAGAGACATGATGAAATTAGAAAAGAAAAAAAAATCCCAAAATTACTTAAATTTATTTTTGACAAGTATTTCGTATGATTTTATGCATTTACTTAAATACTTGTATCTATAAAAAAAAGAATGTATAAACATGAAAAAATGTCTTAAAATAATTGTCGGACTTTGTCCATTTCATAATGTGTGACGTCATTTGTTTACATTTGAATACGCATTGAGCAGATATGAACATACGAGAGATTCATGGAAGATTGTAGTTTAAAGACAGTAAAATCGTCCTTGCTAACTGAAACACTCCTCTGTGGTTCAATCGGTAAAAGCACGTCAGGCTATATGATGGTTCCGTATAAGATACAGGTTCAATTCCTGTTGGAGGACGCATATTTTCTATGACAATTTCTCGGACATTAAAGCCGGTAAATGTTGTTAATACTGTTTATTATAAACAGAGCATTTACTTAAATACTTGTATCTATAAAAAAAGAATGTATAAACATAAAAATGTCTTATATTGACTCATGTATACATCTGGTTCTGCAATGTTGAATAAATAAGTAAATGCAGGAATAAATAATGACAGTTCCTTAAAGATCTTACTGGAGTTACAAAATTGAATCAATGTTATAAAGCCAAACATTAAAAGAAAAAAGAAGAAAGGAAATACGACTGTAAATGACAATACGAAACGGGGAAAAATACAAAAAATAGAATCAGCTGACTCGTTTTTATTCCTCTTTCATAAAAATTCAATGAAGGAATTTAAATAGAGGGCTCAAGAAAAAAAGAAGAGGGGGAGAATAGCGATTCACTATTCATACCTTTCCAATAGGTATTTGTGTGTAGGTGAATACAACGAACTTAACTGGAACTGGGCTCCCCGATGTTCAATCCTAAGTCATTATCAACTACGCCACCCACACATCCAAGCTTACAGCACATGGTATTCATAAGCAATCACCAATCGAGGCACCGTCCAGGCTAAATGCTGCTCAGTTATCACACAAGAACTGGTGTTTCAATGTGACATGGTGTAGCTTAGATGTGGCACAAGGCCGAAAGTATGGAGTACCTAGTGAGGATTGAACTCCCTACTCAGTTGCAATTGATCTCACAAGACATCTTTGCTAACCATTACACCAAAAGTAATTTTCTAAGCGTAACTTAGAAGTGGCACAAGGCCGAAAGTATGGAGCCCCTAAAGAGGATCAAAGTCACTACTCAGTCGTAATTGATCTTGTAAGACAAGCTTGCTAACCATTATGCTAAAAGTAAATTTCTAAACACAACTTAGAAGTGGCACAAGGCCGAAAGTATGGAGCCCCTAAAGAGGATCAAAGTCACTACTCAGTCGTAATTGATCTTGTAAGACAAGCTTGCTAACCATTATGCTAAAAGTAAATTTCTAAACACAACTTAGAAGTGGCACAAGGCCGAAAGTATGGAGCACCTAGTGAGGATCAAAGTTACTACTCAATCATAACTGATCTCACAAGACTAGCTTGTTAACCATTACACCAAAAGTAATTTTCTAAGCATAGCTTAGGTGTAGCACAAGCCGAAAATATTGAGCACTCAGTGAGAATCAAAGTCACTACTCAGTAGTAATTGATCTCGCAAGACAAGCTTGTTAACTATTACACCACAAATAATTTTCTTAGCATAACTTAGATGTGGCACAAGGCCGAAAGTATAGAGCACCTAGTGAGGAGCAAACTCACTACACAGTCGTAACTGATCTCATAAGACAAGCTTGTTAACCATTATGTCACACTGAAGTGTCCAATGAAGTTGTGGAATGAATGAGAACAAAAAGTGCCCTTAATTTCACCAGAACATTCAGGCTCCGAATCTCATTAACCGACTACCTTGTCCAAAAATACTCACAGAACTTATTAAAAGATACAAAATTTAATCAATGCTAATTAGAAAAAAAAAAAAAAAATTAATAAATCCCCGCCCTTTGTAATTCGTACTTTGAAAATTAAGCCTAAAATAATGTTCCAATCTGAGAATTTGCTAAGCTTGAACGAACACAGCTAAACTTTCCTGATGCTAATAAATAAATAAAAGACATGTTAGACCAATTAACCTTAATAAATGCTACCATTGTATTTCTTCTTTCATCTTTTATCCTTTAAATATTTAATTATTTATTTTAGTTGAGGTTAGAACAACTTTCATTCATGATGTGTTAATATAAAACAGTGAGTCTCAACAACTATGCCACAGTGACACTAGTGTGTTGGCGCAATCCTCTTAAGTATATCATAAAATATTGTCACAGCATACATATATATATGTGTGTGTGTGTGTGTGTGTGTGTGTGTGTGTGTGTGTGTGTGTGTGTAAGTAGTAATGGTACAGTGTTAGTATCTGAATAAATATTACATTTTTTTCAAATAATTCCTTTCACTATTCTTCGATTATGTTATTTTAAATACAGTGTTTTAATAATCATTTTTCAAAATGTATTTTTATTCTTTTAATTTAACTTTCAAATTTTTCTTTATTTGAATAAATGAATATCAACTTTTTTTGATATAATTGTATTCAACATTCTTTGTTTAATTCAAAATCTATGGTTTTATTTCATAACATTTAAATGTATGCCCTTTCCAAATTTTGCTATGAGGTGGGCCTTACTTAAAAAGGTTGAGAAACACTGGACTAAAAAAACATCATATTTGTTTCCTTAGTTGACGTGAAAAGGGGCACCTCGCATGGTGCAATGGTTAGCAAGCTTGTCTCACTATAACAGTTACAATTGGAGAGTGAGTTCGATCCTCACTGGGTGCCCCATACTTTTGGCCTTGTGCCACAACTAAGCTACGATTAGAAAATCAGTACATCCCCATAGCACCTTTCCTGCAATCTTAAGTGATTGTATTTAACTGCCAGCAGCTCTCATCATATTCATTTTAAGAATAAATTGCCTGAATTTCTTAGATGAAGCCTTGTCAATTATTATTCATTTTTCACTAGTATTTCTTTCATCTTATTTCTCTAGCTTTTCCACCAAGTAGTAATAGTCTTAAATTGTCTGAATTTATTAGATGAAGCCTTGGCAATTATTATTCATTTTTGACTAGTATTTCTTTCATCTTATTTCTCTTGCTTTTCCACCAAGTAGTAATAGTCTTAAGTTGTCTGAATTTCTTAGATGAAGCCTTGTCAATTATTATTCATTTTTGACTAGTATTTCTTTCATCTTATTTCTCTTGCTTTTCCACCAAGTAGTAATAGTCTGAAGTTGTCTGAATTTCTTAGATGAAGCCTTGTCAATTATTATTCATTTTTCACTAGTATTTCTTTCATCTTATTTCTCTTGCTTTTCCACCAAGTAGTAATAGTCTGAAGTTATCTGAATTTTTTAGATGAAGCCTTGTCAATTATTATTCATTTTTCACTAGTATTTCTTTCATCTTATTTCTCTTGCTTTTCCACCAAGTAGTAATAGTCTTAAGTTGTCTGAATTTCTTAGATGAAGCCTTGTGAATTATTATTCATTTTTCACTAGTATTTCTTTCATCTTATTTCTCTTGCTTTTCCACCAAGTAGTAATAGTCTTAAGTTGTCTGAATTTCTTAGATGAAGCCTTGTCAATTATTATTCATTTTTCACTAGTATTTCTTTCATCTTATTTCTCTTGCTTTTCCACCAAGTAGTAATAGTCTTAAGTTGTCTGAATTTCTTAGATGAAGCCTTGGCAATTATTATTCATTTTTCACTAGTATTTCTTTCATCTTATTTCTCTTGCTTTTCCACCAAGTAGTAATAGTCTTAAGTTGTCTGAATTTCTTAGATGAAGCCTTGTCAATTATTATTCATTTTTGAATAGTATTTCTTTCATCTTATTTCTCTTGCTTTTCCACCAAGTAGTAATAGTCTTAAGTTGTCTGAATTTCTTAGATGAAGCCTTGTCAATTATTATTCATTTTTCACTAGTATTTCTTTCATATTATTTCTCTTGCTTTTCCACCAAGTAGTAATAGTCTTAAGTTGTCTGAATTTCTTAGATGAAGCCTTGTCAATTATTATTCATTTTTGACTAGTATTTCTTTCATCTTATTTCTCTTGCTTATCCACCAAGTAGTAATAGTCTTAAGTTGTCTGAATTTCTTAGATGAGGTATTGGCAATTATTATTCATTTTTTATTTTCTGTACACAAGCAACACACTTCGGAACAGGATCACACATATATCGACAGGATGAAGGCTTAGCAATGGGCTCACCATTATCACCAGCAATGGCGAATATATACACAGAATACTTTGAGGAAAGGGCATTAGAATCTATATCTCTAAAGCCAACTATATGGTTAAGGTGATACCTTCATACTCTGACCACACCAGGAAGATGTTCAGGTTCTACTGGTCCATGTGAACTCAATAAAACCTTTGATACAGTTCACAATGGAGAAAGAGAGTAACAACACACTCCCATTCCTGGATGTTCTAATATCTCGAACAGAGCATGGATTCAAGACATTCATATACCGTAAACCAACATTCACCGGACAGTACCTCAATTTCAACTTCCACCATCCATACAGCTTAAAGAAAGTAATCGTCCGCTGCTTACAACACCGAGCAAAAGTCATAAGTGGCGACCCAGAGACATTAAATAAAGAATTGGTCAGTATAATTAGTACCATACAACGTAACAACTACCCTGGGTACATGGCAGCAGCCCCCAAAAACTGGGATAGACGGGTACAAGAGGAGGACAACAACACTCAGAAAACAGTCTGCCTGCCTGTTGTGAAGGAGTTATAAGAGAAAATACAAAGGATCTGCGGTCCATATAACATCAGGACAACCTTCAAAAGCTTGACAACACTTCGCAGATATCTCTCCTGAGTAAGACCCCCCATAGAGGAGAACATGACTAAAGACTGTGTGTACGCCATCCTGTGCAGCTGCAGAAAGAAATATAAAGGGGAGACAGGTCGCCCCCTTAAGGTAAGGCTTCAAGAACACCAGAAAGCTGTAACACGAGGGGAATTTGAAAAATCAGGCGTGGCAGACCACATATGGAGAGACAAGGGAGATCACTGCACTCTGTGAGATCAGGTTGAGATCATTGACAAAGAACACCATTGGAAAATTTGTAAACTTAAGGAATCAGCACATATGCTAGACCACATAAATCTCCTGAGCTGACCAAGCATAGAAATGAATACAATATGGGACTCAGTAATAAGGAGTGCCAGAGAAAAGCGATAATAACAACAAAAATTGCAATATGAGCTCTGGTAAAAACTTGAAAAATGATAACAGCAAAATATTGCAATATGAGCTCTGGTAAAAAAAATAAAATGATAACAGCAAAAATTGCAATATGAGCACTGTAAAAAAAGGGGTTGGGGAAGACATTAGGTTTATAATACCCAGAAATTCATGCACAGATATCCTCAAGGACACATAGCACAGTAGATAAAGGCGTTAGTTAGATCCAGTGACAGAACCCAAAGAGTGTGAGTTCAATACCCGGTTAAGGCAGTGGAGAACTTTCAGAGGGAAATTAACAAGAGATAACGGATAACTGACATCCATTAAACATGGAACACGTGGAACTAGAACAGTCTACCCCAGTGAGCGAAATAAAGGGTTCGAAATAAAGGGTTCAGTTCGACATTCCAACGGCCAAAACATTGTAATAAATATGGCGACAATAGTCTGAATAATGTAAATAATGAACATGAATAAATATTTCTTCAGCTGGGATGAATTGCTATCAACCCTTTATGAGTTATATATATATATTGACTTGTGAGTGAAGTTGGGTAGATGGGACACTTGCTGTGCTAGAATGAAGTCACAAGTCATCATGACCGAGGGTTTCAGTGTTGTTCAGATTGTTGATCATTATTGATAACACGCTCTCTCAGAAACTGTAACCAAGTTACAGCTATTATATAACAGGCAAAAAATATTTCTTTAAAGAGCTCCTTAAAATTGTATTTTTTTTTTTTTTAAGTAAAAGATAAAAATTCCGTTAACTACGGTGTATTTTAGTTTTTCAGTCTTTCTCCAGGATCCTCTTACTATAAAAAAAAGTTCGAATTTGGATTCATCTGTCGATTTTGCTAAATTATAAATATTTTGTATGATAGACATTATATTTTGTTTTCACTATTAATCCCTCATTAGACTTTTGAGATTACCAAAATGGCTGGAATTTTGGTTCAGGTCAAAGGAATCATGCAAAAAGGACAATGTCAGTTAAAAAAGAATAACCTTTCAACAAAATAACAATTTTGCAAAGTCATACTATACCATCTGGTTTGCACGACTGAAAAAAAGAATAACCTTTCAACAAAACAATCCAAAACACTCTTCATAATTGTCAAAATTACCTTGAGTCAAAAAAATAAAAATTTGAAATTATAAGTTCAAAGAGAATACCCAAAGAGTGAGAGTGAGCTTTTTCAGTGCTTGAAGAATACTTGGGATGGTCTGCCATCAATTTTTATATTCAAAAACTGTTGGAAAGAATGTCAACAATTTGTAAAGCAGTAATTAAGTCAGGTGGTGGTTTTATTGATGAAAACAAAATATGATGCTGTTGTATGATAATTTTCATTTTTATAATTAAGTGCTTATTGTTTATAGTCACTGAAATTTTATCTTTTACTTTAAAAAATAAGAAAATATATTTTTGCCAGTAGTGCAGATGTATATCTAATATTTTCAGTGCTGTTTTAATTTGATACTAGTAACTACTACATCAGAAATAAGGTTATAATAATTACTCTTAATTAACAAATAACAATTAACTAAAAACTAGTTTTAAATAATTATAGGTAAAGTTTCTCCACTAAACACCAACTTTTAAGAAAGACTAATATGGTGAATAAATTCGGACTATAAACTCATAGCCCAACATGCAAATTGGTGATACTATAATGAAAGCAGTGTAACAATTTAAATACCTGGGAAGTGTTTTAACAGAAGAGGGAAAGTACAATACTGAAATCCAAGGACGCATAGGGATTAGCCTAAGATGCCTTCCAAAAGCTAAGCAAAGTACTAAGAAACAGGAGAATGTTATTTGAGACAAAAAGAAAAAAAGAAAAGAGCACTGAGTTATGTAATATCACTCCTCTATATGATGTTGAATGTTGGATGATGAAGAAGAGACTTGGAGCAACAGAAATGTGGTTCTACAGGAGGATGCTGAGAATACCATGCAGTAAACATATGGACAACAATAAAGTTTTAAAAGAAATGTGGACAAAAAAAATGCGTATTTAACATCGGGAAGACAGTTGAAATTTCTCAGACACATAATGAGGAAAGAAGGCTTGGAAAATTTGATACTCACAAGATAGATTGAAGTCAAGAGGGGCAGAGAAAAACAATGCATAAACTAGCTAGTGTGGTTGAGTATATGGATGGGGGAACAGTTTATGAGAGGTAACAAAAAAAAGATTATTAATAGTTAGAAAGGACAGGAAATTGTGGAGAGCCATGATCACCTGAAAGGACATGGCACATAGAAGAAATAATAGGGTTGAGTTTTCAGAATTTCAGAGATGAAGCATTATTATTCATTATTCATTTTGATTAATATAACGTTCAGCTTATTTCTCTTGCTTTTACACCTTTTAGAAATAGTCTGCCGTTGTTGTAATTTCTCAGACGAATTCTCATGATTTTATGCCAATGAGAAATATTCTGATGTTATTAGTATTAACTAACATCAAAGAAATACAAATAACTAAGTGTGGAAAAAGCAAGAGAAATAAGATGTAAGAAATATTAATAAAATATGAATAATAATTGCCAAGGCTTCATCTAAGAAATTCAGACAACTTAAGACTATTACTACTTGGTGGAAAAGCAAGAGAAATAAGATGAAAGAAATACTAGTGAAAAATGAATAATAATTGACAAAACTTCATCTAAGAAATTCAGACAACTTAAGACTATTACTACTTGGTGGAAAAGCAAGAGAAATAAGATGAAAGAAATACTAGTGAAAAATGAATAATAATTGACAAGGCTTCATCTAAAAAATTCAGATAACTTCAGACTATTACTACTTGGTGGAAAAGCAAGAGAAATAAGACGAAGGAAATGCTAGCAAAAATGAATAATTGGTAATGTTTCATGAAAAGAAATTTGGATTACTCAAAGGAAGGAACTATTGTTACAAATTTGACACTTGCAGGGCATTATGAAGGCAAAAGGAATAGAAAAACAGTGCCTAACGTACCTATCAAGCTTCAGTAAATGGATTGCAGACCAGAGTTTAGGAGAAATAACAAAAAGACAATTTATTAAGAGCAACAAAGGACAGCAAAATGTGGAGTGCCACAATCGCCAACTTCCTGGAGAGACAGCCTGCATAGAAGAAGAATATAAAGAAATGATAGAAATTTAATGAGAGCTTTGATCTTCCATATCCTGAGCAGATATGGCACTTAAATGAAGAGTCAATTTGCACCTGAAAGAGCTGACACTTCCTCCCCTACAGACAATTTATATGTAGGAATTATTTCTTAAAAAAACGCCTTTCCATTGCAGAAGACACTTGAATAGACAAGGTTCACACATAATATTTTTTACTGCTCCAGTCTATTAAAACCATACAGTTCATTTGACTATCTTCAAAATTTCTCGCTGGGAATGACTTGCTAAAAATGCCGAGCCTTTGCATAACATTTGGATATATAATGATGTCACAAAACCAGTTGGGGCTCCATCGACTGAATTTTAGTGAAGAGAATCGACTTGGAACTCCTAAGTGGGTACAACAGGAACGGAGGCAAACAGAGCCACAAATCCATGCATAAATTCTGTTAGATAAAAGCGAATAGGAAGAACGGACACATCCTGCCACTGAAATAGATAATAATTGTCAAAATGAAGATGAATAGAGACAATAAAGAGACTCAATAAAAATTCTCAAATGGTTTTAAGTGACAAGAAAATTGCTTCACCCAGACAGCAATGACGTTAATAACATTTGCCCAAAGAGCACATGGATTAGAATGAAATATTTAAAATGTGACAAGTCACAGAAACATTCATGGTCAATTTTATGTGCATGTTCGGTGTGGGTGTGCATTTGGACTTGATTGATTGATTTATTTTTTTTTTTTATGGGTTATCAACCTTTAGCAGGTTATTTAAAGCTAGAAAATATTTTTTAGACTCTAAGAATTTTTTGGAGATAATGACAAGTTCTACTAATTATCTCATAGTTTGGTCAGGGAAGAGTAGAGGTTTCATTTATACCTTTCCCCAAGGGTAGAGTGGCAAGTTCTTTGTGTTTTTAAAATGTCAAATTCCATGTTCTTCCATGACAGTTTTAATATCATGAAAGCATGTGAAAAACAGACTTATGTGTAAACAGTCAAATATACAAATATACAGATTACTTACATAGGCATTTTTATTTTTGTTTTGCTTCAGCGATTTCTGATGAACTATAAATGTGTCCTTCCGAGTCCAATCTATGGTGTGTTGACAAAAAACTGCAAAATAATTTATCGCAATCATGATGAAAATCATCATGGAAAGCAGGCTCTTCAGCTCTGTATTTTGCTGAGAGTGTGCACCCACCAAGTTTGCTAGCTTTTGGCTTATTCATTGTGAAAGATAATCAAACTGGCATTTAAATTACTAAACGAACAACAATTTATTTTTATTACCCTTGATGGCGTGTACCAGGTTATCCATATGAAAATATCACACATGGCAAACAGCAGTGACCGGTTTTGGTCGGGTTAATATCATGAATTAGGTTATGGCGTTTGTGCAGTACTGGGATCAGTAGTGGAAAATACAATTTGTTATTTATAAATGACATGTTGCAGCAAATATAGATTTGCTGATTTCACTGTGTATTGTAAATTTACGTAAAACAATGATTCAATTGAGTTCCAGCTCAGAAATTTTACATTTTACTGTCGGAATATTTTATTTTTTTAGTAGCAAAAATTCTGTTTTCCATGATTTTCCGGATTTTCCACTATATTTCTCTGTTTTTTTTTTTTCTGTATCACAGAGAACTTGTCATTCTACCCAAGGGTATCTGTGTATAAGTGAATATAATGAACCCGACTGAGATTGAAACTCGACTCTCTGATTTGACATTCTGAGTCATTATCAACTACACCACCCACACATCCAAGCTTACAGCACCTGGTATTCACAAGCAATCACCAATCGAGGCATTGACAAGGCTCGCTCATATGAGGACCGGTATTTCAATGTGAGACAGTGATTTTTTAAGGGTAGCTTAGATGTGGCCAAAAGTATGGAGACATCCAGTGAGGATCGAACTCACTACTCAGTTGTAATTGGTCTAGCGAGACCAGCTTGCTAACCATTACACCTGGAGATGTCCTTTTTAATCGAAGAGTTGCTTAGATGTGGCTAAAGGCCAAATGTATGGGGCACCCAGTGAGGATCGAACTCTCTACTCAGTCGTAATTGTTCTAGCAAGACAAACTTGCTATTCATTACACCTGAAGATGCCATTTTTATTCGAAGAGTTGCTTAGATGTGGCTAAAGGCCAAATGTATGGGACACCCAGTGAGGATCGAACTCTCTACTCAGTCGTAATTGTTCTAGCAAGACAAACTTGCTATTCATTACACCTGAAGATGCCATTTTTATTCGAAGAGTTGCTTAGATGTGGCTAAAGGCCAAATGTATGGGACACCCAGTGAGGATCGAACTCTCTACTCAGTCGTAATTGTTCTAGCAAGACAAACTTGCTATTCATTACACCTGAAGATGCCATTTTTATTCGAAGCGTTGCTTAGATGTGGCTAAAGGCCAAATGTATGGGACACCCAGTGAGGATCGAACTCTCTACTCAGTCGTAATTGTTCTAGCAAGACAAACTTGCTATTCATTACACCTGAAGATGCCATTTTTATTCGAAGCGTTGCTTAGATGTGGCTAAAGGGCGAATGTACAGGGGCACCCAGTGAGGATCGAACTCATTCAGTCATAATTGTTCTAGCGAGACAAGCTTGTTAACCATTACACCATGTCGAAGTGCCTAAATGCTAATATAAGTGGTGATTTTCTAAACATAGCTTGGATGTGGCGCAAGGCTGAAAACATGGGGCACTCAGTGAGGATCAAACTCACTTTTCAGTTGTAATTGATCTAACTTGCTAACTATTATGCCATGTTGGAGTGCACTGAAATGAGTTTCTAAGCATAGCTAGGATGCGACCCAAGGCTGAAAGCACAGAGCCCCCAGTGAGGATCAAACTCACTGCTCACTCATAATTGATCTAGCAAGACAAGCTTCTTAACCACATAAAAGTGCATGCTTCAATGTGATATGCCAATAAGCCTGAATAGGACTCGATTCAAATCAAAGAATTAGTGTATCTCTTGGAATAGAAGATATTCCACATCTATTTCATATGGTTATTTTAAAGGGAACGATAATAACGAAATTTAAATCATTTTTATCGACATTTGACTAAATGATAGTGGTAATGGTAACATCAGCCATTTCCTTATAAGGAAATATTCAGAATTCATTGATTGTACAGTTAGTATTACTGTTGGTTGAAATTCATAAAATCTTTCTCTTGAAACAGTATTTTTTAGAAAAACAGGATTCTCACCACCACTAATTGTTAGCATCATGTAAGCATAAGAGAGCGAATTTAACAGTAGCACGAAAGGGTGTATATTTACATTGTCCACGTATCTTACGGTGCCAGATTGGATTGTGTGCTTGATTAAATGTACAGTACTATAATATTCCTATCTTTCGTAATGCAATTATAGATATTAGCCACTACAGACAATCAGCATTATTGGACCGATGATTCCCCCTCTTATCTGTTAAACATGGTATGAGTGTACTAGCAGACGGCCATTGTCAACTCAAGCAAAAAGAAATTAATTTTATTATATGTATTATATATTATATGTATTATATATTATATATTATATGTATTATATATTATATGTATTATATATTATATATTATATGTATTATATGTATTATATATTATATGTATTATATATTATATATTATATGTATTATATGTATTATATATTATATGTATTATATGTATTATATATTATATGTATTATATATTATATGTATTATATTTATGTCCTCCACATGCTTTTTTAGTCATAATTATGTTAACATATGTCATAAAAATTTGGTGTTAGGTTCTAGATCACAGGTTCTCAACCTTGCTTGCCCCATGCACTTCTTTCACCATTTGTCAGAATGTCATCCCCCACTCCTTTTCAAGGTGACAGGCCAAATTCTATAATTGCTCTCCTCCCTCCACTAAACTTACTGTGATCATAATTCACCCCCTGAAAATCCAAAATTCACTCTCCAGGGATGAATTTCACCCTTGTTGTGAACACCTGTTCTAGATTATTACTTTACTATTGCATTAGCAGACTAGTTCTCTCCAGTTCATTTAAATAAACAGGCCGAGATAGATAATTTTATGTGGTTATATATTCAACATTGTCTATAACCATTCCATCTGCAGGAAGAGTAGAAAAGCATAAGAGAGCGAATTTAACAGTAGCACGAAAGGGTGTATATTTACATTGTCCCCGTATCTTACGGTGCCAGATTGGATTGTGTGCTTGATTAAATGTACAGTACTATAAGATTCCTATCTTTCGTAATGTAATTATAGATATTAGCCACTACAGACAATCAGCATTATTGGACCGATGTTTCCCCCTCTTATCTGTTAAACATGGTATGAGTGTACTAGCAGACGGCCATTGTCAACTCAAGCAAAAATAAATTAATTTACCTACTCTCAGGTAGGTCAGTATCATAGCACACCATCTCTTATTAATTTATGACTGTGAAATTTTAGCTTTATATACGCCTTTTCACAATCAGTCTATGTCTATATTCAACAACAAAAGCTGATCTGAGAAGGAGAAAATAACAAATTAAGGACATTACAAACACAGTTTGTAAGGTTTATACAGGTATACCTTACCCGATGTCGCTAATTATTTAAAGAGGGCACGAAAAATGACATGCCGAAATAACCACTACACTATAAACTGCAAATAAGCACTCCTCATTGCCTATTAAAGTATTTATGATATATAGGGTGACCAAAAAAAACGGGAATTTTTGAAGTGCGTATTGCCAGACATGAGCAAGTGGCAACACCGCGAGACAGTGACCTTGAGCAAGTAAACATTTCGCCATTTTAGTAACGAGAATGAAATTCACAGTATCCCAGCTGAGATGTTGCAGCAGTCAATGAGGAATCTCAACAGCAGATTTCAAGAATGCGTTCGTACAGGAAGACGCCATCTACAGGACGTAATTTTTTAAAAATGAAAATTCCATCATTGTTTCTTAAATGGCATGTTTTAAGGTTTCAATTACTATGAATTAAATATTTTTCTTCCATCATTCTTGGATTTATTGGACTGTTAAAAAGTTCCTGTTTTTTAGGGTCACCCTGTATTATCTGGTTTTAAATAACCTGCAAAGGGTTGATAAAATATAAGAAAAAGAATCAATCAATCAATAAAACATGACCCTGACAAGCGTTTTGACAAAAAAATTTGTGGTCGGTTAAAATAATTAAGAGAACTTTTGACTTTTTGAATATTATAGTCTAGTATTGAGTACTTCTGGCAGAAGTTCAGTTGACCCCCAAATGCATTAAATTCTCATAACTTTCACATGTTTTTTTTTTGGGGGGGGGTATTACTATTATTATTAATATCAGTATTGTAATGTTTGATTAAATATTTCCACTACATAGTCTGCAGCCTGTGGATCAAAACATTAACATGAGCAGACCAGTTCTCTACAATTCATTTATATGAACAGGCCGAGATATGAATAGGTAACATATGAACATGTGTGTGTGTGTATATATATATATATATATATATATATATATATATATATATATATATAAGAAATATAATTTTAAAGTGTGCTATATCTATGGGTTAAAGTGCTCAATATCAGAGATAGATCGTATGTAAATATAAAAGTGAACATTGAAGTCAACATTCAAAGGCAACAGCCAGTTTCATGCTAGAGGCAATCAACAGCCTGACGATTGCCTCTAGCATGAAACAGCCTCTCACCTTTGAGTGTAATATTACATATTATGTATATTAATATTACATATATATATTTGAGTGTAATATTACATATTATATATAGCTACAGAGGAAGCGTCTGGTTAGCGAAGTTAAATTACTGTTTGAAATGGAAAATTAGTGGTTTAAAAACAGTAATTTAACTTTGCTAACCAGACGCTTCCTCTGTAGCTATATATATATATATATATATATATATATATATATATATATATATAGTTTACAAAAAACTAGGTAATCTGTATGGGTAGACCCAAGGAGGATAAAATCCAGAGAGCTCAATGTAAATCAGAGCTAATAATTTAAATAAAAATAAAAACAGACCTCTTTAAAAAGGGCCGCGGATCATCAGACTTTACTTCCAAAGGTTGAAACAAAAAATGAAAAGAAATTTACACATTTTTGACGGGCAGTATTAAGCATATGTAAATTAACGAAGTGAGTGGGGAGAGAGACATGATTGAGTTAGATGTAATTGAAAATTTCTATTCTTTCAAATTTAATATTATTTGAGGAAGTCCAAACATTGACACATTTACTCGGTTAACTTAACAGAAGTTATATATTGATATAGAAGTGGGAGAGGAGAAAAAAGACATAAAGGGAAAAAGAGAGAAGGAAGTCATGAGAGAAAGTGTCACTAACTTTCTTTGGAGTGAAAGGCCCGAAATAGATGCTGTTGTTTTGCTTTACTTTGAGTGTTCATAAATATTATAATGTTTGATATAAATTTTAATGTTTAAACAGTCTATAAGGAATTTAATTTGATGTTTGTTAGCGATTTAAATTTTTTTAAAAACTTTATTACAAAAATTTTCGGGATTTAATATTAAATAGTCGATTAGAATTAAAAATGTATTAAAATTATATTTCTTCATATATATATATATATATATATATATATATATATATATATATATATATAAGTTTGAATGCTGAGGCTTGATCACCTATGTACTAAAGGGTCATCAAATTTACAAAAAAATGTTAACATAAATATATCGCATTAGACGAAGGGGATGAGGGTAATTTGACCTTCTATACTTGGCATGGCGTGACTAACCTTCCAAGGCCTGAATTTCTGAAGATGGCCAAACACTACTTGGTCGAAACGTTCTGTCCATAGTAGCATGTAAAACAATCAAGATGGGAAGGAGAAAATAACAAATTAAGGATATTACAAACACATTTTCTAAGGTTTATATTAATTTGCAGTAAAAGATTTTTTTTTTAATATATAAAATATAAAATTGTTTTAATTCTCTTTAAACAATTTGTTGTATGCTTGCCTATCATTCCTTTACTCAAATAAAATAAAATTTTAGACTATTCATTCCTCTGATTCTCCCTCACTGTATAGCACTTTAATTAGTGTAGCTTACATGTGGCACAAGGCTGAAAGCATCGAGCACCCAGTGAAAATCAAGCTTCCTGTTCAGTCATAACTGATCTAGCAAAACAAATTTATTACCCATTACCCCCCACTGCATACCTCATATTGAAAAAAATATTTCAAGACACTCAGCTCATTAAAAACACAACCATTTTATTCAAGACATAAGATACAAGGAACCACCAGTGATCACTAACACAGACCGTTCGAGTCACTGTCACACAGAGTGACTGAAACACAGCCAGAGTCACTGACCAAGGAAGACATAAGGAGATTGATATAAATTCAAAAAACTAAGAAGAAATGAAGTTATAGAACAATCTATCTTGGTACATACTGTATATTTCCGTGTATAAGATGATCTTAAAATACCCCAAATCATGCTTAAATATTGAGCAGTGTCTTATACTTCTTTCTTTTTAAGTGCCATGTCCTTTCAGGACATGGGTGATCATGGCTCTCTCCACCTCCCTCTATCCCTTGCAGCTCTCAACAAGTTCCCTCCCTCTGCTTCCTCCCCCAGACCACTTGCTTAAGTCCGCCAGGTATGTCACACATTATTTTCCCATGTATTTTTCCCTCTATTCGACCCGTGAGTATCAGATTCTCCAAGCCCTCCTTTCTCATTATATCCCAGAAACTTCAGCTGCCTTTTCCTGATGTTAAGTATAAGCCTCCTCCTTGTTTGAAACCTCTCTAAGACCTCATCGTTGCTCACACGCTTGGTCCATGATATCCTTAGCATCCTTCATGTTTACTAATCATCTGAGAATGACTCGTTGTTTTCCCTTGTCTCTCTTTCACTCTATTCGACCCGTGAGTATCAGATTTTCCAGGTCCTCCTTCCTCATTATGTGTTCCAGAAACTTCAGCTGCCTCTTCCTGATGTTAAGTATAAGCCTCCTCCTTGTTTGCATCCTCTCTAAGACCTCCTTGCTGCTCACACGGTCGGTCTATGGTATCCTTAGCATCCCTCTGTAGAACCACATCTCCGTTGCCTCGAGTCTCTTCTTCATCTTTGAGCAAATCGTCCAACATTTGCTGGCATAAAGAAGGACAGATGTCATGTAACAGCTCAGTATTCTTACCTTTGTTACCAAAGAACTACAATTCTAAAAAACGAAACCTTAAATTCTGAGTGATGTTTGTTGGTAGGCAAACCTCGACCTCAGTGCCATAACCAATAAAGAACATGAAAAGAGTCACATTAGCAAATAAACTGATAATAAAAGTAATAAAACCATTTCTACCTTATATATTTGTTGTAGCATACCTATGGACAATAATGGGTATCCGCCCCATTCACATAAATACAGTAGTAAATACTATATGTTGGTCTGCAGTCGGAGATTCGTCTCCAGCTGTGCTGATGAAATTCCTTGCCTCCAAGCAGAGAGGATTCCCAGACGAGGCTATGTCGAAGGGCAGAGTCTCATCTCAGGAAACAGCTACCTGACCTTGTTTTATACAGGGTCTATGGGGAATTTTTGGCCGAGCCTACAGGCTTGGATAACCCACATTAAATTTGGCCTTGTGCCACATCTGACTGCGTGGGGCAGTTGGTAGATATCCTGCAGTTGAAAATTTGTTATGGAATTCACTTGACTCACTTCTAGCAGTTCACTACTTCTACGCACTGCTGGTGAATCTTATGTGTTGTACTTGTCCTAAATAATATCGTTCATTACCAACCCTCGTTTAATTATTCTATTCAGTAAGCTTCCCTAGGTTACAACAATATTACTGGCATAACTTCATAATAAATTGCCAATTTGAAAAATAATTCCATATCAATGAAATCAGCTCATATACATGCAAGCTCAGCTTAGAAAATGTAAACATCGAGTTATGATTGCATTCACAGTAACCTTTATCTTTTGCTAAACGTTCAATAATCATCTGAGTACTAATTACAGTAGTAAGTACATTTAGGATAATATAATATTCATTTCTCATTAAAATTCATTCTCATTTTGGTGTTAAATAATAAAACCTACATTTTTCAAATAAAAATCCTTTTACGGTAATTGCATTTAAAACTTTTAGGATGTTATAAAACTATTTATTTGCCATCAAGTTATCCATATTAATAAAACATGTATATCTCAAACTCATCAAATTCTTTGCAATCATCAGTATCTCCATTCCTCTTACTTGCTTCTCTGATAACTATAATCTCTAAAAATTTAAATGTAATGTCAATCGACATCTTCTGTTGCCTTGATCCCTGTTCTTCTTTTTATCCTCCTCCATTCTTTAGACTTTTCCTTTACTTACACTTTCTGTAGCCCTTTGTGTACAAGTGGCATTCTGGCCTTGCTTGGGGTGAATTAAAAAAAAACAAAAAAAAAAAAAACACGTTTTTCTAACACATCATGATGAAATGTTAATAAAACAATGGTTTCCCTTTTAGGGGACGTGTGTAGGAAGAGCATGATACAGAATCAATTTTTTATTGTGTTTATTTTGAATTTCCAAGAATACAGTAACAACATTTCCAATAACATCATCTTTATATAATCAATAAGCAGTCATCTCATTCTACAAGTATAGGATAAATTCATGAAAATTTGCTATATTTTTTTATCCCATTCTCATCCAAACAAACATCATCCAGAATTTGAGGTTTCTTTTTTATAATTGTGGTATAAAACGACCCCAATTTTTAAGGGTGGTTCTGGGAATTCATGAAGCCTGGGAACCAGCGAAAGCAGCTCATCGGACCAGTTATGATTGTGCTCACAGCAATGGAATGTACTATTAACATACATTACCATACTATTATTGGGAGTATTTTGTGATTGTCGATGAAGTATAAGTAAATGGCTATTAGTACACCAGGCTGTGTGTAACTGTATAGATTTTAGAAGAAGAAGAATATTTGAAAGATCACGTGATGAAACATAAACAAAACAATAGTTTACATTTCAGGGGATGTGTTTAGGAAAAAGCTTAATATAGAATTGGGAATTGGTTTTGTTATTTCATTTACTTTGAATTTCCAAGAATGCAGTAACAATATTCCCAAAAGTATCATCTTTATATAATCAATAAGCAGTCGTCTTATGCTACAGGTATAGGATAAATTCATGAAAATTGGCTATATTTTTTTACCTTGTCTTATCTAAAAGTCACCTTGTATGCGGTTAATATATATTTTGGTTTATTTTGTTTTATGGCATATCAACCTGGGTTATTTAATGCTGACAAGATTTTTAGGAGAGGTTCATATGTATTCTTTGTAAGAAATCAGTTTGTAGATCAGATTTCATTGACATATTTTTGTAAAGAGGGTTTTCGTCAATAGTCAAATGTATTGCTGGTAATATTTTTTTTTTCCAACAATGTATTACTGGTATTTCTACTATAAAAATCCATTTTTATACTTTCATAGTGTTTTGACCCCAGTTTGGGGTGACCTATTTGCCCATAGCTGGGACCCTAACAGGTACTACCACCACCTGGTGTGGGTGGACCTGGGAACACCAGCAATTAAGAGGTGGTTGCATGCTCCTCAAAACCTCCGGGTCAAAGGTGTTGCTGTCTATTGTTTATCAGCATACCCAGGTGAACGGAAATAAATTTATTTATTGTAAGAATCTGAAGAAAAGATAATTTTGGAAAAATCTATGACAGCCTTTAAAACTTGCAAAAAATGAACACAATCTCCTTAGGAGGAAACTATTGTGTGTTTCAAAGAGAATTCTTCATTTTGACATCTTAGAATATGTAAGTGGTATATCTGATGGATACTTTAGAAGTGGAAATACAAAACAATGGTTTCCCTTTTAGGAGATGTGTGTAGGAAAAACATGATACATTGTTTATCATCATACCCAGGGGGAAACTATTGTGTGTTTCAAAGAGAATTCTTCATTTTGACATCTTAGAATGTGTAAGTGGTATATCTGATGGATACTTTAGAAGTGGAAATACAATTTTTGTGAGCAAGGAAGTCACGTACTAAAATTACTTTACAACAGCCAACCTCAGCTATCATTAATTCTTGACTAGCATTTCTTTCATCCGAGATTCCCTTGCTTTATTTACATAATTAGTATTAAGGAGCACAAGACAAGGATGTGCCTCTTGACCTCCTTATGCAACCTGTGTTTTCCCACCCAGGAGGCTGCTGACCCTGTGGACAGGTTCCTAACCATAGTGTCTGTAGATTCTCTTTTTTTTTTCTTTTTTTTTTTTTAAAGCATTCCACCCCAAGCAAGGCGGGGAAGTCACTAGCAAGCAAGGGGTTACAGAGAGTTGGAGCGAGAGCAAAGAGGAGTGATAGACGAAAGGATGAAGAGAAGGATAGGGGATAGATCAGGGCATCTGGAGACGACGATTGACATTACATTTGAATAGTTGGGGATTATAGCTATCAGGGAAACAAGAAATGGGGAGGGAGTTCCACAGGCGAGAAGTGTGAGACATGAAGCTATCGGAGTAGAAGAGATAGCGACATTTAACAGTTTTGACAGTGAAAGGGTGAGAGTGAGATGCCAGCCTAGTTGAAGGAGAGTTTCTAACAAAAAGGTTCACACACCCTTCTTCCTTATGTGCCGTATTCCATCAGGATGTAAGAGATCATGGCTCTCCACAATTTCCTGTCCTTTGTAGCTCTTAATAAATTGTCTTTTTGTCAATTCTCCAAAACCTTGTTCCGCCCTCTATACACACACACAAAGCAGAATTAAATCAGTTTGGTATTTTTGAATGATATTGTTGAAGTGAGAGAGTGAGAGTGGGACAGGCATGTAAGATTATATATATATATATATATATATATATATATATATATATATATATATATCTCAATTCACCCCAAGCAAGGTGGTAATGCCACTAGCATGCAGGGGGTTACAGTTAGAGAAAGAGAAAACTTTAGTGAGGAGGAGTGAGGAAAGGACAATAAAGGAATAGACTTCAGGGAGACAGTAGATACTGATTAACATTGCATTTAAATTTCTGAAGACTGTAGGCAGCAGGGAAGAAAGAAATCGGGAGTTCCACAGGCGAGAAGTGTGAGAAAAACAAACTGTTAGAAGAGAAGAGACGTCTTGCTGGTTCAACAGTAAAACAGTGAAACCTAGTTGCCAATCTGGTAGCACACTTAAATTTATGGAGTCGAGGCACTAAGAAAATAGTTGCCATGAAAATATTTGTAGAAAAGACAGAGGGAAGCCATGTCACATCGGTGAGAAAGCGACTGAAGTCGAGATGCCAGATGAGGATCGATCATATTGCAGATCCTTCTTTGGATTTTGTCAAGAATTTCAAGGTATATAGTAGGAGTACCAAACAAGATATGGCAACATGGATGAATGGTAGATTTATAAATTTGCATGATGAATTCTGACAAAATGATTCGTCTGGCGTGACATGGTGTACCAACTTTCAATCTGTAGACCTTGCAAGTGATCCAGTATCGTCACTCCACTTTGTTTCAGCGAAAAGCATGAACCCAACCAAGAAGGTGTAGAGTGTCACTCTCCTGAAGTTTAACGTCAGCCATGCTGATGGCAGGCGAAAAAGGCTCTCTGCGGTGATTGAATGAAAGCAGTTTTGTTATGGAAGTATTCAAATTTACAAGCGACTTCTTGCCCCAGTTGACAACTGGAGGTCCTTTTCAAGAGCAGTTGCCAGGTTTACTTTGCTGGATCAGTCGGACTTGCTAAAAAGACAGCAGTAAATATATTTGTGCATATTACATACAAAACCAACACCTTTATCCACTGGGCCATGTGTCCTTGGCAACAATGTAAATAATGTAAATAGTTACAATATCTTATCTTAGAAATACAGACAGGTGAATCATCAATTTTCAAAATTATGAGGGTAAGTCAAAACTTACTCACACTTTTGCCATAACATATCTTTGGGATTGTCAAACAGCCTTACATTATAAACATAACTACTGGCATTTACTATAATGGTCTTGTAGAAAAAAATGGTGATGAGACGGGTGTCAAAAAGTGCAGTGCAGTGCTCGCTGGCAGGCCAGCTATTTTTTCTTGGTTGCCTCAAGGAAATGGATTGCATGACTCCCTTTCTCAGACTCTACACTGGGCAGTTGTGAAACAGACACCAGCTCAGCCGTGCCTACTTCGACTTCCTCTTTGTCCGTCTGTCAATCTGTATGTCCAACTCTATTGCACGCTGTCCGTCAAATGACTTCAGTCCTCTCGTGCTGCTGGCACCCTGCTTTTTATGCTAGTCCAATACGGCCAAAATTTGCACGTGTGAAAATATCGTCTTGTTTTGGACGAGATAGGAACACATAAATTACATCTTCAATAGCGGCCATATTTCTTTTTGTCATCACTTTGCAGGCAAGACACGTTCGCGCTCGATTCGAATTCTGAGGTAAGTCATGTCTTTCATCAGAGGTTTTATAACTCAAAAATAATCCCTATGGAAAATCAGCTTTAACGGACCACCTATTCCCCCTATTAGTCCAATGGTGAGACGTTTGTCTGTACTTAGCTATTTTTGGGGGGAAAGGTGTCTTTTCCTATTTCCATGTGTAACTCTAAGAAACTTAGAAAATTTCTCCCCTTACTCTCCCTCCCAGTCCCTGTCCACCATTTACATGGACTCGTGTGCTTAGAGTCGGCATTATTGTGGTCACATGATCAAAGTTTGTGCCAGTTTTCTTGCTGCTGTTACAGTGTAAACATGGCCGCTCTGCTAGCAGTGTGCACCAAGGAGGAACAAAGAGCAGTGATCTGATTTCTTTGGTGGAAAGGTGTGTCAGGGACTGAAATTCATCAGAGGCTTTTAACACGATACGGTGACAGTGCACTACCACGTAGAAGTGTGTAAAAGTGTGGATCGAGAAGTCTAAAGTGGCTGGATATATGTGACACATGAAGAAGGTAGCAGGTTGCCTGCCAATCTCTACCACTGACTAGAAGATTCAGCAAGCTCATGAGAGATGTTCTCTGCAGATTCAGATTACCACTCTTTCATGTCACACCCGATTTTGCCAGATAGCCACTCAGCTGCTACTTGCAATAAGGTAACGAATGTGGAACATTGGTGGGAAGGTTCAACCTTTGCTATCATCTCACTAATATCCATCTCCAATATTCTAATCCAACAATATGAAATTGGGGGTATTGTCAAAGTGCCCCCTACTGTGTAGATTCATAAGGTTGTTTCAATAAAATGTTTGACTTTGTATTCCTATAAAACAGGACCTTGTACTTTTCTGTCTGAAATACTGGGATGAGGAGTTATTATTTACACTATTTACATTGAGTGTATTATCTTCGTCTTTCTTGTTGTTATCACAAAGTTTCACCCATTGTGCCCTCCGACTTTCATCAGATATAAATTGATCCAGGTAACCGACAGTAAATTCTTAACTGAAACCTTTATTTAATCTACAGTGATAGGCTGTTCTTGTTCCACTGCCCAAATCTAGGGATATCTTGTTTAGTTCTTATTTTTAGTACTGCTCGGTTATTACTTGCCCTGTTTCCGTTGAGTTCAAGTAAACACTATTCGCCCCAGGGATTGAACTCACAATTAATATGTCACCAGATTCATGAGCCAATGCTTTAATTGCTTCTGCATCCAATTCATCTAACAATTCCTTTTCAATGGATACCAACATGTGTAATTCAAAATTCTTCTCGAAGAGTGAATTTCTTAACATTGTCTTTATGATCTTTAGCTTTGAAAATGTCCTTTTACATTGGACTTGAGTAACTGATAGTGTACAGGTGACTTCATAAAGTTCTTATTCCCTTTTTTACTAAAACAAATATCTGTTTCGTTATTGCATTTAATATCAGGTGGTGAGGGTACTACATCAGGGGCAGCCTTGCCATCAGGTAAGCTGACACCCTGGTCAGTCTGCCACTGCTTATAGGCTTAGACCAATTAAATATCTAACATCAAGCTTTCAAGTCTGCTTTATAATTACATCTTCTCCAAAAGAATTGATACCAAAAACATTAAAGGGAAAGGGTAGATGATAACTGGAAAATGGAAAGATGTAGAAAGTGGCTAACAAAAAAGACGGCAGAAATAGTGGAAGGAGAAACAGAATTGCTAAACAAAGTGGATATTTTTTGATCTAGTTCAGATAGTTCAAAAGCACAGCACAGCTTTACATGCAGTCCGCCGTATTAAGAGCAATCGTTTGTGTTCACTAGACGATTGTTCACATATGTCAGTAACTGCATCTGAATCCAATTCATCTAACAATTCCTTTTCATTCGATAGCAACATGTATGATTTTAAATTCTCTTCAGACAACGAATCTTTTAACCATGTCTTTATGATCTTTAACTTTGAAAATGTCCTCTTACATTGGACTTGAGTAACTGATAGTGTGCAGGTGACTTCATAAAGTTCTTATTCCCTTTTTTGCTAAAACAAATATCTGTTTCCTTATAGCATTTAATATCAGGTGGTGAGGGTACTACATCAGGGGCTCCCTTGCCATCAGGTAAGCTGACACCCTGGTCAGTCTGCCACTGCTTATAAGCATAGACCAATTACATATATAATATCAAATTTTCGAGTCTGCTTTATAATTACATCTTCTCCAAAAGAATTGATACAAAAAACGTTAAAGCGTAAAGGTAGATAATGACTGGAAAATGGAAAAATGTGGAAAGTGGCTAACAAAAAAGACGTCACAAATAGTGGAAGGAGAAACAGAATTGCTAAACAAAGTGAATTTTTTGCAGCAATCAGCAACATACAAGAATTCCTTCCTGACAAATTAGGCTATTATCAAATCATTGATGTGAGTTTATGTTAATTGTCACTATGTTGCCCTAAGCTTGGAATGAGCTAGAAAAAAATGAGCCAAAAGTTTGCTTCAGGAAATATGAGGAGAGTGAGAAGAAGACATCAAGAGAGAGAGAGAGAGAACAAGACACCAGGAAAGAGAGAGAGAGTGTGTGTATAAGGCATAAGGAAAGAGACAGAAAGTGATAAGAGCAGGAAAGATAGCTAGAAAGAGCAAGAGAATGTCTGGAAGTGTCAATAGGGGTAGTAGTAGAAAGAGAGAGAGAGAGAGAGAAAGAACCCTTGTTAAAACGAGTGGTAGAGAATGAGAGAGAGTGTGTCTCTGGAAGTTAGAATAAGAGAGAGCGAGATAGAGAATGTATATCTGAAAGCAAGGTTGGAGAGAGAGAGAGAGAACAAGACATCAGAAAAGAGAGACAGAGAGTGTGTATAAGGCATAAGGAAAGAGACAGAAAGTGATAAGAGCAGGAAAGATAGATAGAAAGAGCAAGAGAATGTCTGGAAGTGTCAATAGGGGTAGTAGAGAGAGAGAGAGAAGGAACCCTTGTTAAAACAAGTGATAGAGAATGCGAGAGAGTGTGTCTCTGGAAGTTAGAATAAGAGAGAGCGAGATAGAGAATGTATGTCTGAAAGCAAGGTTGGAGAGAGAGAGAGAGAACAAGACATCAGAAAAGAGAGACAGAGAGTGTGTATAAGGCATAAGGAAAGAGACAGAAAGTGATAAGAGCAGGAAAGATAGATAGAAAGAGCAAGAGAATGTCTGGAAGTGTCAATAGGGGTAGTAGAGAGAGAGAGAGAAGGAACCCTTGTTAAAACAAGTGATAGAGAATGCGAGAGAGTGTGTCTCTGGAAGTTAGAATAAGAGAGAGCGAGATAGAGAATGTATGTCTGAAAGCAAGGTTGGAGAGAGAGAGAGAGAGAACAAGACATCAGAAAAGAGAGAGAGAGAGTGTGTGTATAAGGCATAAGGAAAGAGACAGAAAGTGATAAGAGCAGGAAAGATAGCTAGAAAGAGCAAGAGAATGTCTGGAAGTGTCAATAGGGGTAGTAGAGAGAGAGAGAGAAGGAACCCTTGTTAAAACAAGTGATAGAGAATGCGAGAGAGTGTGTCTCTGGAAGTTAGAATAAGAGAGAGCGAGAGAGAGAGAGTGTGTGTGTGTGTGTAAGTGGAATAATGATGAGAGAGCAAGAGAGAGCACTATATTTGGTGAATGCAATATCATTGTGAGAGACTGGGTCCTTTACAGAAGTATTCAACCAATACAAACCGAGAGGCCGTGGGGTGGGGATGGTGTGCTGCGAAATAATGTTTTAAAACGTAAAATTATGTTCCTTCAATTTCTCGAGCAAGTACTTTTTTTTGTTAGGGTTACATGTCACGATCCAGAAATTTTAAGCTAAAAGGTACATTAATGCAAACCAATGAGCCTTTACATTCTGTAAAGTCGACTTGTGCCTACCATGTTTAAACAGGCTTTGAAAGGTACCAAATTAATGTCCATGGACCTCTAATATTCCAGATATTACTCTGATAGAAGACTTACTGGACATCATTAAAAGAGACACATATAAGAATGGAAAACAATCTTCAAACTAAGAAGTTCTAAGTGAAGCAATAAAAATTGCTTGAAGTATTGTTAATACCTAAACAGTACTGGCTTGCTTTCTGACCTTCCAACCACAATAAGGTCAGAATAAGTATTTTGAATCATTGTTTTCAGTATAGCTTGATGTTATATATGGATCAGGGATAATTTTGTATACAGGTTACTTAAAGAATGTTCTCTTTTCTTTTTAATCATTTATGTGAGAATCTGGTTTCTAATATAAGTTATTTTGTATTGTTTCTGATACAAGTTGGTCATGAGAATTTGCATTGCTATTTTTAGTTGAGATTTTTTTTTTTTTTTATCGCTATCACCTTGTGCAAGTTAGTAATGCCACTTTGACACAAGGGGTTTCAGGGTGTGGAAAAATTAGGAACAGAAACATTAATAATGAGTGGGAAGAGGAAAGAGTAATCAGGAGGAAAGTAGATAGCGATTGACATTGCATTTAAACTTTTGCAGATTAAAGTAGGCTGGAGAGCATGGAGCTGGAGGGGAAGTCCACAAGCGAGAAGTGGGAGAAAAGAAACTGTTAGCATAGAACTTACAGTTACATCGAGCTATAAATTGATGAGATCTCTATGCCAGTCTTGTACTGCACTTAAATTCAAAAAGATACCATAGTGAAGAGCTTATCCAAATAATTACCATGAAAGTATTTGTAGAAAAGGCCCAGGGAGGAAACCTTACTTCATGAAGTATTGAAAAGTTTTTTTTTTTTTTTTCAGTTTTCAAAATATATTCAATATTTAATGTAGCTATGTTGGGAGATTTAATAGTTTTATAATTTGATATAAGGTTTGATTTAAGTTAAGTATATTGTTTGGTTTAGCATCTCAAAATAGTTCTTTTGTATTGTTTGCTTGATAATATTTTGTTCAGGTTTAAATGAGAGATGGCAACTTAGGAGGATGTGTTTAGCTGTGAGGGACAAGGCTGGTGCAAAGATCCACTCCCTAACTTTGATACGGGGGCCCCACTGTACTACATGTCAATTTTCATAAGGTAGTATTCATATAAAATACAAATTTTATTGTTATTGTAACATAATTATGTACAATAATGAATCATATGCAATATAGTTGAATAATTCAACCCGAAAATTTGTAAATAAATACAATGTATCTAAATGCAAATTAGAGACATGTCATAATAGATGATTCCATCTAAAATAAATCAACAGTGGTTTGCTGCTATTTTTAGTATCGACTTGAGATTTTTCTAGTTAAAAAAGGTCAGTAATTTTAAGACATTCAACATTGTGGATTAAAAAATAGTGAATTCTAAATTTTAAATAGTGTCTTTTCGAGACTGATCACAAGCAAAACAAATTCACGGATTTGGACAAGAAAAAAAAAGATCCCAGAATGACCTCGAAATCCGCAAAAATGTTTCACCCTTTAATAATCAGTTATTAATTTGTAATGTATATAAATGTAGGTAAAAAAAAAGCAAATGTTGATAAGATTGTGAGGATCACAAAGCACTGCCCAGCGCCCCCAAATAGGCTGTGTTCACCCCGATGGGGGAGTTCTGGGGTAGTACTCACCAACCCTGCATGTTTGCTGAATTTCAGAGTGAAGATTTTGTAATGATGCTTGCCTCTACTAAGTTTCAATTTTCATAAGGTAGTCTTCATATAAAGTATAAATTGTATTGTAACCTAATTATGTACAATAATGGATCATATGCAATATAGGTGAACAATTCAACTCGAAAATGTGTAAATAAATACAATGTATCTAAATACAAATTAGAGACATGTCATAATAGATCATTCCAGTATCTGTCTATATTTCTGAGATGAGGTATTATTTACATTATTCGGACTATTGTCCTCATCTTTGTCGCCATATTTATTACAGTTCCCATATTATATTCATTTCTATGCTTGGTTGGCTCAGGAGATTTTTGTGGCCGAGCATATGTGCTGATTCCTTAAGTTTACAAATTTTCCAAGGGTGTTCTTTGTCTATGATCTCAACCTGATCCCATAGAGGGCAGTGATCTCCCTTCTCTCTCCATATTTGGTCAGCCACACCTGATTTTTCCACTTCCCCTCGTGTTACAGCTTTCTGGTGTTCTTGAAGCCTCACCTTAAGGGAGCGTCCTGTCTCCCCTTTATATTTCTTTCCACAGCTGCACGGGATAGCGTACACACAGTCTTTAGTCATGTTCTCCTCTATGGGGGGGGGGTCTTACTTGAGTGAGATATCTGCGAAGTGTTGTCAAGCTTTTGAAGGTTGTCCTGATGTTATATGGGCCGCAGATACTTTGTATTTTCTCTTATAACCCCTTCACATAAGGCAGGCAGACTGTTTTCTGAGTGTTGTTGTTCTCCTCTTGTATCTGCCTATCCCAGTTCTTTAGGGCTGCTGCCATGTACCCAGGGTAGTTTTTATGTTGTAGGGTACTACTTATACTGACCAATTCTTTATTTAATGTCTCTGGGTCGCCACTTATGACTTTTGCTCGGTGTTGTAAGCAGTGGACGATTCCTTTCTTTATGCTGTATGGATGGTGGGAGTTGAAATTGAGGTACTGTCCGGTGAATTGAATATCGGATTACGGTATACGAATGTCTTGAACCCATGCTCTGTTCGAGATATTAGAACATCCAGGAATGGGAGTGTTTGGTTACTCTCTTTCTCCATCGACATTCCAACCACCTGAAGAAGGCCGAAGTGTACAATGGCTGAAACGTTGTAATAAATATGGCGACAAAGAGGAGGACAATAGTCCGAATAATGTAAATAATGTACATAATACCTCATCTCAGAAATATAGACAGATACTGAAAGGCCGAAACGTTGTAATAAATATGGCGACAAAGATGAGGACAATAGCCCAAACAATGTAAATAGTGTACATAATACCTCATCTCAGAAATATAGACAGATACTGAAAGGCCGAAACATTGTAATAAATATGGCCACAAATATGAGGACAATAGTCCGAATAATGTAAATTGTGTACATAATACCTCATCTCAGAAATATAGACAGATAAAAAAAAAACATTTCTTTAAAAATAATTTTTGTACATTAGCATTTTACAGGCACATTTTTCATAATTGAAGAATATTGATTTTTATTACTTAAGAATTAGGGGGCCCTTTTTATAATATCAATACAGTTTAAAAATCTGTCCTTGATTTTTTACAGAGTTATCTGGACTTACCTCGTCTGCATATGGAAATAGACTTTTTTCTTTTTACAAAAAGATTTCTTTTAAATAAGAATGTATATAAACATTTTTAAATTCTAGAAGAAACATTTAGATAAATCAATAAAAAGGCATATTTCTGTTTATTTTTCAGTTACGATAAATAATGACTATCCGTCAATGTACTTCACCAAAAAAGAAAAAAAAATTCCTCTTACCCCCACAAAAATCTTTCAATGATGTAAGCACAGTTTCAAATTAGACATTTGTAACTTGTAAGTAACACCTAGGTTCAATAACTATGTAAAAGACCTAGAAATGATTTTATGGCCTATATATATATATAGATAAACATGCCCACAATAAGACAGTCTCAAAAGAAAGGTTTTTTTCCTATGACAGCATTTATTTTTAACTATCTTCACGCTTCAGAAATGTGTCGTTTAAAAAGACATCACTAAAAATGGAATAAAACCTACACAAAGTGAATTTATACATGTTTTTTGTTCTTTTACAACAAAAATACTAAACTATTTATTTATTAGTTTGTTTATTTACAAAAATAATTTGAGTCGCAACATTCAAAAAACTAATTTGCTAAATTATTAAAATATGTAAACAAACAATAAGGAAATCCTTATTATTTATCATTTTATAAAGTTTGAATCGATGGCAATTAGCCGATGTTTCGTCAAACACTCCAATAAAAATTATAATAAATAGTATAAATAAACAATATAATAAATACTATTTATAAATTTTTGTTGTGAATTCTCCAAAACAGAAATAATGTATAAATTCACTTTCATATGTTTCAGTTTTATTAAAATTCTAATAAACACTTTTTTAAAAATAAACATTGCCGAAGAGTGAAGGTAGTTAAAAAAAAAACAAACAGTGTCATGGGAAAAAACATTCTTTTGAAAAATCTGTCTTATAGAAGGGGCATTTATCAATGTGTGCCAATTTTACACTGTGTCGACTACACTTGTAAATCAATAAAAAAAAGATAAAATATTAAAAAAAAATTTCTCTCGTCAAAAAAAGTTTAAAGTTAAATTTTTTTTTTTTAATTTTCAAACATTCAGAAAAATTTAAGATGCAAATACTAATGATGCAAGCACAGTTTCAAAGTAGACATTTGTAAATAAAACTTACGTCCAATAAATTGCACTGTATTGATATTATGAACAGGACTCTGCTTGTAAATAAACAATTTTTTGTAATAAATAATTTAATATTTCTGAGATGAGGTACTGCAGCTATTTACATTGTTTGGATTATTGTCCTCATATCTATTGTCATATTCATAATGTTTTGGTCGTTGTATGCTCCGGTCTTCTTCAGGAGATATTTGTTTAAATTTCAAACAAATACCATCTGAAGAAGTATTATGGGACCTTACCTATAACGACAGAGTGAACTCTTCCTGACACTTTGAATACTGCGCCTCTCACTGTTTGCGACATCTGTCGAACTCTCTGCTTTGACAGAGAGGAACCCGGACGAGGCTTTGCCGAAGGGCAAAGTTTCGTCCGGGGAGGTAGACAGTCCCTAAACCCGTTTATACGGGTTCTAATGGGCATATTTTTGGCCAAGCCTACGGGCTCGGTAAGCCAACATTAAACCGGCCTTGTGCCACATTCGACCCATGCTGGGGGGGTGATAAATATCGAGATGGAATCGAGTTGAGCCAATAGTAGTTCACTCCAAACCAGACTGACAGTCATACTAACACCTTTCACATCTTGTATTATTATTCTGTGTAATATATCTTTGTTATTTCTACTCTTGTGTTCGTGTTGTTCTTCCTTGGTCCTAACCTTGGACCATAACAAGAAGGCAAAAGCATACAACGATCAAAATGTTGTGAATGTGACAATAAAGATGAGGATAACAGTCCAAACAATGTAAATAATGTAAATAGTTACAATACCTCATCTGAGAAATAGAGACAGATGTTGAAGGTGAATATGGCAATAAAGATGAGGACAACAGTCTGAACAATGTAAATAGTGTAAATAGTTACAATACCTCATCTGAGAAATATAGACAGATGTTGAAGGTGAATATGGCAATAAAGATGAGGACAACAGTCCGAACAATGTAAAGAGTGTAAATAATTTAATATTTGATGATTTGATATAAAATTTCAAAGAACACAGGGGTAGAATACAAAGGAGAAAGCATTTTTTTTTAAAAATAAAATGTCTGTAAACCGTTACACACACCTTATTATAATGGAAGCAGTTTAAAAATCAAAAGAAGATAGAAATAAAAATGCATTAAATTTGGGGAACTACAGCACACCTTAAACTTATAGGTGTACTTTTCAAGCTTTGGAAGACAAGCACCTGATTATATTACCAGCATCATAGATTCAATATCATATTTTTTTTCTGTACTTAAATACAAGGGTCGGCTAGGAGGTTCATAAGGTGACCAAGATATAAATGTAAGTACACATGCCAGTTGATAGACTAAAAGTCATGCAAGTGTACCAGAATACAACAGCTGGTCGGTCAGCTGTTGCATTCTAGTGTGCTTTCTTACATTTATATCTTGGTCGGACTATGAACTTTTCAACGAACCCTCATATTTGTTGTCGTTTTACTTTTTGCGTTTTTTTTTTTTTTCATTGTTTATGTCAGAACTGGAGATAAAATCAAACCCCACTAATTTTTTTCTTTTTTGGATGTCTTGCATAAAATATTGTCCACTCGATACTAAAATGTATCTTGAACAAAATGTTGAAATTTAAACAAACTGGCATAAATTGTTCCGCTTTGGAGTGTATTTAAAAAAAAAAAGACTAAAAGATACTTTAAAAAAGAACTTTTTTATTCTAACAAATGTTGTGGCTTAGAGTTAATAAATACAAAAATTATTCCCTGAAGAAATTTTCTCAATTTTTGAGTAAACTAATCTGCTTAAGTCGTACCATTCTCAGCCCTATTTTTTTTTTTTTTATAAGTCAACCAGTCTATTTAAGCAGTACCCTTTTTGGTCTTATTTTTAACAAGTCAACGAGTTTATTCGAGTCTTATTCTTTTTGGTCATATTTTTGCACTAATAGAATAGTCTATTTAACTTGTACCCTTTTCAGAGAATATCTTTTTTTTTTTAGGAGTGGACCCGTGTACTAAGTAGTGCCATGAAAAGATTCTATAGTATGAATTTTGGGGATCTATTTATAAATTAAAATGTACTATATGCTTTATTATTCAAACCAGAATAGCCATTTTGGATTGTAAGGGCAAATAATGATAATTCCACATCTCAAAAATTCCAATATAAACTATCAAAATTTATGTTGAAGTTTATTGGTATCGAAAAAAAAAAAAAAAAAAAAAAATTCCCACAAAACAAATAATCGATATTTTTAATAAGATATTATAAACTGACATAGATGTACTGAATTAGTGATAAGATCAGTTTGCCAGCCAAAATAGGTACCAAACTTGGTTTGATGGATGAAAAGGAGACGTACTGAATTAGTGCTGAGGTCAGTTTGTCAGACATAAAGGTAATATACTGACTTTGGTTTTGTCAGATAAAACAAGGCCACAAACTGAATTAGTGCTGAGGTCAGTTTGTCAGACATAAAGGCAATATACTGACTATGGTTTGTCAGATAAAACAAGGCAACAAACTGAATTAGTGCTGAGGTCAGTTTGTCAGACATAAAGGCAATATACTGACTTTGGTTTGTCAGATAAAACAAGGCAACAAACTGAATTAGTGCTGAGGTCAGTTTGTCAGACATAAAGGCAATATACTGACTTTGGTTTTGTCAGATAAAACAAGGCAACAAACTGAATTAGTGCTGAGGTCAGTTTGTCAGACATAAAGGCAATATACTGACTTTGGTTTTGTCAGATAAAACAAGGCAACAAACTGAATTAGTGCTGAGGTCAGTTTGTCAGACATAAAGGCAATATACTGACTTTGGTTTGTCAGATAAAACAAGGCAACAAACTGAATTAGTGCTGAGGTCAGTTTGTCAGACATAAAGGCAATATACTGACTTTGGTTTTGTCAGATAAAACAAGGCAACAAACTGAATTAGTGCTGAGGTCAGTTTGTCAGACATAAAGGCAATATACTGACTTTGGTTTTGTCAGATAAAACAAGGCAACAAACTGAATTAGTGCTGAGGTCAGTTTGTCAGACATAAAGGCAATATACTGACTTTGGTTTTGTCAGATAAAACAAGGCAACAAACTGAATTAGTGCTGAGGTCAGTTTGTCAGACATAAAGGCAATATACTGACTTTGGTTTGTCAGATAAAACAAGGCAACAAACTGAATTAGTGCTGAGGTCAGTTTGTCAGACATAAAGGCAATATACTGACTTTGGTTTTGTCAGATAAAACAAGGCAACAAACTGAATTAGTGCTGAGGTCAGTTTGTCAGACATAAAGGCAATATACTGACTTTGGTTTTGTCAGATAAAACAAGGCAACAAACTGAATTAGTGCTGAGGTCAGTTTGTCAGACATAAAGGCAATATACTGACTTTGGTTTGTCAGATAAAACAAGGCAACAAACTGAATTAGTGCTGAGGTCAGTTTGTCAGACATAAAGGCAATATACTGACTTTGGTTTGTCAGATAAAACAAGGCAACAAACTGAATTAGTGCTGAGGTCAGTTTGTCAGACATAAAGGCAATATACTGACTTTGGTTTTGTCAGATAAAACAAGGCAACAAACTGAATTAGTGCTGAGGTCAGTTTGTCAGACATAAAGGCAATATACTGACTTTGGTTTGTCAGATAAAACAAGGCAACAAACTGAATTAGTGCTGAGGTCAGTTTGTCAGACATAAAGGCAATATACTGACTTTGGTTTTGTCAGATAAAACAAGGCAACAAACTGAATTAGTGCTGAGGTCAGTTTGTCAGACATAAAGGCAATATACTGACTTTGGTTTGTCAGATAAAACAAGGCAACAAACTGAATTAGTGCTGAGGTCAGTTTGTCAGACATAAAGGCAATATACTGACTTTGGTTTTGTCAGATAAAACAAGGCAACAAACTGAATTAGTGCTGAGGTCAGTTTGTCAGACATAAAGGCAATATACTGACTTTGGTTTTGTCAGATAAAACAAGGCAACAAACTGAATTAGTGCTGAGGTCAGTTTGTCAGACATAAAGGCAATATACTGACTTTGGTTTTGTCAGATAAAACAAGGCAACAAACTGAATTAGTGCTGAGGTCAGTTTGTCAGACATAAAGGCAATATACTGACTTTGGTTTGTCAGATAAAACAAGGCAACAAACTGAATTAGTGCTGAGGTCAGTTTGTCAGACATAAAGGCAATATACTGACTTTGGTTTGTCAGATAAAACAAGGCAACAAACTGAATTAGTGCTGAGGTCAGTTTGTCAGACATAAAGGCAATATACTGACTTTGGTTTTGTCAGATAAAACAAGGCAACAAACTGAATTAGTGCTGAGGTCAGTTTGTCAGACATAAAGGCAATATACTGACTTTGGTTTGTCAGATAAAACAAGGCAACAAACTGAATTAGTGCTGAGGTCAGTTTGTCAGACATAAAGGCAATATACTGACTTTGGTTTTGTCAGATAAAACAAGGCAACAAACTGAATTAGTGCTGAGGTCAGTTTGTCAGACATAAAGGCAATATACTGACTTTGGTTTTGTCAGATAAAACAAGGCAACAAACTGAATTAGTGCTGAGGTCAGTTTGTCAGACATAAAGGCAATATACTGACTTTGGTTTGTCAGATAAAACAAGGCAACAAACTGAATTAGTGCTGAGGTCAGTTTGTCAGACATAAAGGCAATATACTGACTTTGGTTTGTCAGATAAAACAAGGCAACAAACTGAATTAGTGCTGAACTTAGTTTTCAAAACAAAAAGCCATTGTGCTCTAAATTTGTACGGGGTTCAATTTGCACAACAACAATAATAACTGAAAATTCAGAAATGAAAGAAGTCAAAAAAATAGGCTGTATATACGCACCTCACACTCCCTCATACGCTTCCAGTTAATTTATGGTCATATATCTCTTTAGCCCATATAAATAATGAGGTCATTGAAAATTACTGAAAAGGAGGCCAAACTTGAAGGACTTCGGCTTGTACAACAAGGGATTGGTTATGGCTAATCCATTATAAAGTAAGGATTCCTAAAAATTCCCCAGTAGAATATTTGTCTAATAAGGAAATAAATATGTTAATTAACCGAGACCCGCCTCCTCCTTTGTGCGTTTTTAGCCTTGTTATTTATCAAGTTTTGTATGCAGCTCTCAGTGAGGATCAAGTTCACCATTCTGTGGTAATAGCCAAGGAAACTAGCTCGTCAGTCATTATCTCATCCCAAAGTGCATGTTTTTGGAAGATGTACCAAGTGAGTGTCAAAAACACCTTAACTAAGTTTGTCACAAGGCAACAAGTATGATGCATGCAAGCAGGATTGAAATCAATGTCCAGGAGTAATGGGAAGCTGGGATAGCTCATTAACCATTGCCTAGTCATGAGAAAAGAAAAAAATTATATTCACTTAGCACTCACAAATACAGCCTTGTCCCAAGATTAATGAAACCAATACATTTTACAAAATTCAGGATAATTTTGAAAAATGTAACACCATGAATGTCACTAACAAAATCACTATATATATATATATATATATATATATATATATATAACAACTGAAGAGTTGCAAATTAAAAAAAAATTGAATGTTTTTTTGTGAAAGTATTTAATTTATTTATATTTTTTTTATATATATATATATATATATATATATATATATATATATATATATATATATATATATATATATATTTGATATTTCAGATCGACCCCGATCTTTCATCAGAAATAACTGTTTTCAGAAGTTTGTTTACATGTAGCGTCCGTCGTGAGACGCGGACATCACATGATATGGAATGCAACTGTATTCAAATATTTCTAACGTAAATCTAACTGTAATAATATTTTAGATGTTGTTTATAAAAATTTGTAACTATATCTAAAAAAAAATTATATATGTGTGTGTGTGTGTGTATATGGTGGACTCTCCCATTGTATTCATTCAACGTATGAGGGACAAGCAGCTCAGTTCCTAGGAACCGACAGCCCAGACACCAGCACATACTATTTGATTGTAGCGGTGAAGGCTTTGTGCAGAACAAACCACACTTTTTGAAGGGCCGAATACAGAGGCCTGGTGCACTATGTGCCACAAGGTCCCCAAATGACCCTCCGCAGGTTTTGAATTCAGAATTGTCCTTCTCCTAGGTCAGTTGCCACCCAAAGTTAGAGAACTCAGTATGTCCTGCTATTTACCTATAGTTGGAGGTAGAAGAAGAGAATTAATACCTTTCCCTAGGTTATTAGCATAAAAGTGAATGTAATGGATTTGACTAGAATTCGAACTCGGCTCTCTGATTCTCAATCCGAGCTGCTATCCTCTACTCCACCATGCCTCATACATATATATATATATATATATATATATATATATATATATATATATATATATATGTATGTGTATATAAAATAAATAGGTTAGTTAATAAGACAAGAACAAACGAAAGAGTATCAATATAATCAGCACGCAAAACACTAATTAAATATTAATTATTAACCATATGACAGAAATGAATCATGGAAATAAAGGTTTTAAATCCAGAATTCTCAGACACACCTGTCTCCTTCGTCAACAGTTGTTTTGTAGATAGTGTATTTTCTGGTGGAAATCATATTAGCAAAAACCCTATCTCTGTCTGATTCCTCACTGCACAAAACTTTTTATGAACTTAAATTTAAAATTTTGATTGGTGTAGAAGTGTTAGACCAGTCTTATTATTAGTAGGGAAAGTTGGGGAGTAAGATTGTAAACAAAGATGAAGAGTTATGGGTTATATATATATATATATATATATATATATATATATATACGAGGGTCATTCAATGAATAAGGTGAATTTTTCGGTATAAGGACTTCTAATACAGATAGAAGCTTACTCTTTTTTATTTTTTTTGTTTTACTTCTTTTTCACATGGATTTAATTTCTTTTGCAGATTAAAAAAACACTTTGAGAGTTTTGTCGATTAACAAAGATGGCCGACCAAGAAGCATGCTCCAGGATTGAACAGCGGTCAGTTATCAAGTTTTTGCTTGCTGAAGGGTGCAATCCAGTTGAAATTCATAGGAGAATGTCAACTGTGTATGGTGCCACATGTTTCAGCCAAAAAAATGTCTACAAGTGGGCTAAATTGTTTAAAGAAGGACAGAGCAGTGTTGAGGATGAAGACAGGCCTGGGAGGCCTACAGAAGTGAGATCTCCTGAGGTGATCGAATCAGTCAATGACCTCATTCAGTCTGACAGAAGGGTGACAGTAAATGACATTGCAAGGACTTTGAGCATATCTGTTGGGACAAATGCAGGAGTCATCAGTCAGAAGGAGTCATCATGCATCATGACAACGCAAGGCCTCACACAGTAGCCCAAACGGTGCAGACCATCAACAAGCTGAGCTGGGAACTGCTCCCTCATCCCCCTTACAGCCCAGACCTTGCCCCTTCAGACTTTCACCTGTTTGGTCCCTTGAAAGCGTTCACGAGAGGCACAAAGTTTAAAAGTGACGATGAAGTCAAAAGTGTTGTGAGCGACTGGCTGAGACATCAGTCCAAAGATTTTTACGCTGAGGGAATACGGAAGCTTGTGCACAGATGGGAAAAGAGTGTGACAGTGCTGGGAGACTACGTTGAAAAATTTTAAAAAAAAGTAAGCTTCTATCTGTATTAGAAAACTTTATACCGAAAAATTCACCTTATTTATTGAATGACCCTCGTATATATATATATATATATATATATACACATACACACACACACACACACACATTATATATATATATATATATATATATATATATATATATATATATATATATATATATATATATGATTAAAATATAGATTTAAGGTATGCTATACTTATGGATAAATATCAGGGATATACAGGTTCCCTTGAAGATGACAGACCAGGCACTGCAATAAAGTTTTTTATTAATTTTCGTGAATAAGTACAAGAGATTTCTTTTTGGGACCCAGCGAGCGTGTAAGAACTGTTCAAATTATCTTTTACTTTGACTGCTTTTAGCTAATCTATCAGCCATTATCGAAGATGTTTTTTTCTTGTTGGTCTTAATATGTACACTGCTTAAAAAAAAAAAAAAAAAAAAAATTTTTAGCATCACAATTGAAATGTTTTAATTCCCCGAACACAGTCAGCATATCAAGGCCATGTTCGTAATTAAGATGATTAAGAGTTTGGTTTCTAGTTTTTGATCATTAAGGTGTCCACTATTTTTAAGTGCTTTCTGCAGTTAGAAGAATGTATTATGCTGGTGTTTTGTACGAGTACGCTGTGCATAGAAGTTACATATATATATCCACATAGGAGCCTGTTTTGCTGAATCACAGCTCATCAGTATGGCTAGATATCTGATAGCTTCAAGCCAGAATTGAAACTTGACCGATTTGGCATCAGTCAGAGACTCTACCCCTAAGCTACTGGCACACAGCAGAGAAATGGAATCTTTTAACTATACTCATATCTATCTATCTATCTATCTCTATACTCATATCTATCTATCTATCTCTATACTCATATCTATCTATCTATCTTTATACTCATATCTATCTATCTATCTTTATACTCATATCTATCTATCTATCTATCTTTATACTCATATCTATCTATCTATCTATCTTTATACTCATATCTATCTATCTATCTTTATACTCATATCTATCTATCTTTATACTCATATCTATCTATCTATCTATCTTTATACTCATATCTATCTATCTATCTTTATACTCATATCTATCTATCTATCTATCTTTATACTCATATCTATCTATCTATCTATCTTTATACTCATATCTATCTATCTTTATACTCATATCTATCTATCTATCTTTATACTCATATCTATCTATCTATCTATCTATATACTCATACCTGTCTATCTATCTATACCCATACCTATCTATCTATACTCATACCTATAAAACTTAACTTTCTGCAGGTAATCTTACTATCAGTGATTTAATATGGCAACATGTGGTAATAGTAATATTAGCCATTTCCCTACAAGGAAAGATTTTGACATTCATTGACTAAGCAGCCAGTACTGTTTCTGTTGAAATTTATAAAATCTTTCTCTATACTCATACCTATCTATCCACACTCATATCTATCTATCTATACTCATATCTATCTCTCTACTCATATTTCTCTCTCTCTCTCTCTCTCTCTCTCTGTTCATATCTACTTATCTATCAAAATTTTACTGTTATATTGATCATATTTTTCACTTGAGTGATCTCTTATTACAAGTAAAAACATTCAAGAAAAAAAGCAAAAAGCAAGCCATATTAGAAAGTCATTTTTCAATTGCATTAGTTATATTTTCTGCAAGAATAACTTCAGATTTTTATCTGCAGAATTAACTTAACTGCTGAATACAAGAAAAATCTCTTCTTTTGAAGTCAAAAAAAAAGAAAGAAAAAAAAAAGAAAGAAAAAAAAATGGAGGTAACATGACTTGTACAGTAAAACATGGCAGCCATTTATAAGATTTGAGCAATTGCATTGTTTATAGTTTTGCCGGATTCATCTCAGATTTTTATCTATAAAGTTAACAATCTGATCATTAGTAATGATCATCCTACTTTGAACATTGTTGTCTGGCGCTACACAGTCACAAAGAACAATACCAAATAACAGAAACCCCATAACCTGAGGACTATCAACAGTAGCAACAACTAAAATGGATAGCACATATTGCTAAGAGAAAATAAAGGCATAATCAAAATGTTGCCGTTCCACACTAGTTCAAATAAAAGGTCAAGAAGGAAACTCCCAGCAATACTGGAAAGAGCAATAACAGCTACTGGACATGAAAAATCTATTTCCCTGAAAATTGTTTCAAGAAAAAGATTTTATAAATTTCAACCGCAAACAGTACTGGGTGCTTAGTCAACGAATAACAAAATGTTTCCTTGTAGGGAAATGGCTAATATTACTGTTACCATATTAAATCACTGAAAGTAAGATTACTTGCAGAAAGTTAAGTTCTATAAAATAAATGACTGCTATCACTGGATTAATTTTGCAATTACATTTTTTTTTTTAAAGCAATTCACCCCAAGCAAGGTGGGAGTGCCATTAGCACGCAAGGGGTTACAGAGGATTGAGAGCAAGAGTAAAGTGGTGTGTTTGAGGAAAGTATACAGTGAAGGACAGGGAACAAGCTCAGGGTGTCAGATGTCGATTGTCATTACACTTGAATATTTGAAGTTTATATTCATCGGAGAAGCAAGTAAGGGGAAGGGAGTGCCACAAATGGGAAGTGCAGGAGAAGAAGCTGTTTGAGAAGAAGAGATACGCATTTAACCATTTTGACAGTGAAAGGGTGGGACCGAGATGCCAGCTTGGTAGCTCGCTTAAATTCATGCAATCTTTCATCTTAAATTTTTGTGGATTCTTTTATTTTAATGCTCAGATCATTTTTTTATATTCTACAACTATTAAATAATCTGCTCCAACTGGACAAACAGAATTAGTTTGCAAACTAATTTGAATTGTTTTTTTTTTAAAGCAATTCACCCCAAGTAAGGTGGGAGTGCCACTAGCACGCAAGGGGTTACAGAGGATTGAGAACAAGAGTAAAGAGGCGTGTTTGAGGAAAGGATACAGAGAAGGACGGGGAACAAGATCAAGGTATCAGAAGATGACGATTGACATTACACTTGAATATTTGAAGATTATAGTTATCAGGGAAGAAAGTAAGAGGAAGGGAGTTTCACAGCTGGGAAGTGCGAGAGAAGAAGCTGTTTGAGTAGAAGTGACAGTTATATTTAACTGTTTCGTGATTGAAAGAGTGGGACCGAGATGCCAGCCTGGTAGCTCGCTTAAATTCCTGCAGTCTCGGAACCAGCGACAGTAGCGCGTCGGAACAGATGCCGTGAAAATACTTGTAGAAGAGACAGAGGGAAGCCACGGCACATCTGTGAGAAAGCGACTGTAGACAAGATGCCAGATCAGGATCTATCACATTGCATATTCATCTCTGGATTTTGTCGAGGACATCGAGATGTACAGCAGGGGCGCACCAGACCATATATGGCAGCAATAGTCCATGCCAGGATGGATGGTTGACTTATAGACTTGAAGGTTGGACTCAGGCGATAAAAACCTTTCTGGCACGACACAGAGAACCAACTTTCCTTGTGGTAGATGAAGCTATTGATTCAATGTAGTTGTTCCACCTCATGTCAGCAGACAGTGTGAGACCAAGCAGTGGTAACAAGGCACTCTTGAGGAGTTTGGCATCAGCAAGTTCACCCCAAGGTAATCAGTAAAGCCATTAAGACCCAAGGGGTTACTGGCTGTGGAAAAATTAGCAAACAGGAACATTACTAATGAATGTGAACAAGAGAAGAGTAATCAGGAGGGCAGCAGATAGCGATTGACATTGCATTTAAAGTTTTGAAAATCAAACTTGCATGTGATGCATGGAGGTGGAAGGGAGTTCCACAAGCGAGAAGTGAAAGAAAAGAAACTATCAGCATAGAGCTTACAGTTACGTCGAGCCAGCTCTACTGTAAATTTGAGGAGATCTTGATGTCAGTCTAGTGCTGCACTTACATTCATAAAGTCTAAGTACCGTGGTGAAGAGCTCATCTGAACAATTAGAAAAGGCACAGGGAGGCAATTTTTTGTTGCTATCCTCGCTGAACCATATGAGAACAGGCGTTTTAATGTGATATGGCTGTAAGGCTTTTAATCTTTAGAATTAATTTTAATGTTTCATGTTAGAAATGATTCAAAATAAAAATAAAAAATAAAATAAAAATATTCATTCCCCCGAAAAATAATTAAAAAATAGTCTGCAACTTGCACCATTTAAACATGGACAAATTATTCCCGTCTTTGTTTCGCCGCATCTTTGTCTCGTCTTTTGTTCTGATTAGTTACTATTTACAATATCTACATTCAGTCTATTGTCTTCGTCTTGTCATTATCACCATGTTTCAGCCGTTGTTTGTGTTCTTGGTCTTCATCAGGTGTAAATCGATCCAGGTAACCTACAGGGAATTAGAGAACAGAATCCTCTATTTAATCTCGTTCTTGTTCTACGGCTCATTTTATGGCGGTGGGAAAGTGACTGAAGCTGTGATGCCAGGTCATGACTGATAATATTGCTGATTCTTCTTTGGATTTTTATCAAAGATTTCTAGACGTATGGCAGAAGCACTGACCTATATGTGGCATTGACTATATATTTTTGCATGAGTAATATAGAATTTTAATCCCTCTCTTGATATTTTTTATGGTTTATTAACCTCTTGTAGGTTATTTAAAGCTGGAAAATATTTTTACATTGTAAGAAGTTTTTGGAGATAATGATTTACTGATACGAGTTCTACTACTTAACCCATAGCTGGGGTGAGAAGTGGTGGATTTATACCTTTCCCAAGGTTATTTGCACATAAATGAATATATCGAACCTGACAGGAAGTGGAACTCAGCTCTGTGATTTCCAATTCTGAGCTGTTATTCATTACCACTCTTGCATATTCAGTTTACAGTGCCTAGTATTCCAATGTGGTCACCCATCTAGGTACTGACCAGGTTTGATGTTGCTTAGCTTCAATGTTCCTATGAGAACCAGTGTTTTAACATGATATGGCTGTAAGGCTTACAGTGCCTGGTATTCCAACGTGGTCACCCATCTAGGTACTGACCAGGTTTGATGTTGCTATCCTCAGTGTCCATATGAGGACTGGTGTTTTAATGTGATAACTGAATTAAAGTACCAAGCTCTGTTTCATCTTCAAGCGGAATTTTTTGGAATAACGAATCTACAAACAGAGCTTGGTACTTTAATTCAATTTAATTGCAATAATTATATTGAAGTTTTCAGCTCTTGCTTTTGAAACACGAGAACTCTTATGTAGCGGAAGAATCATATTTTTAAAATAAATAATTATATATATGTATTAGTGTATGTTTATCTGTAAAATTTAGGTATATTAATAAAATATAATTTTAAATTTAAATATATAAATAGAAAAAATAATAATCAATTGAAAAAAGAGGGAAAGAAATATGCCTTTATGGGATGAGAATTTATTTTAACAGCAACGATATGTTTTTAAAGCAACGTTACACGATTAAATTTTAATTTCTCTTTTTCATGTGAATATCTGTTAACTCTGAATACAAACAATAATAAAAGGTAGCTATGTCCGCCCACACATGCTGGTATTTTGGCAGCTCTTTAAAAATGGGGTGGGGGAAAAGACAAGAAAAATGTTAAATAATATTCAGTAAGGAACGTGGTGGTTTACCTAATTTTGCATTGTGTTAAGTGACCTGCATGTCAAACACCACATGTGCCCCAAAACACACATATTGTGCAGTATCTCTGTCAAAACAACACCAGTATCACTTACTATATAAATAGAATATATACTTATTCCCTGCAATATATATGTAGCATAACAATACCTATGCATACATATTTATTTATTATTGTTTTTTTTAAAATTGAATTCACCCAAGCAAGGCAATAAAGCCACTAAGACACAAAAGGGTTACTGGGCGTGGAAGAATTACAGACAGTGATATTACTAAGGGGCGAGACTAAAAGAAGAATAATGTTGTAACCTAGGGAAGGTTACTGAATAGGATAATCACACAAAGGTTGGTAACGAATGATAATACTTAGGACAAGAACAAGATTCACCAGCAGCACGTAGAAGAAGTAGTCAACTGCGAGAAGTGAGTCAAGTGAATTCCACAATGAATCTCCAACTGCAGACCAACATACAGTATTTACTACTCTATTTATGTGAATGGGGGCATACCCATTATCATCTGTAGGTATGCTACAACAATTAATCAGGAGGACAATAGATAGCAATTGACATTGCATTTAAATTTTGGAAAATTAATTTTGGCGGGAAAGCATCAAGCCAGAAAGGAGTTTCACAAGCGAGAAAAAAAACTGTTAGCATAGAACTTACGGTTACATCTAGCCAACTCAACTGTAAATTGATAAGAGATCTTGTCACCAGCTTAGGACTGTGTTTAAATTCAAAACGTCTAGGTATCTGTGTGAAGAGCTCATCCAAACAATTACAATGAAAGTATTTATAGAAAAGGCACAGGGTGGCAACCATACCGCGATGGGAAAATGACTGAAGCTGAGATACCAGATCATGACCAATAATATTGCCGATTCTTCTTCGGATTTTATCAAGGAGCTATAGATAAATAACAGGAGCACATTCTAAAGCATGAAAGAGTGGTATACTTACAGATATCTAAGATAGATTCTGAAGAGAAATATTGTTCAACTTTTCAACTTTCTTAGCAGCTAAGCTAGGAATGGATTCAATAGTTTTTCCACTTCATGCTAGCTGAGGATGTTAGCCCAAGAACATGCAATGATTCAATGTCGTGGAGGTTAGCATCAGCCATTTTATGGAGTTCGAATCAATTGGCAGTGTTTCTTATTGTCAATTCTCAAGAACAAAGAAAACGAATAAATTCACCTTCATATATTTAAGTTTTATTAAAATGTTAACCATCGCTTTTTAAAATGATAAACATGACAAAGGAGTGAAGGTAGTAAAAATAATAGCGGTGTCAAGGGAAAGCCATCCTTTTGATACACCGTTTTTTTTGGGGGGGGTTGCAGATGTGGTAGGTATTGAAACAAGAAAGAAGATTAAATTTGGACTTTAAAAATCCACAATGACCCTAATCGAGATTAGTAAGATTAAAGCTTATCTGAATATCTAAAAAGTTCAAAAACTGCAAATCAGCAAAATAAAATAAGACAAAAATGAGATTTACAATGTAACAGAGATGTGTTGGAGTCAACAGTCAGATGTGCGGTGCACGAAGACAACAGATACAAATCCGGTTATATGAGGAGAGAGCAGTTCATGTCCAATAGTAGCTGGAAGAACTATCGCGAACCAGTCAAAGTGCTTGCCAAACAAAGCCAAGCACTTTCACAATCATTTTACCCTCTAACTCACTTGATTTAAAGTCTACGGGACCCCTCGTTGAGAAGGAGACCAACAAGCCTGACCACAATACTGAAGATCAGCTGAAGGCTACTATTGGGTGGGTGTTGGTAATGAATGATAATACTTAGGACACGAACACCACATATAAGATTTGCCAGCAGCACGTAGAAGTAGTAGTCAACTGCTAGAAGTGAGTCAAGTGAATTCCACAATGAATCTCCAACTGTAGAGACCAACATACAGTATTTACTACTCTATTTATGTGAATGGGGGCATACCCATTATCATCTGTAGGTATGTTACAACAATTAATTTAAAAATCCACAATGACCTAATGGAGATGAATAAGATTAAAGATCGCGAACCAGTCAAAGTGCTTGCCAAACAAAGCCAAGCACTTTCACAATCATTTTACCCTCTAACCCTCCTGATTTAAAGTCTACGGGACCCTAGTTGAGAGGGAGACCAACAAGCCTGCCCAGAATACTGAAGATCAGCTGAAGGCTACTATTGAGGGGGGTGTTATGGCCAACATGAATAAAGAACACCTGATCAATGCATGTAATCATTTCAGAAGTTGCATCAAGGCCGTAATTGAAGCTGATCGCGATTTTATTGAACAGATATTTGTTCTGTTTTTTTATGACCACTTCGTTTTCTACAGCTTAATAACCCTTTGCCGTTTATTTAAAACCAGAAAATATTTATAGATTGTAAGACATGTTATTTTTGGGATAATAATGGATTAGTGATACAAGGCTTACTAATTAACCCATAGCTGGGAGGTATAGAGGTGGAGTCATCCCTAATCAGAATTTGATAAACAAACAAGAAATTTTAATGTGGAGATAAAGTGGGTATCAATTTTACGTTACAAACAATGTATAAACTGATTCCTCACTTTGTGGACACATTTATATTCCAACGAATGTAAATAAATCTAAAAAAAAAAAAAAAAAACACCTGTGTAGCTAATCAGTATTTGATTGATTGATTCGTTTTCTACACTTTATCAACAAAGAAATTATAGTTGCTATAAAGTGGGGGATCAATTCTATATTACAATCATTACATAAACTGATTCCTCACTTTGTGGTCACGGCAGTTTCTATACATTTATATTCCAGCAAATGTAAATAAATCTAAAAGTCATACCTGTGTAGCTAATCAGTATTTCATGGATTGATTGATTCATTCATTTTTTACGGCTGATCAACTCTTTGCAGGTTATTTAAAGCCAGAAAATATTTTGGGATTGGAAGAATATTGGGGGGGGCGAGATAATAATGGTTTAATGATACAAGTCTTACTAATTAACTCATCGCTGCAAGGAAGAAGATTCATAAGTTTTCCCAAGAATATTTGCATGAAAGTGAACATAATGATCTCAACAGGAATTGGAACTTGGCTATCCGATTACCAATTCTGAACCTTTATCCATTACACTACTTGCTTAGAGCATTTCCAAGCAATTACCCATCTAGCTACTGACCAGATGTAATGTTGCTTAACATTGATGATCATAGGGGAACCAGTGTTTTAATGTGATGTGGCCATAAACTATTTGTTTTGTGTATATATGCAAGAACATGATACATTCTAAGAAATGTATTGTTTTCTTGGCTAATATGATTGTTTTAAATTAAAGTTTGTTCTCAAATATCTGACGCACCCGGTATGTTCACGGATCCAATGAAATGCATACATTTAACATTTCCAAGGCATGACACTGGGGGTTACATGTATAGAAATAGAGAGGGAATTGTCTTCATTCATTAGGCAAGGGGGGGTGAATTCTTAGAGAACTCCCATGTACGACAGACATGGCTGAAGAACACCATGGCCAAAATATTTTAACGTTTCCCCCCCACCCTGTATTTTTTTGTTGCATATACGATTCTTTCTCAGCCTGTCTCTTTTTATTAATCAATCAATCAATCTCTCTCTCTCTCTCTAATCAAATAAGCTAGGGCACATAATGAGGAAAGAGGGCTTGGAAAATTTGACACTCACAATATGTATTGAAGGCAAGAGGGACAGAGGAAAGTATAGAGTAACCTATCTAACGAGCCTAATGGCAGGGACTTGGAGGGATGGTGAAAAGAAAAGCCTTACTTAAAGCTGCAAAAGATAGGAAGTTGTGGAGAGCCATAATTACCCAAGTCCTGAAGGGACACAGCACATTGAAGAAAAAGATATATTAGCAAGATCTTCGGCTTTTTTTATTTGACTATTCTTCTAAGTAGCTTGTGTCATTTTCTGATTCAAAATATTCATATCTCAATTCCATAATAGTTATTACATTCAGTATATGAAAATGTACAAACTATTATGGGATAGACGCATGGGAATTTTTAAGGAAAATGAAAACAAAAACTTCTACTTGGAATCCGGAAGAGGCAGTTGAAATTTCTAGGGCAAATAATGAAGAAAGAGAACTTAGAGAATTTAATACTCACAGGACATTTTTCTTTTCATTTATTTATCTATTTTTATTTGAGTTCACTCCAAGCAAGGCAATAAAGCCACTAAGACACAAGGGGTTACTGGCTGTGGAAGAATTAGAAAACAGAAACATTACTAAGGAGAAAGATCAAGATAAGAGTAATCAGGTCAGTAGATAGCGATTGACATTGCATTTAAATTTTTGGAAAGCATGGAGCCAAAAAGAGTTCCACAGGTCAGAAGTGTGAAAAAAGAAACTGTTAGCATAGAAGTTAGGGTTACATCTAGCCAACACAACTGTAAATTGGTGAGACCTTGTTGCTGTTTAGGACCGTGCTTAAATTTAGCAAGTCTAGGTACCATAGTGAAGTGCGATATTTATTTGTAATTTAAATAAAAAAAATGTGGCACAAGGCCTGAATGGGGAGTGGAGGAATAGGACGGTCTTCTTCAGTCTTAACGTTAAACTTAGCTAGCCACAAAGACTGACCCAAACATACAAACAATATTCCTAACACCAAAACAATGCATTCTTACTTACCTTTCTTACCACATCCACCATAATACCTCATTGTCTCTATGAAAGTCCTAACTAAACCCTATATGTACAATTCATTGTCTGTAGAGGGAGGGGAATAAAACAACAGTTTAAAAACTAGCCCCAATGAGTATTTACAATATGAATACAAATACCATAGCGAAGAGCTCGTCCAAACAAGTACCATGAAAGTATTTATAGAAAAGGTACAAGAAAGCAACTTTATGCTGATGGAAAAGTGACTGAAGCTGTGATGCTGGATCAGGACCAATAATATTGCAGATTCCTGTTTGGATTTTATCAAGGATCTCTAAATGTATAGCAATATTTATTCTGAAATATCCAGAAATGTGGCACAAGGCCTAATGGGGGTTGGGGAAAGAATGGTCTTCTGTCTTAACTATAACTTAGCTAGCCGGAATCACAGACCCAATCGTACGAACAATATTCCATACACCAAAACAACACATTCATACGTACCTTTCTTACTCCAAATACCATAATGCCTCACTGTCTCTATGTACATACTAACTAGTTCCCATATTTACAATTCATTGTCTGTGGGGGCAGGGGAAAAACATAATACTAAAAACTACCCCAATGATTATTTACAATGTAAATGTATAGCAGGTGCACCAGATCATATGTGACAGCAATATTCTAGCTATGAAAGAATGGTAGCTACAAAAGAGATTCTGGAGAGAAAAATTGCCTACCCCGAAACAGTGAACCAAATTTCTTTGCAGCTGACCTCAGAATGGATTCAATATAATCTTTCCACTTCATGTCAGACAAGAACATTAGCCCAAAAAAGTGCAACGAATCACTTTCCTGGAGGTTAGCATCAGCCATGCTGATGGAAAGCAGAAAGGAGTCCCCCAGATGATTAAGGGAGAGCCGTTTAATTTTGGAGGTGTTAAAATTAACAAGCCATTCTTTGCCCCAGTTAACAACAGATTGATGGTTGTTTTCGACATCAGCTGCCAATTTGACCTTGTTGAGCTGATCAGACTTACTTATTGAGCCAGGAGTAAACGGTTGTGTCATCAGCATAGATATCAAGTTGAGAGCCAGTACCATCGGGGGAAGGTTGTTAGTGAACCAAGGATATAGCTCTGGGGGGGGGGGGACATCGGCATTAGTACGAAAAAGAAAGAGTGGTTCCTCATGATAACTTTCATTTCACAATTTGATAAAGACTGGAACAATTCAATAACTTGTCTGGAGACACCATAACTTTTCAACTTGTGAAGAAGACCTGTACGCCAATCCCTGTTGGAAGCTTTCGAGATGTCCAAAACAACAGACAGAAAGCAGAGGAAAGCAATGAATAACCAAATATTGCTTGTGTAAATCATTGGCAGAGCAGAGACTAGCAGAAGGACAAACATTATTAAGAGCTACAAAGGACAGCAAGTTGTGGAGAGCCATGATCGCTCACCATTCTGAAGGGACACAGTACAAAGAAGAAGACTATCACAATATGATATAGCACAACTTCTTCATCTTTTTTTCTGCTATTAAGACCTCATGATGAACATAATACCAGAGCTGGGCACCAAACCGTTAATCTGTTAATTGCTTTAATTAACAGCATTAACATTTTCGTCAACGATTCAACCCCCAAGCCAATTTTGAATGTCATCATGGCATCTCAAGAACTTGAATCTGTTGATGTCATCAAAGTTAAAACCGCCATTGCCACTAGACCTCAGCAGGAACAAGCTCAGGACTTAGTGTTAACGGTTTATCAATAACTTCTGTTAAATTTTTAAAAAGAGCTAACTGATCACCGGTTAACAAAGTTAATTTTTTTTAGTTAACTTTTTGATTAACGGTCCCCACCTGTGACGATTCTCAGAATCAACTTAAAAGTCAAATTGCCAACAAAAATGACAACTCTGCATAATACATTAACTAAAAAAATTTATCATTATTGAACTGAATCAAGTTATATGGAAAAGTGAATCATTTTAATTAAAACATCATATAATAATCGAGTTTGTTCTGCCCTTCGTTAGTACACATGGCCATTACACCAGGCCAATATTTCATAAATAATGGACTATCCCATTTTGATCTTGTGGAAAGACATACTGTATTTTCCGGCTTGGAAGATACACCCTAATATTGGAAAGAAATTTCCTAAGAAAAAAAGCCATTCTCATACAACAACACATTCACCATGCGTCCCTCGCATACTGGCGCCAAGCATTGTTTACATTAATTACTCGTCCGATTTTGTTTGTATGACAATGATATACTAGCCGAGAGCAGAAAGTCTAGTAAACAGAGCATGTTTAAGCTTGTGGCTCAGCTCTAGGAAGGTTTATAGCCTTGGAAATACTTGTAACAGCTAAGTACTGGGGTAACACCATATAAAAGGCTGAATTAGATAGATAGCTAACATTATAGTGTAATGACAGCATACAAATCTACGTCCCTATCAGTCAAGCCAATTAGGTTACTGTCCAAGCTTACTTGAGCCTGGGTGTCGCCTTAAATTTATCTTGGAAGACGCACACATATTTTTCAGGGTATTTTTTAGGAAAAAAAGTGTGTCTTGTAAGCCAGAAAAATTTGGTATCAAAAACACTACTTGGTTTCAGTGTGAAAATGAAAGAAAGAAAGGAAAGATAAAAGTGATTTAATGGCTGTTTCGTCAATTTTAACTCTTTTCATTTGTATGCCCTTACTTCTTAAAATAACATCCAGCATTCGTATTTGTGATTGTTATTGTAATATTTTGCTAAAGTTGTTAAGCTCAAATATTTAACGATATGAAAGGTGAATTTCTGTGGGTATTTTATTGTCATAGAACTCGCCATGAGCTTACTCTATCATTAACTTAAGAATTAAGAGTAATCAGATTAAAATAGGAAAACTGAAATTTTCACAAGATAAGACTAGTGTTTCGATAATTTTAGTATTTCATTATGTTTTTACATGAGTTATTTTTTGTCTGTCAAACCTTTGGGTTTGCAAGCACTGTTTGTCAACCTCTCTGCCCAGAGGCAAAGAGGAACCCTTCTATGCTGAAGAGCAGAGTCATGTCTGGAGAGGTAGACAGCTACCCAACCCTGTGTATATGGCGTTTACAGGGAATTTTTGCTCAAACCTACAGACCTGGAACACCCGACATAAAAAAAAAATAAAGCTTTGTGTCACATCCCACCTTGCTAGGGGGTTATGGGTAAATACAGTTTTTATATGAATAAAACCTCAGTTTTCATCTATATAAATTTAATTCAATTGTTGCATGTAAGAATTAATTCCAAGCTATGGGTAAAATAGCAGTACTGACTGGGTCCTATAACCTCGGGTGGCAACCAGTCTAAGAGAAGGAAACACTGAATTCAAACCAACCGGCTGGTTTGTAGGTCCTGCCTCAGTAGGCAAAGGCTAGAAGGGGGTAACATCAAAAAGAAATCCACCTCTGAGAGGAGGAACAGTTTTGCTTTGGTTTGGTTTTTGTTTAATGGCATATCAACAGCTCTATGGGTTAGTTAATACTGAAATCTAAATATTTTGTACGAAATTTTTATTTTGGAGATAATAGTGGTTTAGTGACACAAGTCCTACTAGCTATAACCCTGTGATCCTCAATCACCATGCTATGGCCCACTAGTGTGCTACATGATCTGCTTAAGTGTGCCGCAAAATATTGAAGAAATAGCGAAAAAAAAACAGGCACAACTGCACAAATAGTTGAATAGAAACATTGAAATGAAGTTCATATTTGCATGTGCGTGTATTTTTTAAAAAAAGCTATGGTTTTATTTCATAACATTTAAATATACAGGGTGGTCTAGGTTTATGTATCGGTTATATTATTACAACTGAGTATCTTGATGAAACATTTCCTGAGAAATGGATTGGCTGAAGAGGTCCAATTGATTGGCCGACACGTTCACCAGACTTGACCCCAATGGATTTCTTCTTTTTGGGGAGTACTCAAGGACAAAGTCTATAGTCGAAAACCAAGAAGTGTCGGTGATTTGAAAAATTCCATAAGAGATGCATTTCAAGAAATTAATACCCAAAAAGGACTTGTGCAAAAAGGTTTGTTGCAGCGTTAGAGGTAGACTTCAAAGCTGTGTAAATTGTGATGGAAAAAAGATTGAGCTCCAGCGTTGATAAAATTTAAGGGCATTCGTATTATTGTTCACAATAAATTTTAAGGGCTTTTCTATTATTGTTCACAATAAAATTTAAGGGCTTTTGTAATATTTTTCATAATAAAATTTAAGGGCTTTCGTATTATTGTTCACAATAAAATTTAAGGGCTTTCATATTACTGTCCACAATAAAATTTAAGGGCTTTCGTATTATTGGTCACAACAAAATTTAAGGGCTTTCGTATTATTGTTGACAATAAAATTTAAGGGCTTTTGTATTATTGTTCACAATAAAATTTAAGGGCTTTTGTATTATTGTTCACAATAGAATTTAAGGGCTTTTGTATTATTGTTCACAATAAAATTTAAGGGCTTTTGTATTATTGTTCACAATAAAATTTAAGGGCTTTTGTATTATTGTTCACAATAAAATTTAAGGGCTTTTGTATTATTGTTCCCAATAAAATTTAAGGGCTTTTGTATTATTGTTCACAATAAAATTTAAGGGCTTTTGTATTATTGTTCACAATAAAATTTAATTGTCAATGTAATAATTGTGTTAGCAAATATAAATGTATGTATATGTAATCTCAAAATAAATGTAATTATTTACTGACCACCGACTTTTGGACCCCACCCAGTATACCCTTTAAAAACTTTGCTGTGTTGTGATATCTTCATTTGCTCTTAGGTGTGCCATTGCTCAAAAAGGCTGAGAAACACTGAATTAACCAATAGCTTGGGGGAGAAGAGGTGGATTCATACCTTTTCCAAGGGTATTTGCACATAAGTGAAGATAAGGGACACAACTGGAATTGGAACGCAGCTCTCCAATTAACAATTCCAAGCCATTATCCATTACATCACCATCAAGTAGGTAACCCATCAAGGTACTGACAGGCTCGACATTGCTTAACTTAATTTAATTGTTTATCGATGCAGATCTTTTTCGTAATTTTTAAATATTTTTTTTATTTATAAATCTAAGAATTAGTCATTCTATTTACTTGACAGTGGGTTTTTTTTTTTTTTTCATTAACAGCCAGATAAACAAGTGCTTTGAATATTATTCAAATTTCTTTGATGTAGCATTGTCAATGATTATTAATTTCTAACTACTATTTCTTTCATGGGCTGTGGGACAGAAATGAATTCAAGAGCAGTAAAAACATTGCCAGCTGTTACAGAACTAAAACACATTTGCAAAGAAAAGAACATCTGCCTGAAATCAAAGATCAGATTGTCGTGTGAATTGGTTTTTTTTCTCAATTTTTCTCTACGTCTGCAAATCATGGGCAGTAGTAGCCAAATTTATAGCAAAGGATCTAAGCATTAGAAACGAGATGCTACAAAACCATCCAAGCTGTCTCCTCCATCAAAAACGACAGTGTGATATGAAATCAAACGGCTTATGGTCACAGAGCGTTGAAGACACCTATTCCTGTTCGATCACCAAAGCTAAGCAACGTCGAGCATAGTCAGTACATAGTAGTTCTTTAATCTTATTTCTCTTGCTCTTTGTTCATCCTTTTGTGCACACTGCCAGTGGAGTGGCCATGTTTACACTGTAAGAGCATCAACAGAAAGTGGCGTGATCAAACTCAAAATTCAATCACGTGACCAAAATAGTACCAACTATAAGCACATATGAGCAGAAGGCAGGATGACAAACCTAAAGATATGTTTTGGCAAAAGTTCGGATAATTTTTGACTTACCCACATACTTTAAAAAAATTTTTTTTAAATAATAATAATAATAATAAATAAATAAATAAATAAATAAATAAAAAATCCATTCAAAAAAGTTTAAGTTTTAAAAATTCAGAAAAGTAAAAAAAAATATCTTGGTAATAAAGTTAGCACATTTTCTAATTCATTAGTGAATATCAGCTGACTTAAACAACCCTGTAAAAGTCAGGGGCGCCATTTGACACTGTATCGATATTATAAATGGGAATCGCCATTATAAATCGACAACAAATCAATATTTATTTTACCCTGACAACTGTCATGTTCTAAGGGAGGTTTAAACAAATGCTAATCAATAAAATTTATTTCCCCACAAAATTTTCACTAATTTTTTTTTTATTTTATTTTATTTTTTGTTAATGGGTGGACTAGTCTATTTCAGTATTTATCCATTTAAGTTATTTTTTTATTTAGGAATAAAAATAATAAGTTGTGTCCCACGTTCTTTTTGAAATTTGAAAAATAAGTGAAAATATTTCTTTACTACAAAAGAAAAAGAAAATTTGTAATGTAGCTTCCCTCTGCCTTTTCTATAAATATTTTCATGGTAATTGTTCTGATGAGCTTTCTTTAGCTAGGGTATATATGCTCAGTTGGCCCCTTTTATTTCTGTCCCTATTTTTCTTTAAGTTTAATTCCCCATCCCCTTCCTCGTTAGGTGGTTAGTGATGTCGGTTCGCAGGTAGGATGCAGGGCGCCTTTGGTTTCGTGTAAGTGTTTTCGTATTTGTTGTTGTGTCTGAATGAGTGCTTGTCAGTGTGTGTGCTAGGGATGGATGAATGTTCTATAATATTATAGTCCCGCATTGATTTCGGCCAGTGAACTGGTATTTCTGCCACATTTAGTTATTGTGTGGGTTTTATTACTAATAACATTTTTCTTTAGTTTCTTGTAAATATTTTGTATTCATATTGTAAATACTCATTGGGGTTAGTTTTTAGAATTGTTATTTTATTCCCCTCCCCCCACAGACATTGAATTGTAAATATGGGGACTAGTCAGTATTTTCATAGAGACAGTGAGGTATTATGGTGGTTGTAGTAAGAACGGTACGGATGAATGTGGTGTTTTGGTGTAAGGAATATTGTTCGTATGATTGGGTCAGTGTTTGCGGCTAGCTAAGTTATAGTTAAGACAGAAGAAGACCGTCCTTTTTCCCCAATCCCCCCTTCGGCCTTGTGCCACATTTCTATATTTTCACAGAATAAATATCGCTTTCCTCTTTAGCATCTGATCTTTATGAATTTAAGCTCAGTACTAGATTGGCTGCTAGGTCTCATCATTTTACAGTCGAAATGGCTAGATGTTACTGTAAATTCTATGCTAACAGTTTCTTTTCTCACACTTTTCACTTGTGGAACACTTTTGTCTTCATGCTTTCCAGTCAAGTTTGATTTTCAAAAATTGAAATGCAATGTCAAATATTATCTTCTGTCTTCTTAAATTCTGTTCTTTTATTGTGCTAAATAATGATTTTATTATATTCTTTCACACTCAGTAACACCCCTGCATGTTAGTGGCTTTGTTGCCTTGCTTGAGGTAAAAAAAAAAAAAAATTTAGATATTAAAAAGAATAAATATGAAAATAATTAACATTTTATATATATATATATATATATTTAAAAAAGTAACGATTGTAAAATATTTTCTTTTGTCATAATAATATGCTTTTCTTTTATGAAACACTTGCCATCAGTATTTGTTTATCTATGGCTAAAAATCGCACTCCTTGCCTGTCTTTTGAACAGGAGTAGGGGTTTACCCCCTTGTTTCCGGTTTAGGATTGGATTTCCGGTTCCTTAAACTCTTCACTCCCAGTAGCACCCGTACTTCTTAGTGGCATTGTCACCTTGCTTAGGGTGAAATTGAAATGATTAATAAAAATAAATGAATGAATAAATAAATTGCAGGAAAAATAAAAGGATTGTCTACAAACAACTAAGTACACAAGTAGGACGGCATATGAATTTTGTCACGTGACCATCTTATCGTAAAACGTACTGTGTACGCAAGTAATAGTCTTCATTTTTTACCTTATTTTTCTAGCTTTTCTTTAGTCGTTACTTTAAAAGGTTTCTTTTCTTTTTTTAGCTTAAAATTTTAAAAAATGTACAATGTTTTTTTGTTTCGTTTTTTTTTTTAACTATGTACGACTTGCAATATGAGGCTGAACAAAAAAAAAAAAAACCCGAAGCGATATCTTTCATTTTTCTTAGTGGCAACTGGTAAAAAAAAAAAGTAGGTGGTTCAAACAAAAAGTGACTGAAAGAATTAAAATGACGACGACAGATCGACACTTTTTTTACTAATGAATAATAAAATAAGCAGAAAAATGATTAATTTATTTATTTGTTTAAAAATCGACAGAAGCAAAAAGGTGACCATCTCAGTGACTACGGAACCACGATTTTGTGACTTTAAAAGATGGAGACCTCCACGCACCTACATACTGCGGTCATTAAATGGGGGATCAATTTTACACGCGCATGACATTAAAAATTGATCCCTCACTTTTTGACCGATAGATGTTGAACGCAATAGACACTTTGACAAAGATGGAGAGTCGTTCACGTGTATGGGAGACGTTGTTATATATATATATATATATATATATATATATATATATATATATATATGTATGTATGTATGTATGTATGTAAGTATGTGTGTGTGTGCGTGTTTGAATGCAAAAAAAGGGTTGGGCGGGGCCATAAACTATTTTTAACTAATTATAAAAAAACGGCGAGAAAAAATAAAAAAAATGATATGCAAATTTTTAAAAACTTGTTGAGAGTGAAACTGAAATCTACATATTTTTTTTCCACTACACCCAAAAATCACTAGTTCCTTCCATTTATTATTTTTTTTTCTTTTTGACGCAAAGAGAAATTTAATTTATGATAGATCGATATCTATATGGGTCACCAGGGAACTTGACATCTTTATAAAAAAAAAAAACCAGTTGAGTAAAGTGTCATTTTCAGTTTCAAAAGAATCTCATAGAAAACATTTCAAATTGTTTAAAAACACAACACTACAATTACATACTCGAGTTAAAAACAGTTTTACACACCATAATTCCAAAACAACGTTGTTACACACATACACACAACACTTGTTCGCAGACACAATTGAATACTAATACACATAAATCACATACAGACACAAAAATACACAAGAAGTATATCAATAACTGTACCTGTAGGATCCACACATAAATACACACTAAAAAATACTATGTATACTACAACACTAGACACGTTACATAGAAATTACTAATAAAACTCAAACACACACTGGTCTTATTGCCTAGATATGGAAATGAATATTTTTAATCACGATACACACATACACTGTATGTAAAAAAAAAACAAGTGTACTGACGCATTTTAGTGTTAAAAAATATCCTTTTCACTGATTTCCCCTGTGTGTGTAAGTTTCACTTACTAAATAAAAAATTAATTTTGCATATAAAAATTGCGGCCTGTAGATACAGTTAAGAAAATTACAGATTTTTACATTGAAATTGAATTGTAATGTCAATTTCTGTAATGTGTAAAAACAAAAAAAGAAAAAAGAAACAGAAATAACTACTGTAGTCAAGTGTAGAAAATAACTTGGTACATAATGAAAGCGGATATAAATTATTAAAAAAACTACTTGTGGATACTAACTACTTACTAACACTATGTATATCACATGTCGCACTGTGAATTTGTAAAAAAAATATATCCAAATTAATAACCGTGTTTTATTGTGTTCACTCAATTCCTTGCGTAATGCAGTGCTTGTATTATTCAAATATATACACTACACACTACTAATTACTATGTGTACTAATTAAATTACATTTAATTACTTACAACCATCAGAATATATATTTTTTAAATTTATAAAATGCACATACAAGAACCAAATAGTCGGATTTATTTCTAAAATATTCGGTACGCATTTTTTTTTTTACCAAAATATTTGCATAAAATACAGTTGGTTCGACTGAGTAGACAATACAATCGGGAAAGTCTACCCCCACCTTTGTAGATGCCCGTTTGCGATCAGTCTCTACACAGACTGTCTACAATACATTCTACAATTCGCTTCCTTGTGGAGATGATAATGACATTCCAACACCAACAGCAAAGTCTTTTCAAAAAGAAAAAGAAAATACTTTTTTTGTATTATGTGATATTTTAGCAGCCAATCTTGGTGACAGTGAGAGATTGTATCATTTGGTAAATAAATATACGTTTAAAAAATATGGACATGTAAATAAATATGTATATGTATGTATGCATGTATGTGGTGTGTATATATGTGTGTATGTTTTATGTATATATGTGTGTATGTATGTGGTATATGTGTGTGTATGCATGTGGGGTGTGTATATGTGTGTGTGCATGTATGTGGTATATATATGTGTATATGTATGTATGTGGGTGTGTATGTATATATATATATATGTGTGTGTATGTATGTGGTATATATATGTGTATATGTATGTATGCGGTATATATGTGTATGTATGTATGTGGTATGTGTATGTATGTATGTGGTATATATATGTGTATGTATGTATGTGGTATATATATGTGGATATATGTGTGTGTATGTATGTATGTATGTATGTATATGGTATATATGTGTGTGTGTATGCATGTGGTGTGTGTATGTATATATATATGTGTGTGTATGTGGTATATATGTGTGTGTGTATGTATGTGGTTTATATGTGTGTATGTTTGTATGTGATATATATATGTGTGTGTGTGTGTGTGTGTATATATATGTCTGTGTGTATGTATTTAGGTTAAAACTTTTAACCTAAACACACACACACACATTTAACTTAAAAGTGCTCAGCATCAAAGATAGAGCGTAAATATAAACGTCCATTTTATTTTTATGTGTGTGTGTGTGTGTTTTTGTACTCTTAAACTGTAAGTTATTTCATTTTTCTTGAAATTGGCGAAAACTTTCTTTTCTTTTTTTTTTTTTTTACACATCATACGAATGTTTCTTTTTAGGATTTTCTCTCAATATCGGTCCTCCAAGATGCCAGCGAACGCTGACTTGAGGCAACAGAAATGTAGTTCCACAGGAGGATGCTGAGAATACCATGGACTGAACACGTGAGCAACGACGTTTTTAGAGAAAATGGAAACGAAAAGGTCACGTTTACGTAGAAAGAGACAGTTGAATTTTCTAGAGCACATAATGAGGAGCGAGGGCTTGGAGAATGTGACACTCACGAGGTATATTGGAGTCAAAAAAGGAACAGAGGAAATCGGCCGGCGCATACACCTACCCAACGAGCTTCTTGTCTTGTGTATATATGGTTGGCAGAACAGGGGTTTAGGAGAGATAGCAAAAAAAAAAAAAAAAAAAAAAAAAAAAAAAACTTTACAAGGGCTATAGAAAATTGTGGAGAGCCATGATCGACCACGTCCTGAAAGGACACGGCACATAGAAGAATCGTATCAAACAAGTTAATTAGATTGAATAGCAATAACTCCCAAGTGGGAAAATATATCGATTTATGAAATTGAAATGTACAGTAGTACACCATTTACGTTTATTTTTATTTTAAGGTAATAATAATTTATGACCAGGCTTTTTGATTATGTGTGTGCGTGTAGGAAGTGTGTGTGTGTGTGTGTGTGTGTGTGTGTGTGTGTCCGAATCACACAAACAAAAGTCTGACCGAAGACATCATATGCTTTTTTTTTGTTTTTTGAATGGCTTCTTGATGAGGTAGATACCTTTTCAGCACTCATAAAACAAAAAACGTTACAAAGTGTATATAAAAAAAATATATATACTAATATTGCCACACCTTGAAAGATTTTAGTTTTACTTTTAGTTTTATTTATTTATTAACTGAAATTAATTTTATTATAACAGTAACACCCTGATACTAGACATCACTGACGCAGTTATTCTAAAACTATGAACTTCCAAAGGAAAAAGGAAATGGATCATTTCGCAGTATGAAGACATGATGAGGCGATGCAATCAAAAATGTTTCCTGACGTGAAATTGCAAATACGCACCAAGAAGTGAAGACGTTCCCAAAATCACTCCTCCTCGACAAAAAGCAAAATAGATTTACAATACATATACGTCTGTATATATGTGTAACTGTGTGTAAAAACTTAGACATCACCCCACACCAAAAGTGAACAGTGTCATAATCGATGCATGTTACACTATTCCTTCCAGAAGCAACAAATTATTTTTGGACACCGAATTACATTATTATTACTACAAAATAAAGAGACCATAAATGTCCATACGAAGGAAGGAAGGAAAGAATAGATGCATGGACGGATGTAAAAAATATGAGAAGAGACTAGAGAGAGATAGACATAGAGATAGAGACAGATATAGAGGCAGATAGATAGAGAGGTATGTATGAGGGAAGATGTTACATCTGTCTGTACCTCTATATATCCGTCTCTATTATAGAGGTATGTAATTAGATAGATAGAGAGAGAAAGAGACAGACTGGAGGTATACAGACTCTTAGAGTCTATATACCTCTATACCTCCAGTCTCTCTCTCTCTCTCTAGTCGGATATAAAATAAGAGAGAGATCTGCCTGGTGGGTGAGATATCAGCGGTTGATCTTCGATTTTTTGGAAAAGAAAAAAAAAAGAGATTGAATTTTATATGTGGACAGGTTCTCTCACCTGTTCTGAAACTCATTTTGGCCTTGTACCACACTCTGTAGAGTAGATGGCGATATATACATCAACAAATGTGTTATGAACTTCTTACAACGTGCAGGGGGAATATTATTTCAACTGCACGCATATGAAATGTAGTTTGAAAACAGAAACACACCCATGAATGAAATAGATATGTAAAAAATGGTTTTAAAGTAGTTCTGTAAGAAAAATACTTTGTAACAATCAAAAATGTCTTTTGTCTTAGTAGTACAAATAGTAGTAGTAAAAGTGTATATATATATATATATATATATATATATATATATATATATATATATGTAAGGAAATAGACTTATTTATATTGACTTGGTTTCGTATCTATTTCTGCTATGAACCCAAGGTACAGAGAGAAAGACTAAACCAAAAGGAAGCCTACGTAGTGGTTTATTTTTCTTTTTAAATATTAGAAGATAAATGAATGATCCATTTTAATATCTGGAAGTCTTAAAAGTTCATATGAAAATAAATAAAATATGGACGTCTATAATTTCAATTCCTTCATCTTCAAGAAAATAAAAATAATAAAAAAAAAATCGGCCTGGTTTCTAACTACCAATAAATAAATAAATTAAATAAAGCCATCAACTGGTAAATAAGTGGGCAAATAAATATTTATCAAGGAAAAATTATAGTAGTTAAGTAAAAAACGGTTTATCCTTGATCTCGTCGTAGGCATGTATTTATTTATGTTTTCATTTTAAAAGACATACGAATTTTTAAAAAATTATAAATAAAAGTGTTGGAAGATATATTTTAAAAGTAAATAGATAAATTAATTAAATATCAGTTTCGATGCTTGTGCTTTTTTACAAGAGATACAAAAGAATTCTTTCATACGTGAAACTGAAACATGTCTTTTATTGCAAATTTTAAAAACGGACACCTGCATTGATTTGACTTCTTAATTAAAAAAAAAAAAAATGCAATTAAAAAAATAAGTCTAGTTAGTAATATCAAAAGTTTTAAGTTGTTGCGATTGTAGGGGGAAAAAAAAGCAACAAATTTTCCTTATATTTTTATTTTAAATATATACAATTAAACTCCATAATCATTTTAATTTCAAAAGTCTCTATGCCAAGAAGTTTATTCGATTATTATACTAAAAATAAAACCTTATAAAAAATATATATATATATAATTTTTTTTTTTTTAAATCGATATTACTTGAAAAATCTTCGATTTCTTTAAAACTGCGACATTTTAATAAGAAGATTATTGTACTTATGACCTTTTAAGCAACAACAAAAAAAAAGGTAATGACAGGTCAGTACTTAATTTCTGGGACATTTTATTTATGATGATGAAAACAGAATTTGCACCGGTTTTTTTTTGGGGGGGGGGTAAATTCTCGATTTGGGACCAAAAGAAAAGAAAGAAAAATAATTATAAAGATTATTAAATTATCTTTCTATTCCTTAATAGAACTGTGCTTTGAAAAAAAAAATGATTTTAAATTCCCTGTTAAGCATTACACATCAAACATTAACGAGAAATAAACACGGAACGTTATTTCTGGGACACCATCTTTCTTCAACGAAATATACAAAATAACATTGATGGTTTTTTGCCTGACCTCATATTGCAAACATTACCACGGTTTTAACTTTTAAACATTTTATTTTCCGAAATAACGATTTAAAAAACGTTTTAACTATGAACTATAAATAAATTAATTTAATTACTGTAAAGACTTTAATTGCAAACAAAATAAATATTCATTTTGCAATGATGTTTTCCATTTTTTTAAGCATTTTGCAAAGCAAAGAGAATAAAAATAAATAAAAATTCAAACAAAAAACTAAAAGAAATCCTCAGTAAAGTAAAGTGTAAACAAATATTTAATTTTTCAAATATTAAAAAAATAATTAAGTTTTTTTTGTTTTTATACACGAAAAAAAAAAATCCATTTTTAATTTATATACTGACACTTTTTTTTAGTTACAAAAAAATTGTAAACAATGTTTGCAATATTTAACAAAAAAGTTATTTTTTAAAAATAATAATTCTATTATTTTAAAATAATCTAGAAGACAAATTAAAAGAAAAAAAAATATATATTTTTTTGTTTGAAGTTCTTAAAAATTTTTAATTATTTTTTTAAGTGAAGAAATTGAAACCCTAAAAATATTTTTGGCTTTTTGTTGACTGTCTTCTTTTTCAAATTACTGTCTTTTGAAACTAATAATTTTTAATAAATTTATTTCTTTAAAAAAATATCAGTAAATATTAATTTATTAATTAATTAATTTTAACATGATATCCACATTGATGTATTTTAATTTGCAATGCATAAAGCTTCTTCTTGTATATGAAAAGGTGTTAACTGTTTACTGTTGTTTTGTTTATAGTTTTATAAATGTTTACATAAAAAAATGGTTTTATTTTTATTTTTTTTATAACTTTCTCTTCTGTTTTACGTTGATTTTTTGTCGAGGTTTCAATAAATTTAAGTCCAAGTCTTGCAATTAAAAAATAAAAATAAAATAGCTCTTTTAAAACATTAACAAAAAATTATTGAAAGAATAACATAAAAATTATTCTTAATATTTTCAATAATTAAAAATTAAAAGAAATCTATCATTATTCATCAAATAAATAAATGTTACTTGTAAACATTTTTTTTTCAGGTAAAAAAATTGTAAAGACCAAATAATTATTAATAAATTATTATAAGAAAAAGGTGAAAAAAATAAAGAAAGAAAATGAGGAAGAACATGAAAAAGAAAAGGAATTTTGTTTTGACATTTTTTTGAATATTTTTTTGAAAGTCGGTTAGTAAATATTTAAAAAGAAAATAAACAGTCTCTGAATTTAAATTAAATTAAATTCGAACTTAATTTTAAAATAAATAAATAAACATTGCAAATTAAATGTAAGAAGATAACTTTCAGTTTCAAGTTTTTTTTTTAGAGGGATTTTTTTTTTATGACAAAGAAAAAACTAAAAATAAAAATAAAATATTTATGTAATTATTTTCTAATTTTTTAAAGAAATGAATTAAGTAATAATTCGTGTTATTTATTATGATTATTTTTAAATAAGGTTTTTAAAAAAATAAGATTAAAATTTTAAAATAAAAAAAATTTAATTTTTTTTTTTTAATTGAGGAAACGCTGAAAAGTTCTCGGCGCAACCAACTCCTCAATATATAAGTATTTTTTTTTTTTTTTTTTTGTAGATTAATGATCAAAAATCAGAATATCGATTTGGAGAAGCGATTCTGGTGGTAAGCTTTTCAGCACCTCCTCATAAATGACAAGTAAATTAAATAAATAAAACTTACATCTTCAAATATAGATCCCACATTTGCGCTAACTAGTAAAATCCTGGTAGTTGAAATATCTCCCATTCCTCCTATGTCAAGTGTGTGATTTTTTTAAAGATAGGATTTTTTCTTGTTTATATATATATATATATATATATCACATCTATATATAGATACACAGAGATTTTTTAAATGT